>CM075854.1:75411501-76664001 GCA_037975125.1 Latrodectus hesperus
AGCATTTCTTGAACTGGATTATAACTAGGGATGAAACTTAGATTACCAACGAAAACATCGTAAGAAAAAGGGTACATTGTGCTTAAAATCTATACCTTCCAACTGTAAAACAAATTTGGCTCTTAATAAGGGAATGTGTATATGTTGAGACATTTGATGGCCAAACATGAGTATTAAAAATTGAAAGAAAAACTCAATTCAGAAAAGTATTGTCAGCAACAGGATAGTTTAAATGGAGCAGTTCAAGAAAAGAGACCGACAATATTCCAAGAAAAAGACCAAAAAATGAGTTCGTCAAAAAATTGCGGAACTAGGCTGGATAATTCTATCCCATACATCATATGCCTCGGACTTATCACTCTTCAAGTATCACTTGTTTCGGTCCTTGCTAAATTTTTTCAATGCAAAAATTTCAAGAACGAATAATATATCAAGCAGAAATCGTAAATAATGATGACAATTATGTTATTCAAAAAAGTTTATGCAATGTATGAAAAATGTATTCTTTGTTTTATTCTAAAAACGGGCATAACTTTCCGGTAAACCTAATAGAAGATTACTATAATAAATATTCTTCCACGACGAACAAGAAAAATTCTTATTATTTTTATATGCTACCAGAATCATGTGTGAATATTATTTTATGAGAAGAACTTAAATCCATTTCAGGATGCTGTAAATTAGATAAAAAGATCCCATGTCTGTACATGGAAAAAAATCAGAAATGATTAAAGAAACATATTCTTCAGTCTATTATATTAGTATTTTGACAGCAAAATATCTGTTATAGAAATGAAATTACTGATGCAGCAAAAAATATTAACTGGTATAAAAAATTTTTTATAAAAGTACAACGTAAACATTCATAAACTTTTAAAAATTTCGGTCACCTTTCCGTCAGCAATTAAAAAAGTATTGATTATCTTGCAAAATTTAAAATATAAAACAAAGAATAAATATGTAAACATTGATGTCTATACACATACATTTCTTTCTCGTACCGTTTAAGCATTTCTTTAACATTGAGATAAGTAATAATTTTAAATAGTAAATGATTTTTATAATTTTTTCAGAGATATTGTGTGTCCCGTCTTTATAAATATTTTAAATAATTTCTATTTTATAATTGCTATAACTTGATAGAATTTATGACAAACTTGAAATAGTTCATGTAAAAAAAAATTAAATGGAATTATTCTTCAGTTTTTAAAGAACTGCTTCTTTTTGCTCTTAAACTTATTTTTAAAGTTGAAAAAACTTATTTTTAAATTTGACAGTAAATTACTTCCTCTCAAATTATGTTCTGGTCATGCAACAGACTTACAAAAGTTTTGTGTATTTAAATATTATGTTTTATAAAAATTTATTGATATATTTTTCATAATTTTTATTTTTACGTATGAAGTTAAAGAAAGTGTTCATTTTGTTTATAGTTAAACAAGAGAAATTTTTACAAATTGAAATATCATTATTAGAGATGAAAAGAATATCATTTAAAATATTTCATAACTTTACGTATAAAGTAATAAAATATTATAATTGACATTCTTTTCATAATATATTAATGAAATTATTATTAAGAAAATATTACATGTCAGTGACTCATTTTCAGTTAATTTAAATATGTAAATTATATAAAAATAATTTAATAAAGAAGGAACAACAAAATTCATAAAAAATATTTTCATGCAATTATCATAATACAATTTTTTATTAAAACAAACTTTCTATGACTCAGAGGGAAATATTCTATTTCTTATTCCTTTCTTTAGTTTTGCTAGTCATTTTATTTGCTGATCGGTAGTTCTCCTTTTTATGAACTTAAGTAAGTGAGATGATTGCTAAAACATTAATACAACTGCTATACAATGAAAACAGTTTAATTTAATAACAGGACCTTTTTATGATAAACAATAAAAAATACTGAATATCTTGTACTTATATTTTTATTCGTTTATTTAATCATTTGTTTAATAGTTTTGTTATCAAAATAATCAGGAAATTTCACTGAAACAATTTGATGTAATTTTTTGATTTTTATGTTTGTTTACATAAAAAAATTCTGATAGTTTTAATTAATATGATGATTAGAATTGCTCGAATTTATTAATGTATTTTGTCTATTAAAATTTTTATTTTTGTATTTTATCCTTTTCTAATTTATTGTTTAAAATTACAAAATCTAAATTTTCTTTTGATTCAATGAAAAATTAACTGTTCATACTTCTTTCTTAATATAAACTTTTATTAAGAGAAATAATAATTAGAAAAGTAAATAAAATAATTAATTTAAGGAAATACAATTCCTTTACTTTTCCTACAAAATGCAAAGAGTTTATAAAAAGTTTGTAATCAATTGTGTAATCCGTTTTGCAGCTGTAAACGTTTGTTCAATTAGTAGCTGAGGTAGAAAAAATTTACATGCACTTTATTGTTATCAGCAGAAACAGAAGTTTTTAAAAAAAATAATCAATTATTTAAGTATTCTTGCAGAAGTTAACGTCCTTTGAAATTTTTATGAGACATTTTATTTGTTTTAAATATTATTTATTTATTATAAGTAATTTTGTGCATGTCTTAGTTTTTATAACTATATTGACCACCTAATAATTTATCATATGTCTTTAATTTTAGCTAACTTTGAATAATACTTTTCTTAAAAATATACCACATGCTTAAAAGAAATGAGAGCAAAAAGAAAATGTTAAATTGAATATCAAATAAAGAGAATTAAGAATTTGTTATTAGTAAAAGTATTTCAAAGTAAAAACTGGCTTTAAAGATAGTATTTTATCTACCTGAAGAAGCAAAAAGAAGAAATTCGTAGTCTTGCAAGGTAAATAAATATAAAAAAAAGCTAGGAAGATCTAATCTTAATTTCAGTATGAAATTTAGGTTAATTATTATAAGCTGTGAGTATATATGATAAAAATATTGAAATAAAGCAATAATATCTATTGTTTTTAAATTTTAATATTATTTTCATATTTTAAATCATTTATGTATTTGAAAAAGTTTAAAAAGTAAAAATTTGCATTTCAATGATACTCTATAACAAGTAAGGGTTTATTTGCAAAAGACTATAGGCTATTTTTAGTACTTATGTTTTTGCAGCATTATATATATATTTGCATGAAAACAATTTTTGCAATAGATTTTTTCTCAAAACTGTTATAATAATTGTTTAATACCGAAAAAGCAACATTGTACAAGGTTTCTCTTTTCTCATTCATCCTTTCTCTTAATCAGTACTTATTTTCTAGTTTAAATACACCTTAGTATTTATGTTTTTATTTACATTTCATCTTGAGTCCTCAAAAAACTATAAGCATCTTACTAAAATTATGAGCAATTTATTGATCTATTCGTAGCTTATTTTAAATTCAGTTATATTAGTAAATTCTTATCTTTTGTTACTAGTATATTCCTTCTTTATATAGTTCTCAATTTAATATTAAGTGGAAATGCTTAGAAGCATTAAAAGAGTAGAAAAAAAACTGAAAACATTATACCAAAAAAAGCACTTTAATCAATTTGCGATCGTTATTATTCTACAATTTATTTTCTTAACTATTTCAACAGAAGAAAAAGCAATTAATATTTTAATATTTCTTACTTGTATATATATAAATGTTTAAGGAAAGCGTAAAATTTTCCGTTTGAATTTATGATATCAGAATTATTATTTTTCTTGGAGTAGTGAATCAATTTTCACTGAACTGATGATCAATGATGTTAAACAATGAGAGAAGAATAAATGCTTCTTCAATACGCAAGTGTTTTGATCAAACTGAATGCTATAGAAACTAAATTCATGTATCTCAAAAACATATTTTATTATTTCTTGTTCACTTACTTCAAACCATAAATCTTGGTAATAATGAAAAAACGGTTCTTCATTAACGGAAAGACCTTCCAAAAGTAATACGCAGTTATACAGAGAAGCAGACTTGCATGAACCATTTGAGCTCTTAAATATGCGAAACTTCTTAAAATTACACACACACACACACACTGTGTGGAAAAATAAATTACTCTTTAGGTACTTCTAAAAGTGTTACAAATCTAATACGCGGTATTGACTTTTAAAGTCTGTGATAGTAAATTTCAAGCCATGAATTTGGAAACTTTTGATATCCTATATAATTGATGTCTATTTTTGGAATAATTTAAAAAGAATAAAAAATTAATTTTGATGAAAAGTTCAGTATAACAATATGTATGCCAATATAATTGTATTCTATCATCAGTTTAGGGTGCACATGATGTAACTGGCTTAATATCGAACTATCAATGATGGTATTAGAATGTTTTCAGAACATTATGCTCTTTGCATTTTGATTAAACGATGACATTGATATTTGGGATATCACTTTTCATCTGCAATTTCCACATCGCACCACTGAAATGAAATATAAAGTATGTTTATGTTTTCTTTAATATAAAGTTTTATCATGCATCATTTAATATAAGCTATTTTTATGTTTTGTATGATAAAGGAACACAATATGTTAAAATTATATAATTCTAATGACTGAGATTGCTCCTTTCTCCTCCTGAAAAGATGGTTTTCAACAGTCCAGTTAAGAATCTCTATATTTTTAAGTGATGGAGCAACTTTAAATATAAGGTCGTGTGATCACATAACTTTATATTTAAAGTGGTACACTCCCAAGAAAATGATATTACTTATGATGTGAAACATGCTTTAAAAATGAAAATTTATTTTTAAATATATAAATATATGATAATGCCTCTTAAAGGCTAATTTTGTTATTCTGCAAATTATGGACAGTTTTAAAAATATATATCCAAATAAGCTTATGAAATTTATGCATATATATATATAGTATGTATGTATGTATATATATATATATATATATATATATATATATATATATATATATATATATATATATATATATATATATATATATATATATATATATATATTTATTTATTTATTTATTTATATATATATGTATGTATATATGTGTGTGTGTGTTGTATATGTATATAATATATGTACATGTGTGTATATATATCATTATTATTTTTTTAATGTAGAAAATTTTATTAAATTTTATTATATGGAAGCAATAATTTTTTATTTATATATAAAATTTACTTAATTACTTTATCTAAAATGCATTCATTGCAAAACCTTCCCCTTAAAATCATACATTCACTGAATTTATGTGTATGGAAGTTCTTTTCCCCTTGCCTTCAGTTTTTCTTCACATATTTCAAACAAGTCATTCTTTTATTATCCAACTGTTTTAATATTTCATTTCTTAAAATATAACTACCTTTAGAAAACAAATAGAAAATTTCTTTTTCAAGGACTATGATCCGATTCGGTATAAAATCATGTGGTATGTTCAAACTGCTTTTACAGTTTACCCTTTAAATAAAAAGATTTTTCAGCAATTTTCTTAAATCTGTGTTTTTAGATCTATAAGGAAGAGCAGCTTTGTCACGTAACTCTTTTATTATCAGTATCATTCACATGTTTTCCTCCGTATGTTTTGATTTCAAGCTATACATTATACTATCATCTTTTATAATTTATCTATTTCTTCAATGGTGTCTTCACAAGAAGTATAAAGGAATATAAGCAACCTCCATGTTTTTTTTATTTAAACTTAAATATTTCATCATAATTCTTGCATTACGATTTTATTATACTTCTAATCTTTAACAAATAAAAAATAGAAAAACATCTTAAATTTAAAAATACTTATTTTTTTCATATTTAAATTTTTCATGATGAAGAGAAAATTATTTCTCGATCTTAACAAGTTTCTAAAAAAAGGATAATCTCTCAGATATCTTTAAAATAGTATTTCTTGGTTAGTATTGTATACAAAGACAACGAGTTGAATACCTATAGAAAATTTTCCTTTTCCTCAACAGTGTTCTGAGTTATATTCTCTTGGGAAACTGTCAAGAGTGTCTGCTGGAAACAGAATTACGAGATACGCTGTTTTATTCTAGATAATATATAATGTCTTCAAATAAATATCCCGAAAGTGGGTATCATACACTTTTCAGCATATCATTCTTTTGCGATTTTGAAACATCCACGAGCAGTAGTCTTCGCTTTTGTAAGTAAAAGAAGTCATAAAATGTAAGTCGATCTAAATTTTGTTTTACTCAAACTATCAAGTTTATGATTTTATTACTTAAATTTGTTTTAATATTTTTATTCATTTTTCAATTTGACAATAGTTAAGAGATACAATGATCACATTTAAATTATTTTGACTCTCAGAAATATATCCCCAAGTTCAATTTAAAACAGAAAAAAGTGTGCATTTAATTGCATTGAAGAAGTGGAAAGTCCTATTTCTGAATCGAAAATATAGTTCAAGAACTCACTATTATTTAGAAACTTCTTAATAGATATAAAAACGATATATCGTGATTTGAAAAATATAACATAAGTATAAATTATACAAAATGTTAATTCATAAAAAATTGCTTTTTCTTGGATCATTTTGAATGCCAGTAGTCAAGTGTGTTTCCAATATCTTAATAATAAAAAAGTGAAGAGATACTTTTAATTGAGATTATTATTGAAACACCCATGGTACATTCATTCCAAAATTTAATATGTAAATATTGTGTAGTGTTAAACAATATTGTTGCTGCACCAGCATGCTACCCTGTATCTCGCCCTGAATTGGACTCTACCAGTTAGACAGAAGCAACGAGATGGAGTCTTCTGTTATGAAACAAACAAATGACTCCAATTTTGAAACATACACATTTAATTAAAAACGAACAAAATTTACAAAGGAGTCATATTGGGGTTCGCTACAATCTCTCGCGCCTGCTTCGCGTACCACGAGAGTATCAGTCTTTTTAAACAAAAAAAAAACATAGGCTCTTAAAATCGGAAGTGCCGATGGTGAGACATTACACTTCGTGATTTTGAAGCAGGGACCAAGCAGAAAACCCCCAATACTTGGACTGCCATCCCCAGAGGTATCATTTAACTTGAAGGTCATCGCGACCACGCCCACTTTTAACGTGCCCCAGCCACTATCAGTAAACACGACGGATTTACAAGGCAGGATTCGAACTCACTACCTTCCGATAATGAGAATGACCTCCTAACCAACCAGGCCACCACAGCTTTGTATTAGCCAATGTGAATGCACTGCCAAATTAAACAGTTACCTCAGTGTTAGTAATTTATAAACACTTTCATTTTAGGTTATTGACGTAAGATTTCCACGCGCATCAAAGAAAATTATCATGCTATCTTTTAGCTAACAGCTAACGACTTAAAGAGCATTGAACAAAGACGTCAACAAACCAATAGTCAAAGTATCACAGACAAAAGAAAATGGAAAAAAATCTGTTTTATGTAAAAAAAGAACTGTTTTTTATAGTATAGGAATAAATTTCCAATAACCAAATAAACCAAACAAAATAATATAAACAAATAAATGGAACAGATAAGAGCAAAAAACACAACCAACACAAAGAGAATTTTCCATTGTTTGAATTCCTGATTAATACAAGAAAACTGAGAATATTTAAAATCATCTGATATATATATATATATATATATATATATATATATATATATATATATATATATATATATATATATATATATATATATATATATATATATATATATATATATCATCATCATCATCATCAAAACATTGCTTGTTGTAGTTTATAACTTTTAAAATATGTACAAAGCAAAAACGCTCGTTTGAATAAAATAATTCTAAATAAATTGAAAAATGAAGTCTAACGAATGTTTTCTTATAAGCAGCAGAGAATATCGTAAATAATTCATTGATACAAGTTTCTGTATGTTGATCCGTAGCAAACTAATATACAGTAGACGCTCGTTCTTACGAATTTCTGATTTACTAAAGATTTTACCAACCAGTAGTTGGTTCCCGAGATAGTCCATTACATGCAGTGATAATTTTAATTGTTATTTACGAACTAAATTTTTTTTAAAGTTTTTTTTCAAACTAGTTTTCAAGCATGTATTGTTTGTGTTTATTTTTTATTATCTAATGTTTTTTTTAAATTTTTTATCCATTTTTTTTAATTCTGTGATTGAGATACTTGGATTGAGGTTTTTACTAGAGACTTATAAATCCTTTGAATTGCGAATAACTAACTGCACAGCTGATTTTGAAATCCCAGATGTTTTAAGTAATTTGTGTGGAAAATCTCCAACTTATTTTCGGACGTATAGCCCATGCTTCATCTGAGTGTAATCAATAGTTTCTAGCGCAAATTTCGTAGGGTACTTTTGCAAGTAGTGATTATCTCTTGGTATCGCCTTTTGAAATTGATATTCTAGACTCAATTCATTTATCAATGTATACTTGGGATTGTGTTACAGAAAAAACAATACCTAGATCATTTTGACTTGCATTTTGCTAAATAAACCACTGTAACTGAAAAAAAAATTATTATAAGAAAAATAAATTATTACTTTGCCTTATTTTTCATTAATATTTAGGTAAGAATTATTTTTAAGTATGAGTTTTTTATTTTGCATGTGAGTTTTTATTAAAGGCATATTAAATAATTTTAATAGTACTTTATAAACAAAGAAATTAGATCTTAAAAAAACTATTTTTTTTACCAAACACTTATTTTTCGATTTTACAGACTTTTGATTTTAAGAACTATTTTATAGGTCTCTAATATTTCATAAAAACGAGTGGCTATTGTAACAACTCCACTCTAGTTTAAAATTTGTTAGTTTCTGCCTTCAGTTTCAACACGTGTAGAAAATCTAGCAAACACAATTTACAAAACTTTCCAAGTATGAGGTTAAGATTTAAAATATAATAATGGACCAAGAATGTATGATGATGCTGTCATGTCAGAAGCGTTTATGTGTATGCCACCAAAAATATTTTATAGGTTGGAGAGAGCGATGTGAATCTATTATGTGATATGGTAAAATTAATTTATCCTTCGAATAAATTTATCCTTTTAATTAATTCAGAAATAGGTTTCCTGATTTAATTCCATAATAAATAATTTTCTGAATTTTCCCATTACTTTATTTCTGGTAGAAAAATATTCTATTGAAGTTACTTATCATTTAAGTCAGAGGACCTCATATTTGCTATTTTACTGAGTGTCAATATTGTAAGTAAACTTGAAATTTCACAATGTAGTGCCATTCAAAAACAGTTTTTAATTATATTTGCCTAAAAATCAATATCAATTTTAATTTGCTAATTGTTTTTAATGATTGATGATTTTTAAATTTCTTCTATTTTTCCCAACAGCAATGAGACTTATTTAGAGGAACCATTTTTTCTGTTGTTTTTTACTCCAGTAACTATCAAATGGTGCTAAACAGAGTAATATCCTGTTACCTGAGAGTCTCCTATAAAAAAATTGTACTTCCAGTATCGGCTTTAGTTTGGTACGTGAATGATGAGGTTAGGAATTTCGGAAATTCATTGCAGATAGCTACCCCCATCTTGACTGAGCCACCTCTGGTTGAGCATCCATTGTCTTAGAACAAATACTTGATTAATTAGATAATACTTAAAACACGTGTCACCGAACTGGCAGCCAAATAGTTAGTGCTCTAGATTCGGTTCAACAGTTCGTATATCAGAATCCTATTGCGGGATTGTATGATTGTAGTGGTTCGGAATCCGCTTTAAGCTGTTAGTCCTGCTCTGAGTAACCCTCGTATTAAAAAAAAAAGATGATCATTGAACAATAAACAAATACGCTTAAAACACTTTAAGATTAAATTTATTCAAACATATTTTGTAATGATATCATAGACTTAAAGTATTCAAATTTCCTTTTAAACTGAAATCTTTGACACAGAAACCTCTGAATGTTGGTTTAATTCTGCCCTTGCTTTGGCCATTGCGGTCACTATTACAAATGATCCAATCCGCTTCATTATTCAATGTTTTTTTTTTTTTCTAAAATTACACATTTATAAACTGTGTTCTTAGAAGAGTTTTTTTCTTGAATGTCGAATATAGTTCAAAAATTTTTTGGTATACTATATCTCGAGAAAAATAAAGTATACTTATTTTTACGGTTTTAGACCGTTGAATCACAACCAAACGAACCTTAAAGATTTCAAATATTTGAAAAACTTCAAAATGACATATTTAGTGATACTTTTATTAGTTAATATAATACTTTTATTAAAATTAATACTCAGATGA
This sequence comes from Latrodectus hesperus, assembly GCA_037975125.1. NCBI lineage: Eukaryota > Metazoa > Arthropoda > Arachnida > Araneae > Theridiidae > Latrodectus > Latrodectus hesperus. Next base: position 75,421,704 of record CM075854.1, read on the forward strand.
AACTGTTCCAGTTAAATTTTACTTCTAAGAACTTATAACTGTTTTCCATTTTATCTGTATGAATAGATTTTGAATCAACCTTATGCATAGATTTTGATAATAATATTAATTATTATCAAAATCTATTCATGAGGTTGTTATTTATGTATAACAATACAACTCTTGTAACTTTTATAAAATTTTCCTAAATAATTATAAACATCTTTTTAAGAAACAATGAAATAAATGTATTTCAGTTTTATTGTTCAAACAAAGAATTTCGGTTAGACATCCATCAATGTTTAGTTTATACAGATATGACAAATATTATTCCTTTTAAATTAAAGTTTTATTGATAAAATGAAAACATTTTTTCCCACCTATTTCTTTTGTACTGAAATATATTGAAGTATTAAAATAAAAAGAAATGTCTTTATTTTTATACCACCGATTTTCAGTTCTTGAAAAAGAAGTACATATATTATGATGAGCTTATTCTCAGACCTGACAACTTCAAACTTCATAACTACACTTCTGCACCTGTTAAATGACCCGCTCACAGAACAGAAATGGGCCATTTATGTTCCAGAGTGGTAAAACTTATAAAACTAACCTTCTGCAACACAATAAATCGATGGAAGGAGAAAGTGTTGAACGAAACTTTTTATTTGGAACTTATCATATTATTTTCATAAATGAACCGTGAAATAAATGCCACCCTTAAAACATCAAACGCTAATAAAGAAAATAAAAGTTCAAAATGTTTGTTGTATAAATAACTTTTATATAACAAATAAGCAAAAGTTTTTAGTTGAATTTTAAATTTTATTTCAATATTACAATCATTTTATCTAAATTTTTAAACTGAAGACTAAAAATATGTTTATGAAATTATATTTACTTAAAGACTCTAATATCTTATTTATTTTACACCCCCTAATATTTTATTTAAAAAAAAAAGATTTTATCTAATTAAAAGACATGAATAAAAATTTTTATTTAAATCTTTAACTGGATAAAAATTTAATAAACATTAATTCTGTCTGACTAAGTTTATTCTTAAAAGAAGTATTCTAAATATTGTGAAATCTTCATATTACCTACTTCATGATAAAATACTGAAAAAATCATTTAACTTAATTATAAATATTTCGTAAATTTAACCTCTGAGGAAACAAAGTTTAGAGCTTTGCTTTTTTATCCTAAAGGGGTCTTATTTGAATTCCAAAATAAGTCTATTGGGATTCTTTTCTTAGTTTTTCTTTTTAAGAGAATGTATAAAAGAATCAGTTTTTTAGGTATGGAATTTAATTCTACCGAATTGTGTGTGTGTACACGTTTATTGTACTTATCACACAACATCTCAGAAAACTTCAATTTCATGGCTATCTATTTGAAATGTATAATGATGATGAAGTTCTACACACCAGTGTATTTGTTTCACAAGATCAAGACATTTCAAAAATAAGTAATTAAAATTATATTAAATATTTATAGCTATTAGTAAAAACTTTTGAACGAATGCTGACTAATAGATTAAAGTATTTCTTGGAATCTTCTGAATTAATTGAGGAGGAACAAGCTGGTTTTAGAAATGGTATGTCTACCTCTAACTGCATTATGAAATTTGTTCACGCCATTAAATCAGGTTTCAATGCTAAGAAGAGCTCCTTGGCGGTATTTGTGGACTTCCAGGGAGCTTATGATACTATCTGTAGAAAAAAACTCATAAATAAATTAAGAGGTCAGGGAATAGAGCGTAGGATGCTGAGTTGGATTGAAAGATTTCTCGCACAGAGATGGGTCAAGACTAGTTGGAATAATGTGGAATCCAAATACTGGCAGTCTAAGTTCGGACTGCCACAGGGTTCAGTGTGTAGTCCCATACTCTTCAATTTATATGTCAATGATCTAGTTAAGAGTCTGAAAGATTTTGGGAATTGCCAAGTAAGCATGTTTGCTGATGATTTGGTTATATAGACGGAAACAAATAACCATCGTAACCTGCAGAAACAGAGACAACAACTTGAGAATAGTATGAATAAAGCTTTGGAGGTACTCCAATCATGGGCTATGAATAATCATATGACAATCAACAAATCAAAAACCACATATCAGTTTTTTACCCTGAGACACGCATCACCTGATTTTGAATTGTATATTGATGGCTCCAGATTGAATGAAAGTGGGAAGACAAAATATCTTGGAGTTACAATGGACAGCAAATTAAAGTTCTTGGAACATATCAAATACACTGGTACTAGAGTGGATAAAAGATTACCTATTTTAAAAAGACTTGCCGATGCAAAATGGGGCTGCACCCAAGATACTCTAAACCTTACATATAACACGTATATAAAACCAGTACTTAAATATGGTAGTGAGATACTGATTTCGGCCCCACAGTCTAATTTGGATATCTTGGAGAGAATTCAGAATAAAGCCCTTCGAATAATCACGGGAGCTGTCAAGACAACTCCGATAGTGGCTCTCCAAGCCTATACATCAGATCTTCCCATTGGTGTTGAGATAAAGAAACAAGCGGTTAATACTTTTGCTAGGATGAGAGCATCTCAGCGAGCTAATTGGATGAATAACTGGCAGGCGAGTGTTCTTAAAACTCAGATCTCTCCAATCGAGTGTTGTGAAGAGATATTGAATGACCTACATCTAAATTTTCCTGTTGAAAAATCTAATATACTGGTATACCTTTGAATTTTATGAAAATACCATATAATTTAAAAACAGATGGAAATAGGAAAAAAGACACATTAGATGCTTTTCTAAAAATGAATACCTTGTTATTGTTGGACAATAATTACCCCGAGCCAGAATGGATCCGAATTTATACTGATGGTTCTAGGATAAATAATGCTACGGGTGCTGGTGCTTATAGCAGATTGTTCTCGCAGCATGCTCCAGTTGGTAAACATCTAACTAATTTTGATGTCGAAGTCCACGCGATCCTCTTGGCGGTGACCAATCTGCAATCCAACACGGAATCTTTTGAAAAGGCTGTCATACTTGTCGACTCAATATCAGCCATAGAATCAATTGCACTCCAGCGACTCACGGAATCTTCTCTTGTCAGTAAAATAAAACAAATTATACGGGAACTCAATTTGAACAGCAAAATGATAGTTTCAGTGATACCATCACATGTAGACATTGATGGTAATGAAAGAGCGGACTTATTAGCCAAGAAAGGCACTAAATCATCTATTGAGGAGAGTGCTGTTCCAACGGATTCCCTTAAGAGATGTATGCGAGAGCGGATCATGCTGAACTATAACAAGGATCTGTCCAATAAATGCAGAGACAAACAATGGGAAAATATTAAAAATGACTGGAAAAAATTCAGTCACAGACCACGTAAAGAGGTTGTGGCCAATTTTCGATTGAACACTGACCTCGACTGTCTAGCTGAACACCTGAAGAAAATCGGCATCTTGACTAGTAGTCTTTGCCTTATCTGCAAGACAGACAATATGAATAGAGACCACCTCCTCGTCTGTCAGAGACCCTGCATTTCAGCAAAGCGGTGATGTTTGCAAGCTTTATTGGATCGCCAGGGATAGCATGTCCTGAACACTTTCATGCTTCCCCCTCTAGCTTTTTAGAATTTGTGACTTTTAGATTTTAGAATTTTTATAATTTTTATCATATATATGTGTATTTGTGTTTGTTTGCGAGTGGCCAGATGTTGATGAATTGGATTCCTTTTGGCCATATGTAACAACAAATATTTATAGCAAATGCTTCTTCGGTAAAAAAAACAGATCTCAAAAAAATATTCACTAAACATGTAATTAACTAAAAGCAAAGTGAAAAGAAAATTATAACTCAGTTTAACTCTTTAAAAAAAATAATTAAAAATAAATTAATAGTTAATGTAACATTTAACTACCAGTAATAATATTCCTGAAAACTTATCTCGACTTCTAAAAAGTATTCTTCAAATATGTTTAGAATAAATTAAATCTGTTTGTAATAATATAATTTTAATTCAATAATTTTATAACACACTGGGCCCCCCTGAATAGTTATGTTCAGAACAGGTAATATTTTCATTAACGATAGTTTAAATAATAAATTTCAAGTCACTTGTATTATAAATTCTCTTTTAAGAGTAAGCTCTCTCAACAACATATTATTCCTGAACAAAATGTCTATCTGTGGACTAACAATATGATGTTAGTTCACTGGGTTCATAATAATCCTGCTCAGTGGAAAATATTCGTAAAAAATAGAGTTGCTAAAATGCAGCCATTGATTAACCCATGTAATGTCAGACATTGTAATGTGATAATCCAAACCGCGAGAATATTTTATCCCATGAATGTTCCGCCGAATATTTACTGTCTTCAAAGCTTTTAGATCCAGAGTGGTTAACTAACTCAAAGAGTGTGTGGCCTACGAAGTTTATCTAATTGTGGAAGTTAATAATGTTTATTTAGAGGAAAGGAAACTTGTGTAAAGGATATCTCGGTCCTATCCCGTCTTGTAATAAACCCAAACAATTTCTTGGATCATGAAAATTATTGTAAACTAAGCAAAGAAATGAGGGTTACTGGATGGATTTTGAGATTTATTCACAACTTGTGGAATAAAACTAAGAATTAAGGTCCTTTAACTTCAGAATAACTTTCTACTGTAGACAATCATTTAAAGAAATTCAACTTGAACATTTTTCTGATGAAACTGCGAGTTTAAAGTCACATCAGTTGATATCTAAACACTCTAAAATTTATGAGCTGAATCCTTTTTTTATGTAATAATGGAGTATTGCGTATTCAAGGAATACTACAAAATTCACCTTTAAGTTTTCAAGAATAGCATCCTATAATCATTCCTTCGAAAATTCATTTTATTAATCTTCTTATACGTGATGCTCATGAATGAATTTTCTATATGAGACTAGCAAGTTCACTCATGTTTCTTCGTGAAAGATATTGTATAATTAAATCGAAGCAAAATGTTTAACGGGTAATTAAAATATGCGTTATGAACCAGCGTTTTAACTTTAAGACGATGGAACAGTGTTGCACTTTTACCTTTGTCCAGAAAAGAAAAGAACAAACCTTTCCATGTTGTAGGACTTGGTTATGCTGGTCCATTTTTCGTGAAAAATGAAAATACAAATTATTACTTCTTATTATTCACATGTGCAGTGACGAGAGCAAAATACATCTTGAATTGATCAAAGATCTCACTACTAAATCTTTCTTGCTGATTTTTCGCAGATTTGTTTCAGAAGAGGATTGTGCTCGTATTTATTCGGATAATGCTCTAACATTCAAAGCTGCTGATGCTGAACTAAAAAAGATGTGGAATATTATGAGACATTCTGATGTTAAGAGTTATTACGTCACTAACAAGATTCAGTGGAGGTACATCGTTGAACGCGGCGCATGGAGGTTTGTTTTTTATGAGCTGCTTTTGAGAACTGTTAAAACTACATTAAGGAAAATTCTCGCTGCTGCTGCATACATCTCTTGCTGTCGATGAATTGAAAACGATATTTGTAGAAATCGAATTGGTAAGAAATCACCGACTCCTGATATACATCCAAGAAGATGAACTAGAAATGTTATCTATCACCTGTAAGTTTTCTGTTGGGAAAGAAAGTAGATAATATGCCCCATACTCAACATTTCAATAAGAGTTATAAAGTTCTCTTTAAAATGTACCTATATCGTAGAAAACTATTCTATCAGAACAACATCTGGAAAATCTTAAAATATTATTTGGTTAATTTTATGCCTGCAAATTGTATGTTGTATATGTTTGGAGTTCAAATATGTTGCAAAATAGAAATAATTATGTGAGATAATTCCCACTGCTTCAGTTCTTACAACAGTAACTAAACCTTATTGTTTTTCTTGCATTCAAATTCCACATGAATTAGAGAAATGTCAGGAAACGAATGTGAACAAAAAAGAACTCTATACTGTGAAATTCCAGGACCTATATATATATATATATATATATATATATATATATATATATATATATATATATATATATATATATATATATATATATATATATATATATATATATATATATATATATATATATATATATATATATATATATATATATATATATATATATATATATATATATATATATATATATATATATATATATGTATATATATATATACATATATATATATATATATATATATATATATATATATATATATATATATATATATATATATATATATATATATATATATATATATATATATATATATATATATATATATATATATATATATATATATATATATTTATATATATATATATATATGTATATATAAATATATATATATATATATATATATATATATATATATATATATATATATATATATATATATATATATATATATATATATATATATATATATATATATATATATATATATACATATTATGTATATACATATATATATATATATATAAAAAATTCTGAAGAAATACTATACTAATTAAACTCGCGTTTTACCATTGGAATTTGAATCAATTATTCCTGACAAAATACGTTACATTTCATTATACGCGTCCATTTAAGAATACGCGTACTTTAAATTTACTGAAAATTAAATGATGGTAGAAATAATTTTTAAAAATGGAAAAAAAATGTTAGATAACACTTTTAAATATTTTAATGAGTAAATCATATTAAAAAAGGATAAATAATTAAATTTTCTTACTTTTCATATTTTACTAATTATTCATTTATTTACAATATTACTAGTCATTCTAATTTAGTGGATTGAATAAATTGAGGTAAAGAGTTTTATTACTTCATTTCATTTTTTTCTATTTCAACTTGTCGCTATTTTCATTATATTTTCAAATGAATAAGGATCATACTCTTTTCCAACACTATATTCGTTCTCTATTAACGCTTGTTTAATTAGCACCGCCTTAGAGAAAATTTTTCTTATAAATCGTTTCGTCATTCTTATAAATTGTTTTATAATTAGTACGTTCCCTTTTTCCCCTACATAGTGCACTAACAATCTGGAACTTTTCATCGAAATTTTTGAAATACTTCTAAAAAAATTTTACATAAAATTTATTTTTAATCGAAAAGCATTAAGTTACGCTTATTTAAATTGCACAACCTATCTTATTCGAAATTGACAAAAAAATGCGTATAAAAATATCTTAATGTGAAATTTTTTACTAGCTTAGCGAATGACTTAAACTTTATGACTCTTAACATTATTTAATCATACATGTAATAGTTATAGAGAGAGTAAATATAAAAATTTAAAATTACTTTCCTTAATAAACTGATACAGTGGATACAGATTTATATTATCCAGTTCACAATACTACGTTGAAAATTCAATGATTATCGCTATGAATATTTGGCATTGCAAGAATCGATAATTTGTGAAATGTCAAACTATTTTATATTTTTTTTACCCATGCTTATACATCCATTAATATACCTTTTAATCTCTCTTGTTTAAATTAGATGACAGAGAAATACCTAGTATATAAACAAAACTCTTACCTGCTTTAGTTTATTCACATGACAATATATTTAGTGGCTGAATAACGAATTTTCAAGACACATTTATGTATATTTACATTAGCACATTTTGTATATTATTTTAGAACAATTGCTTATTTAGTAAAGAAGCTACAATTTTTAATCGGTTGATTATAACAAGAATCCCATGGAAAAGGTTTAATTTTGATCAATACTTCACTGACTTCGAAAAAAATATTCCTGCCATTTCACTTATCGATTTAGGACTAATCCTATCAACGAAAGAAATAACTTTTTCTCTCGATTAAGATCTACCCTCCATTAGAATTAATATACAGTTTAAAATGAATGCCTATAAGCGAAGAGAATTTTTTTAAATTTGCAGTTTTGAGAAATGTTTTTTTCCGTTTATAAATAAAAAATGCTTTTCCTTGCTAAAAATAGCTTTGATCCTATTTCGTAATCTTACTGCCCCATATCAAATATTTATTGTTTATGGCGTTAATTTCATATTTTATTCTTTCATCTGAGCCTTCTAATGAATTTCAACTCGTCAGTCAAGATTCGTTCTCATGATAAAAATGAACGAATTTTCGCGAAGCAAGTTTATCAAAATATTTTTCAGGCACTCTTTCAAAAACTTTTTGGACAAATCAAAAATTGTAAATCCTGCACGAATATGTTTTATATATATTATAAAATTAATATATTTTCTTCTCTTACAAAATAGTTCAATTAAACATTACAGTCAATCAACAAACAAACAATAGATAATTTGAATACAATAAATAGCATCCCTTCAAAAATCTTCATTAAAATTAAACTTTAAGAGAAAATTAATGTCTATAAAGATTTCTCAACAAAAGAAATTCCCAAGTTTAATATATTAATTTCATAAGCTTATGTTGCCTAAACTCCTCAGAGAATTCAAAATTTACCTCAATTTGTGATTTCTAATTAAAAAAGGGCTGATTAAAACTATCCCTTTTTTCAATTTTTAACGAGATCGACACACTTCTCATTACACAAATGAATGACATTGGACTTAATGACATTTTAATATGCATGTGCTTTCGAAATAAAGCATAGAATCCAAAACATTCCGAACATGAAAAAAAAAGCTTTTCCTACCACACTACCAAAAACCTTATAGAGTCTTTAAAACATTTAGTTTTATTTTATTTTTAATGTTTCTGGATACTTGTTTCTTTGACTAAAGACGCACGTAGCAGCCAACTGAATCACATTTTTAAATCTTAATCAAATAAAAGGTTAACATTTGAACTAATACTCTCCTCTATGCACAAGTGGGTGGATATTTTACCCTATATTTTAATATGCACAGGATCTCTCAGATAAAAATCAGAGTCGGTTAACATATAATATACAATGCTTTGTAATTTAAAATCTTAAAGAAGAATTGAAGACTATTTTGGAGACAATTTTAAAAAGCAATACCGATCAACATTCAACTGGAATTGAAACCAAATATAATAGAAGTGTACGTAAGACTCTAAAATATAGTAATACTATATATATAATTACTTAACCAATTGTAAAATAGACTTCTCGCAGAAAATGCTTAGCAATTTTATAGCAGAATTTAAGTCAAAATATTTACACTTGAGCCTCCATATTATTCAACCATGCTAGCAGACGGATATTTGATCTTTACTATTTACTAGGCGCATGATCTTAGTAAGACTACGATTTCTGAATGTGCTAAAATCACTCCAATATTTTTTAATCAGACTGCCGTGGAACAAAGGTCAGAAGCTTACGCAAAACAGAAAATGTAAGAATACTCCCAAACATTCATATTCAATTCAAAATATTTAACTTTTCTTTTAAATTAATGAATTTTATTATATAAAATTTAGAATCCTTAAAACAAAATTATTACATGCTAAATTTCACTATTAAAATAAAAGTTTAAAATAAATAAATTACTTAAGAATATAAAAACATATCTTAGAGTTAATAATTTAAATAAGAAACTACTTGAAGATTAAGTAAAAGCTTTCTTCAATAATACTTTTTAATGATAAAAAAAATAATTCGAAGTTAAAAACAAATGAACCGAAACCTCAAATTACGCAAAATTAATCCAAATGCTATGTATTTCAAATTTTATACATATATAATACACCATATATGCAGTACCATTTTATCTTTGTAGATAACGTAAAAATGACCAAATACAAATGATCAAACATCAAATTTTCTATTTAAATTTTTATTTGCAAGAATTGTGACAAGTACAACTGATTTTTTAACTGTCTGCTTCTGTACATTTTTCCCACAGTCAATAGTTAGTCTTATCTTCCAGTAAATGGTTATCTTTAAAAAAAATAGGTAATGTCAGATCCAGTTGCACAAAAACATGAGTACACTCCATTACTCTCATGGAATCTATGAGTTACTTTCCAGCAGCTCAAAAAATGCAAATGCGAAAACGATCACCGAGAACTATTCAGTTCGAGTGATATTCAATTCATTTAGTTTGATGTGTTAAGAAAAACAGCAATGTTAGGCCTCCCGTTGTCAAGGAGATACATTTCATGAATCAATCAGCAATGTATTTCTGGAGGCAAAAACAAAATTTTAATTTATTTAAATGTGCTAATAGCACTAAGCCATATCGATAATTTTCCGATTTTCAACGAATCAATCCACAAAACAAATTTTCTAATATTCTTTTGCAAGAAAAATGTGTTTTTACTATCGACTTTTCCAAAAAGGACCACAAACTATTTGTGGTAGGGAAATATATGATTCCAGAATTGTGCTATCAGTCTCTTTAATATTTCAGTTGGTTTTGCACCTTTGTGCACGAGGAACTTAAAGTGTCGTATTATTGATGGGAACATTTCCTTTTCGGCAAGTGCTTAAATAATATGGAATCTGTATACTAACTTCTTATTCACCGTACCTTTGTATCAATCTCGATAAGGAATACTATTTCAAAGGAAGAGAAAGCTTTGTACTCTTTTGGGTTTTACAATATACACACGAAATGGATGCATTCCATTTTGCTTGATGACGTTCCAGTCATCACTTCCCACCGAAAAGATATGAAATTTTGCTTAGATCTTCAATTGAAATAAAAAACATTCAATATTATACATATATACGAAATGGATGCATTCCATTTTGCTTGATGACATTCCAGTCATCACTTCCCACCGAAAAGATATGAAATTTTGCTTAGATCTTCAATTGAAATAAAAAACATTCAATATTATACATACATACATATATATATATATATATATATATATATATATATATATATATATATATATATATATATATATATATATGTATATACATAAGATACATATGTATACAAATGCAAATACATACATACATGAATATATATATATATATATAGAATATTACTCTTATCGTGTTATGAAATATAGAACAAAATATTTTTAGATTCTTTACAATTGCTGGAAGTAAACGTCACCATCATCCATTATATTTTAAAAATTCCTAATTGAACTTGTAATAAAAGTATTCTCTCCATATTTATAACAATTATAAATAGATATTTCCTTCTTTTCCATTTTAAATATATCTGATTAATCTACAATGCTCAAAACAATTAAAGGATATTGCGGTTTTAGGAGGATTATGTGGCTGGGAAACTTTTTAGCTGATTGATACGTGGTCGACAGACGTAGTAGGTTATATGAGAATAAATTACACATGTTTGGCAGAAAAAAATGCATTTTATTGCGCATTTGTGTACAAAAGGAAAAAAACGCTATTTGTGCATATGAGAAAAAAAGAATAAGAAAAGGTGTTGTCTTCAAAGGAAGTCATTTTCAGTAGTGGGTATGGTTTCCACGGACGGCCAGTAACGTTGAATACCTTGGAGGCATGGAGTTAATTAAGCAATTAATCACGAGTCGGGGTATTCCTTCCCACTCTTCCAGAAGAGCTCTTTCTAGTTCTTGGGGAGTTTGTGGGGGTGGTTGGTAGCCAGCAACTCGTCTTCCTAGAGCGTCCCAAACGTGCTCTATTGGATTCATGTCTGGAGAACACGCTGGCCATTCAATTCGTACGATTCCTTTCTTGAAAAAGAAATCTTCTACCAGGATGACACGATGTGGACTGCAGTTATCGTCCATTAAAATGAAGTCATCTTCGATTGCTGCAGCGTAAGGGACTACAATAGGTCTGAGGATCTCATCCCAATATCGGCGACCAGTCAGAGGTCCATCTCGAATGATATAAAGGTCTGTGTGCCCGTTAATGGAGATGCCACCATACACCAACACTCCCCTACCGCCAAATCTGACACTTTCGTGCACGAATGCTGGATTATTCATACTGTCACGGTACATCCAGATGAAAATACGCCTATTATCAGGATGAACAGAAAAACGAGACTCGTCAGAAAAAAAAACATTGCTCCATTCATTTCTCCTCCAGTTCACGTGCTCTGTTGCCCACTCCCTGCGGTCGTGATGATGCCTTGATGTTAGTTTAACACATACCATCGGTCGGCGAGCATACAGACCTACACCATGGAGCCGGTTTCGGACAGTCTGAGTTGAAACCGTGGTGTATGTAGACGAGCGAAGGTGCTGTTGGATAAGAGTAGCATTCATGTTTCGGTGTCTCCGAGCCGTTAACACTAAATAACGATCTTCATTGGGCGTTGTTGCCCATCTACGGCCTTGCCCTGTTCTTCGGCCTGCACTTCCAGTCTCCAAAAAAACTATTCCAGATCCTGGACATCACACTTTGTAACACTCCAATGGCTTGCGCTACTCCGGCTTGAGTTTGGCCCCCTTCTAACCTACCAACAACTCTCCAAGCTTCTGAATCGGTTAAATGACTTCGCTGAGACATCGTACTCATCGAAACAAAGCAGTCACTCAATACCGATCATCCTTGTATTCATTGCCTTTTATTCAGTTAAAAGTCAAATTTCATTCACTGCAGCTGAAGTGATGTTTCTGACATCGAATTCAAAATTAACATACTCCACAGTTTGAAAATCAGAAAAATTTTCATTTGTGATTCCCTTTTTCCATTTTCAGCAAAAAAAAATTTCGCTTATATCTTTATTTTATGTAAAACTTACAATATCCTTTAATTGTTTTGAGCAGTGTATTACGAAATACAATTCAATATTTTAAATAAAGAGAGCATTAAAATTATATTAACACCTATAATACCATTTTTTAAGAGACTGAACTATAGATCTTTACTTATTTTTAGAAGCAAGTCAATAATGTAATATAAAGAAAGCTCTGTATATATATATATATATATATATATATATATATATATATATATATATATATATATATATATATAAAACTTAGATATCGTAAATAAACGATAAGTTATGTTAGTCTACGTATTGTAAGTATTATGTATCGCTTACGATAAAAAAATATATAAAACTAAGTTGATCATTTATTATTTTATCAGTTTCCAATTCCGAAGACTATACTAAGATGAATTACGCATTCAAATTTTAAACAGAAATATAATAAGTTTAAAACTATGAAATAAAATACATGCTGCTATATTGTGTGTGTGGCAAGGAAGTAATTTAAGTTTGCGAAATTAGGTATCCCTTAAAAAATTACTTCGTGCCAACCCAGTATTTTTCTTTAGTTTTTATTTTAGATTTTACATTTATTTTTGAAAATGACTTACAAGGAAATACAGTTATAAATATTTTCAATGTTAATATACTGCAATTGTTGATAAGTTATTGTGCATTGTTGTAAATAAGAAAGAGCCTATAAAAACAAATTCCAAACTTAATTAAGATTAAATTTAAAAAGTTACTTCATAATTAAAAATTGCTAACCAAAGTAACGTCTTTACTTCTGATTTAGGGAAAAGATGCAGCATAAATTTTTTAAATGAAATTCTTGCTCCGTAAAATTTTCGAGTTTCCAACATAAATATAGGATTGCAAGAAATTGAAAAAATATTATTTACAACTAAATATTCAGAAAGTTTCGCAAATGTTCCAAATTTCAGCTTCACCAAATCTCTCTACTGCACCAATACAGTCAGTTGATTCAATTAACGTTACCAAATAGGAATTGAAAAATAAATAATTCATATTCTTTTGAAAGAAATTCATTACAAGCACGAAGAATTTTTATTTTTATAAATGTTTTTCTCAACCTTGTCCTAGTGAACAACGTACAAGTATGTTTTTAATACCAGTGAGAGAAATATATCTCAGCTAATATTAGGGACATCTAGGAATCTTAAATCCTTTATTAACTACCAAGTTTTAATAGGCGAAGTAGAAAAAAATTATTATTTTTATTCATTAAGTGAATCAATAATTTTCTGAATATTCATGCTTAAGTTCCAAATTAAGTTTCAAATATTTACATAATTTGAACAGTAATCAGTATTTGCAAGAGTTCCGACAGAAGAAAAAGAACGAGTAATTTTTAATAACAATAAAATGCTTAATGGTATAAAGCCGTATTTCATTTCCTATCTTGAAAATTAAAAGAATGTTTCTCGCTTCATACAGATGAAAAATAATTTAGTACACAATCTGATATGCAGTTTTGCGACAAATGTACTGAAAAAGCTGAAAAAAACTAAAAAAACATGATTCATTATTTTCAATAAGCGAAAAATAAGTAAGTATATGGTCTGTATTTCTGTTTATCAAACAATAGAACCTCAGACATGTTTCAGCAAATATAGTCAATATTGATACAAAAAATTTTGTGTGTTCCAGTCTATATTCATGTCCTTTGATAGTCCACGAGTTATTAAAAGTGTACAAAAATTGTTTTCAAATATGATAATGATTTTATTAAATATATCAATATTATTATATATCTCTATTTTTCAAGTGAAGACATATTACGTCTTAAAACGAAAACATCAAATGAGTTTTTAGAGTAAAACTATTCTCAAACATTAATAAATAGAGAAAAAGTTACAAATTAAAAAAAGTTTTAGAAGAAATTCGTAAAACACAAAATTTGAAAAACAAATATTAAAAGAATTTTTGTAAGAGTATTCCGAGATTCCAACAAAAAATAATCCATAATTAAGAATTTCACATATTATTTCTGCAATGTTATGCATAATGCAATTGCTAAAATTCCAATAATAATTTTACATATGTGAAAATACTCATAACAGAAAATGGAAAAATGATTAATAACAAATCGCCCACATTAAAAAATGTATCAATGTTACTAATTTATATTAATGCAGGGTCAGCACAACAAATAGAATTAATAAATGAAAATTAATTTGTTCAAGTTTCAGAAATCCAAAAAAAAAAAAAAAAAAAAAAAACAATAGCATGGAAAAAAAACTTTTTTCAGAATCTCTTCCATTATACATTTGGGCTTTGTCCGAAAATAAGACTTTTCTAAGCGATTGAAAGATCTTTAAGAAAATACCAAAAAATCTTGTGATAAATTAAGGTTTTAATGACAAATAAAGGAAATATGTCATTATCATTTAATACTTTATTTTTTGATAGTATATACACCAAATGTTTCAGAAAAAAAACATAAATAAATCTTGAAAACAAATAAAGCATATGCAATATTTTAATTGCAGTTACAATTGAAATTTTGGAATATCACAAGTAATCAAAATCCAAAAAGTAAAAAATTATAAAAATGTGAACATCTAGCTATAAATCACAATAAAGGGATGAAACTCAAAATTTTGCTTGAACTATATCACAATAAAAATTTCAAATGACAACTGAGCTGACATGTAAGTGGTTAACTCTTGTCTTGACTACGAAAGTTCATGCATTTATGGAATTCACCTTTCACCATCAATCCAAACCAAATTAACTCACGCGAGTAAAAGTTGACAATACAAGGAAAACAATCCATTAAATAATAGGTACGTTTCAAATCCTTTCCGTTCAAACGCATTTTTATCACACGACTTGTGTTGAATGCACAATACTTTATAATTTAATTTTTTTCAGTTTCTTAAGATGATAGCTTTTCGATTTAATTCCCTTGAATATCACACCAGTCAGCCAAAACAAACTTTAACTATAGTAATATCAAATTTTCCCTCTTTATAACTTCTGAAAAAGTTGTAATTCTTTAATGTCAAAAAGACATTACAGATCAAATTCCACTGCAGATAATACGAGGGTCACTCTGAAATTTTTGATATACAACTAGGTTTTTAAAGTTATACTTACAAAATTTTAGGTGTGTTCAAAGTAGTCTCCTCCAGCATCAATGCACTTTTGTAGACGAATTTTCCACAGATTAAATGCCTTAAGCCATTCATTTCTTCGAAAAATGAAAAAAATGGATTTATAGCCACATCAATCTCTTTTGAATGAACACGACGTCCACGTAAGTTCTTTTTTAGATTAAAGAATAACCAAAAGTCGCACATAGCTAGATCAGGTGAATACGGCAGATGTTCGATCACTTTAATTTGTTTTTGTTTAAAAAACTCAACTGTTAATCCGGCTGTATATGAAGATGCATTGTCATGGTGAAGCATTAGTCCCCTAACATTCAGTTCTTGTAGAATTTCTGGAAGACATTTAGTGGTATACCAGTTTGGTGTTACTGTCTTCTGTCCTTCCAACTTGATGGCTTTGACCAATCCCGTACTTCTAAAGAAAACGGCATACATCACTTTTTTCAGTGTGCGTTGTTTTTTCACCATTGTCGGCGTGGGATCATCTTCAAAGACCCATACTTTGCTTTCTTGGCGTGTTGGAACGTCAAAAAACGGTATGTACAGTTGGCAAAAAAAGTATTAGAACAATGAGAAATTTGTAGTTTTCAAGTTAACAAAATCAAGTAAATCGTATAATCAGTTTATAAATGATAGCATTTTCTTAAAAAATTATAACTAGGTAAAAAATAAAATTTAAAAATAATTACAATATTATTAAAATAAAAATAACAAAATTTGGATAGTAAAAAAGTATTAGAACAGAAGCAGAAACATGCAAATTACAACGCTGGTGACGTCATTAAACTTTCAAGGTTACTTTCAACCGTATGAATGTCAAGGGCGCTTGTTTCATTCGCTGCTAATTTGTAGAAATTCAGTTTACGTGGACTTTTCCTGCCATGGCACCCAAAATAAAAGAGATTTCACTTGCGAAGAGAGAACAAATCTTTCACCTGCACAATAGTGGCAAAGCATTTCGAGAAATTTCCAGTAAGTTGAATGTTTCACTTTGCGCAATTCACAACATTTTAAAAAAGAAAAAAGAAATTGGGGTTGTGGATAATAGGCCAAGATCAGAGAGACCAAGCAAGCTAACTGTCAGAGAAAAACGACAAATGGTTAAAGATGCCCTACAGTATCCGACAGGAAGTGCAAGGATGTTGCCCGCAAATATTGAATCAATCTCAGGAAATGTTGTAACACCTCAAACAGTTAAAAATGTAAAGCACAATGCTGGTATAAAAGGAAGAAGGCCAAGGAAAAAGCGCTTTATTTCAGAAATCAATGGAAAGGAATGCCTATTAGAATTTGTCAAAATTTATAAAAATAAATCATTACATTTCTGGAAAAACGTTATTTTCTCCAACGAGAGTAAAGTTGAAATTTTCAAACCTAAACACGTGCTCACAGTTTGGAGAAGAAAAGGAGCTGGTTTTCAGGCTCAAAATGTACAGAAAACTATAAAGCACAGAGGAGGGAATGTCATGGTCTAAGGCTATATGGCTTACAATGGAATTGGAAATCTCCATTTCATTGATAATAAAATGACAGCTTTGTCATAAATTGAGGTGTTACGAGATAATTTGGAAGATAGTGCAAAGAAATTAGCTTTAGGGAAGACTTTCATTTTTCAACAAGACAAGACTCCAAACATACTGCCAACAAAACCAAAGAATGGCTAATTATATAATGCTCCCCGAAGATTGGTAACTCCCCCACAGTCCCCAGACCTGAATCCTAAAGAACATTTGTGGCATCTATTGGATGAAAAAGTGAGAAAATTCCCAAAAACAAGTAAAACAAGCTTTGCAAGATGCATGGACCAGCATGTCATCAAACGTCACCAAAGATTTGGTGGAATCAATGCAAAGACGTCTGGATGCAGTAATTTCAGCAAAAAAACTACATACCAAGTATTAGTATCACGTTTGAATTTTTAGTTATTTTATTTTATGTGTGATTCAATATTGAAGTCCGATGTTCTAATACTTTTCTTGCAATGCAAATCTCCTTTTATTTTAATTTTTTATATTCTATTGATTTTAAATATTTGTTTCTTACTCCATGAGTAATTATGTAAAAGTATTACATAATATAAATACTATGTGACAAATATTTCATTTTATTACCTTGATAACTTAAAATTTACTACTGTTCTAATACTTTTTTTGCCAACTGTACGTTTCATCACCTGTTACAATTTTAGAAATGATGCGGTGGCCACCATCATTCAGCATATTAAGAGTTTCTTTTCCTCTTTTTGATGCTCAGTTAGATTATGGGGAACACAACGGCAAACTACTTTTTTCTTGAATGATCATGTAATTCTTCATGAATGATTTTGTGTATGGCTGCGGATCCAATGTTAAGTTCCTTCTGTATCATTTGATAGGTACAGCGATTATCATCCATTAACATTTTTCGTATGGCAGACACATTATCCGGGATTACTGCCGACGGTGGCCTTCCTGTGTGTTCTTCATCCTGAAGAAAATTGCGACCTCTTCTAAATTCTCTAAACCATCTGAATACAGTAGCACGAGCTGGAGATTCATCACCAAATGCTAATTGCAACCGTTGAACGCATTCTTCTTGATTTAATCCTGCTTTGAAATCGTAGAAAATCATAGTGCGAAAATGTTCTCGCGTCAACTCCATTTTCTCTTCTGTTTAAAATTTATTCCACACTAAACAAATTGAAGTTAGTCAGTGAAAAATCGTCTTCTGCGTTAAAATACTTTGAACTTTAAAATTAAACCGTTATTTTTATTTTGTAAATTCTCGTCTGCGCGTATCTCAAAAATTTCAGAGTAACCCTCGTAAAAGTCATGCAATCATTTAAGAATTTGATGCAAATTTGCTTACTCTGATTAATACTTGATTCCAGACCTTAAATAGATGAATAAAATAAATATTATAGATAGCAAATTTATTTCCTTCATTACTTAAGAATAATTAAAAAATTTTATTCACCAATAACCTAATTTTTATTTTATAAAATAAGAATTTAGGTGATTCTTACCGGCATAATGAAGGCTATAAAAATTTTATTAAATGAAATTGATATTCTCGAGGATTTTAAAAACGAAAATTAATGCATGTCTTGGAAACATTTATGGACAAACAAAAATTACATTCTTTAACATTATCTCCAGGAGTCTTGTACATTTTATCAGAAAGTCGTGAAGGAAAAGCGTGTTTTTTTATTATTATTATTTTAGTTTATCTTTGAATCACAGCATACAAATGAATGACATCCACGTGTTCTTATGCCACAATCAACATAACTTTCAACCGACTATGATCTAACGGAAGTTCTGTAGATGCAACGAACTTAATCATATACACGATTGTAATTTAAGTTCACACTCGAGTCTGTCTCATCAAAAGTAACAATATGCTGCAGAAATAAGTCTCCAATTTTATAAGTCGAGGTGGATACTATTTAATATGCCTTTGTTTTGTTGATGTGTAATCTAACTAGAAAAAAATCTTCCATATATTAAGATATTTTATCGATATGCGCCCTCCCATTTGATAACTGAGCCAAACTTGAGAATTTTTGGATAATCTATCAACAATCTGCGGAAAGATCATTCATAATGTGATGTTGAAGAATGGAAATCTGACCAATGATTTTGCCATATGTATAATGCAAATATCCAGTCAGTTAGACCTGCACAAAGCAATTTGACAAATATTGCAACTGTTCTGACGTAAAGCATTTTTGCCATAAGCTTCAGATAATCCCTTATTATACAGCAATGCCTTTGCCAGTCAACATCAGTTTCCATCCACGCCCGGTGATCACTTTTTATAAGCATGACTTAGAGATAGATACACTGTTTACTACAATGGGGCACATTACTCCTTCCAGAAGATAGAAGATTTATATTTTCTACACCTGTGTGTGTGAATAACAGCGCCATCTCACTGCTAAGATACCCATTTGTACAAAACCAGTGACTTTTTGAGCAATGTTTGAAAATTTTTATATGCTATACACGTAGTAACTTTTGAAAAGTTTAGAGTTATTTCCATCAATATTTAAAAAAATTATGATAATACTATGAAAATATTTTATTAGACTAATTTATAAAAATCTTAAGAAATTTTTAAGTTAAGAATATTCATTTTAAAAGCAAATTCTAAAACATTTTATAAATGTAAATATTTTTATAAGAGCTTATTGGCATTCAAATTAGTATCATTACAACAGCAGCTTATGGTTAAAAATGCATTAGTAACTTACTTTAAAATACCTGAAATATATTCATCATAATAAAATGAATTTTTTTTCAACATTTTTATACACTTTTTGCCTGTTTTATGCTATTAATTATAAAATGTGTGTGTATCACCATTAAATATATCTACTTCAGATATATAGTTAATAACCAGTTAATATACCTACTTCAGACTCGAAAATGAAATACAAGTACATAGTTAAATGTATACTTCAGATTCGAAAATCTGAAGTGAAATGCAAAAGAAATATAAAGTGAGTGTGAGTTAAATAGGTAAGTAGCTGAACATTTAAAATATTACCACAGTCCAGTCACACAAATGTGACCACCACGTACTTTCGATTTTGACGTTAAATAACCAATCCCAAATGGCAGGCGGCAGCACAGTGCAGTTAAACGTATATAAATTTCAGTCAGAGCTTCAGTAAACAATGCAAGCATAGACGTAATGTAGAAATGGAACAATTTATCGAACTTTTAAAAGGGCATGATCATTTGCTTTCGGATCAAGGATGGAGACATTTCCGAAACGACTCAATTTTGTAAACTGTTTGCTTGCCACAGTGGTAAAAGTATATTGAGCATGACAAAATGGAACAGTTCAAAATCAGCAACATGGCAAATGTGGTGCACCAAGGGCCATAGATGACAAAGGTGAACAATGGCTGCGGAGATGCTTGAAGCAACTGACCGCCCAGATGAACCAAGGAGCTATCTACAGTGTCTCCCAAACTACAGTTCAGCGAACGTTGCTGCCTCTGAGCAAAGCAGGCACCTGGTTCATGAACCTATGCTGACTGCTGCTCATCGGCGATGAAGGCTGGAATTTGCATGCGAGTACTGCAATTGGAAGTCCACTTTTCATGACCGGTAGCTTTTTCTGATGAATCACATTTTATGCTCCATTGGACAGATGTAAGTAGACGTATCCGACGTGAAACCTCTGAAACCATTACCTTGCAATCATTGCTGGAACAGTCCAGGTTGGAGCTTCCTAATCTGAGGAATTTAGGCATTTTTTGGGTTCACTCATCATTGTGGAAGGCACGATGGATCAATACAAGTACGCATCTGTCTTTGCAGACCATGCCCACCCCTATACACGCATTGCTTTCCCTCAGGATGTCGATATCAGGATGAGGTAAATGTGAGGTGTCATCCAGCTGGTAGTGTATGTGCATGGTTCAAAGAGCACCAGGATGAGAGTTTGCCATTCTCCCCAGGCCAGTAAACTCACCTGACTTAAGCCCAATCAAGAGTCTGTGGGACCATCTCGATCAGATTGTTCACTGTATAGATTGTTCACTCCCCTGCGTAATCTAGCGTAAATGCTCATGGTACTGGAGTCGGCATGGCTCAATATATCAGAGAACACCTTGAGGAACCTAATCTACTCTCTTCTTGTATATGTCACAGCAGTTCACTCTGCAAAAGGTGGATGTTCTTAACAGGTGGTCACATTAATGTGACTGGACGGTGATAGATAATTTCAAATAAATTTAGGTGCAGCATATTTTTATTTCTCAGAAAAAAATTTTTAGTAACGTACATAAAAAAAGTAAAATATATGTTGGGAATATTTTGTGCAAAATATTTGCATAATACTAGGAATATTAAATAAATTAAGGTCTCTTTTTATCTTCAATAATCAACATTTAATTTCCAAAAACATGTCATTGAATAAGGATATTTAAAATAAAAAACAAATAAACTGAAAAATTAAACAAATCTGCTTTCAAAAAAAAGCTAATAATAAAAGTACAGTTAAAGAAAAAAAATTGCTCATATTAAAAAGTTACATTTAGTTAAAATTTGATATAATATAGCATTTCAACTAACACTTAACTAAAGGCAAAGTGAGATAAAATATATACATATATACTCTCAACACATTAACACGTATTCAATAATCACAATGAAACACATAAATATTAACAGATATTTATAGTTCATGAAAATGAGTACCTACTATGAAAGTACACAAATAAGTTCAGGTATAAATGTACATTTAGTTAATAAATTTCACATCATATTGTTTCCTTTATCTGAAATACCAAAGAGATTTACTACTTAAAGTGAGTTTATTTTTAATCTTTGTCTTGTGAATTGAATCTGAAATCTAAATTATCTATTTTAGGTGCAAAAAAAATTGCTAAAGAAGGAACAAGATCAGATTGTGATTAGATTCAGTTTACTGCTCAATGGTCATTTTATTGTACATAATGCCTAATAAGACTGGAACCTAAATTATAAAGTGGGTTATAAACCACAACAGTCAAACCTGCATACATAAATAGTTGTGCATGTGAGCCCCAGGCTACCCTTAGGTTAACAATTTGGAATACTCGCCCATTACCAAGCGCCTCGTAACTTAAAACCATGATCAGGTGACAAGGTCACACCTGAGCTGGCACTCTCCTCTCCACATCCAAATCACACCAGCGAAAGGACTTTGGGCGTCACATATTAATGTGGACATGTCCCAAGCCCACGAAGCTCTAAGAAGAACCCACAAAATGGTATAAACATGTGTCTAATCTCCAACGCATAATGAACAGTACTGCCTCACAAACAACAAAATTCTCACCATTCGAATTAATGCTTGGCATTAAAATGCGAAATAAAGATTCACATTCACATTAAACAACTACTGGAAGAAGAACATCTTCAATATGTAGTACATGATAAAAAACAATTGCGTAATATTGCTAAAACTAATATTTTACAATATCAAACACAAAGTAAATGTTATTATGATAAACGGAGAAAACCTCCCAAAAAATATCAAATAGGTGATTTAGTCGCTATCCAAAGAACACAGTTCGGACCAGGTTTAAAACTTAAGCTGAAATATTTTGGACCATACAAAATTAAAGCTGTAAAAGGTAATGACAGATATGATGTAGAAAAAGTTGGTAATCATGAAGGTCCCAACACAACATCTTCTTCTGCAGATATAATGAAACCTTGGTCGATGATGTAAATCATTTTTATCAAACTATTAGTTTATGTATAATATATATTGTGTCGATTGCTGTACTATTCCTATATACACTGCTCAAAACAATTAAAGGATATTGTAAGTTTTACATGAAATAAAGATATAGACGAAATGTTTTTGCTGAAAATGGAAGAAGAGAATAACAAATGAAAATTTTTCTGATTTTCAAACTGTGGAGTAAGCTAATTTTGAGTTCAACGTCAAAAACGTCACTTCAGCTGCAGTGAATGAAATTTGACTTTTAACTGAATAAAAGGCAATGAATACAAGGATGATCGGTATTCAGTGACTGCTTTTTTTCGATGAGTACGATGTCTCAACGAAGTCATTTAACCGATTCAGGAGCTTGGAGAGTTATTGGTAGGTTAGAAGGGGGCCAAACTCAAGCCGGAGTAGCGCAAGCCATTGGAGTGTTACAAAGTGTGATGTCCAGGATCTGGAACATTTTTGGAGACTGGAAGTGCAGGCCGAAGACCAAGGCAAGGTCGTAGACGGGTAACAACACCCAATGAAGATCGTTATTTAGTGTTAACTGCTCGGAGACACCGAAATATGAACGCTACTTTTCTCCAACAACACCTTCGCTCTGCTACTGACACTACGGTTTCAACTCAGACTGTCCGAAACCGGCTCCATGGTGTAAGTCTGTATGCTCGCCGACCGATGGCATGTGTTAAACTAATATCAAGGCATCGTCGTGACCGCAGGGAGGGGCAACAGAGCATGTGAACTGGAGGAGAAATGAATGGAGTAATGTTCTTTTTTCTGACGAGTCCTGTTTTTCTGTTCATCTTATAAAAGGCGTATTTTCATCTGGAGGGACCGTGGCAGTAGGAATAATCCAGTGTTCGTGCACCAAAGTGTCAGATTTGGTGTGGGGGAATGTTGGTGTATGTTGGCATCTCCATTGACGGACGCACAGACCTCTATATCGTTCGAGATGGACCTCTGACTGGTTGCCGATATAGGGATGAGATCCTCAGACCTATTGTAATCCCTTACGCTGCAGCAATCGGAGATGACTTCATTTTAATGGACGATAACTGCAGGCCACATCGTGGTAACCTGGAAGAGGATTTTATTATCAAGGAAAGAATCGTACGAATGGAATGGCCAGCGTGTTCTCCAGACATGAATCCAATAGAGCACGTTTGGGACGCTCTAGGAAGACGAGTTGCTGCCCTCCAACCCCCCCCACAAACTCTCCAAGAACTGGAAAGAGCTCTTCTGGAAGAATGGGACAGAATACCCCAACTCGTGATTAATAGCCTCATTAACTCCATGCCTCAAAGGTGTTCAGTGTTGCTGGCCGCTGTGGAAACCATACCCGCTACTGAAAATGACTTCCTTTGAAGACAACACCTTCTCTTATTCTTTTTTTCTCATTTTTTCTCATAATGCAAAAATTGTGTTTTTTTCCTTTTATATACAAATGCGCAATAAAATGCATTTTTTTCTGCCAAACGTGTAATTTATTCTCATATAACCTACTACGTCTGTCGACCACGTATCAATTAGCTAAAAAAGTTTCCCAGCCAAAAGATCCACCTAAAACCGCAATATCTTCAATTGTTTTGAGCAGTGTATATTGTTATTCCAGAAGAAGTTTTCTTATATATATATAACCTTTTTCTTTAGCATTATTTCAAGTATTAGAGTATCAATTGAAATTTTTTTTTTCTTGTGTGTTACATCAAGATGTTTGTAATACATTTGCATATGATAAAAATAAGCACGACGGAAGGAAAATGCGAGCAACTAAGAATTAAAAAGACGAAGAAGACGATTCATCAAACAGCTTACGAGGAACATTCAAGAAGTTAAGACGAATCTTCACAACATTGAACGACGCGACTCCTTCATTTGCTGTTCACTAAGACGAAAGATGAAAACACAAAATTCTATTTTGATAGTTATTTCTCTTGCTGGTTGCGCTTTCCTCTCTTTCTTTGTATTTTGCAGTTGCTGTTACTCTCGTCACTAGGAGGACCTGAGCGTTTAGAATGGCCGAGTGTGAGATATGGAGTACCTGATGACGCACTTCAACATCATGACATCATCAAGTGCTTGCTGCTTCAACAGCGATCCTGGTGTCAATGATTAGAAAAAGAACGATAGTTGATAACAGACGACAGTCCAACTAAGACGTGTTTTGAACCTTAACGGTTCCGATATATAAAATGTTACATTCATAATCCTTTATTTGTAATTATAATTGTAAATAACTGTAAATAATGTTTAATATACTATTGTTTAAATGCATATTCGTTGTATTATTAGTGTATTAAACTAATCCACATATATATCTAAATATCAAAATAGCAAGCTATTTCTCTACATATGTAAATTAATTTTCTTTTTAATGTCAAAACAATCATTTCAAAAGTAATACACTATTTTAATAATTATTTAGAAAATTACCGTGAAAATATTTAGTACACTACTGGCCATTAAAATTGCTACACCAAGGAATGCAAATAACAGAACGATATTTATTGGACACATACATTATAGTGGAAAGAACAAGTTATTAGATTTACAGGAAATTAGGATGTATAGATCTTGAGAAATCAGTACCCAGAGCAGCTACCTCTGGCTGCAATAACAGCATTTATCCACCTAGGCATGGAGTCAAACAGAGATTGTATGGCTTGTACGGGGATCTCAGTCCATGCAGCTTCAACACTATGCCACAGCTTCATCGACAGTAGTGGATGGTGAGTGATTGCGTGCCAATCGCTCGGCAACCATTGACCACACGTTCTCAATTGGTGACAGATCAGGAGAACGTGCTGGCCAGGGTAACAGTCGAACTTGTTCTGTATCAAGGAAGTTCGGAACAGTACGGGCAACATGCGGTCGTGCATTATCACGTTGAAACAAAGCATTAAGAAGGCCTCGAAGATAGGGCAGAGCCACGGGCTTTAACGCATCGGAAATGTAACGGTTGCTGTTCAAAGTGCCGGTAATGCGAACAAGAGGTGATGGAGACCTGTATCCAATGGCACCCCATACCATCACTCCAGCAAGTGGGCCAGTATGGCGATGTCCAATGCAAGCTGGCAATGCGCGTTCTCCACGATGCCTCCAAACACGGATGCGGCCATCATGGTCCTGTATACAGAACCGAGATTCATCTGTAAAGATGACGTGATGCCATTCCCGCGTCCAGGTTCGTCGCTGATCACACCATTGAAGGCGCTCCTGTCTGTGACGCAGCGTCAATGGTAGCCGAAGCCATGGTCGCCGTGCAGACAATCCATGCTGCTGAAAATGTCGTCGAACTGTTCGAGCAGAAACTTGTTGCCTTGCAAATGACTCCATTTCTTTACTCAGGGTTCGTGACGTGGCTGTACGATCCCTTGTGACCATGCGGATGTCTGTCTTCTCTGCTGTTAGTGATGGGGGGTCACTGAGATCCTGCATGACGTTCCGTATGATTGTCCTGAACCCATCGATTCCATATTCTGCTAACAGTCATGGGGTCTCGACCGACGCGAGCAGCAATATTGCGATACGATAAACCGCAATCCTGGTAGGCTATAATCCTTCCTCGATCAAAGTCAGACACGTGCTGATAGGTATTTCTTCTTCTTACACGAGGCATTACAACAACTTTCTTTGCCGAAAACAACGTTGAAACGGAAATTGAGTATGAGAAAACTGCTGTCAAATCTCTGGTTTTATACACATAGTAGATGTCGCTATACTGTCGCCTGCTTTGTATGAATGCGATGAAAATCTAATCATTTGCATATCACAGCAAGTTCTACCTGTCATGCAAATTTCACGTGTGGTGTGCCGCTTTCCTGGTGTAGCAATTTTAATGGCCAGTATTGTATAATTGAAATACAACACAATAACGATTTAAAAAATGCAATTCCTGTTTAATAATTTAATTTACATATTAAAATCGCTACATTATAAACCAACATTGCATTAAAATGAACTACATGTATTCAAAAACAATGCATTATGAAAATACACAAATCAGTCTAAATATTTTACACAAAATTCAATTCACTTGACATTATGAATATTTCCACAATAAAATATATATTTTGGTTATTTAGGTCAGAAATGTTTTGCTAAGTCAGGTCACATGAAATATTCCTGTTTTTAAATGCAAAAAATTATAAACATAAAATTAATAAAAAGCTGAAAAATATTATGTATAGTACTTCTAAATATACTAATATAAAATAATATATGGTTTAGTTCAGAATCTGTGTTAAATATCTGACTTTATAAAGCTCAACATGAAAATTCCTTAAACTTATGCATTTAGAGAGGAACATGCCAAAAATAATTAAATCGCATTTTTTCTTTTTGAAATTAAAAAGATAAAAGTAATTTTTTAATCAAAAGAAATTTTTAAAATTTAAATATAAGATTTTCTAGAAAGAAGTAATAAATGAGCTTAAACAATTTTACAGAGTAAGTGGAAAATCATTGGAAAAAAAATAAAACAGATTTTAGCAAATGCTTTAGAAATAACACATTATAAATAAACAAGGTATAATTTGTAATTAATAATTAAAACACATCAAAATAAATTCTGAAATAAAACAATTCAAAAACCATTTTTGTTATTTTATTCAGAAATTAAAAATTCTATATATATAAGCAAGTAACTATACCAATACTTTAAATATATATTACTATTTATAATAAACTGAAAAAGTAAAGTATGTCTAATTAAAATACATGTGTATAAATAGTAAATTTAAATATTTAATTCTGCAAAGCCAAATAACCTGAAGATCTTTATCAAGACGGTCTCTGTAAGTACCTGTTGTATATTAAGTTTACCAAAATTCTTAATGATCAAAGGTGAACTGCTAAATACCAAGGATGAATGAAAAATTATTGGAGTCAAGTGCTGTTTGCAAAGAAATTGCAGTTCAGTTTGAAACACGACACTGAACGTGTATTATTGTGAAAGAGAAAAGAGCAATTGAAATAACTTCACACATTTCTCACACAAAACTCACAGCATAAGAGTAGGGTTGATAGTAAGGCATCATTCACGACAATTTAACAGCCCGAGTTTATTCAAAAGAAATACCAAGACATACCTTATATTCCAACAGATGGAAATTCTTCTCTTTTAAGGCATGACTAGGTCTGGCCTTGTTAGCATGTAACACGACTAGGTTTTGCATGAAAGCAATGAAGCTATTGAAAATAGCTTCATTACATCCATGCATAATATACTAGTAACAATATTTGAAATCCACAAGTATGTCGCATAATTTCAAAATTTTATTTTTTACATACAATAAAAATTATGAAGATGTCTCATGATGTTCTGTTCCAAAAAATTATTCCCATACTTTTATGCATTTTTCTTGTATTTTGTTACATGTGTACTTTCCACTTCATACACTTGCATATTTTTCATGCAACAGTCTTCATTCTTTAATCAGTTTCTATTCTAAACAGAAAATGAGATCTATAGTATGGGTCAGAAAAATTAGAAGATCATAAGGTAGCATATTGATGGGAAATTAGTAATCTATGAGAGGCATTGTACTAAAACTTAGAGTAACATTAAAAATTGAATGTCATTTAGACATCTTAAAAGATGAAAGAAATCTTAAAAGATGAGATATCTGTGAAAAGGCTAGATAATGTGAAATATTATTTGGCTAAAATTTATAAGAATTGAAATCCCCTTTTTTTTGTTCTCATCAGAAATTGGAAACTATCTGTCAGCGTGAGATATTTTAATCACTGAGAATCAACTTACTTTGCAATAAGCCTATATAATTATTGATCAAAGGAAGTTAACTTAAACCAAAATTAGCATCGTGACTTTTAGTGGAACATTTAAATGCAACAATCCAGACAACTAAATTGCATTCATTAAACAGCTAACAGAATATTGATTAAATGAAACTATTTTGTGTCCTAAATGAGTACTTTTAGTTCTAAAGCCCCCAATATTTAGAATCCATATCTAACAATTATCATTTGATAAGTATCATTTGTCAATATTTGTAAGGTGTGTATAAAAATAAACATTTTCGCTTTCAGCATTTCATCACTATCAAGCCATTAAAAACTTAAAGGCCTTAAAAATTTTAAAAATAAAAAAGGAGATTAGTCTACCTAGAAAAGGAGAATTTAATAAAACCAAAATGTGACATTAAAAAAAGTTACAATAAAACATAATGAAATAAATTAACCAATTATCTTTCAAATGTTAATATTTTAGAATTTTATAAAAATATCAATTAAAATCATTAAAACAATGATAGATGGCATTTATATAGACAAAAAATTTAAATGAAAACCAGACTAGTATAAATAATAAATTAGAACTTTTTTTAGCTATCTAAAATTTTAAATAATTTGTTTACACTTAAGGTATTCTACATTGTAATGTAAGCTAATAAAGATCTGCAGAAGATACTGAATATAACTATGAGAAAATCAAATATCAACGATATGTAAAAAATTGCAAGTGACAACTTTCTATTTAAATTTAAAGGCTTATTGAAACTCATCATTATACAAAAATTAAAATGTTTTAAAATATATAATGCATAAATTGTATTTTTAAATAAATCTTTTAATTTGAAAAAGTAAACTTTTAAATCATAAAACATAACCCAAAAAACTAGATTTTTAAAATGCCACCAAATCTATTTAAAAAAAATTTCAAAATCCTTGAAAATGCAGTTTATTTCCTCCAAGGAGTTTTCAGAAAAATGGCATGATTCTTAATGCTTAAGTGAATGATGGTTTTTGAAAAAGAAACAAATAATTTGTTAATAAAATATTTATTATAACACTATTTTACAGAAAATATTTTATGAACATAAGTTTGCCCTTTGTGTAAATGCTAGATACCATAGTAAAATACTCGTAACAGCAGCAACAAATTCTGAAGACACCCATGGACCATAATATGTGCCCTGCAAACAGATAAATACAATAAGTTTAAATGCATGTTATGGATAAAATTTAAATCACTTTCAGGAATGCTAACATTGTTAAATATTCATAACTTCCAACAGCAAAGCATTCATTAAGTGTTGATTAAACAAAACACGTGTAAAAATAAAGCATCAACTTTCCTAATAAATGTATAGTACTTTTGGTAAAGAATACTTTACAAAAAATTTTATATAGATTTTAAAATTTAAATTAGTTAACATAACAAAGTTTATCTGAATATTTTAACAAATTGAACAGTTATTCAGATAAAAAAAAATAAACACTTATTATTTAACTAAAAAATTAAGCTTCATTGAAGTTTCAAAAAAAAAAAATTAGCCACAAATATCTCCAAAAAGTGGTTTACCTAGTGCCATTACAAAAGATCACAAAGAAATACACAATACACAATGAAGAAATACAATGAGATTACAATGTTTTGGTTACTACAGTAAAGTCACTGCAATAACAAAAACAAATCATAGATACTTATACACAAAATGAAACTAGCAGTTTCCATCAGTAATCTTCAATGAAAGTTTAAAATAAATGGAAATAAACACATTCCTGACAAATCAATCATTCTAATTTTCCAATATTGCAGAACTATTGTGAAGTATCTTTTAATAAACACACCAAAAAGTTATTATATGAAAGTAAAATTGAAAGACCATCTTTCACACATTTCTACAAGTGTAGAATTGTTAAAATAATTACCACTAAAATATTAAAGAGATTTGAAACACAAAAAGTAGATGATTCTGGAAACTAAATCTTAAGAAAGAACTGTTTACTAAGGCAGCAATGCACAAAACATAGATAGCAAGAAACGTTTTGTCACCAAATTCAAATTTATGAAAAATCTGAAATAATTCATTTCAAACAGAAATACAAATGAAGAAACTGAATTATTTCACGAGCATGATTCTCGATAGTTATCACAGGATTTTCAAAACCTTATCATAGTTATCTGCAGTATTAGCTATAACAAAAATTTCCTATTTAAATATCAAGAATTAATATGGCCACTCCACAATGCCAAAGACCATTGGCAGACAGCCAACGAATTTCTTATCTCTCAATAGCAGCAAAATGCCGACTAAATCCAGATGTTCCAAGCTTGAAAATAAGAATATTCAACTAGATTCTGTTTTGATTTACTAATTGCTTTTATCAATTCTACTTAATTTTTTATCAGGTATGTACATAACTTATTTTTTTAACAGTGAATAGCTCAGTAGTGTGCTTGGAAAGCAATAATAACAATCAAAAAACTAATACACATATTAAAATGTAAGGCTAAACTGAGTATTACGGTCTCCTCTCGCGGAGCGCGAAAACTTGCCAAGGTCTCAGATCGCAAAGTGTAAAAAGTCACCAAATCTGGTTTTTGCCTACATCACCAAATTTATTCGCCAAAAATTCACTAAAAGCGATTAGTCGCCAAATGTGTTTCTCCGTGAATTTTCCCCGGATTGTCTTGGTGTCTCCCCAGAATGTCACGGAGGATGACATCCGTCACTTGTCAACCCAATTTCTGGGAACAAAAGGATGTCATCCATCATTTGTCATCCCCAATCACCGGTAAAGCTTGCTCACAATGTGAATATTTCGTCATTTTTAATTTGCAAGGCATTGTCTCAGTTTGTCGTCGTGTTTGGCTACATCTGCGAGCATATTCAATATTCGGGCATATTACATACAATATCATTCGAGTTCACCTGAATATCAGATTTTGAGATGCAGTCTATGAAGTTACAAGATATACATCATTTGAGTGATAAAGGTGAGAAAGAAGTTATGTGGTGTATGAATATTGGTTTAATTTCCAAAAAATTATTTATGTTGTAAATGTAATGCGGAAATGAAATTTGCTGATAGAATATATGTGAATGATAAGTGTGAATGGAGATGTAATATGAGAGGTAAGGATTAGCATGATGTGAAAAGAAGTGTTCAAAAGGGTTCTTGGTTTTCCCAGGGACGATTGCCTGTGAGTGTGCTGTTGCAAATGTTGCTTGTGTGGGTGAAAGAGTTTTCAAATAAAATTATTTGTGATGAGTTGAATGTATCAAGTCATGTGGTGGTTGATTGGAAGAGTTTTTGTCGTGAGGTGTGTGTCAAAGTGTGTATGAAAATTAATGAAATGGTCAGAGGACCTGGTGTGATCGTCAAAATAGACAAAAGTAAATTTGGAAAACGAAAGTTTAATAGAAGAAAATTGATGGAAGGTGGGTATTTGGAAGCATTGAAAGAGAATCTGAAAAGTGTTTAATAAAAGTTGCTACATTTAGATCGAAAGAAGTGCAGTTACGAATTTTGAAAGAGAATGTTTTACCTGGTAGTCAGGGGTGTTTGTGGGACCCCAAAAAATCCCCGGAAACTTTTACGGACTTACTACCGACATTTTGGAGTTTCCAGAAGGGGGGGAGGAGAAATGAAAAATTACAATTATGAAGTATTGAATGACGTAATTGTGTTTTCTGCTTTAAAAGCAAACAAAATTACCCAAATCAAAATAAATAATTCATTATTATTCCTACTTCCTTTTGAACGACGATCCACGGAATTTCCGGTATCGAAGTTCAAAATCCGGAGCACAAATACCCCTGTGGTAGTGTAATTATCACTACTGGAATTAACACTACTGGAAAGCTTACAATTGTTTATCAGATGAAGGCACACTCAGCATATAAAAGTCAACCATAGTCTTCACTTCAAGGATCCTGATTCAAGCGCTCATATTAACACCATCAAAGGGACGTGGAATGCGATAAATAGCTTGAAAGGAACCCAGCAAGTAGAGGATCAATTCGATTCCTACCTTACCGAATATATGTGGTGTAAGAAGCACTCAGCATCCAGAGATAATTTTAAAGTCTTCATAGACAATGTAGTGGCTGTTTATAAACCAATAAACAAAGATCCGCAAAATAAGACAGAATGCGAAGGAAAATAAAGGTAAGCATTATATTTTTTAATTTATTTCAGATATGTTTGCTTAGTTTGTAAAATTTTTAAGGAATTGTTATAATTTTTAAGGATTTTACGAAATTGTTTGTACCTATAATTTTTTCGAATTAAAATGTAATTTTTAGTGCAAAAAGTATTTTTAGTGAAATCAGAAAATTCACACTTTTATGTAATATTGATTAGTATCATTCTATTAAAAATCACTGAATTTATCAAAATTGTTTTACCAAGTATATAAAAATTAATTTTGAGTTTATTAAGACATCTTAAATATTAACTTCTATAATATTTTTGCTATTTATTCACATTTTATTCAATTTCTATTCTGAAATATATTTAAAGAGAAACTTAATTTTTAAGATGACTACTATTTTAATTTACTGTTATGCTTCTTAATTTTAATTGAAGCAATTGAATGCTTAGAATGATTGTTATTTATGTAATTTTTATTTTAATAATTTTAAATTGGGAGATACTCCCGCCGTTTGTAAATTCTTATTTCAGTAATCTTGGTCATGTGAGCCTCCTGCCGTTTGTTCATGCTGATTCCAGTCCAATTGGCACCCTTTAGGAGTTGCCAATTGGCACCCCTTAGGGAAAACAGTTATGGGCACTGTAGGCCTTGGCCCACATGGGCTGTCATGCCATGGAGTTTAGTTAATATTCTAATTAAAGTATAATTCAGTCTTTTTCATTTTCGAGTTTACAATAGAACGAATTTGAAACTTATGTGACGTTCAAAAGTCAATGAACTGAAACTTACCATGTGAAATCTTTTATATTAGGTCTACCGGAAAGTTCTGTCCACTCCGGTTACAATCAGTTTCAACAAGTATGCGCATATTCCTGTGACTCATATTTGGCTCTCTCTTTTGATCGCTAACAATGTATACACATTTTTGTCGCAGATGAACGAAAACGAAGTTCATTCTTGTTAGCATTAAGTGAGAAGCAATTGTGTACCCATGGCTTCCGACAAAGTTCATTTACGCCACTGTATTTTGTACGAATTCCAACAAAGAAGAAATGCTACAGAAGCGTATAGAAATTTATTGAAAGTGTTTGGTGAAGGTACAGTTTCTGATAGAACATGCAGAAGATGGTTCAAAAAATTTCATGTAGGTGATTTCGACCTTTCTGATAAGCCACGCTCTGGGCGACCATCTTTGATTGATGACGATACTGTCAAGATCATGTTAGAGCAAGATCCTTTTTTGACAACATCGGAGATTGCAGAAAGGCTTGATTCAGCCAACAAACCATTTCCGACCATATTCGGAAACTAGGATTTGTGTGGAAGTATTCAAGATGGGTGCCACACAAGTTAAGTGAGAAGAATTTATTTGAATGATCGAATCATCATATGCACATCTCTGCTTGTACGCAACAAAATCGAACCCTTCTTGGACCGGATCATAACTGGGGATGAAAAGTGGATTACCTATGAAAACATCATAAGAAAAAGAGCATATTGTGAACCAGGAAAACCTGCCCTTTCTACCTCTAAACCGAAGTTGTGCCCGAACAAGAAAATGTGTATATGGTGGGACATTCGAGGACAAAATACATTTTGAGCTGTTGAAACCAAACGAAAGGCTAAGTTCGGAAAGGTATTCTCAGCAATTGGATAAATTAAAAACAGCACTCCAAGAAAAGAGGCCAGCGATGTTCAATAGGAAGGACATCATACTGCTTCATGAGAATGCCAGGCCACATGCTGCTTTGGGGACTCGTCAGAAAGTCGCAGAGCTAGGCTGGGAAATTCTGTCGCATCCACCATACTCTCTGGATCTAGCACCATCTGATTATCACTTGTTTCTGTCATTACAAAATTTCTTGCAGGGCAAACAATTCAAGATCGAAAATGATATCAGACAAGCACTGGTTCAACTTTTGGCCTCTAGAGATGAGACATTTTTTAAAAATGGGATATACAAATTGCCATCACACTGGCAAGAAGTCATAAATAATGATAGCAATTATATTATTCAATAAAGTTTATCCAAAGTATGAAAAAATGTATTCCTTTGTTTCATTCTGAAACAGGCAGAACTTTCTGGTAGACCTAATACTAAACAAATTCTTCTATATTTTCTACAGTACTTAACATGCTATTTATATTAAATATAGTTGCAAATATTTAGAAGGAAGACATTAGGGAAAGAAAAAAACAGCTTTTTAGACAAATGTAACACTTACTCTATGATATATAGGAAGGTAAAATGCAGAAGGAATACTTGAAATATCTTCATTATTTCTTTGAGCCTAAATAATTACATTAAAATATAAAGAAATGATACTTAAATTTCAAATATTAAAATACTTATCAAATCATTATGCATCATAATTTTATCAAGACATAACAGTTAAAAAATTTTGTAACTTCATAATTATACGTTTACAAAATTTTTCAGAATATCCTTTCTCTCATTTGTGAAAACCTCAGAAGAGAATTGATTACACAAAGTATAATTATTCTAAGTTTTATAAAATTAAAAAGAATAATTATAACCAAAATTTTTAAGATTCTCATTCCATTCATAAGTTCAATGAACGATGCTATTCTAATCCAGAAAATAGAGAGACACTTAATACAGTTGACTTCTCCACAACATCAAATAACTTTGTTTTTAATCTTTTGAAAATTTTTGTTAAAATTTTTTTGATGATTTATAAGAGGATTTGAAGCAACTGCAATTCTAATTTAAACTGTCTTTTTTAAAAAGATGTATATTTTAGTAGGAAAACACTATTATTAATACTAGTCCATACTTTTTGGTGCTTTACAATTTGCTACACAGCATTGACTGAATAAAAATTAATTAATGCATTCTTATCTATATTATTTTCTTTGTGTTAAATGAGCATGTGTGGTTCAGGAAATATCAGCTAGCAAATCTAAAAATTTCCTCATAAGGTACTGACTCCAATGTAATTGCATTAACTTCACAATTTTGAATTTTTAATCTTATAATATTTTTTAAAACTAATTAATGCTTCACAAACTTAATTTGCAATAAAAACTCCCTTATCTTACAAATAAAAGCTGTTTTACCAATAAATGGAATCTAACATATTTCTACTAGATTAGCAATGACAATTTTTTATGAAAATAGTGAAAAGCAAAAGAAATTAAAAGCTATTTACAACTTACATTGTCAAAATAAAATTATTCATATAGTTCTTAAAATTGGTTAGCATTCTTAAATAGTACATAGTGAACTTGAGAACTATATTTAGTGGGAAAAAAATTCAATTTTATAAGTAAAATTTATCCTTACACACTAATTTGTTTTATTTGATAATGCTTCAAACTAAAAAAAATTTCAACTTTCAAGATGCCAAGTACAAAAAAGGATCATTAAATATATGGGATTTTTAAATTTTCAATAAAACATCAAATATTGATTAAGATTTTTTACTCATATTTATTTGAATTGCAAGAAGAATGAGTCATAGAAAATATATCAGCGATTGCACTAAAATTTATGAATAAAATTTTATCTGACAGACCCAAATAATTTAAATTAAAAGTTTCTAAATTTTATCAAACGTTAACTGTCTATTCATAGAACATTTCTTTTACATCATTTTTTACTAAAGTAAGCCGAAAAATAAAATAATTTTGCAAATTATTACCAACACTTTAAAAATTTATGGTAGACATTTTCCACCTGACATTAACTAGCATTTTTAGATGGAAAATAAGCTCTCTTATTCCATTCAATATGTATATTACCGAGATCAACGTGTTATAATAAGTTCTATTTCAGCATTTTAAACATTGGAAAACGATAGTTAAATATAGTTTATTAAGAATGAAATTAAGTATTCATTATATATAGATATATATTTCTATATCTAATACTGAAATAGAACTTATTAAAACATTGATCTCAGTAATATATTTTATATATATAAGCAATTCAGTCCAACAATTCTTCTAACATAGATTGATACTAAAAACAATAAAATTTACCTTTCGTATAGCAGCATATCCTTCTTCATCATATACTTTCACACCATGTTCTCCACTAAAAATGAGTTCAGCATTTTCTGTCCAACTAAACTGAAAATGTAATCTAATTTTATTATTTATGCTGAACAAATAAAAGATTTAAAATGTGTCATGGATAGAACCATATAATCTATTGATAAATTACTGAACGTCAATAATTGTAATTAATACAATCCTACTGAACTTTGGAATCAGGAAATGCTCTAATTTCAAGATCACAAAGATACTGAACAGTTTTATTTGAGATCAATTTTGCTACTAATATTTTAACTGTTTCTTAAAATGAAAAATTAAAAAGGTCATTTTCAAACATCATCAAAATTTAAAAGTAATTCTTTTTACATTAAATGACAATAGTTTATCAATTTTAACAAAATGAAAAATTTCAAATATTAAAAATATTTAATTTTTATAATTTTAAAATCTCCCATTATTTGACAAGTTACAATAAAATTATATATTAATCAATAAATGTTGCAACTCAGAACATTAGTCATTTGTTTGTCACTCAATAATTATTTTCTTGTACAAGAGGGCTAATCAGAACAGGACCTACGATTTAAAATGGATTCCAAACCACTTCAAATATCCATATCCATGGTGGGTTTGGTTTGGTTTGTTTGTCGCTCCACCATCATTTTTTGCACACAAGGGCTAATTAGACCAGGACCTATGGTTTAAAGTGGATTCCGAACCACTACAAACATCCATGCCCAAGGTAGGATTCGAACCAACGAACTGTTGAGCCGAAGTCAAGAGTGCTAACCATTCGGCTGCCAGCTCTGTCCAAGGTGGGATTTGAACCCACGAACTGTTGAATCAAACGTAAGAGCACTAACCATAACCAGCTCATCCATTAGTCAGTAACATATTACATTATTACAATTAGTTTTTCTAGCAGACATGACAAATCACTTTCATGCCCTAAATTTTAGACTTGGAAGAAAGAAATCAAATGGTGTCAATGATGGGAATCCTAAATGAATTTCAAAACTTGTTAAATACTTTTAGGCATTCCTTGGAAAAAATTTTCATTTCTCTTGCTGGCAATAAGCAATAGAGAAATAACAAGAAATTCAATACTGAAATCTAAAAATCCATTTTAAACTCAAGAGATAATTAAATTCAAGCCATGGTTAAATAAAATTAAAAGCAATGTACAGCTTCACATGAATCCTCTTGCTGTCTCAATTGAGGAACAAGAACCTCACCAACATATTCAGTTGTGAGAAGAAAAGGGATCACATAGTTAAAGATCACAGAATATTCCAAACTTAAGAAAATTTGGATTAAATATCACTTCAATGCACAGAAATACCTATTTTAAACCATTTCCTCCTCCCCCTCTTTCCACTGTAAAAGTTATTAAAAATCAAAACAGAAATTGACTAACAGACTTTCCATGTATGACCTTACATGAATAGTAACAATTGGAGGTTAACATTTGTTTGTTGATGGATAATGCTGAAACTCAACATTCTCACTAGATTGAACTTATCAAAATTTATCTAATTGTACTACTTTTAGTATTTATTGTAATTTTTTAAATTTTAACTCTGATAACTTGATATCAACAAATACTTTTCATAAATTTAATTGCTCTGAATCCAAAACATTTTATACATTTTTAGTTATGCTTATTATATAATCAGTTTTAACAATTGTATAAAATATTTTAAATATATAAATCATTGATCCTGTATTCAAATTTAGACATGCTACTTGACAGTTTTCCAGTTCTATTCTATTCACAGGTATAGTTCTATTTATAGCCTATAGATTTCATTCAATTTTAATTGCCATAAAATATTTTGAACACATAAAATATTTAATTCTTTTTTAAATTTAACTATAGATATTAGTGAATACAGATGCCTGTTTTATTTTGAGCTATGTTGTCCCATTTATATGCATAATTGAACAATTGGTTAAAGCATGGTTTGCAATCATGACTAAAATTAATTTAACATCACTAAGCTAATAACTTTTAATTTAACCCCACTAAGCTATAATAAAATTAATATAAAGAAACACTAGATTAGAGTTGAAGACATTAATGATAATGGCAATGCTTAATATAAACAGTATGCAAAATATTATAAGTATATCAAGTTTACTAGATAACAAAATTATATTGCTCAAAAAATTTTTTTCACACTTTTTAAAATAAATTTATTTTAAGAACACATAAAAATTGTATAAAATGTTAAAAAAAATTAAAAATATGACAGGAAAAATAAAAATTTCAGCTGACAAATCAAACAATTGAACTCGAAACTCAGAGAAACATTTAGAATAAAATCAAGACTATCTTGATAATAGAAAAAATCATTAACCTAAAACTTTAATAATTTTTAAACTGCAAATTAATTTTTCAACATTCCAGTCTTGTACATCAAACTTTTAGTTCATTCTATTGAATACTTTGTTCATATTAAATTTTTAGTTCATCCTAGTTTACGCAACATGGCGGATTTGGCGAGATTGACAATGTTGGGTGACATTTGGGATTCATAAAGTTGGCGATTTGGGCTTCATTTTGAGTTGGCATAGGTACCAAATAAGCCAAATCTGAAAATTACTATGTCAGCATGTATTCGTTCAGCGATTTTATGACTCATTACAAAATGCATTATTCGCTTGTAGTTTCAGAAACCCTTCAGCTAAACTGCCGAATTTTATCCAAGTTTATTTTTAAATGTCTGTGATTGTGTATTTTTTTATTTTTGCATAATTTAAAAGTTAATTACATTATAATTTTTTAAACTGCTAAACTTGTAATTTATTGTTTTGAAATTAAATTTATTTCGAAAGATTTTTTAATATTGAGCGCGAGTGAACTTGGTTAGGTAAGTGCTTTTACTTCATGTTATTCTACTTAATTTTCTATTTTATAGAGTAAGCTATCTATAATTTAATTCAAATTGTGTAGAAATATTTGGGATACTTTTTGTTGAAATTTATTACTCAATAAATTTATTACTAGGACTAGACTGTAATGCTCACTATGTTGTCTGGGGAAGTACGGACACAAATAAGGTGAGTGCCTTTTAGAATTCATTCTAAACTACGGGTTAGATATTCTAAATGAGGGCAACGAACCAACTTTCATTACTTCTAATTGATCTGAAGTAATTGACATTACTATCCTGACAACGCTAATTAGTAAAAATTTGTAAAAATTATCAAAAATTGGAAAGTAGATGGCAGACCTTCTGGCTCACAACATCAAAACATCCATTTTGAAATTCACTCTAATGTGTGTCTGGATTGCATATTCAGAGACACAGTTAGGACGGACTG
Source organism: Latrodectus hesperus (assembly GCA_037975125.1). Taxonomy (NCBI): domain Eukaryota; kingdom Metazoa; phylum Arthropoda; class Arachnida; order Araneae; family Theridiidae; genus Latrodectus; species Latrodectus hesperus. The sequence goes on from CM075854.1 coordinate 75,461,884, forward strand.
GAAGAAATTCCAGGAGGAACTAACTGGGTTGGTTGAGCTCGGGAAGACCTATTAGAGACAACTACAATCTAGAAGTTACAGCAGACCTTCTGCACAGTAGTATTCTAGATTCTTATTATAACAATTGCACTATTCGCACTAGGAGAGCTAAACTCCAATGTCCTTGGTGGAATGACTCTCTAGCAACCGAAAGAGCAAATGTTAAGAAACTTTTAAATAAAGCTAAGAAAAATGGTGAATGGGAGAACTATAAAACGGCCCTCACTAATTATAACAAACTTGTTAGGAGAAGCAAAATTAACTCCTGGAGAAAGTTCTGTGAAGAGATAGATTCTATTTCTGAAGGAGCTAGACTCCCAAAACTCCTCAAACAGGACAAACCTGTTTTGGTTGGCACCTTAAAGGACGAGGAGGGTAATTTTGCTGCTTCCGGGAAAGAGATTATGGAAATTATGACCAAAACCCACTTTCAAGGAGCAAGAGATATTTATAGCAATGAAGGGGAGCACTGCATTGGCTCTTTGCAAAGAGCCAATAGCGATCAATGGACCATCGCTAAAAATATCGTTAACTACAACAATGTTAAATGGGCAATCTCTGCCTTTAAACCTCTAAAAAGCCCAGGGCCTAATGGAATTTTGCCCATCATGATCCAGAGGGAAGAGGAGGTTATCATACCAGTACTAACTAGAATTTACAGAGCTAGCTTAGCACTGGGTTACATACCAAAGTTATGGCAGAAGACTAGGATTGTTTTCATTCCTAAACCTGGCAAGGACACCTATGACCAGGTCAAGTCTTACAGACCTATCAGTCTTTCTTCATTCTTTCTTAAAATTATGGAGAAAATCATTGATCGGCATATTAGAGATTACTTGGGTAGTAACAGTCCCTTGCATGCTCTTCAATCTGCCTATCAACCTGGCAAATCTACTGAAACTGCTTTACATCAGCAAGTTTCTAAGATTGAAACCACTCTGGATCAAAAAGAAATTGCCTTGGCAACTTTCCTCGGCATCCAAGGTGCCTTTGATAACACTTCCCATCTATCCATCCTCAATGCTCTTTGAGGGGAAGGGATTAATCAGACACTGTGTACTTGGATTGATGCCTTGATTTCGGATACATGTATACAAATGAACAACTTCGTTGAATCATTTGAAAAAAAGACTACTAGAGGTTGTCCTCAAGGTGTTCTCTCACCATTACTTTGGAACATAGTTGTAAATAGCCTTAAAAAATATCTACATGATAGGGGCTATTATACGCAAGGATATGCTAATGACATTGTCATCCTTATCATTGGCAAAGATTTCGACGTAACTTGTCATCTCATGCAGGATGCTCTAAGTTTTGTAGGTCAATGGTACATGGATAGAGACCTGATGGTTAATCCTCAGAAATCCTACCTTGTACCTTTTACACGCAAAAAGAAACTGAAAGATTTTTTCATACCAAGACTTTTTGATGTTGAAATCAGTGTGGCTTCAGAGGTGAAGTATCTGGGCGTTTATTTAGACCAAATACTAACCTGGAATAAGCACATTGATGATAAAATTAACCGAGCAAAGATAAGCATTATGATTTGCAGGCGAATGCTTGGTAAAAACTGGGTCTACATCCAAAAGTGATGTAGTGGATGTACACAGCTATTGTCATTCCCATTCTCACATATGCCTGTGTGATCTGGTAGCGTAAGGTGGAACAGAAGACTGACTGACAGACTAGGAGGTCTACAAAGACTGGCCCGTCTCTGCATCACAAGAGCAATGTCCACCCTGCCAACCAGAGCATTGGAAGTTATGTTGGATCTGACTCCCTTAGACATCTTCATCTGCAGCACTGCCAGAATGACTGCATACAGACAAAACCAATGGTATGACCAGCATGTTGCCAAAGGGCACAGGGGTATTAAAATTCAAGATCCTACTTTCCTGATGCCCTCAGACATCATGGAAAAGTCATACATGTTTGAAAGGACATTTGAAATAGTTTTTCTAACTATAGACGAATGGAACAATAACATGTTTAAAACTAAAACAGGAGACCAAATCTGGTACACAGATGTATCACAGAAAAACAGCCTCTCAGGACTGGGAGTATGTGGCGTGTCACCAAGAACCAGCCTATCTGTAAGCCTTGGGCGATACACTACGGTCTTCCAGGCAGAAGTTTTGGCCATTATCCACTGTCTGCGACAAAATACTAGGAAGGGCTACCATGGTAAGCGGATTCTCAATTTTAGTGACAGTCAAGCTGCTTTAAAAGCACTCAATTCTTTAGAAATCAAATCTAAAATGATTTTGGAATGTAGAAACCTTCTTACAGAACTGGCAACTAGAAACAAGGTGATCCTTGTATGGGTGCCAGGGCACAAAGGTAATGAAAGGGCTGATGAACTTGCTAAACAAGGATCGTCTTTTGCTCCCATTGGTGCAGAACCTTTTTATGGGATCAATTTGAAGACCGTAAAAACCAATGTCCTTAGATGGAAAAAACGGAAGATATATGAAGCTTGGCTCAACACTCCTGGTCAAACCCAAGCTAAAAGTATGATCTGTGGATCATCAGCGAGGATTGCCTCTGAAATTCTAAGATGATCTAGGCAGAAGATACGTTTAATCGTAGGCTTAATAACTGGGCACTACTATTTCAGAAAACACCTCCATAAAATGGAACTGTTTCAGCAAGACCCTATCTGCAGGAAATGTCATATGCAAGAGGAAACGACCAAGCATATCATTTACGAATGCGAGGCTTTTGCCCTCCCCAGATTAACTTCTTTAGGCATCATCCATACTAGAGAGTTACACCTAGACTCCATTAAAGGGTTATCGGACTTTATTAATAAAGTGGGTGACCCGAGCAACTGGAACTAGGAAACATTGTGTTTGGAGTTAATAGTACAAAACACTGATAAAAGCAGAGGTGCCCAATGACATACAAACTCAACTCTAAGATGATACCAAAGTTTCCATAAAAATGTGTGTTATTTACATTTTTGATTTATGCCACAGTTGTTAATACCTGTTAGTTTTACTATATACAGTATATATTTAAAGTGTCTTTATTCTTTTGATCAATTAAAAGAAAATTAAAAAAGTGATTGGGATTATTTTTTATTGTCTAATTACAAATAGTATTGACTTTCAGAGATTTATTTTTGTTTTGTAATAAATAAAATTTTGTAAAATATGTGTAGTTAAGTTTGTAACCTCTAGTTCTGCAGTTCTTTGAAAAATAAATATCATTAAATATTCGACATTTGAAATTGAAAATAGCACAAGATTGTGGTAATCAAAGTTGAAGATAGAGTGAGATTGGGATTTCGGAAACTACGCTTTAAGCTCAACTTGTTTAGAAACCAGAGTTTTCATAAAAATTTATTTTATTTACGTTTTTGATTTAGATGTCTAATGCAGTTATTTATAACTGCTTTGTATTGTTTTATGTAATGTATTTTTAAATTTTTATTCATTTTATTAGCTAAGAAAAAAAATCAAAAAATAGTATGATATATTTTATTGTTTGATTTTAAGTAATAATATTGACTTTTAGATATTTATATATTTGTTTTGTAATATATAAATTTTGTAAAATATGCATAGTAAAGTTTGTAGCTCTTTATTAAGTATAAATATAAAATATTTGATATTTAAAATCAAAAATAGCACTATATTGTAGTATTCAAAGTTGACGATAGAGCAAGATAGGGATTTTGAAAATTACAATTTTCCATGACCTGCTGCTGATTTGGCCAGATTCAGTGGGTTACTACTTTTCTACTTTTTAGACATTTTGCATTTGAAAATTTTGTTACTTCACCATTGGTGACATTTTTAAATATTGCATTAAACACGTTACGATCCTTAGGATTTTCCCATATTAAGTTTCATTACATAATCATATAGGTTAAAAACAATAAGTCTTGTATTTCTAAAAGAATGCTTTTATTATTTTGAAATATATGGATTATACCATAAGACATAGAAAATATAGATTTTTTCTTATCACACTATGAATGGTAAGTATTCTAGCAAAACATGACAAGTATTTATATTATAAATAGGCAATTAATAAATAATAAAGATATAACAGCTTTCACATAAATACCTGGTATTTTGAGTTGTCTAGAGACCTAACAGCAGGAATTATTTTTCCTGATTTTTCAGCATAAAGAGCTAAGTCCTAAATAAAAATTAAAGTAAACAAAATAAATAACGAAAGTATATTCCTAGAATAATTAAACAGTTCCCAACTTTTAAATTAAACATTTTAGAAAAATGAAAGTAATGAATATAAAAGTATATATATTTTAGACTAATCACTGAAAGTACTTAAAATACAGAAACATTAATAGCATAAATAATCAAAGCTGAGTTTTACAAAGGTAAAATATTACTTGTAAAAAACTAATAATTATTAATCATTAAAAATAGAGTAACAAACAGCAATTTATCATAATCCATAGGTATATAACCTACTTATCACAATTTAATATATTCAAATCATTGGATAAAAAGTAAATTGTAAATAGTCTTACAAATCATTAATTTCAACATGATATACAGATCACACACACATTTTTTATCCATGAAATCTTTAATCATTTCCTACATATTTTACAAATTCTTATTAATCATTAGTTTTCTTTTTTAAATTTAGATTAGTCAAACATTCTGATGCCAAAACTAATGAATATGACACACATATTAGAGCATTTTTAAACTCATATATAAGAACTATTCAATATTTTTGATAAATATTTGATTAAAAATTAATAATTATCTCAGAAGTATTGGTTTAGTTTTAGAGCACAAGGTGAGAAATTAGACAAGCTGTGTCATATTTCAGAAGTATTAAATGAATTTATAACAGAAATAGATTTGTTCACGTATTCAAGTCTTTTAAAAGTACTTATTATATTCAAATATTGAATATAATAAGTACTTTTAAAATATTCCTATTAATTTATTATGAGCTTAAAAACATATCAATAAAAGGCATTTTGATGTTAAAGTCAATATAAAGATCATAATACTTAAATGAAACTGAAAGTAATAAATGCAATAATGGCTTCATAGCTTCAATTTCAATTATTTTCCTTTTTTTCCTCATCCATATTTATTAAAAAAATTCCTTGCAACTTATTTCCATTCTCTTTAAACTATATACATATATACAATCATTATTTACACATATTTCAAAGAAATCTGTTGATTTAACCACTTATATTTTAATACAATAATTTTTGCTCCTCTGAAACTAATATTGATATATATTTAACTTTATAATAAATGTTTATGTTTTTCTCCATAACTATTGTAGACTTTTAAAATTTATGTATATCTGCCAAATTTATTGATCTTAAGTTCATCAGTTTTATTAAGAATTTTGAATTATTTCACCACTATGTTTTTTAGTTTGTCTTTGTCCATTCAGCTCTACTTTTTACTGGGATCAGCAGCATAGATACATAGATCTTTGAAAATTATACATTGCTGACAATACAGACATTTCAGATGGGATATTAAGGACATACTTTGCCATGTGCATGTGTGTGATTACCTGCTTAAATTTTCTACAATCGAATTGCTATTCACAGATAACCCGCACTCAATAGAAGCTACACCATAACACAACAAAAGGTAATTTACTACTTAAGTAACAAATTTTTTCTGTTCAACAGTTAATTTAAAAAATATACTCAATTTTTTTCAGCTAAATCTTACGAGCCCAGACAGTTATCAATATTATCGGCATTGTCTGGGTACACAAGAAACTTATTCTACGTGACAGATAAGAGGAGGCAGTTTAATGGTTTGGATAGCTGTTTGGTACAGTGAAAGACTAGTGTTTTTGGATGGAAGACAGAAGCATTCGGATTACATTCAAATTTTAAATGCAGTGTTTCTTTCCTATGACGATGAGCTAGATGGAGAAAGTTGCATATTTAATCAATATGGAATATCAATTCACACGACCAATGATTTTAAAAATTTATTTGAAACAAATAATGTTAGGGTTTTGCTACAGCCTGCTATAAGTCCAGACCTCAATATTGTCAAAAATACATAGTCAGTAACTCTTTGGCATGTTTATGCCAAAGGCAAGCAATATGAATCTTTGATCAAACTTTGAGAACTTTGAATTGTGTTTGGGATATTTTTTGTCAAATCGAAATTGCAGACATTTGACTCAATGGTAAATAGTCTTTGAAGTAATTAAAGCAAATAGCAGAAAAATTCCTTATTAATAAGATTTACTTTCAATATTTAGAACTGTCCTTCTATTTTTTTTCACACAGTATGATGTGGTTAGAACTAATTTTTAGTTGTAATATGCAAGTCGGTTTTTTATTTCATGTTAGAGATATAGTTATCTGATTATAAATAAATTTTTAAAAGTGCTATAGTAAAATTATTGAGTAAAAATTCAAAGTTCTTATTTTATTTGAAAAATACCTAGTGTCTTTTTCACGCAGTGAATTCAATTAAAATTTGCTGTTGTATGTAATAATTTACACACTTTATTAAATATGTGTATCAATATATGACACATATATTTAAGTTTGCTGTGAATCGTAATTCTGATTAATTAGAAATTAAAGTTCTCATAAAAATGTATGCTATTGATGTTATGATGGATTTTGTCTTATTGAATGGTTGTTTCCCATTGCTATATTGTGTTTATACTGATGCATTTTAAGGTGGGCAACACTGCACAGTTAAACACAAGTTTAAATAAAAATGTATATTATTTATGTTATCGATTTAGATATAGGTAAAAACCAAAGGTCTTGTGTGGGTTTGAAACGATTTTAAATTTTTGCACCGAGCACTGCACAATTACCTCTCTAACATAACTAACGTGACTATGCCCAGTATCCGTTTATCATATACTGATCACAGTCAAACTTCAACGTTGCAATGATGTGCTAATTTAAATTTTAAATGATAAAATTTTGAATATTTTATTATAATTACTTAATATAGAAGCATAAAAAGCCTTAGATACTAATAATCACAAGATTACATAATATAAAACAAATATAAACTAAACATCACACTATCTACAATGTGTGACAAATGGGCCATAAAACTTAATCAGTAACGTCAATAACAAACATTCTTTACAAAAATTTGTATTTTAATTAACAGGGAAACCCACCTAAAAAAAACATCAATGTAGAACAATCTATCCCCCAATTAACTTGAGGACTAAACCTAAAACTATGATATAAAATAAATTTTTTATAAAAATTCTAGTTTTAACAAATTTATTGAAATTGTGTGGGAAATTAATTGGAAGAAGTGCCAAATTTCGAAAAAGGTATTTATTTGAATTCTATGCTGACATGCATTTTCTCTATTGTATTTGTGCTTTAATTTGTTTAATTAAAAAGTATATATACATATATGTGTGTTACATTAACCAATGTAACATACATATGTACTTCTTAATCAAATTGTATTTTTTTTTAAATCGATCAATTATCATGCATATTTTTTCCTTAAATCAATGGAGTAAAATGGAGTAAAAGTAGTAGTCAGGCATTGGAAAAATTTTTTTCCTGAAAACCATTTTCCTTTACATAGAAATGTATTACAATATTAGTTTCACTGAAATGTGAAACGAACATGGATGAATTGGAGCTTAGGTTTGGTTTGTTTGTCGCTCGACGGTCATTTTTTGCTCACGAGGGCTAATTAGACATGACCTACGATTTAAAGTGGATTCCAAACCACTACAAACATCCATACCCAAGGTGGGATTAGAACCCACGAACTGTTGAACCGAAGGCAAGAGCGCTAACCTTTCGGCTGCCAGCTCGGCGGATGGATTGGAGCAAACGAACAAAATGGCAAAATAAATATCTCAGAACCAATTTTAACCTATTACATTCATATTTAACATAGTTTATAGAAGGAATGCATCAAACAGAAAATACCACCGAGCATATTTAACATGTGAGCTTGACGTCATATCAAGTAAGCCCATTGTTATTTACTTCTCCGATTGTTTTGAAGAGAAGGTAAACCTAACAAAAAAGTTTTTATTCATCTTACAGTAATACTTTTTGATATTTTACTATTATACGCTTTAAAAAATTTTAAATCATATATTTTTGGGGAACTTTGGGAAAATTCCTGCGGTATAAAACAGTCACTTAACTTGACAACGAAAAAGTCTAATTGGTCGTCCATATGGGGAGGATATCCTACTAGTTCCATTTTTTATTATGTAATCTACTTTAAATTAGTTTATAGTTATTAGCATTTTAATATTTCAGTAGTAATAATTATAATTAAATATATATATATATATATATATATATTTTTAAATTTTAAATAATGTGTGATTGCAAAGTTGAAGTTCAAGTACAATTGGTATTTGGTAACTAGGTATAGCACAGTGACACAATTTAAGTTGGCGAGATAACTGTGCAGTGCTTAGGGTGAAAATTGTAAATCATACCAAACCTGTATAGTTAACTAGTCTTTCATCAATAAAAAAGAATTTTAAAACTTGTTACACTGAGTACAAATAGTATTGATTTTCAGAGTTATTTTATATTTGTTTATAATATTTGTAAAATTAGTTTTGTAATATTTCTAAGTAAGTAAATATGAAATATTCAAAATTTCCATATTTAAAATTCAAAGGTCAAGTTTGAGCATACTAGAGATTTTGAAAAATGGACATTGCATAAACTGGATGGCGAGATAGCTAAGTAACGCTTGGTATGAAAACTTAAAATTGAGTCAAACCTGCACCATATCATAAGATTTTACCAAATTTGGTAAAGCTTGAAAAATAAATAAAAGCTTATAATTCACCAGTAAATATTAGATAACATTTATACATAAAATTACTATATATCAATTTATAGAAAAGTTAAAATTATAAAAAAAATTTAAATTTGGTTAGTAAAATGCTCAAACCTTAACATATGGATTACAAGTAACTGAAATTTCACTGACAAGAGCAACATCAGAAATAACCATACCATCAACAGTGGTATATGTATTTGTTTGAATTTTAGGGTTTTTACATATTTCTCCTGTAAAGTAAAATAAATAACATAAGGATTGAAAATATACAAAACTGAAACAGATACATTTAAAAAGTGATTTATAGACAAAACATAATCAAGCGTTTAGAAAAAAATTATTTTTCATAGTTGAACAAAATATAATTTCTAATAGTTACTGATATAGCTTTTTTTCTAAAATATTATGCAGAGAATTATATGTAGTATTACAATGTAGTATATTTAATATTACAATGAAGTTTCTTATAAAATATAAGTTGATAGAAATTTCAATTTTTACTATATTCAGATAAGATTTTATAAGAGAATGTTTTAATATTTTATTAATTTTAAATGTGATGCTTCCAACCAAGAAGTATAAGAACATCTCATTTTATAAAACCTCCTAGAATGAAAAGTGGTGCCTAAATATAATGAATTTTAAACAGTTAATCGATTTTAATTTCATGAAAACTTGAAATGAGCACAGAAGTTGATTATAGTTGACATCTTAAGACGTATAGCTTTTCAAAATATTAAAAGATAATTAATGTATTAAACTTAACAAGTTTTTATAAAATCCCTTTTGAAAGATAAACTGGTAATTTGTTAATTTAAAATCATAAATTTAAAATTTACCTCTCAATTTATTTAATTTAAAGACAAACTTTAGATCAGAGTATCTTTGAAAATTCTAATTATTAATTTTAAGTTTAAAATAAGTTAGCTAAATTTCTCCATGTATATTTGTTGATAATGAGTGGTATAGAATTTTGTGCTATTGATTGATTAATTCAAAGTATTCATTGCTATTTTTCATATTAAAAGATTATGGAACTATCTTCATGCTTTGAAAACACAAATTATATTTAAGATTTAAAAGTTGAAATATGAATTAAAACAAAGTTCTCATCAATTTTTTAAATAAAAATGAACTCAATTATTATTTTTTCTTTTACATTTTGGAAAAAGAATGTTTATCTTTTAATACTTTTAATAACTTTTCGGTGAAATGATCGAGAAGCTAATACATAAGTACTTTGTTTTTTAATTAAAATTTCTAATATATAATCTCGTAAAGTACAAAATATTAATTTTCAGCATTTTGTCATGAAGTTTAGCAGTGGTTAGTAAAAATATTTTAAACAGCGGTATGCATAATTTAGCTATCATAATTTGAAATTACAGAAAGTCATGTAATTTTGGAAGGTGTAAAAAGTACAAATTTCAGGCAATAAAATCAGAAATTGTTCCTTAGAGTGGGCAGGAAAAGAATTTTTGACACTATTCTTTAAACTTAGTTTATCAACTTGTGCATATCTAGTAAAAAAATATAATAAAAATAAAAAAACGTCAAAATTTTCATCGATTCTAACTTTAAAAAGATATTAAACACATGAATAAAAATGTTCAAAGTGCATTCTCACAAAAATGAGAATTTTGAAAGATGAGGCATCAAGAAACTTAGCCAGACTGTCTTAAATTATTTAAAGAAAATCGTATCATGGTTAAGTTTTTGATTTCAGAGTTCTTGTTATCTATCAATAACAAGCATTTCCTTAAAAAGACAATTATTACAAAATTCAGAGTTAGATCAGAATGGTTTTAACTAATTTATCTTTCAAATCACGATACTTAATATATAAAAAAAACACATTTTGCGATATACGAAAATATCAATCTATAATAATAACGATCATTATTAAAATTTTAAATGATCATCGTAATTTTACTTTAAATACATTTTACGTAAGCAGATTTTCCTCAAATAAGTTGCATAGAAATTTTTGGTTACATTTATTTAATTAGATTTATTTATTTTTCAAAAAAAATTTCGGATAATATTACTTTCGAAAGTTAACTTCCACGTACATTATATTTTTAATATTAAACTAGTTTTCGCTTAAGGAAATCACAAGAAAAAATTAATTAAAAAAAACACTTCCATAGATTTAAATTATGCATGTAATTAAGAGAATGGAATCAAAAAATTTGAAATATCAATGCAGTATTTGAAAACAGTAGTCAATAACATTTAAATTTACCTTGTACTGTATAAACCAGCAATGCACTCAAGAATAAAATACAAGCGTTAAAATGCATATTTCTTTTGTAAGCTATATGCAATAAAAATTAGACTGAAGTGCAGTTTATTTTCAAACCAATACTTTTAAACACGAGTAACTAGCAAAAGTTTAGCTTGGCAAGGCAAATTTGTATTACCGTTGATAGCGTTGAATAATTTGCAACCGTAAGCGACTGACACGCAAAACAATCAGTGCAAGTGAATTCATTTCAGTTGGCATTTATGAAATTTCATTCTTGTTTGAAAACAAAAAACACAGGATAATAATTTTTTATATCGGGTGTAAAGTGTTTCATTTTCTCCAATTTTTATTTTTTCACTTAAATTCAAACATATTCAGTGATAATTACGTTAATTTTCAAAGTTTAAAATTAATTAGCTTTTAAAATTAATCCAAACATATTCATGTATAAATTTTTTTGTTTCGTAAACGTAGTTTTCTCATAATAAAAATGAAAATATTCTTATCAGTACTTTATTAGATTGATTCTCTTACTTATTTAATCCAAACTGTTATTACATTATTTAAGAATTTTCCTCAAGATCTCAATATTTTTTGATGCTTTTCATATAAATTGCATACTTACAACCGAGAATTAAGCCTCGAAAATATCAAATTTAATGCTTTTTGAAATACATACAGGTATTAAAATTTAAAATGTATCAAGGAAAATCAAATTATAATTGTTGAAATTCAAAATATAATCAGACTCGAGGAAAAGTTCGCTGGCAGAACTCCTGTGAACAAGTGCAGGAAACGTGACAAAATTCAGAAAGAAACTTTAAATTTTCCAGAAAATTAAAAATATCTGGCAGGGCACTGTCTACAAAGCGCAAATTATTTACCTTTTTCTTTTGTTGTTTCTTTTTTTATTTTCTCCCTTCAAAATAATATTTGCGATTAACTTTTATCAGTATTTTTAGGATGAAGATTAATTCATGAAAAATCTTCACAGTGGTCATTAAATTAGTTTTTAATATTAAATATTACCTTTTTTATTAAACTATTTATTAAAAATTAATTAAATTTATTAATGATGGTAAAATTAAGAAAATTTATTTTATAAAAAATTAATATTTTTATAAAATTTTATAAAGTTTGTTAAATTTAGGAAATTAATTTGATCGGACATATCTTTGAGATTCAAAAGATAGAACTTATTTCGACCAATATAACAAATGTTCCCTTTTAAAAAATAAGTCATAGGTTTTACAAAATATTTGAAAAATCTGAGATGGGTTATAATTTGTATTAATACTAACATGTATTTTTTTGAGAAGGAAATAAATTTAAATTCAAAATCATTTTTTTTAAATTTTTATTATCTTTAAATTAGTTAGATGAAAAACACAGCTAAACATATTCTTCATTTTGTATACTTCATTTAATACTACTGAAAACATTGAATCTTGTGTTTAATATGTATAACTGAAATAGTAATTTTGCTACATATTTTATATTGTTGAGGTTTCTTAGGTGTTATAGATTTTTAATAAAATAATTTCAATAGTAAATTTTAAAATTTAAAAAAATTTGGAATTATATAAGTATTATTTATAAATAATTCATGCATATATTGCTGAGCCAAATTTAGCTTTAATATTATGATACAATAATGTAAACAATTTTTGATTGAGGATTAAGGTCTTAGACAGCTGTTGGAAATCTTGGCGATCATCAAAAAATAGTGCTACCTTCTTGGTCAATTGAGCATTGATGGCGTTGGGTTGAGAACCCATACTCCCACTCGAAAATATGTTACTATGTTTTGATACGTTAAAAATATAGATGCATGCGCCTCGAAACTAAGTCTTGTAAATAATTTTCTTGTAAATATATCTGTCCTCCTCCTATAATTATTTTTAATAATAAATAGATAAATATAGATAACGAAGAATTTTGCTTTGATCATGTGTATAGAATTTAGATGAAATGTTCGTGAATCTGAATTCCGGAACGAATAAGGTAAAAGTAAATTTTCTCTTACAAATTGATTTTTTTCAGTAATTGAATTGTTACCAAAACTTAACTGCCTTGTAAGAATTCGATTATTATTATTTGAATTATTTAAGAATTAGATGATAAATTAGAATTAAATATGGATGTTGATATCATTTGTAAATTAAGAACACCGATGAGAACCAATTTCTCTGAACATTAAAGAGATCTTTGAAGATTTAAGAAAATAAGGAGAAGGACATAGATATAATGAAAACAATAATTGTTCTTTTAGAAAAGAAGTATGATAATTTAAAAGGATTAGATAAAGAGATTTTAATGATTTTACAAGATGATAAAAGTTGCCACAAAATAGTTTCGATACTGAATATAAAACAATAAATGCTTACAAAGATAGGTTCTTAAAAACCACTACGAAACTAAAGAAATGATTAAATGTTTTGAATAAGCTGAAAACAGAAAATCTGGCATTAAGGAATGATTTTGAAAATGTTAATTCACCTCGGAAATTTAAATTGCCAGAATTAGAATTAAAACAGTTTAATGGTAATATTAAAGATTGGCTACAATCGTCGGGTCAGTTCAAAAAGATACATGAAGATTCAGATATTGAGGATGATGATAAATTACAATATTTAATTCAAACAACAGTTAAAAATTCCCCTGACAGAGAATTAGTAGAATCTTTTCCTCCTTCGGGAAAGAATTATGAAGAAGTCATAAAATGTCTGTGCTTTGGAAGAGAAGATTTGTTGATTGAAGTCTATATAAGCGAGCAACTTGCTCTGGTAATAAATAATTTGAATCCTCAAGGTGAAAAATATTCACTTGTTAGATTCAATGATACTCTGGAAGGGCAACTGAGATCACTTATATCCTTAGGTGTTGCCCAGGATAATTTTTCAGTAATTTTATTATATCCTCTTATTGAATCTTGCTTGCAAAGCGATTTATTAAAAATATATGAACGTTCAGAGAGGGAATTAGTCACCACTGAAAGTAATGGTAACGACAGATTAACCCACCTCTTAAGTTTCCTTAAAAAAGTGGCGCTCTCCCCAAATAGCTTTGAAAATAGAAACAAAAAATCGTTGCCTCATTCTATGAAGAGTAAAGCTTCTGCAGCTGATTTATTGAATAGTGCAGGGCGATACACTTATAGGGTCTACTCGGAGGTTAGTGAGTGTGCGTTTTGTTGTAAATCTCATTTGACTCAGGATTGTAGATATGCTATGAATTTGCCGTATGAAAAAAAGAAATACTTTGAAAAAGGCATTTGTTTTCGATGTTTGACATTTAAACACAGATATATTGCGCGTGATTGTAAAAATAAAATTAGCTGTACGAAATGTCGTGGGCAGTATTTACTAGTAATGCGTAAAAAAAAATGAAGAATTTCATGAAAATAAAAATAATGAAAAGGCGTCTGAAGAAAAAATTGCCACGGAAAGTTTTTTAAATAATGCCACATGTATGCTACAAGATTATTTACTAACTTTATAAGTTCGAATTCGTGGTAATAATAAAAGTTAATTTATTTGGGTTCTCAGTGATACAGGCTCGAAGCGATAATATATTTCGAAATCTGCCGCAAAATGTATGGAATATGGTGTTATTAATGAAGAATCTATTTTACAATGCTTATTTGGAGGAATTGAAAGAACTGAAAATCATGAAAATATTTAGTTCACTTAAGTCATGTTGATAACAGCTATCATTATAATTTTGAGATATTGGATCAAAAATTAATTTGTTTAAATATTTCCAGAGTAATATTCTCCCCTTATGTACAAGAACTTAACTCTCATAAAATATTCTTAACCGATACTATGTGTATGTTTGATTACCAATTATTATATAAATTTTTTCCCTTAGAAATTCATTTGTTAATTGGGGCTGTGATATCGATGGCAAGCTGTTCAGTGGGGGAATAAAAAAACTAAGATCAGGATTGGTTTGTGTAGAAATAAGATTAGGTTGGACTTTGATTGGAATTTGTAGGGAATTTAGAAAATCAGAACGGTACAAGTTCTGCTTTATCTTGTCATGTTACTGATGCTAATATCTCAGATTTATGGAAGTTAGATACACTTGGTATAAAAGATCACACATAAAGAAAAACTAGAGAAGAATACGAAGCAGAAAAAGGGCATTTCGTCCAAACAGTCACTAGGGACTTAGATAGAAGATACAAAGCAAAGTTCGATTACCCTGGTTAGAAGAACATCCCCTTTTGAGAAATTATAAGGACATTTCTGAGAAAAGACTTCTAAATTACATCAAGTCCTTGAAGAAGTTAGACAAGATTTCAGAATACGAAAGTATTTTTGAGGACTGGTTGGAACAGAGTGTTATAGAAGAAGTGGGTAGCTCGGATTCTGAACACTATTTGCTTAATCGCCCTGTTTTCAAAGAAAACGCAGCAACAAAATTTAGGCCAGTATTTGATGGCTCTGCTAGAGATGAAAATTCACCTTCAATCTCAATAATAGCTTAGAAAAAGATCCCAATTTGGTGGAATTTATACTTTCTGTTTTAAATAGATTTAGAATAGAAAAATATGGAGTAGTTGCTGATATTGAGAAGGCGTTTTACAGATAAGGCATGATAGAACACATTTAAAGTTTTTGTGGTGGAAAATGTGGAAATAAAGAAAAGTTAAAAAATTTTCAGCATTGAAGGATAGTTTTTGGTATTTCTTGAAGTCATTTCTTGTTAGCAGCTACTTTAGAATTTCATTTGAATAATGTTCATATTAATACAAAGAAGCTGTTCAAAAAAATTTAAAATCCTTTTATGTGGACAATTGTGTTTATAATGTGAATAGTGAAAAATAATTAGCGAAATTTATTCAGGAATACCAAGAAATTCTTAGTACAGCAAAATTTAATCTACGAGAGTGGAAGCATACCCTTTTCGAACAAGCGAATCAGACTTAATAGAAAACAAAACTGTTCCTGTTTCGGGTTTAAAATGGGAAAACAGAAATGATACTTTATCTGTTGATTTGAAAGATTTTGATCCCATTTTAGAAGATCAACCAGTTACTAAAATGATTATTTTGTCAAATGTTCACAAAATTTTAGATCCGATTGGATACACTTCTCCCATAAATTTAATACCAAAACTGATGTTACTGGAATGCTGCAAAATGAAATTATCTAGGGATTCTGATTTGCCACCTTGGATGGTAGAGAAATTTGTAAAGTGGAAAAACAACTGAGAACTATAAATGAGATTTCACTACCAAGATATTTAGATAGAAATGAAGGAAATAGAAATATAACATTGCTCGTCTTTTGTGATGCAACAGAAAAGGCGTATGCTGCACGTATATTTTTAAAGAGTGAAGGGGAAAATTCTACAGATTGCCTACTGATACCAGCTGGGTCAAGGGTTGCTCCCATTAAATCTATACCAGTATCTAGGCTAGAGCTTCTAGCATACAATATAGAAGCAAGACTTTGTCAATCTGTGAAAGAGAGTTTAGGAATGGAGACACTTTATACTGGATTAAAAAGAATGAAAACTGGGCTATTTTTGTTTTCAATCGTGTCAAAGAAATTCGTCTTTTGAGTGATCCAGGGGATTGGCAACACATTTCTGGACAACTGAATCCAGCAGATTTACCATCTCGAGGTTGTAGTATTGAAACCTTAACCAAGTCTGATTGGTGGCTTGAACCTGCTTGGATAAGAAACCCTCCTGAAGAATGGTCTAAATCCGATATTTTTTCCGATGAAGAAATTATTAATGCTGATAGAAGAAAAACAGTTGTTAGTGTCATCAGTGCTGAAAAAGAAAAAAAAATTTACAACATTTTTTCCTATTATCCTAAACTTCTCTTGGTTGTATCATGGATTTATAGATTTTTTGATAACTGAAGGGTGAAAAAGGATTTTAGAAAATTTGGAAACATAACTGTAGAAGAAAGAAATAAGATTTGCGATTTCATTATTAGAGTTAACGTAACTGCAGTCATTCACAGGACCTCAAGATAAAAGACTTCAGAAGTTTCAAATATTTGTGGATGAAGCTAATCTTTTCCGAATTAAGACAAGACTCATTGAAAGAAGATTTTGATAATTTTAAATTTCCTGTTGTATTAGCTAGTGAGCATCCAATTGTTGAAAAACTAATTCAATGGAAACTCTATTCTCTTGGTCATGCAGGTATTCAGATAGAAATGACTTATCTGAGAGAAGAATTCTGGATATTTAAATATTGGAAAGCCGTACGCCAGGTTACAGAAATTGCCTTATTTGCAGAAAATTCGATTCAGGCCCAATAGAAACTCCAACAGCTCCATTACCAGTAGATCGTCTCAGAGCGACTTCTTTTGTTGTTGTTGTTGTCTTGTGCCAGCTAGCCTGGCATTATGGGGTGCGCTGCTCTACTTTTCCAACTAAACCATATTTTGGTGTTGAGTCTGACTTTCTCAGTACACACATGCCATAGGTACCCGTTTATAGGGTAGGCAACCATTCACAACCCATTCATACAAAGAAAGGAAAATGGTAGGATAGGCAGAGAGAGACAGTACATCCATGCCCGAACAAGGATTCGAACTTATGACCTCTCTATCTCCAGTCAGGCACTCTGATCACTAGACAGGGTGGGAGGCAGTGACTTCGGTGTTTGAAATAATTGGAATTGACTTTGTTGAACAACTCTTCCTCAAAGGAAATCAGAAATCTTGGATTGTACTTTATACTTGTGCTGTATTTAGAGCAATTCATTTAGAATTGACTACTTCTCTATTCTCAGAACAATTTTTGCAGTCATTTCGGAGATTTACAGCACGACAAGGAAGACCATCTATTGTGCACTCAGATAATGGGACAAACTTTGTTGGAGCGAACAATCTTATCAAAAGAATTAACTGGGATGCAGCAGAGAAATACAGCACTGTCAACAAAATTAAGTGGAAGGTTATTCCACCATCTGCACCATTATGGGGTGGCATCTGGGAACGTTTGACTGGAGCAGTAAAGAATACTTTGGAAAGTTTTGGGACAAACATCTATCAACTTTGAAGAATTAAGCACTGTTTTATGCGATTGTGAAGATCTCGATAATGGACGACCAATCACATATGTCAGTGAGAATCTAAATGACCTAGAGACTCTTACTCCCAATATGTTTTTGCAGGAGGTCAAAGAAACTGGTTCACCTGACCTAGACCTTTTGGATAGTAAATCTTTAAATAAAAGGTATGTCTATCGCCAGAGACTACGGCAAGATCTACGAAAATGTTTTCGCTCAGGATACATGGGACAACTCAGGCAGTTTGAAAGAAAAGTACGAAGCGCACCACCCATTAAGATAGGAGATGTTGTTTTAATATCCAGTGACAGCATGAAAAGGCTGGAGTGGCCCTTAGAAAAAGTTATCGAAGTCCTTACATCACCAGATGGGAATATTAGACTTATCAAAATTAAAGCTAAAAATGGAGTTGTTCTACGTCCAGAGTTGAGACTATATCCTGTTGAAGTAGATGAGAATGAAAAAGAAGTGTTCCAAGAAAATGAAACACCAGTGAAAAAGTTTACCAACTCTGATGCTAGTGGAATTAAAAAGGATCCTCTCGACAAGGTAGATAAACCAACCTCTTGATTTGGTAGGAGGTTAAAACAAGTAAAAAGACGTATAGTAGAATTGAACTTTTCTTTAGACCAAGAACTCCTTATCTTTGGAATTTATGTAATACCTTAAGAACTTTATTTCAGAGCTTTAAAATTTTTTGTTAAAAAAATTTGTATTTTAAATTATCTTTATTGATGCCTGGAATTTTTTACTAAAAGTTTATTGGTTTATTTTTAAAACTTATTAATTTGTATTGTGATGTTGAGAATTTTTTTAAATTTTAGTTTGAATATTGTATTTGAGTTTTCTGAGATGTAAACTCAAAGGGGGGAGGATGTTGGCCCTAGCAACAGAGGCTCAATGGTATTACAGTGGTGATTTACCGGTTTCATTGGTTATTCACTTTACACAGAATTTTTTCAGCGGTCCGTGCCCAGTAACTTATATACGAAACGGTCCGGTCAATGTTTTTTCTTCCGTATATTGTGAACGACACCGTCATCGGCTGCTGATAAAATGGTCGCTGGATGGCCTCTGCAGCATTAACCATTGAGTTTGAAGGAAAGTAAAATCATGCGCAGACTTATTAATAGGTCTACGCATACGTGGCGGCCATATTTGGAAATCGTTGTGCTATTTACCTTTTCTGTATGTTTATTTAAGATCTTGAATACATTATTTTGATTTCAGTCGGAGGATATCACCCGTATGGAATGGTCAGCATACTCACCGGACTTGAATCCAATAGAGCATGTGTGGGATATGTTTGGCCGATAAATTGCAGCCCATCAACCCCCTCCCACATGTCTACCGGAACTTCGGCGAGCATTGCTTGATGAGTGGCGTAATATTCCCCAAGATCAGATCAATAATTTGATACTTAGCCTGTCTAGGAGTTGTACGGCCTGTATTGCACCGTCTGGAGGGCATACTATGTATTAACCATCATATCAACCATGTTATATTAGTTTTTGTAAGTAGGTTATTTTTTTAAATTTGCTATAGGGAGCAAAATTTGCAATTTTTATTAATGATGTCAAACATATAGCATCTTTTTTGCTCTTTACCTTTTGTTTAATAAATAGACTTTACAAATAAGTCACGTTTGTTTTGCTTCTGTCTCTTTCTTTGCCTGAACTTGCATCATCCTTAATTTATGGACACGAGTGTAAATAAATAGTATATATCTTTAAAATGTCTATTTATTTAATTCTGTCACATTGCTTTTACGAAGTTAATTTTTATTTTGTGTTCGTGAAATTAAGTCAAAATAAGCATTAAAATAATAATCTATTTTAAATAATATGAATTAATTTTAATATTAAATTTCACTTTAGTTTGTTCATTGTTTTTGATGTTGAATCCATAATATTAATAATCTAGGATAATTATGATAATTAAAAACCTTAGCCACCCTAAAGAGCAATATTGATAATTTCTTTTGTATATTTTTGATGTGTCCTATTTTTTAATTAGATTTATTTTTTGTTATAAGCATTAATAAGTGCAACTTGGCCATGAATAGGTTAGCATTTTCAAATAAATTTAGTGATCTAAAGCTTTATTATAAATGAAATTTCTTAAAATTTAATCTAATGTAAAAATCCATCATAGTGATAATCAGGATAGATTATATATTATTATATTGTAAGGATTTTCTATAAATTGATAAATAACAAATGTCTATACGTAGTTTCTAAATTTTAATTAATCATTTACATTTGAAATTTAATCATATTCACATAATGATTCATTTTGAAACAATAATTTCCATGATTTCATAATAAAATTAATTTTATCTTTGGCCTATTTGTAGTGGACTGCTGAAAATAGTCAATGTTGTTAAAGTAAATTTCCAGCATAGGTCAATGTATAGTTTGTGTATTATTATTAGTTTTGTACTTAAACAAATGAATAATCAAGAGTTTTATGTATACATTATAATATGTTTATATTTATAAATAAATTCTTCTGTTGAACAGAAAGTAAAAAAATGTACTTTTCTATTACACTCCTCCTTATAAACCTGAAGAAATTGCTTCTCGATTCTACAGTAAATGGGTTTGAATCCCACCTTGGTCTAGAATAATGGCTGGGAATCCATTTTAAACCGTAGGTCCTGGTCTAATTAGTCTCACGTGCAAAAAATGTAAATAAAATGTTTGTATTATTTTTAGGATTTTCTAAAGATATGTAAACAATTTTAAGAAACACACGATGAAAATGGAATATTTAGGACTAATTTACGATGTATTACTTTCCTATTATTGGGATTATTGATGGGGTGTAATGGAAAAGTACCGTAAAAATATTGTCTTAATTACTGGTATTTTATAAATATAGGAACTTAATTGTTTATTGGGTTATATTATAATTCTTAGCAAAATTGGTAATTTGTAAAATATGTCTTCAGATCTTAAAAATGATCAAATCCTTATTGTGATAAGAAAACATTAACTTATTTTTAAAGAGTAAGTATATTTAACTTCATATACATTATAAAAATAGATATGATCTGAAAAATCTTCAATAATAGAAGTGACAAGTTTATGTTTGATGACGAAATTCCCATCAGCAAATGAAAATAGCAGAACATAAAACTAGAAAAATGTGTATCAATATTTTCTTTTCTTGCATCGAAAATTATGAAAATAAATTTGTGAAAGCAGCTCTCCCCAAATTATAAATAGGGATTCCATATTTTGATCAAAACATTTGATTGATTGTCGATTACTTGTCTGACGTTGTGTGATCTGAAATCTGATGTTTTAAACCACTCAAAATGTACTTATATTTTATATTCTGTTCCACATTTGGTATTATTTTTCTAATTTATTTCCAGTATTACAATACTGGAAATGAATAAAATAAATAGGAACTAGAATAAATTTAGCTTTAAGTAAACAAATTTTTAAGTTATATTTAACAAGGAAAATACGCTTGAAGGTTTCCCTTTTGATTTAATGATTTTCTGTGACAATAGGAATGAAACTACGTATTTCAATTAATAAATGTACTTTGCGTAAAAAAAATAACACACTAAATTTTATTGTTTTATGTACTCAGGATTAGATTTTCTCTAAGAATATCATTTCGTATTATACATACATGCACAAAAAGTTTCCTTAAATTACCAATTAGTTCTTCTTCTTAACAGTCTACATATTATTAAAAATACTTATTTATTTAAACATATTTTAAACTATAATATAATGTTACTAGTGCTTGCCAAAAATATAGGACTAATAAAATGTTTAAAAATAACTTTATTTAAACAATCATAACTATATAAATTATCAGGATTAACAAAATAAACATGAACAAAGAATAATTTATTCAGTTATATATGTGGTTTAAGTAAATAATTTTTTTAAATGATTGATTCTGTCATTAAATAGCATATATCAAATTTCATAGTCTTTATTATCATTAATCGCATCCTGAATTGAAAAGCAATTAGCTATAATTTCAATGTATGTGTTGAAATACATATTACAGCAAAGGTAAAGGGATAAACTTGTCTTCAATGATATTTGGAATTTATCGAACAATCGTGCCTCTATACAGCACCTCTCTCATTGGATGACTGTTGGGGATATAACAAGCCAGGATTTACTAGAACTTTTGAATCAGCTTGCTAAAAGACACTCAATACACTTTCAATGGGTCCCCTCCCATGTTGGATTTAATGGTATTGAGATTGCCGAGAATTTGGCCAAAGCTGCCGCTGCTGATAATCTGCATGACAACGCTAAATTAACCTATTCTGAAGTTTCCTCACTCAAAAGGAAGGAATTAAGTACACTTTGAAGAGTTCCCCCTGCTTACTCGTGGTACTTTGATAAAAGACTCGTCAGTGCCACAAGCTCAATATATCGAGAAAACAGCAGACGGCTCTCTCACGTTTTCTAAGCCGCCATATTAAATCACTTACCTTTCACCAGGGTAAGAGGTTCTTTTCAGAGTGTCATTGGTGTTGGGCTATTCAAGCCTCCCCCGATCATATTCTTATTTGTCTAAATTTTACAGATTTGGAAATTTTAAGAGATCTGATTTTATTTTTGGACCTTCTGGACATTTTTGGTTTTATGGAGATGGAGTAGCATAGCTACATCATTTGGGATTAGAAACAACAACATATTACAGCTCATTTATAATTCCAGTGTAGCTCTAATGTTTTTAAATGGAGTATTTAAATGCATGAAAAATAGGATTCGCAGACTGTAAAGAAGATGATTGTCGAATTGAGTTGTAGATATGGTTCACTGACTTGACCAAGAGCTACAGTTAATACATTAAATGACCTCAGGGGCTATACCAGTAGGCATGAAGTGCGTGTAATTCTATTAACTCTTCTCAAGATTTTCTGTCAGAAATGCATTAAATTCATGAAATTAAAATTTAGTATACTTCGTAATAAAGTAATAGTCTTACTTTCGGTGTCACTTAATGTACAAATGTATTCTGTTAAGTTCTCTAATAGATCTACTTATTCTTTCATCCCCGTTAACAATAATGCTAACTGCTTGGATTTTCATGTGAGCTCCCGTGTCCACTTCTCGTTAAGATCTACAAAGTGAAGCATCATTTGCCATCGGCAGTAATTGGGAGGGTGATCCCTTTTCTCTACCTCTCTGGATTGCTCCATGGATTGCGCACGTGGACGCATTAATATATGACGCCCAAAGTTCTTTAATTGCTGTAGTGTGGCGTGGAGTTGATAGGAGGGTGCCAGCTCAAGTGTGACCTCATTACATGAAAAAAATTCAAAATTTCGAGGCACTTGGTGATGGGTGAGTATTCTAAACCCTTTAACCTTAAGGTATAGTCTGGGGCTCGTCTGCACCACTATATATGCTTGTATTTTAGTGCTCCATAATATTAACATTCATGTTTGTTGTTAATGTCTTGTGCCAGCTAAACTGGCAATATGAAGTGCTCTGCTCCACTTTTCCAACTAAACCGTAATTTGATGTGGAGTCCGACTTCCTCAGTACACACATGCATAAATATTCATTCATAGGGTAGGCAACCATTCACAACCCATTCATACAAGGAAAGGACAAAGACAGGAGAGAGAGAGAGAGAGAAAGTACATCCATGCCAGAACCGGGATTCGAACCCAGGACCTCTCTATCCGCAGTCAGGCATGCTGACCACAAAAAAGGGTTATCGCCAGATTCATTTTTAACAATTTCTTGTAAAGCACTTCTTAATAATTCTTATCATAATGTTGAACGTGAGAAAAAGATGTTTACACTTATTCCAAAACATGTTCCAAGACTAGATATTGCTTAGCTAAAATCTTCTAATTAAACTTAATGAGCGGTCATTGCAATTTACACACACACACAGAAATAATAGTTTATATTTCTCATAATTCTTCACTGAATTTCAAATATGTGATCTGACATCACTGGGATTGTTTCTGAGATTAATTTTTCGCTCTACGATCACTTTTTGCATGCGAGGGCTAATTAGAATGTGACTTACGGTCTTAATTGGATTCCGAACAACTAACAATATCCAACCCTAAAATGGGATTCCAACCTACGAACTGTTAAACTGAAGACAGAGTGCTCACCGTTTCGCTACCAGCTTGGCCTTGACATCACTGGAACTTTATTATGACATTATGATTTACAGTTTGTAAAGGAAATCTAATTGGAGTTTAATTTTTCTAAAATAGCATTTTTAATTGAAACTGCATCTTCAGCAGGTATTTCAATAAATCCTCAAAAAAAATGGAAAAATCTAAGTTTCAATTAAAAAGCATTTCATATATGCCTCATCTTACCTTAACAAATTTTCAAAAATATTAATGCATAAATTTTTATTATTTACTGTGTGTGTGTGTGAAGAAGTTTAACCCAATTATTTTTGTGACTAACCTATGTGGTATTATCAAGGTTCCACACCTCTAATTTAGAACCACCTCACCTATTTTTTACTGGCATCTATTAAATCCTTTTATTTATCACAAATTAAATGTTGTATTTTATTTAATTTTTTTGCTTCCAGAAAAAATGTGACCAAAAATATCAACTTTATGTGAATTTTCGTCATTAAAATAGCTTTTTATATTATTCACAGATTATTAATATAAACCAGATTTATATTTTTACAGTAAAAAATCTGAATTGAAAAGCATAATGTTGTAAATAAATTTCATTCTTATATCGTAAAATAAATTTTTTCTAGTTTCAAATCTATTGTTTATAATTAAATTTCCATCTGTTTTCAAATTAGACGACTGAATTATGTCAAAACATTATTAATGCAAAATACAGGTAAATAACTAACAAAAGCACTTCACATATTTTTAAATCAAAAACTAAAATAATTTTCTTTCAAAAACATATGGAAATTAAAATAAAAAATTATCTATTTATATATATATTCTCTTAATAAAATTCCTTAATGAAATCTAATATCTTAATTCATTTAATGAAATATTCTTAGTCAAATGTTATAATATTTTATCAAAAGCAGACTTTTTTTCCGAAACTGAAACACTGAAAATTATTTTTGAAAGTCTTTCATTGATTCAAATTACTACCAGGCATTACAGGTATTAAGATAAAAAAGATTATTTTAACATTCATATCTTATTTCACTTTAAGAAGTTCTCTCAGCAAGTTATCTTACCAATAAAAAATTCTACTTATTTTTTATGTTTAATAAAAATATTAAGATTTTGAAAAATGATTCTTTATTAAAATAAAAGATTATTTATATTAAAATAAGGAACTATTTATATTACGAATTATTTTGAAAGTACTATTGCACACACAATAACATATATTTTCTCTCTCTTTTTTCTTTAAATACATTTATAATATTTAAAGACATTTCTAATTTTCAAATTTTGACAATGCAAAATAATACCAGATTCTTTGTATTCTTATGATGATTTTTTTGAAGCTACAAGATGTTTTTTTATATATATATATAAATCAAAATAATTAACTAAGAAATTATGATCAGGAAACATTTTATGTGTATTCAAACACGTAAAAAAGGGAAAAGTACCTTTTGAATTTTGACATTCAAAAAAAAAAGAATTTTTTAACATAAAGTTGCTAACTTAAAGGCAACAAAATTATGAGTCAAATAAAAATTAGTTCTGAAATTGCTTCAACATGAAATAGATTAACTTTAATTAATTTTAAATAATAAGTAATTTCATTTTAAATTTCAAAACTATATCAATGTTTACAAACACTTATACTGTCAAAAAATCGGTATTAAATAAACAAATATATATATGAATAGTAGAAAAAATATAACTTAACAGGCATAAATATTTTTAATTTCATTTTCAACGAAGTTTATCATTTTGAATGAAATAATGCTGGTCAAACTAACGGTGTTTCGTAAATAGTGATATAGTAACCATGTATAAAGTAAAAAGAAAACCGTTAACTTAGTTAAATTATTTTCCGAGCATTCGGAGGTAATTACTTTTCGACAGTTGCATCCCATTTCTTTTCCAGGAAGATAGGACACTGCATTGTGCAGTGCTGTTATGAGAAGAATTTACCCCTTTTCCTTGGAGGTCTCAGTCTGCTACAGGATACAATTTTTTTTTTTTTGGGTAAAGGGCACCGTTAATAAGAATCACGCGTTTAAGTAAGAATTTTCTCTCAAGTATGTGACACAAAAATATGGGGCTATAATAAAGCTTGAAATAAATCTTTTCTTTATTCTGGGAGATGTATGGTCAGTTATTTTATAACTGAGAAGTTTTCTTAAATCTCAATATAACTTATTTTTATAACACGCTTTTTGACGCAAGTAAATCTACGCTTTTTTTTTCTCAGTTTCGGACACAGTTAAATGATTCTAAGAAAAATGAAACAAAAATTTATATTTTTAAGAAATTTAGTCAGTTTTGACATTTTTTTTTTCCTTCTTATTCTTGTTAGCTTCCTTTTTTACTCGACAAGCAAGGAGTCCAAGTATAATTAATTTAATCAGCAGAGAAAAAAATTTTAAAGTCGAAAACTTTTGATGCAATATTAATAATTTTTTTCTTCAAAATGAAAGTTTTAAAAGTTTAACTCACTATCATCTACATTTAGATTTCATGATGTCCTAATTATCGAATGTAATTTTGCTGTCATATTTGTACTTAACTTATTTTTTTAAGATTGTATTAAGCACATGATCGATATAATAATTTGAGGAACAAATAATTTAGTAATTTCTCAAGAGGGTAAGCCATGAAATATAGTTTATTTACTTGGAAAATTTTTCCGTATTGTAATTCCATTCTAATATTTTTCTCGTTAAATGAAATTGTATAGAGTAAAACACATAAATATCAGACATTTGTTTGGGAAGAACTGTGGTGCTAAATTAAACCTTTTTGTATCCCGCATGTAAGACTTAGAAGGGAGGGAATCCTCTCCTCAACATACATTAGAATATGGAAAGGGAGAAAAACTCCATAAAAGTTTGTGCACTCTTTTTCTGTAGCTGGTATCGCTTTAGTTGAGCAACAGAGTTTATGAACTTTGGTTTGTCATGAGAGATTGAGCCGATTCTGTTGAGTATTGTCACAATTGAAGAATTTAAAATGCTTATCAATTGAAGTAAAAAAGAAAATTCTGAAAGTTAACCAAGGCAAAAATTCCAAAAAAAAAATATGGAATTCCAATAAAAACTGCGGGCAAATTAAAAAAATTGGAAAAATCTAAAAAAAACATATAATTATAATAAAATAAATAAAAATAATAATAAAATAAAAATGAACAGTACCAGAGGAAGTTTTTCTTTTTGAAAATATTGTAGAGAAGCAAAACATCCTAAACTGGAAAAAACTTTGCTTGACTGGCAAAAAAAATAAAAAAATAAATAAATAAATAAAAATTAAATTAAAAAATGAAATTAATGAACATTCCTGTTGATGTTAATTTCATTAAAGAGGAATCCAACTGCTTTGCTATGAAGTTGACATAAAATATTTCAAAGCCTCAGACAGTTGGTTCCAAAAATTTAAAGTCAGACAAGGTTTGAGCTTTAGAAAATTTTGTGGGGAGGCACAATCAATAAAAAAGTAAATGTTGTTTTTAAGTATGAATCTTATTTTGTATGACTTTCTTACATTCCATTCTAAATAATTCTATCTAATAGTATTTTAACTATAAAGAAAATATAGTTTGTGGTAAAAAAAATCTGATCATGATAATAAAATACATTGTTTTTTATATTTTACGAACTTTCTTTCTTATGAACTGATTTACATGTCTATGCGAGATCGTAAAAAACGAACGTCTACAGTATTTAGTAATTATAAAAGCCATGTAAAAAGTTGTGACACGAAATAGTTTACATTCATTTATTTTATCCTAAAGGAAATTTTTGTTACATATTTGTTATACTCATTTCCTATTGATTGTGAAAATCGCTAGTTTTAAAGATCTATAAAACTCTAAAGGTAAATTTTTATTCATTTTTTAGTAACATTCATACATGATTTCATTAATGTTATTTCAGTTTTATGATATTTCCTTTTTAGAAGTGATTTTTATTCTGTTATTCAAAGCAAGTTTAAAATTTCAAAATTTTATTTATAAAGAGAAAATATAAAAAAATTAAAGATATTTCCTGTTAATTATAAAATGATTTAATCTCTTAAGAAAATTAACATCATCTCAAATAAAACATTAAATTTTATAAAAAAATATTTTTCAGCTTCTTCTTCATTGGCCTGACAGCCAAGGGTGGCCCTTTGACTTCCTCAGAAGTGCATACCAGGACCCCCTATTTTTGGACAAGGTCATCCACTTTATCACTTTTAGTGTTTATTTTTCAGTTTGGAATACCTAAATAATAAATAATCGCATTCAGAGAACTCCTAATCATGTACAGTGGTACCTCAATATACGAGTGTTTTGAGATACGAGCCGCCGAACGATCGATGTTTTGCTTTGAGATGAGAGCAAGATTGGAGATATAAGAAATCGCACACTACACCACTGTACACGACACCAACATGCGCCCCGCATGTTGGTGTTATGCGCAGCATCTAACAGTTTCCCCTTGTCTGACTATACCTCAGTCTGTGTGCTTATTTTCCTCGTTTTCAAAGAGCATTTTTGATAAGTTGGGTTCTGAGTTCACACATTTTTTGCTTCTTGTACATGCGCAGACAAAACATTATCACATTTATTTTTGTAACCATGAGTCCGAAGAAGATGATGTCTATTGAATAAAAGCGTGAACTCATAGAAAAACATGAGTAAGGTGTGCGAGTAAATGACTTGGCAAGGATGTACGGGCGTAGCATATCAATGATATGTACTGTGCTTAAACAGAAGGAGTTGATAAAGGGTATAACACCAGCTAAAGCATTGCAATAATTCCTAAGCTCCGTGAAAAGATGGAGAAACAATTGAGGGTGTGCGTGACAGAAAAACAGCTTCAAGGAGGAGCCTTAACACAAAGCATCATATGTGAGAAAACACGAGTGATTTTCGGTGGTTTGCTAAAACAGATCCCACACATTTCCACAAATGAAGAATTGGAAAACTCGTTTAAAGCCAGTCGGGGCTGGTTTGGCAACTTTAAGAAAAGGACCGGCATTCACTCCGTCGTCAGGCATGGTGAGACAGAAAGTTCGGATGTGTAGACAGCTGAGGTTTACATAAAAACGTTTCCCGAACTGATAGGCAGGCAGCAAACCTGGTCACCGTCTCCCGGACACGGTGGATGACTACCAGCTGTCCACAAGCCACCCACCAATCATCCACCAGCCATCCACGAAATGACGTCACGTATGACCCAATTGAGGCGGAGCTTTCCACCAAACAAAGTATTCAACATGTTTAATTTTTTTCATCCACAACCGAGCGACAAGTCTATATTTACTTGATTCGAGCTGTTTATATAAGAACATGGAATTCAAATTTTCTGTAGACATTGAAGAATTTATCATTGAATATTTTAAAAGCAAGTTAAATTTAATTGGTCAGTATGTTTTAAAATTTTATTTTTTTATTTTATAATATATACTCATTAATTCAATTATATATTTTTCAATAGATAACAGGTGTTTATAAAACCTAGGTGATGATAATTATTTTAATAAAAATTTTAAAAAATCAACTATGTAAAGATCTCAGTTGAATATTTAATAATAATTTCAAAAAAACAATTCTCTGGTAAAATTTCACAAGATTTTTAAAAACTATTTTCATTTTATTTAAATCTTTCTCAATGAAATTGTTTTTTAAAATTAGAAAAATATTTTGAGTATTTTTAATTTTTAATAAAATTTAAATAAAGCGTTTTTAATTTAAACTGCAATTAAAACACTGCAGAAACTCTACTTTAAATAATATATTTTTTATTTATTATTACTTTTATGAATGCATTAAATACATGAACTTTAATATGATAAATAAATTTATTTGTATTTTTTATTTAAATATTATGAAAACAGACTCTGAAATAAAATGTAATTATTTTTTAAAGTAGGATTTCTAATATAATGCAAGTGCATAATAAAATAAATTTTTAATATAATGTATTTGTAGCAAAAAAATTTTTTTATAAAATGATTTTCCAATTTAGTTATTATTTAGAGTTTATAAGAATTCATCTCAAAGAAATATTGCTAACTTTATTTTAAATAAGTTGCATGGGCAATTGAAATAAGTTTTATGTTATTTAAATTTTGTTCTCCTTTTTTTTCTCTTCCAAACATACTTCAGTAATAATATTTGTTGCTGATATTAAAATCATAGTATTACCTGCAATATTTCTTGGCGTTTTTGGCATGATTGTGTTTTCAAATATGAAAATATTAACAAATACGAAATACAATAATAATGCAAGTTAAACAGTAAATAAACTTTTATTTATATATTTATATATCGTGTTTGGCTGGTATACCAGACACACACCAGGTATCCACAAAACAGACACCAGTGAAACACCATCCACAAGCAACGTGGTGCACAGGTTTGCTACCTGCCATAGAAGCCAAGGGATATATCCCCCAGCAAGTCTTCAACTGTGACGAGACAGAGCTTTTCTGGAAAAGGATACGGAATAGGAATTACATAACGGCAGAGGAGAAGAGATGCCATGTCTCAAACCCATGAACGATTGATTAACTTTAGCACTTTGCACCAATGCGAGTGGTGACTGCAAAATCAAGCTTCTGCTAGTATACCATTCGAAAAATCCCAGAGCCTTTAGGTCATATAAGATTTTAAAAGAAAAACTGCAAGTTATGAGGAGGGAAAATCCGAAGGCGTGAGTCACCAGGAAATTCTGTATGGAGTTTATAAACCTGGTGTTTGGCCCTTCTGTTAAAAACATCTACCGGAAAACAGTCTACCCATGCAAGCCCTTCTTGTCCTCGACAGTGCCCCTGCTCACCCACCAAATCTCGAAGATGATTTACTCGAAGAATTCAAGTTTATAAAGGTTCTCTACGTCCCAACGACACTCTTATCCTGCAGCCAATAGATCAGCAGGTGATTTGTATTTCTAAGAACCTCTTTGTACACCCAGCACAATTTTCGACGCTGCTTTGAAATGACGGAGAACACAAACCTTACCCTTCGAGAGCTCAGGAAGGACCACTTTAACATCGTGATATGCGTAAGAATTATTAATCAAGCCTGACTGGATGTTACAACGAGGGATGGAAGAAGCTATGGCCTGAGGATGTAGCTGAAAGGGTCTTTGAAGGATTGGAACCCGAAGTGTTAGTGGTAGAGGAAATTGTTTCTCTGGGAAAATCCATGAGTCTTCAGGTGGATGAGAGAGATGTAAACGAACTCGTCGAGAAACAATCTCAGGAGCTGACAATCGAGGAGTTACACAATCTACATTGGCAGCAGCATACGGAGGTTCAACAAAAAACTTGTTTTGAGAGGAGCCAGAGATAGAGGAGGTTATCTCTACAAGATATATAAAGGATATCTTGGGAATGAAAGAGAAAATTACAGATTTCGCGCGTGGATAAAAATCACTCCAAAAAAGTTGTAACTGGTCGTGCATCGGAGTTGTTCAACGAAACTTGCCTAACTCATTTTCGCAATATCCTGAAAGGTAGGAAGAAACAAACCTTCTTGGAGAATTTTTTAAGCGATCTGCAGGTGAAAATGGGTAAAGCATAACGAAAAAGGCGAAGACCAGTGACGAAAATTTAGTGCTTCCGTAAGCACTTCACTTATTATATACATATATCTTTTATTATGTTTTTATAGAATATGTATTTGTTATTTATAAATAAATGTTTTTCTTCTTATAAATACATTTTTCTTATTCAGAAACAACTGAGGTGGTGTTTCGGGAGTTCCAACGGATTAATGGCATTCCAATTAATTTCAATGGGGAAAATTACTTTGAGATACGAGCAATTTGACATACAAGCAAGGTTACGGAATGAATTAAACTCATTTGTCGAGGTAACCCTGTATTTGTGTGTGTAAGCCGAAACAATATTAATTGGACATTTTTTTAAACTTTCCAACTGAACAGAATTATCTGCTTCATCGAAATCTTAATTATTAATAAGCATATTACAAGATTTAGAAACTAGTAAAAAATTAGGACTTGTATATATATATATATATATATATATATATATATATATATATATATATATATATATATATATATATATATATATATACAGTATATCCACTGAAGTCCCTTGCCACCCTCTTAACTTCGGAACGGCTGCTGCCATATTCATAAAATTGGTGTCTAGGTATAGTGAAGTAGCCATGTGCTACTGAATGAAACATACTACTGCGCCACCCGGTGGAAAACTGTGGAGTTAACATTCCTATCTCGAAAACGGAACGAGATAGAGAGAAAAAGTGATTTACAAGGTTGTAGAGCATCCTTGATTAAGTACGAAAACATACCTTGTAAGCGTTAATGTGAAGAATACAATGGTTAAAACGCGCATTTGTTGTTTCGTGCTGTGACGTGACACATCGTACGTGTGCATATTTGAAAAAAAAGAAAACGTTTTCGTGTGTGCAGTATACAAATACGTAAGAAACGTCACACCTGTTCACCTGAGACAGCTATAAAAGAGACATCTTCTTGGGGCTGTAGTATGTTGATGCTCATGGTCATGTCTGAGTATTCTAAAGTTAAGTATTGTGAGATGGTTTTACTGTACGGTGAATGTCGACGTAAGGCACTATCAGCAGCAAGGTTGCACCGCCAACGTTTCCCTGCAGGCCCGTACCCTTCTCATCAAGCTATCCTAACTGTTGTAAAACGTTTAAGGGAGACAAGTTGCGTTACTAGTCGACCTCGATCTGGCAGACCAGCTAAGGTAGGACGGCTAGTTCAACCGGATGAGATATTAGCATATGTTCTCGCATATTTGAAATGCAGCGTAAGAGAGATCAGTCAACACTGTGATCTCTCCAAAAGCCAGGTTTGGAAAGTCCTAGGAGAATCAGGTGCTCATCCATATAGACCAATGCCTGTACAGGTTTTAGTGGAAAGTTATGCCGAGCGACGCTATGCATGGTGCAACTTCGTCATGAATCAGATTTAGGTCCAGCCAACATTCTTGGATAATGTGTACGGATGACGCATGCTTTTCACGGAATGGCATGTACAATAACCAAAGCACCCATTACAGGGGGCTGGGAAATCCTAAATGTTTCGTCGACGTTCGACATATAATGCGGTATGCTATTAACGCTTGGTGCGCAATTTACAATAACAAGCTGATAGGCCCAATATTTTACAATGGCACGTTAACGTGTGCATGTTATTTACAATTGCTACAGAAGGTAATACCCGATTTTGTGGAGAACCTGCTGTTGTTTAATCTTAAGAAAATATGGTTTCAACATGACGGCGCGCCTGCTCACGAGACATCTCCAGTGAAGCAGTACCTCGTCAAGGAATTTGGCAACCAAATACTAGGGTATGGTAGTTTCGAAGAGTGGTCTACACGTTCTCCTGATCTGACTCCACTGAACTTTTTCCTGTGGGGATACTTGAAACAGCAGGTGTATGCAACCCCTCCACAAAAATTGCAGGACCTTAGACGACGCATTACGGTCGCGTGTTCCAACGTGTACGCTGTATGCTCCAACATGTGCAACGTGATCTTCAAGCGAGGATCCAAATGTGTATTGCAGTTGATGGTGAGAGAAGTTTGAACATCTTAAATAAAGTATATTGTTATAACTATTTGTTTTTTTTTCTCTCTTAGATCGTTTTGTCACGCCACAGCACGAAACAACAAATGCGAGTTTTAACGTTGTATTCTTCACATTAATGCTTACAAGGTATCTTTTCGTACTAAATTGATGATGTCCTATAGCCTTGTAGATCACTTTTTCTCTCTATCTCGTTCCGTTTTCGAGATAGGAATGCTAACTTCGCAGTTTTCCATCAGGTGGCGCAGTAATATGTTTCATTCAGTAGAGCATGGCTACTTTACTATACCTAGACACCAATTTTATAAATATAGTAGCAAACGTTCCGAAGTTTAGAGAGTGGCAAGAATATTTAGTGGACATACTGTTTATTATATATATAAGAAACATAAAATCTCTTGCATTCACTAAATTAAGTAAGTTATCGTTAAAATTCTGAATATATCCTTTTTGTATCTCTCTGAATCATCAAATCTATCCAGATAACATCAACACAAGTAATATGGCAAAATTTCAACTAAAATAAATGCATCTCAGATGTATAAAAATTAAACTTAACAATCTAATATTTCAGAAATTTTATCTGAAATATATTAATTTATATATTTTCGTCATTTACATATTTAAAAAAATTGATACTTCGATCATAATAAAATTGAAATTTTCAGGAAAATATTCGTTAAAGCTATTTGACACTCCACTATGAGTGAACCCAAGGGATTATAGATCCCCTGGCAACTCTCTCGTTACGCCAATGTTGAAATCGATTTTTTATTAAAGATTTTCAGTCTAAGTGTACCACAAAACTCACTCTTAAGCTACACTGCTAGACAATTGCTAAAGACGGATCACAAATTGCAATGTAGCATAACATTAAGCGAGACATGAGGCCTAGTAGGATAAAATATAGTTGCCACACTTTTCAGACATTAGTATAAAGAATATTTATTGTTCTGGAAAGTACAAAAGCTATGAAACATCTGAAAGGAAAAAAAAAAGTTTATTTGATGCTGCATACGGAAAAAATGACACAATGCATCTAAAAGTCAGCAAGCACCTTGAAGAAAGGTATCGGTACGGGATTTGTCCACCGTAGAGTGTGATGCAACATTCCACACGTCGTATCATACTTTGCACATTATCCAGCAGCTGTTGAGGCAATTTATCCCATTCCTCTGGGAATGCACGGATGAGGGTGTTCTTGTTTGTCGGAGACAGTTTCGACCAGCAACTTGCCTCCCCAAACCATCCCACACATTTTCAATGGGTTTTAGATCTGGTGAACGTGATGGCCATACGAGGCGTTGAAAACCCTCGCTGTCTAGACAATCCTGAACAGCGAGTGTTCGATGACATGTTGAGTTGTCCTCCACAAAAACAAACTTATCACCGACAGCATCATTGAAAAGACGAACATGAGGAAGTAGAACTTCATTAATGTATCGTTGGCCCGTCATAGTCCCATTCGCAACCACATGTAGGGGCGTGCGACCATTGATCATGATGCCGGCCTACACCATGACACTACATGTCGGATATCGGTCCCTTTCCTGGATATTTTCTGGACGATAAGCAGTACCACTCTCGCGCCATATCAGTTGGTGTCTACAATCCGATGACAGACTAAACCTATCCTCATCTGAGAATAGTAGGCATGCCCAGTCCTGTTCAGTCCAATTGCGATGCTCACGACACCATTGCAAACGGGCAGAACGGTACTGTCTGGTCAATGGGACACCACAACATGTCTGCGGGCGTATAGTCTTCCTCCCTTCAAACGTCTGGCAACAATTTTTCGGGAGATCTGCTTTCCTGAGGCAGCAAGAAACTGATTTGCCACCTGCTGAGCCGTGGTGCGCCTGTTTCTTTTTGCTGATAGGACGATATATCTGTCTTCTGCAGGCGTCGTACTTCTAACACGACCTCCCCCGTGCCGCCTACTACACATTCCAGTAGTTTTAAATGATTTTTTCTATTTAAAACTACTGGAATGTGTAGTAGGTTTTAAATGATTAGCCGTGAAAAAACGCTGTGAGCGATGTCGAACTCTCTGGCAACATCTGTTATTTTTCGCCCTTCTTCGATCTTTCTAGTAATTCGGCTACGCGTAAAATCCTCTAAGTGATGCCGGGAAGACATACCAAAAATTTCAAGTTCGTCTATTTAATCTTTCCTGTAAAACTTTGACTTGAAACAACTGTCGACACGCGTCAAAACCTTTAAAGCTCTTATGAACGCTATCACGTGATGAACAGACGTGGAAAAAAAATTAGCATACGCATACTTCTTACTATATCCCGCACTTATTTTAATTTTCCACATTTTGCTTCCTTTCATTTTGTGGTTTCATGGATGATAATGCTATCCGTCCTTAGCAATTGTCCAGCAGTGTATAATGGGAGCTATAACCCATTTCAATATTTGCTAGAAAATGTAAAACCACTAACATTAGATAAAGCTCTTACCATATTAATACATTTGTTGCATTGATAAAAAATTTCATTTTTATATTACTAAAGAATATCTACTCCCTATTCGAGAAAATGTGTGAGGGAAAATCAAAAAGTAGGACAGTGGACTTCAAAGAGGATAGGTGAATGTCTCGGTGCTGAGACAGTTTAAATTTTATTTTCTTTTGTGATAATTTGTAAATATGAGTGCAATGTTGTGTCTTTGTATGTGTTTTCTTAAATGCAATAAATTAACTTAGAAACGCTTCTTATTTTGATCCACTACACTAAGTAATTTCTATGAAACGAAATATTCTGTATATAACCATAAAATATTCATTTTAGATATCATTTATATTCGAGAATGTTTAACAAATTTTAAATTTCTGTCAAAAAATATCCAAGGAGCATATTTTTGAGACTACTATTTTTGAAATTTCTCGTTCCACTGTGACTTGACTTCTTATGTATACCATGGTCGGCACGGGGCTTGCAATTCAACGGTCAAAAGTAATATGGGGTGCTGTTTTAATTAGTTTTTTAATAATTGCAGCGCACACCATATATTAAAAATTGAACTGAATTTTATTGCTAATTAAAGAAAATGTTAAAGAGAGTTGCAAATACAAATTCTCTGAGAGGGAAACAAACTCTGAACTAGTCCGTTCACATCTTCGGGGAAAACGTGAATCTGCCCTCTTGCTCACCATGCGGTATTGTTCGGAGAAGATTGGTGTTGCCAATGTTCAGGTGGAAAGTTTTTCTAGTTGCTGCTGCCAACTTCCGAGCAGAAGTGTTTCACCACAGTAACTTTATTTTAGCGGTCTCTTTTGAACATTAGAATTAAATTATTTCAGCAAAATTTTGGGATAGAAAAGATGTTGGAAGCCCTACTTTAGATTTACTGCTAAAATGAGCTTCGTATGATGGCCTTTTGATCTCAGAATGATAAGCTGTTTTTCATAAATTGACGAAACGCAATTTCACATATCTATAGACCACGACTCCTTTACTAAAACTACATCTTGCTTCTCCATTTACATGCTGCAGAGTAACAAACTAATTTTGTTGAGCTCATATAAGTAAAATTTCGTACTTTGACATTCCTGTACAAACCGCAACTGACAAATTCTGAGTTAGAGGCACGAATTAAAAGTCACATGCCTTGCCACGTGATATTCGAAACGAATCGGAGAGGTATATATATACTTTGTCGGTTTCCCATTAGGCATTCTATAGAATGTATATATATATATATTATATAAATCGTTTTTTATATTGCCATTTAGTTTAAGGCGTTATATGCTATGCCTAGGCATCCGACAGAATGCCAGATTTCAGACTTTGCCAGTAACATATAAATTTTATTTTCTGATATGTTCTCATAA
Organism: Latrodectus hesperus; assembly: GCA_037975125.1. Taxonomy (NCBI): domain Eukaryota; kingdom Metazoa; phylum Arthropoda; class Arachnida; order Araneae; family Theridiidae; genus Latrodectus; species Latrodectus hesperus. The sequence continues at coordinate 75,499,549 of CM075854.1, forward strand.
CTAAACATAAAACAAATATAAATTTAAAGCAATTTATTTATATGTTGTAAAAATTTTTATAGTTCCACTCTGCTCCGCGCGCGCGAGTTATTTTTCTTACTTATTTATTGTATTCAGAAATCAGAATTTATGTCCATAGTTAATTTTGTGATTTTATTAATAAGTTTAATGTTTATTAATATATTAAGCTATTTATAAAAACATTCTGTTCAAAAAGGTAGCTTTTGCTTCGGAGTAAATGAAATGGCATATAATAAATTATCAGTCTTTTTGCTTTTTCAATTACTACTATGGAAACTTTTTTAATTAAATAAAAGATTTTTAAGTGTATACTTTATATTTCTATAAAACCGAAGACTGGTTTCTTAGTGGCGGTGCTTCACGTTCTCAAGGCATAGATCTGAGATTCGATCCTGATACGATTGTGTGAGGTCAATTCAGCGTTTCATCCCTTCAGTGGGTTAATAAACTGAGTACCAAGCATGCTTGGGAACTAAACACTAGGGGTTTCGCGATAAGTAGACCACATAACAAGAACACATGCTTCGCACACCAGTGCCCTCGGTCAGGAAAACAGATACGGACACTGTAGGCCTTGGACCACATATAGACAGTCTGCCGCAGGTTTCCTTTTTTTATTTCTATGAAACCACATTACATTAAATTCAAATAATTCTATGTAAAGATAAACATTTTTTCCTATCATTCCTAATAATTTTCACTTAATTAAAAAAATCAATATATTAGGTATAATTTCTGTATTTACATTTTTGAGATTGTTAATTTCTTTTTTGGTGCAATTAATTTTTTTTCCCAACTTTTAAATGAACATCTTTTTTTTTTTGGCTGCTTGGGCTATAAAGAATGCATTCGTTTAGAAATGAAATTTGTGTTAGATAAAAGTTCTGCTGGATCTACAGTTTAGAATGAAAGAAAAATTCCAGCTGTCTGATAGCATAAGCTTGAAGATGTTTATCTTCTTTTTCGATTTAATAAAGGTTTCTAAATCAATAAAACTGTGTCTTTTATAAATTGCTTCTTAATATATATATAATGCAAAAGTAAGACACTAATTGTTAAGCTTGCATTCGGTTATATTATTCATATCAATTCAGTGCCACAGGAGCGATAAAGAAAATGTCTACATTTCATTTATTCGAATTAAGTATAGAATTCAATTTCGTTAAAAATGTTGTCTTCCATGTAATTTTATTTATTTCTACTCAACATTCTCTGCTTAACACAACACTGATACTGTTGAAAATATCAATTTCCTGTCTCGTAAATATTTTTATCTCAAGCACAGCAAGGTGTATCACTAAGAAAATCTGTCTAGAAATTGACTTGTCAATTAACTTCAATATATTTCGAAAATTATGAAAAGTGCAGAATTTTAAGAAACATGTAAAATTATGAGTGCATGAAAGAAAAACTTATATTGAGAGTTAAAGGCATGGGATAAATTTCGGGGCAACAACAAGAAATCAATAACATAAAAAGTTCATTCTATTCGTATTTTAATAAATTTGATAAACTATACTATACTTATATTTTCAGTTAGTGCCTCTACCATTAAATCTTATGTATGCTCCTCATGTATGGAAATCTCAAAATAATAAATAGTATGTCTATACTATTTATTGAGACTTCCATGTACTGCAAAAGAAAATATATCCTTTAGCATCTTAAATTTTTATTAGTAGTCATATTTGCTTACTTTTTTTATAATCCAACTTAAGTAAACTTTTATTTTTTAATGCGATTAATTAAGTGCATTTTCCATGCTTTGAAAATTTAAGTGTATTCTTGATTTTTATAGAATCAGTGTTCTATAATTTGTTTACCATTAAAAATGTTAGTTCCATTGAATTGAAAGTAAACTGAGAATAATGATTGTATATCATTGTCATTTTCTTTGCACTATAAAAGTAAAAAAATATTAATAAAACCTATTCAAAATTATGAAAAATGTTTCAGAAATTTTACAGATTCTATATTGTAATATTACATATTCTTATTTTTCTTTTAATGTAGCTCTAACAAATTATAATATGTATGATGCAGGTCTGTGGCTCAGATTTTATCAAAATAAATTCACTGATGTCCTTTTTATAGAACACTTAAATAATTGTTTTATAAATGGGGGATTGAATGGGTTAAATATTTTTTTAAATTACAAGCTTAACTCTGAAACATTATTTAACAATTTTTTGCACATGGAGATGAGTCATTTTAGTATAGATATATTTTAATTTAACAAATTTTATTGTAGTAGAACATAAACTCTAATGCATAAGATTTATGATAAGTTTATTTACATAAACACATGCAAGTTTTCATTTTTTTGAAAAATTGTGAAAAAATAGTGAATTAATTGCCTGTGATCTATTATTACATTAGAGAGACTCTTTTAAAAAATTACTTCACTTTAAATATTTCTTACAAGTAATTTTAAGGATTATATTTCAATTACTTTAGAAAGTAATAACTATTGTTTATTGAATAAAATTACTTTTTGTAAAAAGAGCCTTTAACAATTTAATGGTATAAAATATAAATATAATGAAATATATACTTTAAGAAAATAACCGTTTTCAAATTAATAAAAAAAAATCATATTAAAAAATTTCTATGGAAATAACTGAGAGTTAACAGAACAATATAGCAAAATAATAAAGTTTACACTAATTTTTAGACAGTGCTCAGCAGGATTTAATTGAAATAATTCAGCAAAAAGTAACGTATTTAATACAAAGTCATGACCATTTAAAAAATATGTGAAATTCAGATAGAAGCATTGAAAATAAATCCTCTGGACCTTTGATTACAGCAAAAAGCAATTGTAACATTCTGCAAGACGATTAGATTATACATTTTATTATCAAATCTTGCCTGTAACCAATGACAGATTAAGATTTCTATAATTGTAATGAAAATTTAATTTATTAAAATTTAATCAATATGAAATGATTCCCTTAATGATAGTCTGAACCAGCATTAGTCAGATTACCAAGCAGAAAGTTAATTTTAGTGTGATATTTTCTTCTTCGAGTTGGTAATCTCATACATTGATTTGTGTTTCGCTCTTTATATGTATGGTGTGTGAGAGAAGCTAAACAAGCTCATTAAATGAAACATGTTTGACTGAGTTTATTTCCCCCAAATTCCTCTACAAATTCTTGTTAATAATATGTTAGGGAGAGCTTTAGTCTAGAAGAATTATAGCTTTGAATGAAATTTTGGAGCCTCAAGTGAAGAGACAAAGTTGAGAAAAGAAATTTTTTAAATTAAGCACACTGTTACATTTGCTGAATTTAAAGACTCTTATGTAACACTTTGTAATTTGTATTAAACAAATCATCATTCTTATAACAAATTTTTTCTATGTATGTAATAAATCACTAATTTATCTGTATAGCTAGATGCACAAACTCATCTTAAAAGAAGATTTAGACAAAAATCAATTTTACCGCAGTTTTTCTTAATATACTACTGTACAAACTCAAAATATTTCTGAAATTAAAATTCACACAAAATAAGCGAATTGGACAGAGATCTCCAGTTTAAAGTGGACTGCACACCTATATGAGCATCCATACCCAAGATAGGAAGCAAACTGAAAATCTGTTAAACTGAAGGCTAGCAAGATAACTATTCAGTTGGTCTTACTTGTGGGGAAACACATCACTTACAACAGAGGGAAGATTAACTAAGGGACAATAAGAAATTTTAGAAAGAAAATAATAGGAAATTATTATAATTGGAAGATCCTTGCAAAAACTTGTCAGTTTCATAAAGTTTATAGGTAAATTGTGAGAAAGCAAGTTACACATACCCAAATATTTGAGTAATGTATTTACAAATGCAAATTTAAAATTTATATGAAAAAAATAAAAGTAATATTGATGCATGAAGGAAATCACAATTACAAGATAATTTCTAAAACATTTCAATTAACCTACAAGATTAAACTAAACAAGATTTAAATGAGTCAATATTTTATATAATTCACAAAATTTCTTTTTGAAAAAATAACTTTAATTTGAAATTTTACTCAAGTAATTTTGCAATTGATTTTTTTTTGTAAAATAATTATCAAATATTAAATAAAAATTCTAAGAAATGATACATAATATTTGTATACATATATTTACATGTCTTTTTCTATTTATTAATAAGTACCCGTAAGTAGAAATTTGTTAGCTTTGAATATTTTGCAATCTACTAAAACAAATTACATTCATTCCCTGAATATTATTTCTTCATATTGCAAATTTAATTTATAAAATCTTTGTAACATAAAATGAATATGTTTAGTATGTACTTGGACATGTTCTTAACATACTTGGGGAATTAATAAATTTAGTAGTATCAATAAGGGGAAATGAGGTGTTACGCAAGATCAGTAGTAGTATGTTTTTATTGTTGTTGTGGAAGCTGTTTTTACATAAATGAACAAAAACTATAAAAATATGAGTTGCTAAGAATTTATACACATATATATCTATAAAATAAATTGTAACAAAACATTTATTTCTTTTATTGGCCTCAATATGTCACTGCCATAGTTATACTTTTGAAAGACTTAATAAATCATTAAACTCTGGTTCAATAACACACTTCAAAATCAATGCACTCTCATTGAAAAACTTTTTAATAAAAATAATAATTTAAAATGAAAATTTCATATAATTTAAAGATCTTTTTGTATCATTTAAATTAAATAATCTTATCTAAACTGTATAGAAACTTTAGCAAATTTTCTAGTGATGAAAAATGAATATATACACAATCCCACATGATATAACTTAAAACATCATACAAAAAATTTACAAAATGGTTATAAGTATAACCTCCAACAAGTAACTCTTTTGTTGGTATTTTTAATAATACTTTCGATGGTATATATGCACCAAATAATGATTAATGCACAAGTTCTAAGGTAACAAGTATAACAAGTAATGCTCATAGAACAAGAATACAACATGTATAATGAATGATTCGGAAATCGGCATTAATGTATAGATGAAGTATTGCTCAAACCCACTTAAGGTAGACTAGAAATTCGGAAAATAAAATTGTATCAATAATGAAAAATAGAATAGAAACATTTTTCACACTGCAGATAAAAGAGGGCACATTATTCTTTTTTACAGAATTTTACCAAAATACAGAAAAAAACAAGATATCTTTTCTTGCAAGAAATAAGTGACATGTAACATTTCTACAATTTTCTTTAAAGGACATATAAACATTGAAAAATATACTTTTGAAATAAAACTATCACATTCACTATAAAACAACAAATACAAATAAATTAATCTGGAAATCAAAGCATCAAAATTTATAATCTAAAATTTTAGAGCAAAACAAAATCAACTTTCTAAGTTATTTTACAAATAAATCTTATTTCATATGAAATTTAAGTCACTGAACCATTAAATAATTATAAATTTTAACATAAAGAAGTATTGACACACTATAATTCTACAAGAAGAAAACGTTTTACAGAGGAGGTAGATTATCTAAAGTTACGTTCAATTAAGGAGACTTGAGAGAATGATATAATGTTTAAAACGTCCTAAACAGTCATTATGTTACTTAAGATCCACTTAAGATGCCATAAATTAAGAGAGTGTTAATTATTAGGTAGTAACATTTTTAAGAATCGTAATTATTGCTTAATAAATTAAAAATAAACAATGAGAAACATTTATTTAAAAAATTAGGACAGGTTAATATATCAACATACAAATTGACAATAAGACATGATAATTCTCAGAAATCATCATGAGAAAATCTTTACCTGCGATAATATAAACTTGATATGTTTAATAAAAATATCAGCATTACATAAAGTCAACAAAAAATGAGAATTCAATTTTATCACATCAAGAAAATTTGCAAATAAATTAAGTATTCAACAGCCTAATTTTTTCACACTTACAAAAGTTGAGATTAAATTTTGCAATACAGATACACAAAATATAAAAAAAAATCTTTTTCTAACATTTATATACACATAACATTCTAGATGTTTCCAGAGAGCCTCAAACGAATTTTAAAAAGACATTTTTGGAAGAATATAGAAAAAGATTATTCTCAGGTTAACCATGCAAACATAGTGCATGAGAGAACATTAAAAAAATACAAATTCTATTTTTTATTTTCACTAGAAATATGAGATAAGTTTTAATTTAATTTTCACGCAATTCTGTGTTAAGTACCAATAAACTGTTCAACACAATTCTAGTTTATAAACCACAAAATCATGACATGCTTCTAAATTTATTAGAAATATATATCTGCATATAATTATAAGTATAAATTCTAAGATAATTAATTTGTAATAAGATAATTAAAATATAATTTATATAACAAATTAAAAAGATAAATCAAGTGAAAACAGTCATAGAAAATTATTCATACCAAATAAAATCATATACAAAATAATTTCACTACACAATGTGAAAACAAACATACAAAGTATAAGTTTCCTATTCTAAGCTTTTTAAATAAAATATCAATAAAATATAAATTTTTTTTAGTATTTAATGTCATAGATCAGAATACAATATTAATGTTACAATCGTTAAATACCTAAAAAATCACAATTGAAAAACATAACAAAAGCATTCCATGTTCTATCACAATATATATATATATATATCATATTATCACGATTAACATTTATTCTATAAGTAGAGGTTTTTGTGAAACTGGGTGCTTCTAAAATGTAGTACAAACATTATTAATTAAAACAAATGAAAAAATGGGATAATTAATACCATTATTCCCATGGCAACACTTTGAAAAATAATCAACTAACAGATTAAAATAACTTCTACAAAATATTTTTACAACATAATTAAATTTTAACTTTAACTATATTTACAAGTTTGGAAGCCCTAATATTAGTACAAGAAAATTAGTCAAGGAAGACCTGAAGTGAGGGTTTGCAGAAAAAATGAAAAAAAGTATCTTTAAAAAAATATTTTACAAGAACAAAAATTTACTATCAAACATATTACTTAATAATAAATTAAATGAATTCTAAGTCACAAAACAAATCACAATGGTAACTGCATGAAAAAGTTATAATTTTTTATTCAAGATTAGTTTTTGAAATATTACTACAGAAAAATTATATAGATTGTGAGCATAGTAAGAGTGGTAATTGACAACTGTGTGATGTCACATTTTAATCACTGTCGAAATCACAACATATCTATAGGGGGGATTGTGGAAAATGAGGAAATAAATAAAATAACAAATATAAGGGGAAAAATAAAGTTATATTTCGTTTAAATTTAAAAAAGATAAGTAATGACAGTTTCTAAAGTAAGAAATTTGAAAATGAAGTTTATAGAATAGAAAAATGAAATTATTTGATTATTTTATAAAGCAGTTAAATGTTTCAGGAAGCATGCGTTTCATGAGATAATATCCTATTACAGAAATTACACCATATCATAATTATCAAAAAATACTGCATTCTTAACAGTGTAACACTATTGCTGGTTAAAATAAGACTTGTTCAAACAATTGGAATAGTAATTTAAATTATAAAAAATAAAAAGGGTAATATCAACATTAAAAAAGTAAAAATCGATTCACTTTTTATCAGATATAAAAGGCTCAATTTCCAATGAAACCACTTAACACAATCAAATAACAATAGCTTTTGTAGTCCAAACTGATTTTACAGAAACAGAAAATATACAGAAAAAGTTTAGCTTGATTGGAGGGGTTTTATAGTGCAATGTACAAATTAGTAAGATGGGCCATGCATTAATGTTTTAAGAGAGTTTTCAAATAATTCAACTTATTATAGTGAGAAATCACGATTGAATTTTTTTCTCCAAAATCAGCATTTATACAAAATAATAACAAAATTGAGCAACTAAAGACAGCTTTTTAACATTCTAATCATAATTATACCAAATGAAAAAAAGACTAATGTAAAATCAATAAATCGAGAAAGTTTGAAGCACACAATCACCCCCTTTAACAATATCAATTTACAATAGTGCAAAGCTAACATTAAGAGAAAAACACATAATTTAAAAAAAAAATTGGAATTATCTTAAGCAGATATAAGACATTAAAACATTATTTACATTCCAGTGATACACATATAAATTATACTTAATAATCAGTTAATATCAAAATAAATAAATTAGATATTGTTTAGTGAACTATTGATAAAATCACGAGAAGCAATTTATTATCAATACCATACATTTTAATATTAACATTTCACAACTACTTTAAATTTCACAGATGAGCGAATATAGTAAAGAAGGCTATTGTCATAAAAATTTTTAAAGTAAATTATTTCTTAATGCTAGATATAAATGAAATAGTTTTTTTCAATTGAAAAACATGCTTTATAAATACTGAAAAATACAAAGCTTGTTTCATAAACTACAATATTTACTAAAATACAAAGTTGTTTTTCAGAATTATTTAGACAAATTGTAAATTGCTTAGCAAAAATTTATTATTTAAAAATCTGATAATAAAATTATTATATCATTAAATACTTATGATTCAGATGAAATAATGTTAATAGATATCCAAATATTCAATGAAGTTTTCTCTTTATCTAAATGAAAAATAAAAGTTTTTATCATTTCAAATACATATTTAGTTGGAACTATTTCATTTTTATAAAAATGTATAGAATATAAACCTAATAAAAGAAGTATGTTTCTAATGATTAATTTATCACAATATTTTAAGCATATTTTATTTGTTTAAAACTATTGTGATATGCTGATCATTAAAAATTGTATAAAGCATATTATAAAATTTACTTTTGAATTATCTTTTATAATCATAATTTATTTAAAATTATTTAAAGACAAATTTTTGCAACTAATTCAGAAAATTATAACTAAAGCAAATTGTAATTAATTTTTAATTACAAATTTCTATATTTGTTATTAAATATAACTATTACAAAAGATGGTATAATGTTTGTATTTAATTATTAAAATTTGTTTTAATTATTGTGATAAGTTAATTATAGAATTTTTCAGAGAAAAAACTCAATTTAAACTGAATTTTTTAATTAATAGAAAGTATAATAAAAATGTAATAACATTCTTTAAAATTTTAAATTAATTTTATAACAATAAAAATATAATGTTTGATTGGATAAAAAAGAAAGATATAAATAGTCTTAATTTAAATTTGAAATACTTTCACATAAATACTGAGGTGCATGGAAATAGGAAGAGAGCCACTATGAACAAGAAACTGATATTGACTAATGAAACAATTATATGTTTTTAAAAAATAATCAAGAATTTAAGAATCTTGAAACAATATCACATGTTACTTTTAAATATTTAAACTAAATATAAAAAGAAAATTATGAGTTCCATAATTTTTTATAGCTTTATTTTACTTTACAAGTAAATATACTTCTATAAAGATGAATGAAAAAGAAGATAAATTTATGATTACATTACAAATCAAAATTTAACAGTTCTATACATTAACTGAGAATTTTTCATTAGTCAAATATTAATTCCTCTGAGTAAATAATAATTCCTAAATCCCTATCCTTGCTGCAAAAGCAATTAATTCAAATATTAATTCCTGTGTGTATAAAACAATAATTTCTATGTCACTATCATTGCTGCGAAAGCAAAGAACAACCATATCACAGATTTAAAAAATAAATTTTTCTCATAGCATTCGAAATCAAATTCATTGTTAAAAATTATTTCAATTTAATGATCAAGACTTTTGAAAGAATAATGTAACATATTCCAATAGTAAAAAAATTATAAATATGCCTAGTTAATAATTTATCAATTTGAAGCTGTAAGCTACTGCAAATTTATGATAACAAAAACAAATCATAAATGTTATGAATTCCTGACAAAATCAGCATATAAACAATAATTATTATGTAAAACTGAACTAATTCAACTTTAAAAGTAGCTCATAAAATAATTAGAAATATAATTAGTTTTATAGAAGACATTAGAAGGTGAAGTGTGATTAAAATACTTAATTATTAAAATTTAATAATAAAATGCCTAGTTCACAAATTGTGCATAAAGATAGTTATGAAAAAGTAAATATAAATATAAAATGAAATTAGCTCTAAAATGGAACCATTAAATGAATCTCAATTTTTTTAATAACAGTAACTCTTAAATATACAGATTTAGTATCAAAATGAGATACTTATTTTCTCTAGCTTTCTTTTATATGAAGAACATTTTTTATACAAAACCTTTTTCAAACCTATTTATTCTCAGATAAATAAAATTGTGAAAAATAGCAATACAAAACATGAACATTCAATTAAAAAAGGAGGAAATAATTTAAGGATAGTATAATTGTAATAAAATCAAGAGAATGAAAATTAAATATTTGTTATGTGGGACAAATAACAAAGAATTTAAAAGAAAAATTATTTACTTTCTCATTTATTTAATATTTTGTTGGATATTTAACAAATTTCAATAAAATAACATGACAAAAATCAACGTTTATTTCTTCTTCATTCAATAACTTGGGAATTTAAAAATTCACGAGAAATTGTCTTCATATAATATTATTCAAACTTGCAAAGAAAAAAATAAATAAATGATGCAAGACATATTTCTCTTTCCATCAGGATGCTCTAAAACTATGTGCATATTTGATTTAATTTTTTAAAACTAAAATCAATAACATACAAAGAAAGGGAAACTTTGAAATAATATTTTCATTCATAACTGAAAAATTGTTACATTTCTACAGTGAAATGACTAATATACAGGTCACCACATTTAAGGTAGACCGCATTTTATGCTTTGCAGTCATTTCTTTATCAGCATAAAAACGTTTTGTTTTTCACACAGCAAAAAATTCAATATTTATATATGTTTAATTATACACAGTGAAAATCAATATTTTGTCATTTGAGTTACAAAAATTTTCTAATTTCAATAAATAACAAAATTATATTTCCTTATGCAATTGAATTAAATTATTAGATATAATTAATTAATAATCAAGTCTTTTAAAAAGATGAATAAACAATTTTTAAGAGAAGGATAAATATTTATATTTTAGTGGTGACCAGAACGAAATTAAAAATCTCTCACTTCACATTTTAAGTTTGGATTTATTGCTCTATGGTAGCTTTTTACAGAATGGCTAATTTAAATGAAATATTATAAACAATATGCACACTAGAATTGAAAGTTTATACCCATGAATTGAAGACTAATGTAATAAACAGTCAGCTATTTTATAAATTAAAATTATTGATGAAATGTTTCAATACTATAGAATATGGCAAAATTTAAAACTTTCATATTTAATGTAAGCAGAGGAAAAAAAAAAACAATCACAAAAAACTTAAATATTGCTTAAAATCTTATTCATTTGTTACCATGTTAGAAAAAAATTATGTAAAACAAAAACAATTTATTCTTTTTCCACGAAAAACTCAAATAATTAAAGTCTGATTAAAAGAATAATGTCTAAGGATAAAAAATGTCTTACTGAAATTGATAATTAATATTCCTGGTTTTCTTCACTGCCACATTCTTAATGAAAAAGTCATAATAACAAACAGACAAAGAATGCATGCATTAAAATCATTAATCATACATGCAAAATTGCTGATACAGTGACATTAAAGAAATCAAAAGTATAGTCTCATTAACTCTTTTTAAAATACATACAATAATAGAAATATTAGTACAAGTTGCTATCATAAAACAGTGATAATGCTTATGCAGTAAATATAAAAATTAAGTCATCATAAAATGAACTACTAAGACTTCCAAATATCATGAAACAAAAGACTTCAACAACTAAATCAAAACAAACTTTATTTTTAGTCTGTTGATTAATAGTTACTTTTGACAAACTACAGAAAATTTTTTTGAAACCTCTAAAGTGGATTCCTACTCTAACATCAATAAATAAGATGTGAGTTCAACCCACAAACTGTTGAAGTAAATTCTAGAACAAAGATAAGGCTGATAACTCTACTATATTAAAATAGATCCTTTTCTGAAAATACTTTCAAAAACGTATTAAAAAATTTATAAATGTTAAGAAAACCAATAATTATTAAATTCAGACAGTAAAAACCTTATTGTAACATAGAAAAAAAATATTTTCAAGCAATGAATTTGGAAGTAAAGTGAACATTTATAATCACAACCAAAATCTAAATTATAACTTAAGTAATATTTAAGTTATCAGGAACAAAAGATTAGGATTATTTGCTACTTAGTTACATGAGAAATTACAATTTCTCACTGTTAAAGTAATATTCTTAAAAATAAAAACAAGTATGCAATGACTAACATTTCTTAACTAAAAATATTACATATGTTTATGTTTAAACTACAACCATAATACAAGAACTTAATCAAGAGAAGAAATTTTAAGCTATTTGGTAAAGAATGTGCAATATTCTGCAAAGTAAATAATGTCCTGATTTTCTGTAAAGCAAAATATATTTAGATAAATTATAAAAGGAATTTGACTAATTTACAAAACTGAAAATAAAGTACAACATAAATCTTAAGAAAATACTAAGACAGCATATATTTAAAGACCCATAAAAATCTTGTACAAAAAAACAATATAAATAAACAAATTCTACTAATATTCTGATTTCATTAAAACTGCAACATAACAGTATTAAAAATGTGATTTCTTGGTTTATTTAAGATGTAAATACACACAGGTATGAATTTGTTCAATATAAATATTTCAAAACAACTATTACAATATTTGGAACTATTGAAGTTATTTGTAATTTGATTGATTGATCCTCCTGGAAAAAATTTTTAAATTACAAAATACACTATGAACAAAATGGAAAATTTTTAAAGAACAAAAAATTTCTTTTGAATCTTTATTTAAATCACAATTTTTCTTTGTCAAAATTATTGCAACATTTCAACAAAAAATAATCTAATTCTTTGCAGTTATCACTTTTAAGATTATAATCTCTTTACATTTAAATGCTAATAGTCAGCTAGTTATTCTTCAATAAATTATATTTCCAGCATCTCTTCAATAAAAGTAATTTAAATTATTGACTTAATGGATGATTATTAAGTGAATAATCATACATAAAATCTTAAAATTAGCTATATTAATTATTCTCAAAATTCTACATTTTGACACAGAATATAAAACACTTCATAAAATTTTTCATAATTTTGATTAGCAGTAATTTCACATTTGTATATCACTTCTTTTTAATTTTGTTTTTTAAATAGATTAACTTACTTACACAATGACTGTTTTAAAAATACTCTGCCTTAATTTTCTGAATAACACTTTCATTAAAAGCTGTAAAATCTTCAAAGAATAATAGATGTAAATAAACTAAAGAGATTAAAACGTTAGCAATATAAATATGAAATGCCATATAGTTAAATTAATGTAAAGAATTGTAACAGGCAAAATATTACAAAAAATTAAATTTTTTCGCTTAAATTTCAAAATAAAAAAATAGAGTAAATAATGCACTAGCTTTCTCTTAAGAATTAATCCTACACACTCAGAAAATAGAAATATAAAAGAAATATTGCGCACAAAATTAGAAACTAATGTATTATGAGGTAACTATTACTGTTAAAATTTATATATATGACTCACTTAAACATCAAAATAAAATTATTTCATTATTTAGCTATGAAGTTATAGTTTGACAATAGCCTTCTCGGGGAAAACACACTACATTATTCAATCTCTTAATAAAGGCACTAATATTTTTGAATATACACCTATCTGATCCACATTTAACGCGTATATCACACCAAAGATATTTAAATAACAGTATGATAGAAACATCGGAACATTCACTAGATTTATGTAGGCAGCTGAAAAAGGCTACAGCTGACATGATTAGTCCTGCTCAGCAAGTAGCACCCAGAGCACCAGGTTAGAAAAACGGCAGAGGTCAGAAATACACAGCAAGCACATACTAAATACATCACTGACGACTGGTAACAGTGACTACAGAACAGCTTGGTTCACGCTAGAGGCGTGTCTAGAAAAATAGAAAGAGAAGTAAGCAGAAAAGATGCACCTAAAATACATTATCAGAAAAATATATTATTAAATTTTAATAGAAATGTGTTAAAGAAATGTTTAATAGAAATGTGTCAGATGCTTAAAGCCAAATACATGACTTTAAAAGATAAATTATCATTCTGATCCAAATGGAAAGCGTGTACATTAATTCAAGTTAGTGAAAAGAAATTTGAAAAGCAAACATTAGTAGAGATTATTAAAATTATTGGAAACAAACTGTAGCAAAGAACATTTTAATTATATTTTGCATAAATACATAAATTATTATTTTACTAGTTATTCTGTACAAGATATTAAGCCTGTGTATATATATTAAGTAATATGCTTGGTTGAAAGAGGTTAGTTATATTAATATTTAAATTGAATAATAAATAACATTCTCAGAGCATGAATTCCAATATGAATTGATTTAGCTGTGAGACATTTTGCCTCAAGTTATGCAGCATGTGCATTTTTTACTGATTCATTGTTGATTAGCAAAGGAAAACATTTTTTAAACAATCCCTGGTCATAAAATGAAAGTATATTTGGAAGTGTCCACTACTTTAGCACAATTTATTGACTTCTAATCACATCCAATTACTTCCAAATTTTTTGTATGTTTATTGTCTAACAAGGACAACTAATCTGACTATAAATTTCATATTCAAGTAACAGCTGAAAATGTAGATTGAAGAAACAACTGTCATAAAACCAAATATATAACAGTTTTAAATCACAAAATGCCTACAAATTTTTAATTTCCTTGATTGTAATTTTGGAGCAACAAATTACACTTTAGATAAAATTCAGTGATCCGTTTGTATAATCAAGGTTTTATCAAAGATTTATACAAAACAAACAATAATTTTATTTATAACAAGTTAATTTCTATTAAGTGTTTTTTAATATAAACAACACTTCACATAAACAAAAGTGCACATTTTGTACACAAGATAATATTCAGAGAAAAATAAATAGCCATGTTTTGCAAAATATTCGTGAAAATAACTGATATTTTAATAATAATGTCACTATTAAGGCATAAAAAGCTTCCCTTCCAAATAAAATAATAAATTTTTTTCAAATAATATTTTTTTTGATATTTGTAGAGGAGCAAAATTATATTTTTACACCCATAATCTGTTTTTAAAGATAAAATACAATATCAAAATTTTCATTAATCTTTACTTAAATAAGAAGTATTATGATTATTTTTAAGTAAAAACAACACAATTTTCTAGTTATAACTACCCACACACCTTTTAACACTTAATTGTAGAGTTATCAAACTATTATGTTGGAAAACGTTTTTAGAAGATTTTTTTTAACATAAACTAAATTTAAAATTCTAGCCAGTCTCTCTCTTCACTCTGTTTTAGTTATCAAACATATATATATATATATATATATATATATATATATATATGTATATATATATATATAACTAAATAAATGCATTTCAGATAAATCACTAAATAATGAAATACTGCTCATAACTATTAACATTAGCTTTACAAGTCACATGACTAAACACAATTAAATGCTATTTCACAAAATGCGAAATGTTTAAGTGGAAACTAAATTTAATAAATTACTTTATTCATATAGTGTTCTCAAAGAATATAATGGAACATAGGTCACTGATTTTTGTTTATTGAGAGGAAATAAGAACTATACAACAAAAGATTGATAATGTAATATTGAAAAACATGTAAGTTCTGAAAGCGCAAATAATTTTTTGAAGTTATATAGTGACATGTTTAGATATAAAATCATATGTATGTCGCAAATGTATTCTTTCTAGAATTCTTTAAGAGAATCAGTATTTAAAATGATAAAATTTTAACAATAGTATTCTAACAATCCCATAAAGCTTAAAGTTATTACCTTTTTAAATAAAGGTAATTATCACATATTTCTACGAACTCTTAAAGAAGTTTAAAGCATCCGAAGTTTAAAATGTTTTAAAGAAAGTTTCTAGACAAACTAATGTACTTTTTCATGATTTTTATTGTAATTTTAAATCCTAAATTTCTATTTAAGTTAAAACTAGAGCCTTGTTTTCTGAAAAACATTATACAAAAATATAATTTAGTGTGAATGTTTCCAATATATACGTTCAATAATCCATTAAAGAAATTTTACATCAAGTTTTAAATATTTATTAAAAATACAACGAATTTTACATATTCAATATTTACAGAATAATAAGATAAATATAAAAAACAACAAATTTGACAGTCATCTAAACTTTACCAATGAAACTTAAAAAAAAAAAAAAAACATTCTTTATAAAATAAGTAAATAAAACTATATTTATGTCTTAATATCACAACTTTATAATGGACAGAATGCATGCATTTGTCAATAAAATAACCTTAAATATTTACACTTATATTTTATACATTTGTCAAAACACAAATCGTTGTAGATAATTTTAAGAAATATTTCAAATTTTATACAGATAAAATAGAGAAATATGGCAATATTTCTAGAATTTAAAATAACAAAATGCCAATAAAATCCAGTAAAACTATTATTGAAAGTTCTAGTAAAATAAAAATACTGTAAAACTATTACTAGCTGTTCCTAAAGGTTAAAACGAATATACAGGTCCTAAGTTTATACATTAGCGAAATATAGTTGATTTTAAATGTTACTCAGGTATGGAATGACTGAAATTAATGGCTAGGCATTTTAACTGGGGCTTTAAGGAATTTTAAATAAGATAAAAATATGATTTAATGAAAATGTGTGGATCATACGAGATGACAAAGAGCTGCATTTAGTTTTAACTAAATTAGTTGCTAAAAGCCAATGAAAATGCACCTAAAAAATTTAAAATTAATGATACATTTTTTCAATGAACAATTAAGTAGGAACGAGAGGTTATCTTTTATCCACTGATATTTATTCGTAGTCTTTTGAATATTAATTATCACAATGATGAATTCAAAGACATCATCTTATATATATATAATAATCAGCTATTAAAATAATACAAAAATTTCTAATATATGTAAATTGAAGCAAATATGAAAATGTAAATTGTACACGCTGAATGTGAATTTGGAAAATACTGTACATACATAAATAAACTTTTCATTAGAATTGAAAATTATGATGGAATAGATATGATGTACGAAACAAGAAAGCTGAGTTGCTTTCTTTGAAAATTCAAACAAACACAAATTTCTGAGCAACAACTATATTTTAGAAACTAAGTATTTTCTACATCAACTTCTAAATGCATTTCAATAATTAGGAACAAAAGAGGAGACGGTTTATAAGTAAATAAGCTGATAAATAAGACAAACTTCGGATTAGGTATGCTTATCAATAAATCTATTTTTGGAATGTGGATTAAACATTATGCTCTTTTATACTGAAAAAATAATATTCAGAAATATAGTCATAGTAAAAATTTTCACATTTGTCTCAAGGATACATTGAAATTTGAGCTCATTTAACAAAAACAATAATAATCTCCACTCTACTGTGAAGCATTATGAAAATATACTCAATAAAACATAGCAAAGCATTGATTTGTTTACAATTTACTCTTTGTAAAAATTGATGGGGTTCAGATTTGAATTCATAAGATAAAATCTCTTCTGACAAGAAAATAATGACAGATACACATTAGAATTTTGTATGTTCTACAATTTCATGCATACAATTCCAATAAAATTAAAATAACTGTAAAATTTTCTAGAAATAGAACATTGATACATGCAAAACATTCATTTATGTATTATGGATGATATAATTACTAGGAAAAAATCACATGCGCAGACATAAAATATTACCAATAACAGGTAAAACATTATTATGCATTACCTAATATGCAGTTTAACTCCTAAATTTTTTAACATTCAAAATTTTATTCACTTTCCTGATCGACTCCTATGTCTCCTTTTCTCTTTCTAAAAATGATAAAGTTTCTGCTAACTTTTTTTAGTGAAATTCTTTTACTATAGATTTGAAGAAACTACTTACTAAAAATATTAAATATTTGTGCAAACTTACTTGAGCTAGCTTCAATATCTATAAAATTAACTATAATAAATAGTATATAAAATATTTCATATTTTGAATCATAAATTTTCAATGTTGTTTGGGATAAAATAATTGCAAGGAACAAAATTATATTTTTATACATTCATTAAATGTACAATAAATTCTTTTTTTATTTATGGTAAAACAAATAGAAATGTCACAGAACATTACATGAATTAATGCTGGTTAAAATTCTTGACTGAATCATGTACCACTTTAAAAATGTGGAAAAGTATGGTTATTAAAAAAATATTCATAATTTTCAGTATTGTTTATAATTATTTTTCATTTTTATACAAAAAAAAATTTGCATTTTCGAATTTAGAATAAAATTACCAATAAAATATTGTTTATCAATAAAAAATTGGTTATTAGATGCCAAACAGGAAATTCAATAACTAATGAAATTCTAACTTAACAGAAAAAATAATTAAAGTTTAGAGGATTTTAATAGAATTAGACGTTTGAGTTAACTTACATAAATGTTAACAACAAACTGTTGATGATTAAAGTTGTATTTTTAGGCAAAAAATGAAATCTTAGTAAAATCAAACATCAGTTTCAGTTCAAACGGTTTTACTTAGAAATCAAAGAAATAAAACTAATAAAAAGAAAATGATAGGTTCCCTTCACCTAAGTACCAATCTCTTTAATTATATTCCACAACATAAGCAAACAAATAGTTATGGCAAATGATGAAAGATTATTTCTTTGAGATTATTTATCCCAACCAGTATTTACATGAAGCTTATCAATGAATTCATAGCTGTTTTACACAATGAATTTTATCCAAATTATATGAAATACTTCTGCAGTTTTATTAATAAATGCAAAAATAGTTTAATTTAAATTTTAAAAAATGAACAACTGAAATACGAGAGCTTCATAATGATTTTATGAATTGATGACCTTAATTTCAATAATTTTTTCCATTGAAAAAAAATTGCATTAAAAAAGAATTAATATTTAACTAAAAATCAATTAGAGAGTACTAAAGTTTCTTCATTACATTAGTATGTTTAGCTTTTCAGTTGTTTGCCTCTAATATAAAAGTATTTGTTTTTATTAAAATTATCATTTTAATGAGATATAGAAAAAAATAATGTTAACATACAGACACTAAATTTTTATGGGAATAATTTACTATGGAATACTAGGAAGGAATACTTTTGAAGAATATGATTTTCAAAAAAATAAAATTCGTTCAATTTCTAGAACACTTTATTTTTGATATTTTTTATACCTTACTCATTTTCAGTTGATACAAATGGACAAATATAATTGCAAAGGGGCAAAAGAGTTTTCAATTTATAATTTTCCTTTTTTGAAAAATATTGGAATACCAGCATAAAACTTTTGAAACAACCAGAAAAAGAGACTTAATATCCTTATACAAGGAGAGAACTGCATTAAAATAAATTATGATTAGAAAATTGTTAAAATACAAACAATGTGTAAATATTTTTACATTCCATTCACCAATAAGATACGAAAAATATAGAAAGAATCCTTGAAACCTAAAATTGTTAGCAGATTTGTACAAAGTACTGAGAATTTAAAAATCTCAGCCCTCATGCTCTCCATTTTTACTATCACAGAATTTAAGAAAAAGAAAAGCTTTTTTCTTATAAATTTGAAATTTGTATTAAAATTATATTTAAATCATTTGTAAAATGCTAAAATAATAACGTCACTGAAGAAAAGATACAAGAGATAGCTGTTGTCTGTGCACAAATCAATTCCATTTAATACAGCAAGAATTCTTATTTAGAAGAATTCTAAGATGGTTTCATGTACATCAAAGTATGAACAATAAAATTCCAAACAACCAATCAACAAGCATCAACAGCAGTTCATAGCTTCCCTTATACACAATCCAAATATATTAAAAAAGTCCTCAGCCCTCCTACAAAAAGGAAAAAAATATTATGGCTACCTCGTATAATTACAATTTCATGGGCTTTGCATATCACAAAAACATTGTTACTGAAATTGCTGACAAGCAACAATGTAAAAAGAAATTAATATTGAGCAGATTTTAGAAGATGTAACAAGGTTTAGGAAAACACAGATAATAAATTTATATTTTAACATACAAACTTATTTTTTTGATTAATTAAAAAAAAATAAGATAATTTTACAAAACACAAATTATATTAATGGAACAGACTTAAGAAGTTTTGTTGCTAATAAAGAAATAATTATTATCTTGTTTCTTGCATCAGATTTAATAAAATTTACTGAGGAAAGAATGCCAATTATGTATTAAGTAAAAAGTTAAATATCCAGTAAGTAAAATTTTGTATTCATCTTTCAATAAAACTAAATACTTTTCTTTAGAGTTTTAATTACAGAATTGGATACAATAAGATTTTGGCTAAACTGAATTAGCTTCAACATAATGAAAAGAAAATTCAGAATGATGGGATAGATGAAAACTTTAAATAAAAATTAGTTACAGTACTCATAAGCGAACTAACATAAAAAATAATGAAATATAAATAAATAGAATTCTAGAACATTAGTAACAAAATGTTTCAAACACACTGAGAAATCAGGCTGGCCATGCATTAAAAATGACCATAAGTAAATTTCATTGTTTTAGGAGAAAAAACATTTTTGGAACAAATTCTAATGAGAACAAATTATGAAAGTATTTTTTCAAAATATTATCACGAGTAGTTTTTGAGATTAAACATAATTAAGGGGATTTTTACTCCTTCAAACTTGTAGTTTTACTAACAGAAAATAAGAGGCAAAAAAGATGGTAATTCATGGTGCCACGAACATCTAAGATATGTATTAATAATAATAGGCAGAAAATTTTATTTTCATAAAATGTGGCAATTATTTCACTGATGTGTTACCATTTCTTTAAAATAATTATATACCTAGCAAACAATCGAAAAAATTAAGAATTTAAAATGAATTTTACTTTTAAAATAATATTTGGAGCTTAAGATTGCTTGTAGACAAACTATTTAAAAAGTACAAGACTATAAAATATTCAATAAAAATTAAAAAAGCAATTTAACTATTTTTCTCAAATAAATTCTACAACAAATATTTATAGAATATATTGTAAATAGTTTTCTGTTTTGTTTTAAAATAATTTACACTACAGCACTATAATAGAATTAAGCAGAAAACTATTTTGATTCTTAAGCATGGGTATACGCTTAAGTGGAAAATTTAACTTGGGTACAGTATCCTTCATTGAAATCTAAGGAAAATTTTTAAGTCAGTTGTATTAACTAAAATTGATGATTAATTTCTAACTTAAGTTTGCAAGCAGAAACATAGAAGTGATTTTATTGAGTGATTTTTAATATTGCAAGTAAATTTGATTTTTTTTATATATAATCCCATATTACCTAGGGGTTAATTATATCCCCATCATTGATGGTAAAGATGAAATTCCTTCACAACTAAAAAGCTTAATAATCAAACATTTGTGACAAAAATATATCCAACATATTTCTCTTTAAAATAATCATAAAATACACATATAAGTTTATTTGTAGGTCTATGGTCACTTTTATTTATACATTTATAAAACATGTATTACTGCATTTATTCTGCTGAATATATAGATTAAATATAGAGACAGTACTGTAGGATAATTAAGCGAATTGAAATAATAGATTTATTCAAACATATTGATTTTATTTGCTTAATTACAATATAAATATAAAAAAATAAATAAAATGACTAGTAAGAAGAAACTAGAATTTTTGGTTGTTTTGTACACTAAGGAATCATTAAGCATTTCAAAATTCTAAGCACAATTCAAATTTGTCTTTATAAAAAATATTTTTTTCGCACAATTTAAAATTTGATGTATTCTGCACAGCAGATTCGATCATAGATGTAATGTTTAAATTTAACATTATCCAAACTTGCAAATTAAACTAAAAAATTATGTATGAATTTTACCTAAAAAATATCTAAATTCAATTAGTTTGAAAATTTATATAAATTATGTAAAGAAATTTAAATTATCGAAATCTTCAACAGATGAAATAAAAACTTATTTTTGCAGTAAATTCAGTCAAAATGGAGAAAAAGGACACCACAATTAAAATTCATGGTTTCAAATTTTATAATCAATTAAAATTTAAAAATCTTATAATTATAAAGTTGGTGGTTATTTAAACCATGAAATAAAAACATACATTCGTATTTTAGATTATAAGGTTATTTTTTTAAAAAAAATTCAATAACCAACAGCTGATAAAAATCTGATCTAATGAAAGCAGTATTGTTGCCAAACCTGTCAAGAAACAATAAAAGGCAATTTACACTATAATCGGAGTAAATTGATTTCACCTACATGATTTTAAGGAAAACTTTATAATATGGTTATTAATACATATCTTGTGCTAAATACTAGCATAAAAAAGAATTAAGAAAATTAAATCTTTTTTCAATTTCAGAAAGATTTTAATCTTCTTAAAATGGTATTTTAAAACAGGAACAGCTAACAACCATTTGGGTTAAAGATGATAAATGAAACCAGAGCTTTAAATGCCTTTAAAAACAAATACTCAGCCATAAATATAAACTTTTCGATTTCTGCATTCAATTTACACATAAATTTTTTAATCTTCAAAATTCATTCATATAATAATAAAATTTTTTATTTTTGTCAAGCTTATATCAAAGGTATAACCAAATAAAGCAGGCAAGAATGATGCAATTGTCATATGACAACCATATTTTATATTACTCAGAAATATTGATGAAAGCAAAATTTATATGAAGCATTTCTTTTGTTGTAGAAATGTCTCACTAAAATAAAATAATAAAATAAATTCATAATTTGAAAGGTTCAAAATGTGATTTCAAAAATGAAATACATGTAAAAGAAAATTGAACACTAACGAATTAAAATTATCATGTAATATTTAGCTAACAAAAGTTAAATGGCAGGGTAATAAAAATTGTAAGGAGGAAGGGGAAAGAAGAACACTCATATTTTTGTTATATAAATGAGCAAATTATTTCCTATGCAAATAGTGATAATAAAGTTAAGAAAATCAGATGAGAAATTTTTGCACTGACAAAATATGTGGTACAGCAAAATGTATTACTACATAATTGATAATTTGATTAAAATATACTAAGGAAACAATTAGATGCCAATATGATTAAAGTGATATTGCTGTATATTATACTATGACCACGTTAGTAATAATAAAATTTACAATCAATCAAATTTTGGAAAATTTTATGTTACCATGCAGTAATATGATCAGAGATGGAAGTGGTTTGGAGAGTACAGTCATGTTTCAAAATAGGTATGATACACTAATGTAAAATAGTTCTGATTTTTCTAATATAGATGCAGAAAATCAAAAATATATATGATGAAAATATTGCTCATGTCTCCATGTAGTATGGAAGCAATTTGACACATAGGTTGTAATTCTATGAGGCTAAAAATAGTACGACTAAATTTAAATGGAAGATTGACAACATAATTACATTATCATTGTTTAAAAAGATTTTAAAATATGAATTTTAAAAATCTGATATCTTTCACACTAAAGAGATGGGATTTAATTTGGATACTATTGATGGATTAAAATATGTATAAAATAGCTTTTTTTTCAACTATTTGCATAATAAATTAAGCATAATGAGGTAAATCAGTTAATCCTAAAGCACATCAAAAATATTTTTAAGGGTTTTAATTTATAACGTTTGAGTATAAAAATTGTATACAGAATGCAAAAACAGATTTAATATATTCATATGAAAGTGTTCCATTGTTCATATTTATATCAATGCACTTTCATATTAATATATTAAATATATTTTTCACTTTTATTTGCAAACATATGCATGTGAAATTCTCAAATATTGTGACAATGTAATATTCTCTGTATTACCTTCACAAATACAGGAAGAATTGTCTTTAAAAGATTTTCCATAATTAGCACTTAAGCAGATTTCATAGATTAAAACCAAATACAAAAATGAGTGAAAGAAAATTTTCAGTGTTCATTAATATTACATGCCCAAATTTTATTTAGGCTTATACTATTATTTATATTTTTTGTAGAAATTAATGTACTTGTTTTTCTAATGTAGATAAGTTAAAAGATGACGTTGGGAATTTTTGGCAAAAGCTTTCATTAATTATATTATTTTTAAGCTAAGCAATATGTTTGAGGGGAAAATAGCAATATAGAAAAAGCCTTGGAACAAAAATTTAGATTTGCAACTAAAAGAAACAAAAATTAAATGCAAATAACCTCTTGTACACAATACATTTCAATCAAGCCTGTTGTACACAATACATATTGTTCTAATACTTAATAAATATTACCATGGAATAATGATTTCTCATTACCCTACATAGAAACTAATTGCTTTATTCATAATACACATGCAAATTAATTACAGCAATTATATAAAAAAAAGTGCTTTCAGCAGTTAAAAAACATGAAAACTCATAGACATGAAAAGCATAGTTTTTGACTAAGATCACCAGGGACTTTAATGAACTGTAACTTAAAAAAATGACAATTAGTGATATATCAGAGAATTTTTTTTATAAAAATATGTGTGAGGGAATTAAAAATCTGTGACATGTTTTCATGAATGGGAAAGTAACGGAACAGTAAGTTACAGATTTCATCATTGACCTCTTGATTAATATATTTATAGATAAACAGAAAATATATCTACAGTTATAATCATCATCATTTTACTTAATAAAAAATTGTAATTCTAATAACAGAAATATGTGCGACGAAAGGGATTTAATATAGATGGATCCTGAATATTTTAATTAAAATTATTGAATTTTCTTAAGAGATATTAATTTTTTGAAAAACTTTATTTTATTTAACAAGTTTTTAAAGGCACTAAAATGAAAAAGGTTGTTTATTAATCAGACAGTAAAGTACGTAAAATATATGATTAAACATTTATTTTTACACAAAAATAAAATCATATCAACTCTTGAGTAAAACACAAAATTCATTACTAACCACCATTATAACTTACCATTTCACTATCGTGTAATATCTGAGTTTCTCCTAAAGGTGGAAGAGAGTCCAAAGATTTATTTATACTTCTTACAGGAGTTGTTGGACAAGCTGTGAAAGTAAATTTTATATATTACAATGAATTTTATATAGTACATTAGGAAATAATTTTAATGAAAACAGCACACTGCATATATTCTTAATCATGAAAATTCTTCTAACATTTAATTCTATAAAATATATAAAAAAGGGTATTAACAAATTAAAATGAAAAGTAAAGCACTATGAATTACTTAAGTTTTGTTTGTAGTTAATAAAACTTTATGGTTTTTTGCAGCATGGAAATTTCCTACACGTGTGAAAAGTCCATTGCAAATAAACATGGAAATAATCAAGCAGGATTAATATATTTTATGAATATTAAGGTGTTTTCCAGGAGATATCAAAATTTCCAGATATACCTATTCCTTGAATATAGAATAATATTATTTAATGAGCTTAAATTAGTTACTTACAGATGAAATTTATTAAGCTTGATATTTTTAAGCCACATCTCAAAATAAATGATGAGGTTGCTAAATACTAAACATAATCATTTGGAATCTCTCAATAGAAATTAGAAAGCATATGAAGTAATTTTTATTCCTCAATTCAAAAGAAATTACTTAAATAATACTGTTTAATAAATTTGTAGGCACTAAAAAAAATGTATTTAAATGAGATAAAAACTGTACCCATTATAATTTCATTGCTTTTCAAATGATTATGTTCAGAAGTTTCAATGGGTACATTTACTAATTTTCTCCTGCATCAGGTGATGAAAAATCACTTTCCTGTCACTAATCTGAACCATATATAATTTATGAAATTAAAATATTTCCAATGTAAATAATTCCAAGTAATAATTCAAAAGAAATAAATTAAAAGATTTCTAAAGCAAATAATAAAGGAAAAACAAGATCAATATTATAATAGTAATTCAGTGCCTAAATTAATATTTTTAAGTACTGAAATATTTTTCCCCAATTTTATTGACTCAAAACTGTAATGGATACAAATCTTATCGTTTGAATTATACATTTTGAATGAATGTTTGTAAATCATAAAATATTGATAATGGCATTTAATACTAATATCAAAAACAATTTTACTGCTCATACAAAAATATTGCACTCAAGAAAAAAAATTTCATTTTACTCATGACATGATATTAAAATGGATATTAAGTTCTTTTAATGCATATGAAAAAATATTTTTTATGTTTAGTAATAATTTAAGTAGTTGATAGATTTTCAAGAAATTAAACTTTGAAAGTTGTAGCAAATATAATTAGTAATTTTTATGAACTAGAAGTTTCAAGTTATCAAGTTTCTTGCTACTCACATAAAGTAGACACAATAACATCCAAATCAACATTAAATGTTTTAGAGCATTTAAGTTTTTATTTATAAAACAAAGTGAAACAATATTGAAATTAGAAACAATGAATTATAAAATATTAAGCTTGAAATTGGTTTTAATCATTTACATGAAAAATGTATAAAATACTTTTTATCAAAACAAAAAATAGTTGACTATTGTAGCATATTTTATGTATCATTAAACTTATATTGTGAAGCCCAGTGGTGTAGTGCTGTGCTTTATGCTTCAACTGCAAAGGTTTAAAGTTTTACTCAGGCTGGGCAAGGCTGATTTAAACTTTCATGCCTTCATTGGGTTTATAAAACAAAATACCAAAGATGCTTGGGAACTAAACACTGGAGTTCAATAGGCTGATCACCTAATTGGGACACTTGCCTCACACCCCAGGGCTAATAATAAAAAAAAATAGATATAGATCCCCTATGGGCTGTTGTGCAACTAAGTTTAGTTTACACCAACATTTCTATTTAAATTTTTATTTAGAAATATTATCTATAAAATACAAATTAACTATACAAGAATATAATAAACTGAAAAACTGTCTGATATTAATGGAAATAAATACTATTTGAATAAGTATAGCAAGTTATAGAAAAATTATATTGAAATTGGAAAAGCACAGTGAAAAAAAGTAATGATAAAGAATTATATTTTCAAATTTTAATTTTTATGCAAAACAAATTTTTTACCTGCATCTCCACTAGAACTAGATTCAGTGAAAGATGGTGTTCCTTCAGTATGTGTAGGAGTGGAACCTTCCACGCTATGTGGAGGTGTCCATGTGACAGTATGTAATGTTGAAGAACCAATGCCTGATGTACTAGAGCTACTTGTTTCTGATACACAATCTGGAGCAGATTCTGTTTGGAATGTAACTTGAGATAAACTGTAAATAAGATTTAAAGTATTCAAACATATCACTTTATAATGTAAATATTTGAATAAGAAAGCATAAAATTATAGAATGTTAAAAATATATAATACAATGTTATTTAAAAATGTATTATATAAAAAAATTATGTTTTTAAACACAAAATAGCATATTTACATGAAAATAGATATTAAAATTTTAAATTTTTAAACATTAAACAAACATTTGAAAATTGTTTGGAATATATGGGACATGATTGCTTTAAGGAATCTTCATATAAGAATTAGTACCATGCCATTCAAATGTTATTTATGTTACACATTTCAATAAAAAACTTTTGAAGTGGTTAATATTTCTTTTTGAAGCCATAGGAGTATTAAATTACATACAAATGAAATAAATATCTAAAAATAAAAAATAAAATTTTTCTTCTTTTATGTAGCACAGTTGAAATAATGTAATATATACTATGAATTTATTATTTTAAGGGTTTGAGATATATTGAATGTATTAGATGATTGTAAATTCTAGAGAAAATTTTGAAAAACATTTTGTAAGATTGATTTCATTTAATGAGTCGAAAATTACAAGCACTTGGAAATAATTGATTTTAATTCCTAAAAGACAATTTGATTGAAGGAAAATGGACTAAAATGAGATCACATTTTGTGAAAAAAAGTATTATGTAAGGCAAAGATTTAAATTAATTAAAAGCAAAAGATTTATGTTTGTTGGTTTGTCATTATGCTGTCACTTTTAGCAAAAAAGGACAAATTAGACTAGGGGGGGAACACAAAGTCTAAAATTACTTGTGAACAACTATAAAACACACAAAAAGTCTTAGGAGGGAATTAAACCCAACAAACTTTTGTACTGAAAATACCAGAAGAGTTTCTCAGACAGCTTAATAGCAGATTTTTGAATTTACAATACTTATATTCCACAATTATTAATAAAAATTCGGTCTGTTTCGGTTTGCTAAAAACTTTGATCATTCAGATTTATTGAAACTGCTGCTATCTTGTTAGATTGTAGCAGTTTCAAAGTGGAAGAATTTAAGTACCAGATGTTTTTTTTAAAGTTTCAAGACTGAAATCCTGCAGCAAAAAAACTACTGATGCAAAGGACCTGAAATTTCATCAGTATGCTTGCAAGCAATGAATTTTTTAGGCATGGTAAAAAAAAAAAAAAAAAAAAAAATTAAATTCTCAGCAACAGAGGATGTTGTAAATTAAGACTGAAAAAG
This sequence comes from Latrodectus hesperus, assembly GCA_037975125.1. Classification (NCBI taxonomy): domain Eukaryota; kingdom Metazoa; phylum Arthropoda; class Arachnida; order Araneae; family Theridiidae; genus Latrodectus; species Latrodectus hesperus. Next base: position 75,528,206 of record CM075854.1, read on the forward strand.
ATTATCATCATTGGGAAGAAAACAACCACTTCCCTGTACATAAGAAGCTCTGAGAAAAGAAAAATTTGCTAAACATATCAAGAACAAACAGAAAATAGTAATTGTGAACACCATCACATGGGGTGAGTGAGTAAGTTTCTTTTCCTGGCGCAAAATCCAAAAAGGACATACTGTGCCGAACGAATATTTAAAATTCTATCAAATCAGAATAAAAGACATGAAATGTTCATTATATAATTGGCAAACAAGTTTGTTGCAGTAAAAGAATATAAATTTGAATCTTATTTAAAATTAATTTGGAATAAAGAGGATGCGTTATAAGCAGAGAAAAATTCCGATACTCCACATGGAAATGTGTATCTAATACATGAGATTTTCAATGTGCTACAGTCTGCTGGGTTCAGTTACAAGTAGGAAACTTGAAACCGCATGTTCCACAACAGTGAAGAGCATGTGGCTGGATGCTGTTAATCTGGTGCACAACATGCACCTTTAAGTCAATATTGTAACACTACAATAATGCACAGTATTCTTCAGGCACCCCAGAGATAGGAGTTTCAGGGATTAAGAAAATGAGATTGAATTTGTGCCCAGTAGTTGGGAAATTGCAGTATATAATCCACTAATTTATGAATGTTCTGCATAGAACATTCATAAATCTTAGGGCCAATGTGAAAAGTAGCACCTTCTAATATAAATACAGATATCCAACTGAAGCTGCTGGAATGAGGTAAATGGTAACAGGGAATTCCTCAAAAATATACAGGCAAATAACAAACTCTGTTGTAAACCTGCATCAAACTGTCACCTTTGAGGAATAAACAGGAAAAGGTTAAAAAATGCTCTGATTTTCTGTTACCCATATTCAGGAGTTTTTAACATGTCAATGTGCATTTTGTAGGCAGAAGCGGGCCTAATTTATTTTAGGACCAGGAGATACCTACTTTCCTGCACATAAGGAACTGCAAAGCAAAATTCATATTTTAGGAGTATCTGAAGTAAGCACAAACCTAGCACATAGATTATTTTGCATGGATAGCATCATTTTCCTAAATCTGTAGGCATTGTAATGATTGACAAACTAAAATTACTGAAAACGTTCCTTGCACTGCAGCTATCTAAAAATTTTACTTCTGTATAAATACTTTTCTGAGGAATTTCACAAACTGAATTTCTTTAATGGACTGGAATTAGATGTTTTTTAAGTAAATAACATTAAACAAGATCTATTTGACTACAAAACTTGGCGAATTTGTTGCTTAGTCTTTCCACACTGAGATAACAATTTCAAAAAATGGGAAATTCTAAAAAGTAAGAAATGCAAAAGTTAGTTTTAAGTATTAACTATAATGTACAAAAGAATAATTTTATATCGTATTTAACAAACAAAATTTCTTATGGTGCAAAATAGCATAAATATTCAAGGCATTTTTTAAAAGTTTGGAATAAAATTTTCAATTAAAACAATAATGAATTATTGATCAATATTTCATACAAACATACTTTTATCTGTACAAAATATAAAAATGATTAAAGAAGAAATTTACAAAAATCATAAAATTAATTTGTGGTAAAAGTGTTGTTTCTTTTTCTAATAAATACTGTGAAAAAGGTTAATTCAAAATATTTATGTATCAATAATAAGTTTTGTATATTTACTTGAAACATTTTGTATCCATAGATTTCCAAAAAATACTTGCACTCATAGTATTTTTTGGAATTTTATGGATACAAAATGCTTAATGCAAGAGGATTCAGTTTTTACACAAAAATTTTTCCTTTAAATGCTTCTTTGAAATCATTTTAAACACATGTCTCAAAAGTAAATTAAAGTGATTGCTATTTAAAATGCAAGAATTTACAACACAAAAAACTAAAACTTCATTACATTAAATTGATAAGACATTACATTAGATTAGTAATAGACACTGAAATAAATTTACAGAATTAAAATTATCTGTGTTTAATAAAGATTTGATTAAATTTTTTTCATATGAAAGTGTCATACATGGCACAATAATCTTAAATAAATTACTGCAGTTTTATGTAAATTATATTTTTAATCTATGTTTGGTTTCAATATATTCTCAGTAGAATTTCTTGCAAAATGATATAAAAAAAAATAAAGCAAAAGATATATATATATATATAAACAAGAATTTAATTCTGAATAAGTATGCAATTATATATCAGCAACACATTAGTTATAATTATGGTACAAAAAAATGCAAAAATTAGCAAACTTTTATAACATGATTTTACTACTAGATACTGAATGCAAACTGATATAAACATTTGAGTTTCTAGATAATAATTGGATTACTGGCTTCACATAAGTTATAATTTGTTTGTAATATTTGGTATAATAATAATGCATTTAAAGATATTTTTAATTGACTAAAATTATCCAGAAAGTTATACATTTTGGATTAATTAAGAAAAAACATTTCGAGAAAAAATTAACATTAACACACAAAGAGCAATTTTATAAAAAGAAAATCATTATTTTACCTAATAACTTCAGTTTTATCCCAAGAAACAGATGATTTGCTAACACTACTAGTGGCTGACCTGGAAGTCATTCTGGGTGGTACTGAATCTGTATTGGCACATATTTTTTGCTTGTCTCCTGACACATTACTTTTTACATCACTTGAGGCCTCAGAATTATCTGCTCCGGAAAATGTTGATGGGAAAGGCACTGGGGCAGGAGAAGCAGAGTCTTGAAAGAAAATTATATTAATTAAAATAGTGATATTGATTAACTAGTGCTGTAAATGATTCAATTAAATAAAAATATCACATATGAATATTATCAACATATTTCAGGGTTCATACAGATTTCCAAGAATGTAATTCCAGGAGTCAAATCAAAATTTCCAGGGGGTATTGACATTCATAACTCTTGGAAATACTTTTTATTTCATTTAAAAAATTATTCTTAATGAAATATGCATATAATTATGTACATACAACATTTTTCATTCATATTTGTAAATAATAGAATTAAACTATTGCAAAAACGTACATTTTTATTGAAGTAAGAATTATACTTAATGATTACTTATAAAAAAAACTTCAATGAATTTACAGCTTTAAAAGAAATTTTTTTATTTAAATAATCAATATTCTTTACATTACTGAATTCCATTTTTTAATTTATAATACTAATACATAATTTTCAAGGAATTTTAAAAATAATTTTCAATTTCCAGGAATTATATGAATCTGTTATTAAAAACAATGGCAAATAATTGAATAATATTAAGAGTGTAAGAGAAATTTTATCATTTCCAACAGAACATAATTAAAGTTTTGCAAATGCTTAAAATTCGAATATCTTTTTGTGTTTTACTGAAATAAATTTCACCCATGAGTAGTTTGAAAATGTTTATACAATACCTTTTCATATTAAATTATTCACATAAAATAAATAAACTAAGTAAAAGTAATTGGATGAATGAAACAAAGTCCTATTAAGGTAATGAAAATTATATTTTAACTATATTTTAAAGGAAATCTTGTGATAGTTTACAACATGAATCATTAAAATCTATTTTATGAATATAACAAACTATAGGAAATAATCACACTTATTATATTAAGAAAATTAAAAATGCATCAAATTTAAGTAAAACAAGAGTGAATGAAGCTTTAAAAGAATTTAAATTTGAAAATCAGAATTATTTGAATTGCAAAGACAAAAGGGGTTCCTTTATACAGTACATACCTTGTATACACATAATTTTGTTTATTTTTAACTGCAAAAAATGACAAATTTCGCCAAAATGGTTATGAAAAGAAAGTTTAAAAATAAGCCATTTGAATGTTACATACACTTGAATGAATAATGAATTAAACATATGTACAAAACATGGCTATCTTAAATAAGCAAACAAAATATACCAATTTAAATGGCATAAAATTTGCCATGGTTATATATTTGAATTTTCATTATAATCAAGCAATATTTAAAGTATTTTTATAAATAATGAGTGAATTCTAAATACATCATAAAACATTAAAATTATACACAAAACAATTTTTCAACAAAGCTTTTAAAGTGCTGAATAAAAATTACGTTTTTCTTTAAAGCAACACTACTATATTCCATATTAATAGCAGAAATGTTGATTTAAGAATATTAATAATATTGTTAATTCTAGCACAAAATATTTAATGTAAATAGATTTAGATCTTAGAATTCATGACATTGAAAAACAAATTTACTGTTAAGAACCATAAAGATAATTCCTGAATTTAATGCTAAGATTACAGTAAAAGTTTTAATTTTGTTTACAGAGTGAAAGAAAAAAATATGATACACATTTGTATTGAAAAGGGTTAAAACAGAATAAAGGGCTACTATTAAATAATAAGTACATGAATTTATGCACTGAAATTTTAAAATTAAACTATAATTTTTTACTGTTGTTTAATATATATTTTATTCTCATTTTTACTTTCATAATGAAATTCCTGATAAAAAGGAATGTAAATATGATACATAAGAAACTATACTTAAGAAAAATTATAAGATTGAAGTAAAAATTTTTTAATTGCATATGGTTGGCCAAAGAAACAAAGAAAAAAACTGTAACAAGAAAAATATTTATATTCAATAAAAACAATTAAAAATACTGCAAATTATGAGGATTTGAACCCTAAAATTGACAATTTTAACTTCAGTTTTTGTATTATCAGATAACAATAAATAGTCAGGTTAAGATGGAAAAACTTTATGTACATGACTATAGTCAGACAATAGCACATAATTAATCAGTTAGTTTGAACTTTTATTTTTTAAGAACCATTTTTATTGAAGGCTTAATTAAAAGGCTTATTCTAACCCTAATAGTTGATCAATACCTTCTACTATAAAAAATAAAATTATAGTAAATAAGTTGATTCAAAGCTCATTTTTAATTATAACAAGATTTTAAGGTGTTCAAAAATAAGTATTTTAGATACATTTTAGTTACATGTGTGGCAGACTCGAGCTATAATTCTAAAATGTACACTATTTTGAATGCAAAACCATTTATGGTTTCATATGCTAAACCATCTATGGTTATTTTTCTAAATTATGATTTTTTATCTTTTATATTGAATGAGGAAAACACCAAAAAATCATGAAAGAAATGCTTAAACTAAAATGTGGGAAGCGTGAAGGAATTCCTGGTGCATTTTTCACTAAAATTGTCTCTCCCCAAAAAAAAGCTAAATTGTCTTACTGCAAAAAATTTGTGTATCGTAGAAAAGAAAAAATATATGAGTATAAAATACATTTCAAACTTTTATGTAACTTGGAAAATAATATATATTTTGATTTTTACTGATACAGTTGGAGGAACAATAATGACTCTTAACAAGTTTTGATTGTCTTCTTATTTTGTATATTTACCGTAATTGCCTTTTTACACAACTATTAACTGGATCAATTAATGAATGCTTTTCATTCTCTTAAATTCTCCTTTTTCCTATTACCTTGAATATATATTATAAATTAAAAGAAAAATGTTTAATAATTACAATTTTTAATTCTTGAAAACAAAATAATCACCAGAAATCCTTAAAACGAGGAAGAATCAGCGTAAGCAACTGTGATAGTTTACTTATCGTAAAATCAACATAAATTTATCCTTTTTTTCCAGCAAATAGGAAAGCAAAACATAAAAAATTAGACACAATTCTGTTCCACGCTTTTTTGACACATATCCGTTATTAATTAAACAATATTAATAACATGAAAAAAGTCAAAACTCATCCCAAAATTACAGAAATATTTTTAAATTTAATGTACATTTTTCAGATTTTAATTTATATCACCAACAGTTTATTTACTATCACTCAATGGTCATTTTTTTGGCACACAAGGGCTACCACAATTGGGATCTATAGTGTATAGTGGATACCAAACCACTATAAATATCCATGCTAAAGGTGGAACTCAAACCAATGAATTGTTGAACTGAAGGCAAGAGCACTAACCATTATTTGCATCACCAGATCACCAACAATTTTGCTTCATTGTACAAATTTTTAATAACATTCATGCTGACTAAATCTATGAAATATGATAAGGATCACTATATTTATATTTGCAAAAAATGCAATTTAACAGAAAAATAGCAAAGCTGCCATCAACCATACAAATATTTTAACATGTACACAGCATTATGGCATAAATATTTGCAAACACATACTATATAACAGATCAAGCAGTGCATTTTAAATTATAATATATAATAGATTAATACTCATGCAAGATGCTAAAAGTTCAAATCAAATCTTTCAGACTAAAAAAAGGTTTTGAGAAAGGAAACAATTTTGTTCAAAAATTTTAAAAGCTATTAAAAAATCAAGAAAGAAAAAAATTATTTATCTGCTATTAAATAACTCAGGTCAAAATTTATCTTTTCACACACAAAAAATACCATTCTATAATATTTTACTTAAAAAAATGAATATAAAAATGTTTAACAAAGCAAAGATTATACACATTACATCAAACTAATTCACCATACACATAAAAAGGTATTAGGAATTTTTAAGTAATAAACTTATATACATTACCTTCATCTTGAGCATCTGTTTCAGATGGAATTTTTGGTAGAAATGTCTTAGGATCTGTTGTAGAGGATTTTTTTGAGCCAACGCCTTTACGTTTCGAAGGTGAATGCTTTAAAGCTATTATGATAGAAAATATTAAATTTCTTCAAAATATTAGTTATTTTAATGACTTAAATGCATAGCAGTAATTTTATTTAGATAAAATCAAAGTATACATTGAAAAGTGAAAGAAAATCAGACACAATAGTTTAAACTAAAGTACAAAAAATATACCAGACAAACTGTATATAAAATATTTAGTGTTTGTTATGCATGCCAGAACATTAAATGATAGTAAATACTGGAAAAATTAAATTTTTTAATGGAATGTAAGTAGAAATGATATATTGTAATACAGAACAAGAAGCCTAACTTAAGAGCATATTAAAACGAACCTCAATTAATGGACTAGAAATTACTATGAAAGTGTACAGTGAACAACTCCCGATACACTTATAAAAATTATATAATATTTGATAACACTTACAAGGCTTTATAAAAAGTGTATATCAATCCATGTACTCCACACAAATTTTTGAACAATTGTTTGTTTTCACTTTTGAGTATAAAAAGTAACTAGTTCTATAATTAAAATATTGTGTTTCAGCTTCTTTACATTAAAAAAACTAAGGACTTGGAAATGGAAGATATTCAAATAAAAGGTATTATATAATACCATGATAATACAATATCAAGGTGCATCATTTCACTTCAATATTTAAATAGCAAAAAGTCATAAGCCAAATAAAATAATTTCTTGAATTATTGGGGACTACTATAAGTTAAAGATCAATTGCACCATGTTTCAGAAAAACAAGAGCAGCATTCCATTAAGTAATAATATAATTTGATTTAATTCATTTTTGACTGATACAAAGATAAATACTGAATTGGGAGAAAAAAGATTAGCACATATTAATAAAGAAAAGAATTTCAACTACTCAATGTCTAATTTTTGAAATTTTTGCAGAGTTTATATTTAATATGGATACAACTAAGCCCATGTTAAAAATAACAAACTTTAATGACAATGTAAATCATAGCATAAGTAATTTATATTACTATTAAAATTTAAGAACAGGAAACATTGCAAATAAAATACAAGATATTATATTCAAAATAACAAATGACTAAATTTTAAAGAAATTTGAAAGAATAGATCCTGAGAAATCAGTGCTACTAAACAACTACAGCAATCCCAGACTGCAATTATAACACATACTTGTATGAGTGCCCAGTCAAACAGAGCTTGAATGGCATGTACAGATTGTCACACATACAATTTCAACATGCCACAGTTCATTGCATGGAGTAACTGTGTATGGTGACAAACCACTCGCTCATAACTACTGAACATTTTCTTCTGATGAGTTATCTTAAATAGAACATTATCAGCATAGGTCCATATAATATTGGCATTAGGTGACTGAATATTGTTCAAGACTTAATAAAGGTTGGAACTATGGCCTTAGCACACTGGAAATATAACAGACACTCTTCCAAGAAATATCAATGAGAAGTGGTGATTGAAAAATGTTTTCAGTGTCACCTCAAATCATCAGTCCATGTGAATGGTCAGTTTGACATTACTGAAAGCAGTGAGTAATATGCTATCTCCACAATGCATATCATGGATGTGACCATAATGATACTGCCTATAGAATAGGGAGTGATCTGACTGTGATATAGTTAGTTTTAAAGGTAACTAAAAGCATGAGAGGCAGGTTGACAATCCATGCTGCAGTAAGCAGTTATGGAAACAATTGTGTTGCAAATGACTCCACTTCCTGACTTGAGACTAGTTATGTAGCAGTAATACCCACTGAGGCCATGCAGGTAATATTTGTTTCTTCAGCTATTATTGAGAGGAAACCATTGAGATCCTTGAACCCATGGATTCCATATTCTACCGGTAGTCATGGGATGTCAACTGATGCCAGCAGCAATATGATATAATGCCATTCTAACAGATTTAAATACGTCCTTTATCAAAGTTAGAAACGTGATGGTGAGTATTTCTTTCTTCTAATGTAAAGCATCACAACTTTTCAGAAGACAATATAAACATAAGTTTTGCATAGGAAAATCTTACTGTACAATTTCTTCATTTAAACACATTGAAGGTGACACCACAGCCACTAATTTGCACACCACAACAGCTTCATGCTATGTAATCTTCAAGTGTGAAACATGTAGCAATTTTAATAGCCAGCAGAAGAGTAACATCATAAGCTTCTTGATAGAAATCAAAATATTTGTAAGAACAATTCCATAAAATTGTTTCTGGAGCTGGTTTTTTTCTAATATAACATACTCTTTCAAAAATCAACAATAAAGAGACTAACAAAAAGAAAATTGCATGTGAGAATTCTTATCAATGGGGAAGTAATCAATGAAAAATAAAATGGACCCAGAATAACACTTTTACAATGAATTTTGCCTTTTTTGACTGAATAAGATTACAAAATACAGTGGTAAACTTAAATAATTGCAGTAGCAAAATTATATTTAGAAATTAGTATTTAGATTATACTTTACAACAGAAGTAAAACAATAGAACTGAGAAAATTAATTTAGACGTGCCTTATATAATCTGTTCATGAATATTATCCATTCAGTCTTTTAACAACATTGATCTTTATAATTTATTCTAACATGATAAAATTAAGTGATATTGAAAATGATAGCTACTATAAACAATACTGTATCTTGTGTTATGAAAATATATTTTAGAAAACTAAGCATCAATTTGAAAATAAAATTTTTTTTTACCGATTTTAAAGCAACTTATGCTTGATAATGCAAGTGATCAGTCATTAGTGTTCAGTTAATATCTTTAATTTTATAAATTACAATCAAAATATCCACATGCATAGTTTGCTAACTAAAGTATAACTTTACAGTAAGAAAAATATAAAAATAATATCACTCATCAAACATTAATAGATAAACATTCTTAATCCTATTCAAAAGATCTAAATTCCAAGACAATATACAAAAAAATCATTTTCATGCTAAAATATTTTCAAAAATGCATAACCACATGAATAACACTAATAAACTGATGCAAATTGAAAGTATACTAAAAAATAAAGTGTTTAAATGATTTTTTAATACAAATTTTTAATACATTTATCTTGAACTAAAAACTATGAAAAAATATCTAATGTACATATAAATTATATAGTAAATTTAAATAGCATTACAAAATATAAAGCAAGAATTTTATTTTTAATATTTAATACTGAAATGCATACATCGATGAAAGTTTCATTAAAACATCTGCAACAAGTAACTATAACATTAAATTCAAATTAAATTTTTTTGAGGGATAGGAAAGAATTAGAAATTTAAATTATATTTAAAACACCAATAATTAAATGCATACCTAGCACACTAGTAACCATGGTCTTAAATTTGCGATGTTGGCCTGCTGTGTAGTCAAATCCAGGATATCAGAAAGAGGGCAGCCAAGGAAGGTAAAAAGGTAATGAGATAAGAGAAGGTAATATCACTGCCACCATGAGGTCATATATATTATATAAATATTGTTTGCCATCTGAGGGTTCATGTATGCTAACAAGCATTTGCCAAGTTTTTATGTTAAAACAGATAAGCAACTTGTTAATGGATTAGGCAAAAAAATGTGTTTCATTTCAATGATTTAACATAAATTAAGAGACATACATTAAGGAAATCAGAAATTTAATAGTAATTAACTGGATATGGTTTAATATTTATATTTAAAAACATCTCAATATTAGGATAATTATACACAGATTTAATAGTGCAAAAAAGATAAATTAATTAAAATTATGAAATTGAATTTAAAAATACTTTTCTGAAATCATATAAAGTGCATTATAAAAATCATGACGAACTTAAATTAAGTTTTATAATAAATTAAAATAATGTTATTTTTTATTGCAAAAAGATGCATCCATATCCTGAAAATAAATGAGTTTCCTGAAAAAATTATGCTATGGTAATTTAAGCATAAAGTAAGCAGTATAGCAATTTAAATTTTCATTTGTTTAACAAATAAACATTACTTTTTTATATCATACTAGAGGACTGAAACTAAAAATAAAATTAAGAAGTAAGAATTTAACACAAGTTTTCAAAAGTTAAGCAGAGAAGAAAAATTCTGAGTTTTAAAATTTTAATCTTATTGGACAAAATTTCTTGTAGTTTTTTTGAAAGAGTACATGAATAATGTTTAGGTAAATCCCTAATGGCATCCTAAAGAAGAAATTTGCTTTCATAAAGTGTAAGAATCCTTGTATGGCATAATTTCATTCTAGCACGATTAGAAAATCCTGATAACTCTTGTACAACACCATACTACTACAGTACTGCTCAACACAATCTTTGTTTAATATATTAAAAAACAAATGACTTTAAAATATTGGCAAGTTTGAATTGTTTGCCATGCAATGGTCATTTGTTACACATGAGAGCTAATTAGACAAGAACCTACAGTTTAAAGTGGATTCCAAACCATTGCAAACATCCAAGCCTTAGAGGAGATTCAAACACAGTAACATTTGAACCGAACTCCAGAAAAATGACGGAAAGAAATAATTCATTACAGCGGTTTTATATGAAAAATGTACAAATAAATTAAAAATTACTCATTTACAATTCTTTTCTTATGTTAGGAAATCATCATGTAGCTTTATATGCTGCAAGGGGTTATTCCTGTAAGAGTATGCTAAATTTTTCTCACATATTTGAATCCAATTGTTTAAAATAATATTCCTATTTCCTAACATTATTTTGTTGCTCCAATCACCAGGTCAAAGTATTATTTATTAAAACTATTACTGGGGATTTCGAAAAATGGTTCAAAATTATTTAATGCAGTGGCAGTTTGGAAGTAATCTTTGATCAAGTATATAAGCATAATTATAAAAATGAAATGCATCAACATTAAATTCATATCGAGATCAGAAAATATAAAATTATATAAAAGATACAACATGTATTTTCCATGAGTGATGGAAGATGTGGCCATCTTCAGTTTAAATAAAAGAAATGTTTAAACTGTAAGAAAATAAAATTGGTGGCCCATTAAAAATTGTTAAAGCCATTAGATGGGAACTCTTTGTGGATATGGATTGGAATAATATTTATAAGTGAAAAGAACTGACAAAGTGGAGTTAATGAAAAGTGCATTAAAATGGGGAAATCAAATCGATTCTAAGATAATAGTATTAAAGACTGCCAAGTTTACAGTATTAAAAGAAATTTGAAGAATTCTCAAGCTTAAATGAAATTTGAAATTATTTTTATAAAGGTTAAGTTATTTGCCTAAAAAAAGTAAAAAGAAAAAAAATTGTCTGCATTTATAGTTAAATCAACAATAATCAGTAATTAAAAACCAGACAAAAGTGCAAAAACTATTTGAAAAAATTTCAGAAAGTTTAAAAAAAATCTATTTCAAGAAGATTTCAAAAGTGAAGAGGATATCATTAAACAGAAATATTGCTTGTTTGTTGGTACTAAATAGTGATGAAACAGAATTTATCAAGAGAAAACTAAATGAATATTTGACTTTTTTACAGAGTTGTGAACCAATTTTCAAATTGTATATATAATATGCATTAAGTTATATTTTTAATAAACATGAAGTTAACCATATGTATTATAAGAAAAAAGTTGTTTTTCATTTTTTTAGAAAATAATCCTCTTTTTGTACTACTGAGTCTCAAATAACAGTTATAAAAAGCACAGTATATTTTAAAAACAACTAAATTACAGAGGGGTTATCAATATAATATACCAATTTAAGATAGACTCAAAAATATGCAAATTAGACATTGGTTGAGAAGATTTCTTTGGAAATATTTCAGAACTGTCTATAGTTTCTTATCATTGGAAAGAATTCAAAATGACTAAAAGAGTAGTGCAAGGAAGTATATGAACGTCCAAGGATTACTACATCTACGGCTTCATTATTTAAGAATAATCAATGAGTGATTATATTAACACCAACTTTAACAGCAATAATTATCACTGCAGAAAAAATATTTGCAAGACATGAGCAAAAAAATTAAACACACAACTGAATGTTTGAAATCCATCGATATGTATCTCTTTAAGTGTCAAAGCCAAACGAGTGTGGATATAATATCAAATGGAGAATAAATATTGTCAACACATGAACTGAGTTCAATTGAAAGATCAAACGTCCCATATATAATACTCAAAATTTATAGTGGAATTTGATAAACAGTGAGTTAGGAATAGTATCTGATAAAATGAGAAAAAAACATGGAATAATCTGTCATTGTTGAATATCATTTTTTTAAATCTAGAAGTTTATTGGTGTAAATTGGAGAATCTCCGGACCATCATAAAGACGTTCAGATCTTTATAAACAGTACTCTAACAACTCAAAACATTAGAATAAAGACATGGATCCCTCTGTAAGACTATGTATTTTTCAATACAGTTGGTTCTCCTTTTATTATTGGACAACAATGCACACCTACATAGAGAATATCTAGTATGTGAATATATTGACAGCAAAAATACTGAATACATATTTTAGTCTTCTTATTCACATGACTCGAATCACATAAAAAATTCAAATACAATAATCGACAGATTATCTATAAGCATAATCAGAATCTGAAATTTGTGCTAGAAAAAGAGTGTTTATTCCTGGGACAGAATTCAAAAGAGGACATGCTACGCCAAGGAAATGGTTAAGAGAATTCACATAGCAAATCAGAAATAAAATATTAAAATGCCAATTATAAATATCAGTAAAATACAAATTTGTAGAGGTAAAAAGCTAGACAAATGAACGATATGATATGAAAAAGTATTAAAGCCAATACAAAAGTTTGATAGTCCTTAAAAAAGCAAAAAAGATTTGGATAGAATGTTTTCTCAATCAAGCCTTGTAAATTTAAAACCGTGTTGTGAAAAGAGGTAAGTAGGGGTGATTAAAACTAGGATATATATGGTTTAAACATTTTCACAATTCAGACACACACGGGTGCTGGCTCGTTAAATAAAATATTGTTATGTCCCAAATGAACATGGCCAATGCGCCGTCGAGATAATATGACGTTGAGCGCCTGTATTGTATATTGTTCCAAGTCTGAATAAAAAATTTTATATGGAAATGTTTATTCTATTTGAGGAGATAAGTCACTACTCTACAATCTTTTCTTTTTATTACTAATAAAAAATTTAATTTTAATAGCATCCCCATAACAATTCACTTAAAGTTCAGAGTTGGTCACATCCCACATTATGTCCATTTTTGCAGCATTATTATGAGCACAACAAGAAATTTATAAAAAAACTTGTATAAATGTAACAAATATTTTTTATCTTCTAAAATATTTAAAATATGTCTCTTAAACCAAATGTTTGCACTGTGCTAAATTTTAAATTACTCAGAGAATACCTTTAAATTTAAGTCAAATTTATTGTTGCATGCTTAACTTTTAGAAAGAAAAAAGAAATATAAGTTTGCCTATTCAAAAATGTCTCATCATCTATTTTTTAATCATTCATAAATTTTAAATACTAATTACCTTGTCTCTAACTGTACGGAATAATATTAATATACAAAAAATTATTTTTGCAACTTTTTTAAGTAATCAAGGTAGATATTTCCATTAATTTCCATTTTGAAACACTTTTAAATCTTTAAAAAAACAGTTTTTCTTTTGTTAAAAATATTAAATAAAAATAAATCATCTTTAAAGAATAAATTAACTGAAACTAATATCAAATTTAACTATAAAAAACCCCCTAAACACAGTTAATTTTAAGATAAAAAATAATATTAATGGCAAAATCAATTCTTCAATGCATAAACAGTAGTAAAACTGTACAGATCAGAGTTTAAAGTGTTCTCATATAAAATTGTTAAGCTATCATATTAATTTTTTAATGATCACAGACTCATTTCTTACACAGATCTTTCTGTTGTGTATTCTGATAGCTATTACAAATAGGAAATAGTTAACAGATTTGCATAAAAATCTCAGTTAGTTCTGTAATAATATCAGCTAACTATTCTATTGTACAAATATGTAATTAGATAAATTCTGAAATGCAATTTTTTAAAATTATACACCTTTTTAAATATTAAAATTAATTCTTAATAAGCATTAAAGAAAGCATCACATATTCTCTATGAAGCAATTAATTAAGGAACTGCTAATCTCTAGATTTTTCAATAAATATGACCACAGAATTTTCTAAAATACCAAGTGCCTGCAATTTCTATTTTTCCTTAAAATATGTTTACAAGTCACAAGTAATAAAAAATAAGGTTAACAAGTGATAAAAAACTATACAGCTCCTAAACTAAAGATTTTTCAAGATTTTTTAATTTTTAAAGTGTAATCAACAAAAGATACAATGAAAACACTTCATATAGGAAAAACTTATTAGAATAAAAATATTTTATGCTGTATAGAATTATTTTCACCTTCAAAAATTAATGAAAATTATTTTAAAATTACAATGAAATATATATTGTTACATTATAATATAAATTAAGGATTATCTCACTAGAAGGCATCTTCTTGAAAACTGTCTTGCCCATGAACTGTAAAAATCTTTGGCTGTAAAAACTTGGTCTATGAACTGATACAGTATCCTGAAATAAATGATTTTATTGCAAAAAGAAATTCAAATATAAAGTAAAATATTTATTGAGTTATAAACATATGAAATCACAGAGAAGAACTATCTAGAGTAATTTTTAAAAAACAATAAACAAGAATTATTTTTAAGAATCAAAGAAAGTATATAACAATTTTAAAGTAAAAATAAAAACTGAACATGTGTTTGCAGAAAATATATTGAAAAATAAAAGAATTTCAAGAATATTTTATGTGTATGAAAATTAAAATTATAAGAATTTCATACATAGATGCAACCAAATTCCTTTAGAAAAGCTAAATTAGATTAATAAAAATACTGAAAATGAATTCCAGTAGGATATATATATATATATATATATATATATATATATATATATATATATATATATATATATATATATATATATATATGTATATATATATATATCAGAGTTTAGACTTTATCTACAGTGATGTGAAAAACTTAAGAAACCACATAAGTTTTAAGTAAATAGCCATGAAATTGCTGAAAAGAAAACTTGCAATCAGTTTAATGAACATGCATATGCAAATGCCAGAAACAAAACTTGAAACGCAAAGTAAGAATACACAAAATGCATGGGATTTGGGAGCACAACTCAAAACTACAATTAAAAAGGACAGAGAAAAGCAATTAAAGCCATTTACTGGCAGTACAAGTGATTTTTTGTGATATCTGGCTAGAAATCATGTAAATGACTTAGCACATGGAAGAATTATAGGGAAGCTGGCTGTAATGTGACCAGTGTAGCTGAAGAATTTGGAGTAAAAAAAAGTATGTTGCACATGCTTGAAAACCCTTTAAAACTATCAAAATGCAGTTAAAAACCAGTCAGTCATTATTACTGCTCAGTAACTCCACAGTTACGGAGGATAGTATTGCAGTTTACTGAGTCCTGATACCTAAAAAAAAGTGGCTTCCTGAACACTGCATCCCTTTGAAAGGTGACCATCAGTGCCACTAGAGCGGTGGAGGAAACACAAAAACTAGATATTTTTATCAATGGAATTGTGTTCTTTTTATGGAGGAAAATTGTTTCAGCATAATAAGCAATTCCCGATGCCAGTTGATTTGGAAAGAGAGAGATTGAGACAGTTATATTGCAGAAATATCATGGAAAAACCATTACAGTGTTCTTGGAGTTGTCATAGGGGCAGACATTATGCTGAATGAGTGAATTGAGTTCCCTGTTTTCCACAGAGATTCTGAAACCAGAGATCACTATTGTAAGGTGATTATCCCTTTAATATGTGTGTCTGTTCTAGGGTGCCATTGGAGCAGATTTTGTTTACATGGATGACAATGCATGGCCACAACACTCCTCTTACTCAGTAATTATTGGTAAAGGAAGATATCCCTCAAATGGATTTGTCAGCCAACTCCAACGATTTGAATCCCATAGAACTTGTGTGGGATGTGTTGGAGATACCTTGCAGCATGATTACATTCTCAGGGGAATATCCAACAACTGAAATAGATACTGATTTTGTAAGAGCCATTCTTACCCCAAGACCTGTTGGAGAATCTGGTAGTGAGTATGGAGAGATAGTGCAAAGCAATCATTACAGTAATGAGAGGAAATATCCAATACATCTGCTTATTTTTCTTTTCTCTTGGAAAGGCAAACATGAGTAATGATATTATGAGTTCAATTATGAGTTTGATACCATATTGTATGCATTATATTCATTTTTGTGCTAACATGCTTTTTCATCATTTAAGCGCTAAGTGCTGATTTTCATTTTATAATTTCCTGTCTCTGAGATGACTCATTGTGGAGTTATGCAAAAAAGAAATAAAAAAAATGTTGCTTTAGATTTGAAACCAGTGTAATTCATTGAGCAGATTTGGTTTGTCACTCAACAGTCCTTTTTTGCACACAAAGGTTAAGTAGACAGGAACATTGCTTAAAGTGGATTCTAAATTACTACGAGCATCCAAGTCCAAGTTGGGAAACACTGAGCAGGAATGAATGTTATGCAGTAAATTGAGAACAGAACTATGTCAAAAAATATACACTTTTAGTCAAATGTTGCCTCTAGAAGTTGTCTTTATTTAGCAAAATGTTTTTTTGGTTAAACGGCATATAACCAAAAGAAATTTCAAGTTAAAAGTGTTTCTGTAATTCTCCAAAATGAAATAATGTAGCTATTATTTTATTTCTCTGTTATGACATCGTTAATATGAATGAAATATATGCGTTAATGTCACCAAAATTATCTGAAGTTAAAAAAAAAACCTAGTAACTGTAAGTAAAGACAGAATCATATTTTGTAAGGATATTAATTTAAAATACAATAACAGTCAGTTTGAATTACTTATTTAACTAGAGAATTTCAAAAATTTGATTTGTGAGAAGTCTTACCCCATCATGCAAAACTGATTTGAATGTGTGTTCCAACTTTTTTACTAATCTGAAACTTTGTAGAATATCGATGATTCCAAGAAAAAGAAGTAACGATTCACCTTTAGCGTTTTTTGCTGGAATGCCACCTGGCCTAAAATAGTTTGAAAAACACATATTTAGCATAAATAATCAAAAGTTTCAAAATAATGGATAAAAGAAGCAATAAAGTCACTTATAAATAAGCTTTATAAGAAATTTCAAATTAAATCCTAAAAATGTAAATAAAATATTAAACAATTTTTAATACTGCTCTGAGAAAATTATGATATAGACTTCAGCTTTAAATAATTTTTGAATAAATAATCAAATCATATATATCAGATTTAAATAGTTGAGTAAATTTTTGAAGGATGAATGGATATGTTTTCATTTCATTTAAAGCATAGCTCTCACATGTGTTCCTATTATAAAAATTATGAACAATGATAATAAGTAGTTTAATAAGGGGAAGTGAAACCGATTCGGTCTGTGTATCAGCCGATTTGATGACTCTTTTTGCAGTAACCGCCTAAATCACACCAGCCTGCGGTGTGTGAGAGGTAACTAGTTTTCTAGCCTCAGGGTAAGAAAATTTATTTTTCACCTTAAAAGTAGTAATTTCTTTCTCGAATACCGATTGAGGACAATTTGATAATAGAAGGGGTGGTTACCATGACAGTTGACACAGCTCTCCTTTGCTGTGCAGTTCGAGCTATTGGCCAACCACCACGCAGCATGCGCAGATGGATTTGCCTCTGCAAGCGTTTCTTGAGTTTCCAAAACCTTGGCATTGAAAACACCACAATGGATTTGGAATATACCTTCTGATCCTGTAAATTTTCCAGGATCTCGCCTGTTGAAGTATTCTCTAAATCCCGGGCGGAAATGACAATGACCACAGGAAAAATTTAGATTCCCATGAGGCAAAGTAGTTATCTCCCTATTTGTTAGCAAGTGCATGTTGCTAATTGTGGTGGCTTGAGTAAAATTCGCAACTTTCACCATTAAATCATCAGAACGTAATTTTTGAGTACTTTTTACTTCTCTAATTATTTCTGATACTGCTTTTTGTATAAGAAAAGGGGATACTTTTTCAAAAGTTTCCTGTTTTCTCTTAATGATAAAAAATGTACACTCAGAATTTGACAAAATTTGCTCCAGTGGGAGATATGAAAATGTTTTTGCATACATTATAATAAAATTTCAGGACCTGACAGCACCAGTGCTAGCCAGGTTCTATACGCTCACAGTACATCCCTGAGATGGCCTCTACCCTTAACAAGTCATCCAGTAGTCTACTGATCGCTTGATGCACAAAGCGGATAGATGTGCTGAGAACCACAGCACACCTCCCATTTACCTGATGGAGAGGCCAAAGTAATGTGTCATTCTCCAGGGCCTCAATTAGTAGGACTTTCTTTTCCAGGGAGACAGGTCTCCACACACGGCAAACACATGAGTGATTTAGTTCTTAAGAGAAGCGAATTGCAACAGGGCAGCGATAGTTACTCAAGGGAAGCTCTCAACCTCTTATGAAGCAACCAGAATGAGGGAGAATAGGAAAAAAAGCAGAACAGGAGAGTGGAGAAGAAAATAAAGGACAGATCACTGTGATATCTCGGGATTGTGACAGTGTTTACCTAAAAAAGGTAAATCCCCTGAAAGGGCCTCTGAGTAGAAATGGGGATAGTGAAAAAAAAAACAAAGAATATGCACGATACTATAATATATAATACAATTATAATCAATAGCGCAATAATAATACATTTTAGAACTATATTTCCCGATAAATAAAAATATAAAACATTGAATTAAGTGCTAGATAAATAAAATGTACATTTTAGCTAAATGTGCAAAATTAAAAACAAACACAAAACAGTTTTCATATTTCATTTAATATCATGGATGTTGAATTACATGCAATTTAAAATTTTTTGCAATATTATAGTACAATGAATGCAATGAAATCCATTCCTGTTATTTTGATTTTTTTACAGTTAATACAGTAATGTTTAGAAGCATATTCTTTAAATTAAATATTTATGGGAAAATTAGAATTTATTTATCATATCATTATTTTAATATTTACAATGAGATTTATTACTTTAAAATATAAATAGATAAATTACATTAGAATTGAAGTTTCAATAAGTAATGCATAATGACCCAACTTCATTGTTAATAAATAAATATGTCACTGGTAAACAATTATTATTTATAATATTTCCTAAAAAGAAAGATCATAAATTGATAATCATAATATACTATTAATATTTTATATGACTGGGCAAACACTTTATAATTTTTACTATGCTAAAATGATAAGAAATTAATGCATAGAAAAATAATTAATCATAATATTATAATCTTATAATTCAAGATTAAAGCAAATTATACAGTTTTCGATTAGTTGCTCAAGTGTTCAATTCTAAGAGCTTTATATTTAAATAAGCTTGTTGAAATCCATACAAATAATCTTTATAAAAATAATAAGGAAGATAACAGAAAATGTCTTTAACATTAAAATGTTAATATCAAAAATAATAAAACATTGAATCAATACTGTGCAGCAAAATATAGAATATTACGGCTTCAATAATCCAAATAAAAAAAATCTATTGTTTCACTTAATTTATATATCAACATAATTGACACTTCACAATAGAATAAATAATAATTTAATAACAAATTAAAAGTTAAATAAATAATTATATAAATTTTTCTGAAGTGAAGGAAAAAATATACAGTATTGAAATGCAAACATAGTATTTATTCCAAGATCATGCAAGTTTATTTCAATATTATATTAGAACAATTGCTTTTACGAGGGTTGCCTTTTATGTTTTTACAAACGAACGATAGAGGGCGCTACCGAAATTTGTTTTCAGGATATTTGTAAAATTCACATTTTTTTTTCTTTTGGAATCAGTGACATCTTAGAAATAGGCTGTGTTGTTTGTTTACAGTGAGTGTTCTAAAGAAGCAAGTAAATTCTATAAATGGAAATAACTCGTGAAGGTTTTCGATGGATGATTTTTTATGATTTTAAAAAAGGCCTCACTCGACAAGAATGCATAGAATCACTTTGTGTAATTTTTGATAATGAAGAACCATCAGAAACGACTGCGGTTTGCGGAATTTCGTCGTGCGTCCGTCAGTGATGAATCCCGTGAAGGACGACCAAAATCGGTAGTGATTCCAAAAAACATCGATGCTGTGCTCAAGATGATTGAAGAACATCGGCATGTCACATATCGTGAGATAGAAGCATCTCTTGGCATATCACAGACTGCAATACATTCGATTTTGTATGAAAATTTAACTGTTAAAAAGATTTGTTCCAGATGGATTCTGCACAACTTGACAGTTTCTCAAAATGATTTGTGTAAATTGGTGTAAAGAAATGATAAAAAGAATTCAAATTGGGAACAGCAAAATCTGTATACAACATTGTTACAGATGACAAAACTTGGATATGTTCGTATGTCAAAAACTGATCAATAACCATATGTTTGTGTATTTCAAAATGAACCGAATCCTATGAAAGTTGTTCATTCACGAGGAGGCAAGATACTATATTAAAAGGTTCCATCTCATGTTGGCATTAATAAAAATGAATTTATAAACAAAGCTGCAAAATTAGCTTCAGACTTCTTAACTCGACCAATTATTTAAGCTGACATGAAATGTGCTGTAAATCATTTGTGCTACTATCACTGGCAAGAAAAAGGGAATCAAGAGACCAGTAATATATATGCTTCATAATATTAAACCAACTCTCTCACCATGAAAAACAAAACTGAACAGACATTGTCATGTTTTACTAACAAGATTTCAGATTTGACATACATGGCTGACACATATTTAATTTTTACGGAATCCCCCCTCCCAAATATGTAGAAATTGTAGTGAGAAACTGACAGTGAGACATATTTTGATTGAACGTACTGCTCTTAACAGTAATCAGAGGAAGTTGTTTTTTTTCAATTAATATTAATTTGAAATTTTAACACGGTGAAATTCTCCATTTAAATCTTTTGATATATTTGAAAGGCATTGGAAATGTTTAAAAACATATAACTTTCATTTTTCTGGCTTTCAAACATTTGTTTTAATATGTTTAACCCTCATCTCCTCATTCTTGATATGCATTATCTAATGATCAACTGAATCCCTTAATTTTATGAAAATTACATTGTTTCCAACACACCTTATACTGTCTGAGGTTCTTGTGCCAGCAAAAGCAAATTAAATCAAAATTAAAGTCATTGTTTAAGAATCCCAATAATAAGTTTAAGGTTAAAAATTGCTAACAAAACATACTCATAACTTGCTTGTTTACATTCAAAAGTAAGTGTAAAGTATACTGTTTTTATAACTGTGTTTCTTGTTGGATAAATCTGGAATGAAGGACATAATAGAAGAAATTGGATTGACTACATTAGGGGAGGAACAAAACTTTTGAATAGAAGCAGCTCAATCACGTTTCTATTATTCTCTAAAAAATGTGCATTTAAGAATGTAGAATAATAAAATTTGACAGTGATTAATAAAATGCAAATAGAATTACATTGCTCCCATGTTGCAGAAACAAACCTGCAAGATATGAGTGTTGGTCCCAAGACCTAAATGGATTACATATTGTTATTAAATAAGTAATTGACTTATCATGGGATTTTTTTTCTTAAAACAAATTCATTAAAAAGTACTAAATCATAAAGTTTCATTGTCAAAATACAAAAAATCATATTTTTAAGGTAATTTAAAAAATAAAATGTTTTCTATGCTGCTTACATTTAATAATTAAATAACATAAACGTTTTATTAATCATTAATATTTTTTAGGAGGAAGTGGCCTAAACTGCAAGGGGGTGCGAAAAATAATACGAATGCTTCAATAAAATTAAAGTAACACTGAAATTTTTTAAATTTAAAAAGTTTTGCTTCATTTTGTTGATGAGTGAAACATTGGTGAAACACAAAATTAAGGCTTTCAAAGTATAATTATTAAATTAATTTTGACATTTCTTACTTACTTTATTACTTAATAAATGCATTTTATATACAAAATTATTTTGTAAAACTGGTTTCTATGTTATGAGAAATTTATAGAAGCATTTATTGTATATCAGTATCATACTTTACTGCATACAATCAGTGGATTATGTGTTAAAAAGTTTTGAATTTCGTCATGCGTATTATACACTGCCACGGATTATCTGATGAAAAACATTGTCCATCAAAAAACTTAGAATAAAGTTTTGAAAGAAATGCTGTCTATGTTTTATAAAATAAATGACAGATGGTGCCATAAATCTCGGCTGACTTATTTCAACTACAGTATTTGCCTAATTATGTTGAAAGTAAATTCAGTTCCTCAAAAAGAGATACTACAGTTGCAATAAGCTATCACATTTCGTCTTGACTAGAGGTATTTCATTCTGAAATTATTCATGTTCATATATGGTCATGTGGAAGGAAATTCATAAAAGTTAATAGCAAATTTTAAACTGAAAGCTATGTTGAAGGTAAATGAAAAAATGGCAACAATGTTAATGCAAGATGAAAAACAATGCATATGTGCAATACAAAGGAAAAAATGTATCCAATGCACAAATTGTAAATAAGCCATTTCTTTCATTTAATTATTAATGGAACATATTTTATTTTTAAAATATCTCGTTTTAAAAGTTATTGAAATGAAAATGGGCAAGTTTTACTGAATCTTCTCAGAATTGTCACTTGTGATCGCTTTTGTCTAAGTTTATTGAATTTTGTGATGAGCTGAGATCTAAATAGGATCCAACAAGATTTTTTACATAATGAATGATTTTTTTAAACAATTTATTATATTTTTGATCATACTGTGTATTTTTTATTTTATGTGACCCCACATTATCAAAAGTATATATTTTCGACAATTTGCCAAAATATTACCATGGATCATTCACTACTGAGGATTAAATATATAGATAAAAATATGGTAGTTTAAACATTACTTAAAATTTGATGTTTTTGAAGTAGAAAATTTCATGTTTGTCACAATGTGACAGGAAACAAATATAATGAATTTGAATACTTGAACAAAAATTAAAATAAGAGTAAATTTTTTGGCTTCAATTTTAAATTTCAGAAGTAGATTTATGAATTTACATAGAAAATAACTTCAATGTTAATTAAATAAAAGCAAGTAAAAATGAACTAAATTAAATGAAAAAAATAAGATATGAATTAAACAAAACTGGAATAAGAAGAGAAAATACTAAATGTCTCATTTAGACAGCAGGCAGGTATGAATATTACATGAACAGATGATTACTGAAACAAAACAGCAATATTAAATGTTTCATACATAAAAACTTCTGCATGCCACTCATGCAAACTATTTGGTTAACTCTTTGACTTGTATTCATCAAATAAATGTAAATAAATGAGAGGTAACTTAAAAATTTAAAACAAATGATTGATGAAATAAGCAAATGAAAAGGAAACCAGGATAAGCTTTAAGTTTAAAATTTACAAATTTGTGATAAGTTTATAAAAACATTTGAGAAGTTCAAAAAGTAGGAACAAATGAAATCATGCTTTGATATCTCTGAATATTCTATCATTAAAGATAAGTCATTTAAATTTACTAGCATTTAAAAACTACAATCGGAAGAAGAAATTTTTTTCATAATCTAGGTCTTCCAAATCCTCATGTAAAATATTAGCATTTTAATATTTTTACAATAATTTTCTTTTACCATGAAAAAGGAAAATTAATTTCTAATGCATAAAATTTTAATGATTAATCCAATAGACATTACAGTTTTTAAGTAGAAATTGTTATTTACTCCTATGTAAAAGAATAACATTTATTTCTATAGAAAAGATTATGCACAGATTTAATTTGGACATTTAAAGGTAACGTAAGAATTTCATGTAATGTCTAAACAATCACTTAGTCTTAATTTATATTAGACGGACATAAAACTTTAAACTCATTTATAAATGTATATATGTTTACGTGCTTGAAATTTTTTTCATAGATATAAAAATTAACAAATAATAAAGATAGTTTCTAAAATACTGTAAAATGTAGCTGATATTTATAAATATCTTGATTTGTTTGATATAAACAAAGAAATAATTTGAAGTTTATGATATTATACAATTAAATACATATGATTAGCCATATAATTAGTCAGCATGTTTATGACTGCTTTGAATCTTTTTAATATTTCTTTACACATCTTTAGCATAAAATAAATTTATAAACATAAATTTTTTAGTTTTTAAATGTAACAATCAAAGATTTTAACTGAAGTAAAAACTAATATACAAAACGTTAACTTACGCTTAAATTAAAATTTTTGATATAAATAGGAATCTTTTCTCAGTTAAAAAATTTATAAGACTTGCAGCAGTAAGGAAGTTCATGATTTGTTCTCATTCTATTAATAAGTTACTTTAAATTCTTGAAATATGAAATCCAAATTACAAGTTAATAAACAATTTTAGATACAAAATAATAAGAGGCAAAATAATAGTTTCCTTTAAATAAAATGGATATGCCCTTACTATTAGTACTGTAAATAATGAGAAACATTAAAATTTTCACATGAATACAAAAGCTTTTAACAATTTTTTGGTTTGTGAATAAAAACATTTGGACATGGAAAAGTAACACAAATAATTTATTTCTTAATTTTTAGCTCGTTATTTAAAATAGATAATTAATATATGGGTATGCATGCAGGAGAAAATTAGGAGTCACTTTTATTTTCAAAATATTCAGACACAATAAACATAAGTTATCAGTAAAAAAACATCAAGTTACATATTTTATTTTACAAAATAATAGTTTCAAATTGAAATACATTACTATAAGTAATAAGAAAATTTAAAATAATTTTTTACTGTCACGTTGGGTGGTTTGATTAGTTTGTCGCTCAGTGGTCATTTTTTGCATACAAGAGCCAGACTGGGACATACTAAACTGTAAGGATTTCTGAACCACAGAAAATATTCAAGATAGAGGTGGGATATGAAGCCACAAATTGTCGGCAAGAGCGATAATTATATTGCTGCTAGCTCGGCTCTTACTATCAGATAATAGTTCATAATATTTAACTTGCAATGATATAAATATTATAAAGATGTTAAAAATAAGTTAATACACATTCTTTCTACTCTGTAAGTCAAATAATACATGTGCTTATTAGACAGCTTTCTTTAATTAACAAATTTCTTTTAAAATTTAAGCTCTTATTATAAAGTTGAATGTATAATATAACATTAAAATTACATCATAAGAACAACAGACATCGAAATTTCTAAGACAAATTTTTATAAAATTTAATAGCAGAAAAAATACAAAATCCAATATATAACAAATAGTCACTCAAAATGACTTAAAAATCAAATTCTTTATAAATTTCCAAAGCTTATTCATTGAAAACTTTTTATATACTAATTAATGAACATACAGAATTATAGTCTTAAATTTTATACATCACATTATCAGTTTCATAAATAGAGTAATAACTTACGGGACATCATCATTATCATCAACCATTTCTACTTCTGCTTGAATTGATTCCATGGCAGTTGAAAATGCAGCTAATCGTTGTTTATTAATTGATTTACTACGAACTAAAGTTCTTGTATCACTCTTTTCAGAAGAAGTTTGCATAAGGGAGGCTGTGTTAAAGAAAATTAAAAACTAAAATACCATAGAAAATAATTAATAAGTAGAATGCAGCTTAAATTAAAGAACATAACTTTTTAAATTTTGGTCAATAGAAACTAAAATAAAGTTTTTAAAATAACACTATTTTGTAATTATAAGTCCCAACAATTCATCAGAACAGAACTAATTTGAATGCAAATATCATAAATTAAATGTCAGGGATAATTATTTAATGATGGAAGAAAAATTAGTGACACAAGTAATATATTTGTACCTTCGTAATATAGAAAGTATATTTCTAACTTAAATGTGGTGTCACTGATAAGTATTCAATTTTCACATTAAACATTGCTTTTAATACATAAAAACTGAAATAAATGGAAGAAAATTGTATTTATTTATACGAGTCTCATACCATTTTTTACCTGAAGGAATTAATAGTCTGTGTACTTACATAAAGACAAGACTTAAGTACAAGTAGCAAAATAATGTGACTGGTGGTTTTTCTAAATTATAATTTTTACAGTAGTAAAAAAAAAAAAAAAAAGTAAATTCACAAAATGATTCTAATAACAAATCATCAAAGTAATAAACCACTTTTGAAATTGACAATGAATATTATAAATGGCTATTTGATGTAAGACATTCTAATTACACAGTATTGTTTCATCACAGAAAATGATTTGATCTTCAATTTTTAGATATATTGTTTAAAATGCAAAATTATCATATACAATTTATCATGGAAATAAATTTAAGTAAATGAAAACATACTTTTATAAAACAAGATTTATAGACTTAATTAATTTACTACAGTTTATTTAGGTAAATTTCAAAAATATTTTGGTCAATGATAGTTAGCTAAATGCTACTTTCTTTATTTGTTTAAAGTTAAAAGTGGTCAAAATTATATAAACTGGCAAATGTCTCCCAAAGATTTATTCTTATTGTGATTCTAGGATCAGACATCAAAGTAAATCCTTTTATAAAGTATGAAATTATAAAAGATGAATTTGAATTTAGAACAGAAATGATAATTTTGAAATAGATATTTTAAAAAATAATTTTCAGAGAGCTCAGGAAATCATTCCTAAGCTATATTCTTAGTTACATTATTTAATGAGTATTTGTAGAGGTACATTAAGAGATAAATTTTTTAAAGAAAAAACAATTATTATACATTTTAATATTAAATCACTATAAAATTTGATTGATCAGATAATAAATCCCAAAGCAAGATGAAACTATACAATATACTTTAAATGATGATGAGAAAAATTCATGAAATAAAATTTGTAAAGTATGTTTTTTTTAAATTATAAAAACAATATATGCACAAATTCACAGATGCTAGTCATGATTGCTTTAAATGTCTTATAAAATTAAGGAAGCAAGCAGAATTAAAACTGGAAATATTCAGTAATTGATAGGAAGTTTTTGAATGGGATGTATATATATATATATATATATATATATATATATATATATATATATATATATATATATATATATATATATATATAAATATGAAAACTAAAGAATAGACTGTAGGAGTAATTCTACACGCATTCATTGTATACTTTTGCATTAAAATTAAAGGTTGTAAAATAATTTGTATAATTTGTTTTTAATAAAAATATAAAATTGTAGTAAACTTAACTATATAAAAAATGAGTGTCAAATAAATGTTGATATTTTGGACACAAAAATTGATGCCAAAATTTTTTAAGTACTCCTTTTACCTGAGATTTCAAAGAAATTGAAGCAATTAGCAATTTTCATTTTAAGAGTTTTATTTTTGTTAAATTATTTACATTAAGTAAAATGTGATATTTCAGTTTTATCATTGTAATTACAAGATATTTAGCATTTACATTTTAAAATATACCTTTTTTGATTCAGATACTTAAGAATTTGACAAGACTAGCACATATCCCAGATATTGAGTTATTTTGCATAAAGTTGAAGCGTACCTCAAGATCTAGGAAACATAAAGTTTATTTTAAATGTTAAAATTTCAAACAAGAGGTTTTTATTCTTGAGGACAAACTTTAAAAGTTTGAACATGAATCTAGTTTAAATATTGTTAATGACAAAATAGATAAAATGATTTTAATAACACTGGTTACCATAATTTTTTTCACAAGAAAACTAAATAGTGGTTCTAATGACATTTTACATACTGAGTTCAAATATGTAATCAAATTCCATTAATCAGGCATATAGTTTCCTTGTAAATGTCATTTTTATTTTTTTTACTCTTGCAAATTAAGGAAAAAATTTAAATAGTAGCGAGCCTGGTAACACATATGTAGTGGATACTGTTTTTATTTCTGCTGTGAATTTTAACTGTTTTAAGTTTTATAAACTTTTTATTAAGCCAGGAAAATGTTTGAATCAACCAAACAACTTCTGCTACATCAGTAGATAACTGACAAGAATGAAATTTCACACTACTTGTGAAAAACTATGGTCAACTATACTTTGATTGTAAAGATGGTGATTTTCATAAGGACAGGGTCTCAGACATAAGCTTCTGATGGAATGGAAAAATGGTACTCATCATATGCAGTTTTGGGACTTCATTATTTGGAAAAAACAGAAAGCCCATTCGACTGATTTACTGTGTAATAAACATTAGAAAAATAAAGTCTAAGACACAATATACAGTAAAGCATTCGAATTTTGCATCTGCAATGAGATCTGTGCAGCATAGTGAAGAGTACTCTGGACAAAAGTGTCTAAATTTTATGACTATAAGTGATAACTCCAATCAAGCTTACACAAACGATGAGGGAAATGAGAAAAATGACCCTACCTTTGAAGCAGGTAGTTTATCAGAGTATTACTTTTTAACTTAACAAGATACTAGTGACCTTATAAGAGATTTAAATTTGTCCAAACAGTTGATGGAGCTATTAAGTTTCATGCTCAAGTGCTGGAATCTACTTAAAGAAGACATACAGATATGGATGTATCGTAATCAACAGTGACTTTAAAGACTTATCTAAAGAAGTAGTATTTTGTAAAAATGCTTATTCACTAATGAAGGTTCTTGGATATCAAAGCTACATGAGTTGTGATTTTTTATAAACTCATTAAAAGTTAGTTTGAAAGCTGTCTTACAGCATAAGAGAAATTGCCATCAACACCCGTCGCACATGCTAGTGATATGAAAGAAAGATAAAAATATCATGTAGTTATAGGTAAAATTCAACACTTAAAATATAACTGAAATGTACGTGATTTAAAAGTATATAGTTATATTTTTAAAAATAAAGAGCTTTTAAAATGTAGTTTAAGTTTAAAGACTTTAAAGTATATAGTTATGTTTTTAGGCTTAAAACTTAGATACACAAAATTTTGATATTTTTTGTGTGAATGGGACAATAGATACAGGAAATCTCATTACATAAGGAAATAGGGGCCTAAATCTGAGTCTCTTATTGCACGACATAAAAATGTATCAAATACTCCTTTAAAGGTTCTCGAAAAGGTATTTTAACCTCTTTTACATACAAAAAACTGCAGCCAATAAAATTTTTTATAGAAGTTATGGACAAAAGTTCTGCTGCCTTTATGTAACTAAAATCTAATTTTTTAAAATAAATGATGCAAAGTTGAAGGAAGGAATATTTACCACAATTAATATCAATAATATTGCTGGTGAAAACTTTGTGGAACTGTTGAACTCCTAGGAAAAACCAGTGTGGAAATCATTTAAAAATATTTGTTGTGGATTTCATGGCAATGATGAAGAAAACGATAAGGAAATACTAAGTGATCTTCCAGCTTATTACAAAGGAATAGACTGTACCATGTCCTTAAAAATTCACTTTTTTGACCCCCATTATGACTTTTTCTCAGAAAATCTTGGGGTCGTGTCTAATGAACATCATGAACGTTTTGGACAGAAGACTGCTACTAATGGAGAAAAAGTGCCAAGCCAAGTGGAGTCTCAGTATGGTAGCTGGCATACTGAGACTGGACAACAAATAGGGCAACACTCCAATGCAAAATATAGCAGAAAATCAAAATATAAATATTTTTTTGGGAAACCAGAATAATCTGAATATTTATCCATAAGTGTTTAATAAGTATCAATTCTTTTAAAAATTAAAAAAATCTCTACCTGATGAAGAAATTCTGAGCACATATTTAAATTAACTAGGGTATGTTTATAAGATTCTGTTTATTTAATTCGTGTGGAAGAAGAAAGTTTTTTTGTAAACCAGTATAATATATTAAAAATAAAAACCTTACCAGTTGATTCTTCCTCTTGCTGTCTTCTGGATTGTTCCTGTCAAAGTATTGAAACATGCATTAATAAATTAAAATTTTCAATAATTAATGATAATTAGGCAAAATAATTTGTTTCAATATACTTCTTTTAAAGTGCATAAATATTTAAATCAGTATACATTTTAAAAAATAATAGCTTATTACTAAGCAAGTGTAGTTTCTATCAAGGAAAGAATCAAGATAGTATTTCAAATAAAGAAATGGGTATTGCACATTCTAGAGTACACAAATTTATAACCACATTTAAATATTCCACAAATCCTTTTTAAAATTTAAAAAAGATTTATTCATTTTTGCATTAACAGAAAAATAATTACTATTTAAAAAATTAAAAATAACATGTTCTTAAAAATAAAAAATATATATGCTATGTATAACCATTGGACAAAATTTAGTATTTTGTTGAGTGAAATGTGACTCCCATCAGAATTTATTTTTATCTTAAATTATATATATTGCATATGAGAGTAAGCTGTTTCAGCTATATCATATATGAGGAAGGGATGTAATGTAGTTGGAATTAAGAATTCTTACATATTATATATGAACTAAATATATTTATGCTGCTTTCACTAAATCATAATTAGGACTAGGTGGTCTGGCAGATATGGGCATCACTCTAATTAGTGGAAGACAGCGAGTTTAAATCATGATTTAACTAAAAATTTATTGTATTTTAATAACATTGCCATGACAAAATACCAGAGAAAGTTTGAATACTAACTTATAAACTTTCAAGATTGATATGAAAATTTTATTCATAATAAAATCTTCAATCTAATGAGTAATATTAAAGTTAATAACTACAAATGAAGACTTTTTTTAATTTGATATTCCCTCAATTCAAAATTTTAAATAGCTTTTTATAAAATTTAAGAACTTGATAATGGCTTTCTATGGCTTCTTCATGCTAACAGTTGCATGTTATATAGATTAAAATGTTAATGAAATAGACAGTAAACAGTAAATAAATTAAAACTGACTATAGTGAATCACATAGTTAAAAATTGTTCTGATCCATGAAATGCAGCTGATTTCACATTTATCATATACTAATAAAAACGACAACAAAATGTAACAGAGAATAATTCAAATATTATTAATGTCAAAGAAATATATTCTTGCTTTAAGAAGTACTCTCATACAATCAAATATGAAAAGCTAATGCAGAAAAGCAAAAGCAATTATCAGACGTGACATCATTGGGTGCAAATTCATGTTTCACACAATTGTGTCAACACAAGTCAAATAAAATATTCATTTTGAAAAAAAAAGTAAATGAATTTTCATTATCACTATGGTGTTAAGAAAATGCTAATATTAAATGAAAGCAAACAGTCATATTTTCCATCAAAACAAGAACATCCTAGTATTGTTTGAATGTATCTTAACATGAAAACAAGTGGTATAAAAATGAGAATAGATGTGGTCAACAAATTGCATATTACTTTTATATATATTATTATATATTAACATCATTATTATACATAAAAAGAGTATTTTCATACTAAACAAGGATTGTTCATAGAAACAATGAATCGAGCAAAGATACATTAAGTTATAAAATGTTTTTCATATAAAATAGGTATTTGTTTATTAAAGTAAAACATTAACTTTTGAAAATTTATTTAGAAGTCAAATTTTTATAGTAATCATAGACTTTGAAAACACTTTTAATCTGGCAAACAAGGAAACAAATTTTAAATATTAGAACAAAAATATGTTATGCAATATTATATTTCAAATTAAAAACCTAACAAGTATCTGGTTGTCATGTTTTGATAGACACAAATAAATGATTAAGTGTCATCCCCCAATTTAAAGTAACAGGACTTGCTAAAAATATTTCCTCTCTCCACCCCAAAAAGGATTTATGAATATTCTATAATAAAGTGCTTTTGAAATTTAAAATGAAAAAATAATGCTAAAAAATTTTAAAAAAATGTACAATTTTCTTGATTTCGGCCAGATAGAAAACTGGATGAAATACTTCGTTAGTTTATTAGGTCTAAAATATGTCCTTTAAATTTACTTATTTGGATAAATAAAAGTAGAAAAATCCAACATCAGCATAAATGATTTGATTATAGACCAAATTACAAATATTTTTTTACAGTGTTTTACCAGTTGCTTCAGAAACAAGGTAAAATATTTCAAATAAATTCTGGAAGAAATTTAAGAAAAAGTAATTTGTGCAATACATTTCATAATAGGTATTTTGAGCAATTTTTTAAATTTAAAATTCCCTTTTTCAGTTCTTATTTTTTAGAAGACGCCAGAAAAATTATCTAGCTACCAGGATTTCTTTAAAGAGAAAAATAGGAAAACTCAACAAACTACTTTAAAGATTACTCATCTCCCCAAAAAGCAGAGAATAAGCTAACACTATTTATAATTGTCTAACTAAGCCTAAGTTATATCAGTGGAATTACCAAATTAATATAGATATCAAAAAAGAATTAGAAATTACACTGATTTAGGAAATTACCTTAATTTATTTTATAACCAACTGAAACATTCCTAATAAATAAGGATTTAAATATTTACAATTGATATAGAAACTGCATATTTCACAGTCTCCGACTATATTCATAATTAGCATATCATGTACAAGTCTTAATAGAAGGTAGTTCTGAATATTTTAAGAACATTGCTTTTGATCTCATTTATCCAAGACAAAAATGGATGCAAAATTTCTACAATAAATGAAAGAATCTTACAAATGAATAAATAGGTATATATATCTAATAACAAAAATATCACAAGCCTAGTTCATTCATCTATTGCTCGAAAATAATTTTTTGAACACAAAGGATAATTAGAAAGGAACCTTCAGTTTAAAAAAGGTTTCAAATCACTACAAATACCCAAGCACTATGTGGGACTTGAACACACAAACTGTAGAACCAAATGCCAGAGCATTAACCATTTAGCTGCCTGCTCAGGTTTCTTATGCATCAAGAAAAACAAACAATATAAAATAATATTTAATCGCATAAACTGTTTATTGATCTAATACGGTTGAAATGTATATGAATCTTCCAAAACAATGAAAGAATTAAAAGGAACTGATAATATCATTCTATCAATAAAATTCTGTTCCTTTCCATTAATAAAATTATAAGGATTTTAGCTATGTTAAATTCAGCCAACAGTCACAAGAAATCAGGTAACAAAGATTTGGGAAAATTTTTATAAGATGACTATAATCATTGTGACATTCATCTTAAGTTATTTTCATTCATTTAAAACAAACCAAATTCTTACTTAACGTTTCATCTTTCAATAATACATAGGTTTAGATTTTAAAGTTATTAATAAAAAGTCAGTTATGCTAAAATATTTTAATACTGCATTAACAATTTTTAAGAGTGAGAAAATACCTTTGCTTGATTTCCAATTTTTATGCAATTGAGAATCACTTTTATGCAAAGAGGTAAAATTCAATTGGGCATAAGTTTTTAGGTGGATTATGTACCATTGCAAATAACCCATACTCAAGACAATTGGCCGTACATGAACAACGAAGTGAAAAATAGATGATAAAATTCTTTTTGAAATAATGTATAAACATATTATACAAAAAACAATTATACCTTTGTTGTTCCATTTTCATATAATTATCAAATTAATAGCCTCTACATGTTTCCTTGATAGAATTCTACCAGAAATGTGCTAGAATTCTAGCACATTTCTGGATGACAAGTCAAGTAACTTCAATAGATTATATAAAATTGAGATTTTGAAGAATCAGATAACAATTGCATTTTAAATTGTTGAAATAGGAAAACAACAGACGTAATCAGTGGTATTATAGGTTATTAATTTTCTTGTAATATTTTGATAAAATGACCAGAGTTGACTTTCTATATTTCAATTTAAAAAAAAATGGAGTATTTTTTCCATAAATTTATTCTAAAACATTTTATAATAGATCTGTTTAATAGTAATATTTCAAAGGGGGAGGGAAACAAAACAAATATGACAACTTTAGATGAATTATATTAAATTACTTTTGAAATATTCTTATTGATAAAGTCATTTTTTCCCAATGAATGGTAAATTATTTCATTAACACTTGCTAGATTTAACAAAAATTAATAAAAATATTTTAAAAGTTTTTAATTAGCTTTGAAATATGATTTTAATTGAAACCAACATTCATAACTTTGAAAAGAATTTAAGATAGTTTCATTTTAAATATTAAAATCTATCATATTTTCAAACTGCAAGGAA
Source organism: Latrodectus hesperus (assembly GCA_037975125.1). NCBI lineage: Eukaryota > Metazoa > Arthropoda > Arachnida > Araneae > Theridiidae > Latrodectus > Latrodectus hesperus. The sequence goes on from CM075854.1 coordinate 75,563,074, forward strand.
ATTATATAAAATTTTTAACTTGTAAGTCCTCTTTAAAAGCCTTTAGTCTCTCATGACATTCATTATTGATGTTTTCCTGTATCAACAAAATAAGATATGATTATCTGGCTCTTTAAAAGTTTGGTCTGACATAAAACCATTGAAGTTCTTCAACTTGTCATCAAGAAATGTACTTGAATTCTTTTAATAAGCCCTGTAAAATATTGAAACTTGAAACTTCAAAATAAAAAGATGGTACAACCATATAAAATTTTAATTTCATGGAAGTTTTTATTATGTAGTCATTAATTTGACACTTAAATATCCTTTAAATCTCTTAAAAGGAAAACATTAAACAAAATTTATTTACATTAAATAAAATTTATTATTAAGATTTTGATATTAAAAGATGCTGCACACATTAAAGATCAGCATAATACAGATGGTTTGGTTTGTCCCTCAGAGATAATTTTTCTACATATGAGACCTTATTAGACTGGGACAAACAGTTTAAAGTGGATTCCAAACTAATACAATCAGTCAAGCCCAAGGTGGGATTTAAACTCATGAGTTATTTAACCAAAGGCAAGAGCGCTAACCATTTGGCTATCAGGTTAACCAGCATCATATGGAATACAACTTCAAAAACTAAATAAAATTATTAAATTTGAAAGAAAATTCAATACAGGCTTCACTTATCCTTTGAATGCATATGATTAAATAATGATTAAATAATTTAAAATACGAAAGATTGAAGAAAATTGATACTTTTCTCTGAAATTCAGTTTTTGCATCTACACATGTTAAAGGGGAAAAAAATAAAAAAATATTTTAAACAATGAGAATTTAACAAGGAAATTCTTATGAGACAAAAAGTAAGCATTAATATATATCTATATGGAAAAGGCTATGTTATTAAAGCAACTATTTAAGACATTGGACAGAGACATTTAATGGAGTACATAAGCAATTGTAACTTACCAACTTTTCTTTTCTAGCAAGATCTACATTATGAATACCAACTAGCAAAGAATAATCCATTATTTTAAAGCTTTCCAAAACCTAAAAAATAATTAATACTCATTGCAAATTAAGCACATGCTAAGTTATATTCTAAAGGAATATTCATCAATTTTATGGACCACTTTCTCAAAAGAATAATGTATTTAAATTTTAAATTAACTATTGACTTCAGTAGTTTACAATAAGGGTTTTAATCTACACATAAGATGGTACCTCTCTGAAATTCTTAATACATTCTATTAAGAACCACCACTTGTTAATGATTTTTTTAACTTAAAAAATTCTTTCTGTTAAAAATAATAAGGCAGTATTTTTCTTTTCCTATATGACGATCTAAAAATTATAACAATTTTTTTTTTATCAATTTTTGGTGACATATATATCAAAATCATTTATCATATTAATTTTAAGTTTTTAAAGTGATCATACATTTCCTAACTACTAAAGGCACTTTTCAAAAACTTCATACAAAGGTAAAGTATAATAAAATTTTTTTGAACAATTTTAAAAACTAATTAAAAATAAAAGCTAAAATAAGAATAAAATTGTCAAATTTTAATTCACTAGCATACACACTAATTTATTAAGAAGGATGGTCTGGGTTAACTGCATATTCATTATTTTCACTTAATGTTTTTATTACTTTCAATTTTCAAATAAATACTCTCTTACATAGGAACATGTGTGATTAGAATTTAATTTATTGGTTTTTAAATTGTCACATTATACTCTCAATAGTATGATACTTGTAATTCAATAACTTCTGGCTTTAAACAGTATATCATTGTACACTGCTTGACATAAAAATGCAACAACAAGAAGGAGTGACCAGAAAATAGCGCAAATTTGATGGTATACCCACCTTACCAAGTTATGCAAATGTCATGAAATTTGTAGTTCTCCAGCACACATAGGATAAGATATAAGATGCGAAACTGGCAGAGGGGGCAATATTTGCAGTTATTGCTGCTTGGAAAATAACTGTTGAAAGTTTTTCCTTGTCGCAAAGGATGCCTGTAATTGCAGAGAATGCCAGGCCGTCATTGACGGAGTCAGTTCCAGCAGTTAGAGAAGTTTAGGAGGGGCATGGTGATTGGAATGAGAAGGGAACGCCGGTCCTTACGGTAAATCGCAACTGACAGACATCTGGATGCATCCAGTGAATCAGCTGTGGCGAAGATGGTTGGAACAAGGAAATGTGGAATGCATGCGGGGAGTCGGTGCAGCCACTGACATATTAGCATGCTTGATTAACACGTCCGGCAGGAGGCAGTGGTTGCATCGCAAAGTACATTTACCAAAATTCTGCAGCATGTACAAGACACTCTGGATGCTCCCATATCAAGCAGAATCATTTGCCCTCGATTGGTTGCTAGTAGCCTGCACTCATGGTGTCCATCAAGAAGACTGCCAGTGACGCCACAGCACAGACACCAACATCTGAAATGGTGCCAAATTAGAGCGATATGGATGATGGAGTGGCACAGGATCGTCTTATCAGATGAGTCCGCCTTCTGTTTCAGTGACAGTCACTGCATATGAGTATGCCATCGACTTGGAGATGGCTCCAATCCTGTAGCAATTGTGGAATGCACCAATGCGGCATCATGGTTTGGTGTGCCCCTGTATATGATTCCAAGTTACCTCTAGTTTGCATTCCCGTCACTATGGCTGCCTAATGTTACATGGATGATGTGCTGTGGCCAGTGAAATTCCAACCTTCATGGGTGTCGTATATCCTTTATCAGCAGGATAATGCCCGACCACGTATTGCTTGCATCAGCTAACATGCCCTGTAAGGTGTACAGCTGCTCTCCTGACCACTGTGCTCACCAATCAAACATATTTGGGATACAATTGGATGCCTTTTGCAGACCATGGCATTGTCTGTCTCCTGCAGAAGATGCACTTTGGCAAATGGTTGACAGGGAATGGAGAGCCATTCCTCAGGACACCTTTGTACTCCCACTGACTCTGTGCCAAGACATGTTACTATGTGTATTGTCATTCACATTGGTCCTACAATCTACTGATCCTACCCTGTTCTTGCTCTGTATTATGCATATCATTTCAAAACATAGATCACTTATTGTTCATTGCTGTCTCTCTGTTTGCCGAGTTTTGTCACTTTCTGGCAACTCCATCTTGGTGTTGCATTTCCAATGTCAAGCAGTGTACAGTTAAAAAAAATTTTAATTCTTTTGGTGCAAAGTTAATTCTTTACAGCTTTCTAGAAGTTCCAACATCACTAATCAATATTTTTTTAAACAATAGATAAAATATCAACTCATGCAAATTTAATATAAATTATGCCAGATACATAAACTTTGATATAATTTGAAATTTAAATTCAGCTAAAAATAAATGTTTTAAAGCAAATATTATGCAAAATAAAAACTTGTGTAAATTCAAAAATTTTAAAAATAAAATTCAATTTTTAAAATTTATGTTCATAATAACTACACAATTGTTAAAATTAAACTGTCATTACGACTGAAGTGAAAGGATTGTTACATAATATTTTAATTATCTGAATCAATATTTTCCAGGAAAATAAAATTGCAGGGTTTTAAAAATCTTTTTGATCAGGAATACAGAGATGGATGCAAACCTGATATTGATTAAAAAACATAAGACAAAAAATTAATTTTTTTGCATATTCTTATTCCAACAAATATCACAAATGTTACATTACAAAAGAATCCTCCAAATACTTTTTTCCAGCTTAGTTAAAAAAAAAATTTTTTTTTGAAATTTTAAAATATAAAGAAGTTTTTGTTGAACGTTTTCAATATAATGTGTTGTTTTTATCAGTGATTTTAGTTTTTACTTAGAATTACATTTCATTATAAAAAATTTACATTTTATAAATTATCTCATTTTATTATACAGATCAATCACATTAAAGTTTAAAACAACAGAGGAAAGGTTAAATTTAAAGAATCTGAAATATAAGGGTAAAAAACAATTCATTACGAACATGTAAGTTTTTTTTTGAGCCTCGTACATTAAGAATTGGTTAAAAAAAATTATCTGTAGAGCTATGCATCAGCGTAAGAATATTTTTTTAGTAATAATTGCAAGCATCCATGTATAAATTATATGGTGATTATGTAATTCTAATTTCAAATTTAAGGATTTGAAAGTTGTAATCTTTGTATCTTCAAATAGATATATTCTGTTAGTTTTTTCACTAATATAATTTACAAAATATTTAAATAAAATAATAAATTATTTACCCTGCAATCCCGCTGCATTGTTTTTATCAAAGCATTATAAGTATCAGCTTCAAGAAAAATGCCTTCTGGGTGACGTTCAATGAAATCAAGATCTTTATATGTTGGCGATTCTTTTTTTCTTTCTTGTTTACTAGCTTTTCTTTTATAAGTGCTACCTGCAATACATACAAATATTTTTGACAATCTCTGACAGGATATAACTAAATACTAATGATTTCAGAAATAGATTTGTCAGAGAAAATGTTCATATCAAACTTGAAATAAATTTTATTTTTAAATAAGAAAGGTAAGATTTATGTGCAAGTTAATACATACAACATAAATGACAATTAGATATAAGTTTGTGTTTAATTATCTTGAAAAAAGTTATAGTATTGTCAAAAAAGTAAAAATATAGCACTCATCTTTTATCAGATCAAGGTAGTTTTTAACAAAAGTCAGAGACATAATATTTTGAAGCATGCTACACCTATACAGATAGTCAACAATTTAACTTAAAATTCAGCTCGCCATGAAGTTAGGTAAGTAGTTGATAAGAAACGATAAAACTTGAAAAAATTATTTACTGGTCCACAACCAAACTAGATGCGGTGAAGTTCTTCCAACAGTTTAATTAGGTCTGATAGTAGTTTTGCATATTGGTATCAGAAATTACATTGAAGCAATTTGTGTATGGTGCAAACCTTCGACTACTCAGACTTCATAGACAGTAATTTTGTAAACAAAGCATTCAACCTTATGCATATGTCTAAGTTAATTTAAACAATGAAAAACCTTAATCTAATAACCATTACTTTGTATGGTGAATCAAGCATTTATATAAACTCCTCATTAAACATTTCACATGAAATTCTAAGATATGATAAAATTAATCCTTTATCAAATTTACATACAGAAAAACAAAGTTAACAATAAAACTTTTATATTGGAAATAAACATGAAACATTATAAATTGATCAAATTATTCCAAAAAAAACCACCTTTCAAACATAACTGAACTTAGTCAACAAAAAGAAAGTGAGGTTGTCAAAGATCAAACAAATCCAGAGAAACAAATCATTACTAAATCTGACTGAAAAATCTTTACTAGGTATTAATTCTTTTCATATAAAGAGTGTAGAATGAAAATTATTATCTATACAGTAAATCCTCACATCCAATGAAAACTATGTATATATATAATTTATATTTGCTGAATGTGATTCATGTACTATAATTTTTGAAAAACTCAAATATTTTCAAATACACATTTCAATTACAATGTTGAATAATTTTGTAACTCTTTTTTGTAATCGTGACAACATGACATGGGTATCTTTAGTGATATGCATAGTATACTGCTGTTTCCTGATCTGTGACAAAGACAATTTTGAGCCAAAAAGAGGAAGATAAAATGAGACACACTCTTCACTAACAGCTTTAGCAAGTGCTGCATAAATTGCATGCTACTTAGTCCTATATAATCTTGTAAGGACAGACTATCTAAGTTTATAGTTACTACTACTGATATTTTCATGTTGTTCTGATGTTGTAAATATTGTAAATAAATATTTTTCAGAAAATGGATCTCGTTATCAGTCACTGTACCTGTAGGGTATCAACGCACAATCCGAATACACATCTATATTGTTATTCTTAAATGGAAAATAGAGATGACTGCTGTGAATTACTGTTCTAACTGAACTCATTCACTGGACAATGTATATCATTGTTGTACGCAGTTGATCAAAGATCTCAATGAATTGCCTTCACTTTCTTCAAAATATTATAAAATTAGCAAACTGCACATTACATTTATTTTTGAAGCTTCTGTAACCTAAATCAACCTGGAACCAGGGGGGGGGTAAGCGTACCTTCCTGGGGCGTGAGCAGCCACCAGGCGTGTCGGCAGGTGGTGGATAGCCGAATGTCCTGAAGGAATGACAGGATAGCCTTGAATATAGAATCAGAGGCCGTGAACCAGCTCCCGTAAACCCTGGTGTTATGCGACTCGTGCCTAAGGTTATTTGGCACCGCGGTAATGGTGTCTTAACGGAGCCTCTAGTTGCCTGGCGATTTTCTAGAGTAATTTGCCTTGTCTAGTAACTCAGGCAATGCTGGGTGGACTGTCATATTACCTGAGCTTATTAACTGTTATTTTATGGCTGAAAAGACAATAAAATAACAAACCCTTCTGCATTTGCAGGTGAAACCTCTGAAGCAGACCTTGCTGAAAAAGACAAGGGAACCCAGAGGCAATCTAGTGAAGGGGCAGCAATGAATCTTTCACAGAAGGTAGAAATGACCTCCAAACCATCTTCTTCTGGTAAGAGTCAGGAAGCTATCGCTAGCATGACTGACTCTCTGACCAGAATCAAGCTTAAAAAGAGACTTTCTGGTGCCCAGAAAAGGAAGCTGGTAAAGGAACGCAAAATTGCTGAGGGGACTTGGGTTGAAAAACCCAAGGCAACCAAAGGCGAGAAGCGCCCTGCCAACTGGACGAACCAGGGCAAGGCCGGAAAGGCTGCCAAGAGAGAAGGACCTGGGGGAATTACTTACAGGGCGGCTCTCACGGCGATCAAGATGGCTGTGCTCATAGAGGGTCATCTGAAAAAACAGATAACAGAGGAACAGGCCTTCGACCTGGAACTCTTGCTAACCAAGAAAATAGGAAGGAATGAGGAGGGTTTTGCCCCAACCTTCCTATCCTGTAAACTTGAGAATGGGGCACTTATTATCAACTGTGCAGATCTGGTAAGCTCAAAGTGGCTGGAACAGAATGTCAGTGACATAAGCCCTTGGCAGGAGCAAAAACTCTTGGTGGGTGAGGCAAGGAAACTTGTCAAAACCACCAAGATAATTGCAAAACTGCCGACAATTTGCAGCAAACTGGAGCCTAAAGAGGTCATGAGGAAAATCAAGGCACAGAACGGTGGGGTCACTATAACGGAGTGGAGCGTTCTTAACATTAAGAACGATCCAGCTGGGCGGACCATCGTTCTTAGTGTGCCTGAAAGAGATGCTGCCACACTTGGTGTAAGGGGATATAAGTTTCATATTGGATTTCACCAAGTGCAGGCTAAAATACTTGACAAACCTGCTCCTGCTGATGGGGATGAAGGTAGTTCAAGCAAACCTCCACCACAGTAGAAGTGGTACTACTAACCTCAGTAAGAAGTTTCTTGCTGGGGATATACACCTGGCCCTGATTCAGGAACCCTGGTTGGTTAGGGGGAGAACCAGTGGCCTCAAAGGAACTAAAGGTAAGCTTATCTGTTGTACCAATAGTAATGCTAGAACTTGTACATAAAAACATTGAGGTTTTACCCCTCTCTGAATTTATCCTTAGGGACCTGACAGCTGTGAAAGTCAGACTCAACATAGAGGGTAGGGACAGAGAAATTGTTTTTGGCTCTGGGTACCTGCCCTATGAAGAGAAGACTCCACCTGACCATTCTCTGCACAAACTCATGAACTTTTACAGAGATAACAACTTACAGGTAGTCCTAGGACTAGACTGTAATGCTCACCATGTTGTCTGGGGAAGTACGGACACAAATAAAAGAGGTGAGTACCTTTTAGAATTCATTCTAAACAACGGGTTAGATATTCTAAATAAGGGCAACGAACCAACTTCCATTACTTCCAATCGATCTGAAGTAATTGACATTACTATAGCGACAACGGTGATTATTAGAAATATCAAAACTTGGAAAGTAGATGGCAGACCTTCTGGCTCAGATCATCAAAACATCCATTTTGAAATTCACTCTAATGTGTGTCTGGATTGCATATTCAGAGACCCAGTTAGGACGGACTGGAAGAAATTCCAGGAGGAATTGACTGGGTTGGTTGAGCTCGGGAACAGACCTATTAGAGACAACTACGATCTAGAAGTTACAGCAGACCTTCTGCACAGTAGTATTCTAGATTCTTATCATAACAATTGCCCTATTCGCTCTAGGAGAGCTAAACTCCAATGTCCTTGGTTGAATGACTCTAGCAGCCGAAAGGGCAAATGTTAGGAAACTTTTTAATAAAGCCAAGAAAAATGGTGAATGGGAGAACTATAAAACGGCCCTCACTAATTATAACAAACTTGTTAGAAAAATTAAAATTTACTCCTGGAGGAAGTTCTGCGAAGAGATAGATTCTATCTCTGAAGGAGTTAGACTCCCAAAACTCCTCAAACAGGACAAACCTATTTTGGTTGGCACCTTAAAGGACAAGGAGGGTAATTTTGCTGCTTCTGGAAAAGAGGTTATGGTAATTATGACCAAAACCCACTTTCCTGAGTTAGAGATATTTATAGCAAAGAAGGGGAGCAATTTATTGGCTCTTTGTGAAGAGTCAATAGCGATCAATGGACCATCGCTAAAAATATCGTAAACTACAACATTGTTAAATGGGCAATCTTTGCCTTTAAACCTCTAAAAAGCCCGAGGCCTGATGGAATTATGCCCATCATGATCCAGAGGGCAGAGGAGGTTATCATACCAGTGCTAACTAGAATTTACAGAGCTAGCTTAGCACTGGGTTACATACCAAAGATATGGCAGAAGACTAGGATTGTTTTCATTCCTAAACCTGGCAAGGACACCTATGACCAGGCCAAGTCTTACAGACCAATCAGTCTTTCTTCATTCTTTCTTAAAATTATGGAGAAAATCATTGATTGACATATTAGAGATTACTTGGGTAGTAACAGTCCCTTGCATGCTCTTCAATTTGCCTATCAACCCAGCAAATCTACTGAAACCTCTCTACATCAGCTAGTTTCTAAGATTGAAACCACACTGGATCAAAAAGATATTGCCTTGGCAACTTTCCTCGACATCCAGAGTGCCTTTGATAACACTTCCCATCCATCCATCCTCAATGCACTTAGAGGGGCAGGGATTAATCAGACCATGTATACTTGGATTGAGGCCTTAATTTCGGATAGATGTATACAAATGAACATCTTCGGTGAATCATTTGAAAAAAAGACTACTAGAGGTTGTCCTCAAGGAGGTGTTCTCTCACCATTACTTTGGAACCTAGTTGTAAATAGCCTTATAAAATATCTAAATGATAGGGGCTATTATACGCAAGGATATGCTGATGACATTGTCATCCTTATCCTTGTCAAAGATTTCGACATAACTTGTCATCTCATGCAGGATGCTCTAAGTTATGTAGGTCAATGGTGCATGGATAGGGGCCTGACGGTTAATCCTCAGAAAACCTACCTTGTACCTTTTACATGCAAAAAGAAACGGAAAGGTTTTTTCATACCAAGACTATTTGATGTTGAAATCAATGTGGCTTCAGAGGTGAAGTATCTAGGCATTTATTTATACCAGAAACTCACCTGGAATAAGCACATTGATGATTAAATTAACCGAGCAAAGAAAAGCATTATGATTTGCAGGCGAATGCTTGGTAAAAACTGGGGTTTACATCCAAAACTGATGTTATGGATGTACCCAGCTATTGTCAGGCCCATTCTCACATATGCCTGTGTGATCTGGTGGCGTAAGGTGGAACAGAAGACTGTGATTAACAGACTAGGAGATCTACAAAGACTGGCCTGTCTCTGCATCACAGGAGCAATGTCCACCACACCGACCAAAGCATTAGAGGTTGTGTTGGATCTGTCTCCTTTGGACATCTTCATCTGCAGCACTGCCAGAATGATTGCATAAAGAATGAAGTTACAAAATCAATGGTACGACCAGCATTTTGCCAAAGGGAACATGGGTATTACTAGGAAAATTCAAGATCCTACTTTCCTGATGCCCTCAGACATCATGGAAAAATCATACATGTTTGATAGGACATATGAAATAGTTTTTCCAACTGGAGACGAATGAGATAACAACATGTTTGAAACTAAAACAGGAGATCTAATCTGGTACACAGATGGATCACTGAAGAACAGCCTATCAGGACTGGGAGTATGTGGCGTGTCACCAAGAACCAGCCTGTCTGTAAGCCTTGGGCAATACGCTACGATCTTCCAGGCAGAAGTTTTGGCCATTATCCACAGTCTGTGACTAAATATGAGGAAGGGCTATTACAGTAAGCGGATTCTCATTTTTGGTGACAGAATTAAGCGCTTTAAAAACACTTAATTCTTTTGAACTCAAATCTAAAATGATTTTGGAATGTAGAAACCTTCTTACAGAACTGGCAACTAGAAACAAGGTGATCCCTGTATGGATGCCAGGGTACAAAGGCATCCAAGGTAATGAAAGGGCTGATGAACTTGCTAAACAAGGATCGCCTTTTGCTCCCATTGGTGCAGAACCTTTTTGTGGGATCACTTTGAAGACCGCAAAAAACCAATGTTCTTAGATGGGAGAGACGGAAGATGTATGAAGCTTGCTCTTGGTCAAACCCACGCTAAAAGCATGATCTGTGGATCATCAGCGAGGATTGCCTCTGAAATTCTTAGATGCTCTAGGCAGAAGATACGTTTAATCGTAGGGTTCATAACTGGGCACTACTATTTCAGAAAACACCTCCATAAAATGGGACTGTTTCAGCAAGACCCTGTCTGCAGGAAATGTTACACGCAAGAGGAAACAGCCAAGCATATCATTTACGAATGCGAGGCTCTTGCCCTCCCTAGATTAGTTTCTTTAGGCATCATCCATACTGGAGAGTTACACCTAGACTCCATTAAAGGGTTATTGGAATTTATTAATGAAGTGGGTGACCCGAGTAACTGGAACTAGGAAACATTGGATTTGGAGTTAATGGTACAAAATGCTGATTAAAGCAGAGGTGCCAATGACATACAAACCCAACCTTAAGAAGAAGAAGAAGAACCTAAATCATATCAGAAAATAATTTAAAAAGATGTACTAAGTTGTTTACTGAATATCACAATTTAATTTACATTGCAATATTCATTCACCAAATAAGATATTAAAAGGAACTATGCATTGCTTTTGTGCATACATTGTTTATAAATAGTTCCTTATTCTAGCATAAAAGAAAAATTCAAGACTATGAAATTATTTTGTGAAATAGATCCACAATTCTTCTTCGTAAAAAATGTGAAAAAATTATGGAAAATCTTTTACAAATTTAAATTGATATATAACAAAAATTTCAACTATGCACTTCAGATAACACAGCTCGAAGTCTACACTACATATTTATCCTAGCTAAAGTCTTACAACTAATTAAATTTAAAAGATAAAATAATATTCAATTATTAGTCTCACAGAATTCATAATAATACATTTCCACAGAACAAGAGGACTAATAAGGCAGTAATAAAGATAAGATGTAAGAAATTTTACCACAAAAGGAACTTTAAGTACGGTATATTTTCTTAAAACATTTTTACCACACCTTTTTTGTTTGTCTCTCAACGGTCATTTTTTGCGCACGAGGGCTAATTAGACCAGGACCTACAGTTTAAAGTGGATTTCGAACCACTACAAACATCCATGCCCAAGATGGGATTCGAACCCACGAACTGTTGAACCGAAGGCAAGAGCACTAACAATTCGGCTGCCAGCTCGGCTGTTTTACCACACCTTATCGTGGTGGTGTAGTTTGTGTGTGCCAGTGATCCTGAAAGCTATGCTTACAGGAGCATTGACTCCTGACAGAGATACCCAAGCAGGACATGTCATAGGGGATACATCTGATGAGGAACACACTAGCTCTACACATTGGGGGTTGGATGTGGGCCTGAAAACCCCACTCTGTAAAATGCCTGCTATAAAGAAGCCTTCGAAAATTCATCAATACCAGATTGATAATTTGGCGACAATTGGTAAATGAATAGGGTACATGAAAATTGGAACATGTAATGTTTTGTGTTTGTATCACTCTGGAGCAATGAAACAATTGCAGATGCATTTAAATAGATATAAATTAGACTTGTTGGGTATTCAGAAGATTAGATGGAAGGAGAGTGGAACTTTTGAGATGGGGGATACATATACTCGACCAATACATGCATAAGATGAAATGTCCATGGAACTGGATTCGTTATTAAAAAGTGCCTGGGAGGAAACATTGATTTCAGTCCAGTCAATAACAGAATTAGCACTATAAGACTAAGAGGAAAACTTTTTAATATATCTCTGATGTCAATGCATGCACCAACAGAAGAATCTGATAAGAATGAGAAAGACAGATTTTATGATAATCAACAGAAAGAATATGACAAAGGAACAATGTAAAGATTGTAATAAGAGATTTTAATGGAAAGATTGGAAAGGGGGACAGTTTTTGACTCACAATCGGAAAGTTCAGTCTACATGACTTGTGAAACAAAAATAGATTTAAAACAGTGGATTTTGATGGTAATAATAATATGAAAATTAGTTTAACCTATTTCTATCACAAAGAGATGCATAAACATACTTGGCTGTAACTGGATGGAAAGACAAAAAACCAAATTTATCATGTCATAATAGAAAAAAAATTAGTATAAAAGCTCTAAGTGATAAGACAAAGAGTTTTTGAGGAAAAAACTAAGCAATACGATTGACAAAGACTAGTGGGGAATGGATCAGGAGGATCTGCTTGAAAAAAGTGGGAAAGATGGAAAACAGCAAAAGATGCCCTCGGAGACAAGAAAAAGACACCATGAAATGAATGGTTCAATGATGAGAGCGGAAACTCATAAAAGAAAAAAATATTCCCAGAGAAAAATACCATAATACGAACTAAGCCAAATGAAAAGCTCTATAAAGAAAAGAGGAAGATCATATGAAAATCATTGCGTTGTAAAGAGAGAGCCTCAAAAAGTAATAGAATACAGGAGGTGGAACACTTATCTGAGATAAGATATAAGTAGAATATATTCAAAAGTTAAAAACATCAAAAAGAATATCAATCCAAAATAAATTTCTGTAAAAATAGGGACAAAGAAATGATTTATAAAGAAAGCAAAATAACTAAAAGAGGGGCATAATATTCTGAAGAACTACTAAATAAAAAGGATACAAGAAATGAAGGGGTTGAGATAAATGAAGACAATGTGGCTGATGATGAATACTGTAAGCCTTCAATCATTTATTGAAGAAATAAAAGGTACAAAAAAATTAAAAATTGGAAAAATGGGTGAAGACTTGATTAAAGATGAGCTGCTGAAATATGGAGGAGAAAACTTATTAAGGATGTTATATGACCTCTTGGAAAGCATGTGAATTAAAGAATCAAAGCCAAATCATGGAATATTTTTTTTTTTTTTTTTGAGTATTAAAGTATTTTCAAAAATTACTGCGCGAATAGATTACAACCTCATATAGAAAAAAGTAATCTGTAATTATCAATGTGGGTTCAGAACTGGTCGGTTCACTATGGACTAGATTTTTAGTATTAAAAATATTCTAGAGAAGTTCTATGAACCAAACATCAAATTATATCAATTTTTAGTTGATTTTAAGCAAGCATATGTATAAATAGAAATTATATCATATCTTGAATGAATTTGGAACACCAGGAAAGTTAATAAGGTTTATTAAAATGATTTTGCAACCACAGAAGCTTAAAGATAGATTTCATGACATTTTAGAATATGGGATTAAGACACAGAAACACAATGTCTACTACACTCTTCAACTTCTGTTGGAATATATCATAAGAAAATTTTTCTCTAATCAACAGTGCACAATAATAAACTGATCCTTGCAAATTTTTACTTTTGTGGATGATGTGGACTTGATGTTTACAACTTAAAAATGTCTAATTGAAAAAACTTTAAAAGCCTGAAAAAGGAAGTAATGACAGTGGGACTTCTGGTTAACAGAGGTAAAACTAAATATATGTTTATGGATGAAGGATGTAGTTCAGTCACTAAAGCGTAAACAATGAGCTTAGATTTAAAAGGGGGTCTGAATTTAAATATCTCGGTTCAATTATATCACTGAAAAATTAAATAACCTTTGAGATAAAGGCTGTTGGAAACAGAAATGATACTTTTTAATGATTTATGGTGTTTAAATCTTAGATGCTCTCAAGAAGGTTACCAATAAAACTATAATCAGACCTATTGTAACTTATGCAGCAGAAACTTGCACTACTACTGAGAAAGAAGAAAAATATATGGACCAACTGGGGACGGAGATATGCAGAGGATTAGGAATAATTCAGAATTAATCAAAAATAGAATCAGTAAGGCTAACAAATGTTGTCAGAAATTGAAAAGTTAATTTAAATCTAAATTCATAAGTTGCAAAACAAAAATACAGTTATACAAAACACTAGTAAGATGAATTGTTTTATATGGCAGTGAATGTAGGGCAACTCACAGATGAAGAGAAATTGAAGACATTCGAGAGAAATATCTTAAAAAAAAATATTTAAGCAAAAGAAAATGGAAACTAGAGAATGAAATACAATCATGAGTTAATCAGGGAACCAAACAGTAAAAATGATCAAGACTTTCTAAATAAGGTGGCTAGGCCATGTTTTTCGATATAATAATGAAAATCCTGTTAAAAAAATAACTTTTCTAACTCTAGAGGGAGACAAGAAAATATCAAGAACTAGGTAAATAGATGGAATGGAAATATGGGTGAAGGTCCTGGGAGCTAACAGATGGAAAAATATAGCATCAAACACATCAAAATGGTGTAAGCTAACTGAGACTGCCCAGGCTGGCAACCAACTGTAGTGCTTGGAAAGATTTAGATTTGGACATTTGCTGTCATCACTCCTTCAATAGTGAATAATGATAAAATACTGAGTTAACATGACAATGATCAAACTTATAGGAGTAATTTGTAGACTAAGCTAAACATAAGATATTTATTTTAAGTGAAGGAGAAATTATTTTACAATTTTGAATATAATATTACATTCTGTCAAACGTTTATGGCTTTAAAGGAAAATATACATGAGAAGATAATGCAAATGAAGAATATATGAGCAATATGAGCATGACAATGAATATAGGAAAATAAATTACAAACAAAATAAATATTTCAACTAAGAATAGGAAAATACTTTAGAATAAAAAAGTACAAACTGTTCTTATTAGAAACATTTTAGTTTGGTTTGTTTGTTGCTCAATGGTAATCTTTTGCTCACAAGGGTTCATTAGAGCACAATTTGTGGCTTGAAGTAGATTCTGAATTACTACAAACATCCAAGCTCAAAGTGGGAAAATACCCATGAACTGTGGAACCAAAGGCAAGAGTGGTAACCATTATAGAATATTTTTGGTAGTAAGATATATGTTGCAGTGTTTTTAGAAAAGCATTTTTGATTTCTTAACTAAAATTTAGTCCCATGTTTCGGAATTCCATTTTTATATCAACTTTCCATTTAATGCTGGTTTTTTAATTCTACTTCAATAGAAAACTTAAATTATTATAAAAATGATTATTTTTTTAACTTACATGTTGAAAAGATATGAGAATATTTGAAAATTAGATTCTGTGAAATTAAAGATTTGATTTCTCTTTTTGCAAATAATCCAAGCGATTGCCATATAATAAGATTCCCTTTTATTTTTACCCTCATTAGGCTCATTTATTTATGCAAAAATATAGTTCATAAAATTTTTAGATACTAATAAACATGATTGAAATTTTAAAATAGACAAAATCAAGTTTACAAGAGATAAAGAAAGTCCTACCTTTTAGATCATACTTTTCATGCAATCTAATGTATGAAGGAAGTAGGTTATTCATCACTACCATACGGATGTTTTTCCCGGAACACTGCAAAAGAATAAAGATTTACTGAAAAAAATTTTTTAACCTACACTAACCAAAGATAATTTGAATGATATCTATTAACAAATAAAATCTAATATCTTACATACAGTTTTGTTTAAGTAGACTTATTTTGGTATAAATATTTTTTAAGAATAATGTTTTTGAAATAAAAATGCTATAGCTATTCTATACCTCACAACTATAACACTGAACAATTTTAGTGAATCAAATAATACTCTGAAATTGTCATATTGAAAAATTTATTTCTTTACCATTTTATTAAAAAAAATTCTGTATAAAAAATAAAAATCTTTCCTAGATTTTTGATTATGGAAAACTAAAGACAACTATTTTTAATGCTCATCATAACTTACAGTACATTTTACAATAAAATTATAAAATAGTATGAAAATGTCAGTGAAAAAGAAATTGAAATTCTACACATGCTCTAGTTCTGTTTTACCCATTACTATATATATATATATATATATATATATATATATATATATATATATATATATATATATATATATATATATATATAAATGCATACATCACACTTACAGTAAGACATAAAATTTATCTACAAAAGATTTGTTTAATTATAACCATAACAAAATTTTGGTTGCCATATTAAAATTAGCATTTTAAAACTACATTACTGCAATGATTTTAGTTTGATTCATTTTTCACAAGAATAATGCAATATTTTCCACCACTAAAAATTGTTTGAAACTGACCTGCAAAATGATTTTTTTTCTTTTAAGATTTATTTTATATAAATGTAATGGAAAATTAACGTATATTATACATATATGCTTACAATTAAAATAAAAAAAGAAACAAATATTGATTCTGTTCACATGTAAGTCTATCTTTTCATAGAAAATTTTATATATAGATAGATATATATACATATAAACCTGGGGTGTTACCATATAAAATATAAATATTTAATAGTAATAATAATATAAATTTTAGGGAGCTCTCACCAATGGGATAGTAAACAATAGTTTTAAAAATGCATTCTCATATCTGCCAAATTTGGAAGGGGAAAAAATTAGATTCTACTGATTTTGAGCAAAAAAATTAGGAGACATTACTAGAGGCATTTTTGTTTAAAACAGAATGTTTGAACTAGTTAGTATCGCAAAAAGACCATTTTACTCTTTAGATTATACATTTAGAGAATGATTAATGTTAAAAATATTTTGTTTTAATCTTAATACTTTAACAAAATATTCATTAGGTTCATAAAGGAACTATGAAAAACAAAAGAGTATAATACATGTAAAAAAATAAACATCAATGTTAATGTCCCAACATTCATTTTATAGGGCAACTTTTACTACACTAGTGCAACTTATAAATATTAAACTTATATAAGATTACATAAAAACATAAAATACATTACAAAATAAATTTAGTTCAATGACAAATACTTCTAAGAATATAGAAATTATCAAATATTTTGTTCATAAAAACATAATATATTCCAAATTTGAATAACTCATGGCAATTTATTTTTTCATATGTTGCAAACTTACGTTTTTTTAGAAATGAATTGGTGAACTGTTGTTCAAAACATTTTTTCTCATTTTGAGAATATTTAAGCTATTTTGAGACTATTTAAGCAACTAAAATAACTCAACAGATTTCTTCCAGCAAAATTTCGTCTGTTTTTAAGTTTTTCACTGAAATTGCCAAAAATCAGTAGATTTTCATATATTATAGGGAAACCGGGAGAAATGTAAAAAATCAGGAGTTTCTCAATAAAATCAGTAGTTGTCAGCTCTATGCATTCTAAATTAGCATTCTTATAATTTGTTGAATAATTTCTATTTGGAGGAAGGAATACAAATGAAATGGCCTGTCTATTGCATGCTCTATTGGGCATGAACACAATTGAGCATGTTTGGGACATTCTAGGCAAACATGTTGCTGGTCACCTACCACCTTACTCTCCTTAATGAACAGGAAAGAGCATCAATGAGACATAATACAATAGTCTCTCATTAATAGCCTCATTGACTTGATACTTTAAAGGTGTACACAGTTGCTGGCTGTCTGGGGAATTTTATTCCATACTAGAAATATTTTCTTTTAAGGAAACACCTTTTCTTGTTTTTTCATGTATAAATTGTGTTTTTTGTACCCAAAGGCTCAATAAATTTTTTCTCCTAAGCAAATGTCATTTTTATCTCATACAGTCTATTACACCCGTCAATAATGTATAAATCAACCAAACAATTCCCCAGGTGCAAGATCAAGTCACAACCTCAATATCCTTTAATTATTTTGAGCAGTGTATTTTTGAAACAATTGAAGAAAAATTAGCAACATTCTTTAATTTAAAAATGTAAGACTTAAATTTATCAGGAAATAGTAAGGATTATGTGGATTAGAATACACAAGACAATTTACTAAAAAGGTGCAGTTACTTTCAATGATCTTGTTAATTGAACAGTTATTTTTGTAAGCAGTTACTTTTAAAAATTTTGACTTTGATATTCTTCTATTTATTCTCTTTATTGATATGCTTCATTTGATACTACCAAAAGTTAAATAAACAAATTATGCCAATACTTCCCCATTGTGAATCTTTTATGAATGATAATGTAGGATACAACCAAGAAAATCCTTATAAAAGTTCTACTTATATTTTCTTCAAGGAAAAGATAAATACTATTTGTGAATCAAAACTATGGAACTGAGTATGATACACAATATTCACAATTAAAATTAATAAGCAATTCTGTACATATAATTTTACTAAACACCCATGCATGAAAGAAAATTTTTAAGAATTCATACAGCATTTATCATTGATCATAACATTTAAATACAGCAATAATATTTCAAGATGGTGACTATATTTTTGCTCAAAGTAAACAAGTAAAAATGCATTTATAAATTTCTTACACGAATTAAAATAAACCCAAATAGAAATGTTGGATGTCAAATGAAAAAAAATTAAATTTAAAGGAAAAGATAGTTAAAATTAGAAACAAAAAATTGTCACATGTAGAAGTGTCATTCAAGTTTAATATACAATAGTATTTGTCAAAATATAATTATTTCTTGGAAACAAATTGAAATTATTATCATTTGTAAAATTAGCTAATTTTAATTTAAAAGATAACAAAAAGTAACAATAAATAAATTAGAAACTTACTTGGTAGCAATAAAGACCAAAAAATTTTGGTAATAAAGTTCTAGGATTTTGATTTAGATTCATATAATATCCAGCTAAAAGCTTTTGAAGGAATTCACTTTCTTTGTGTTGAACAGTTTTAATTATGAACTCATCATCATCAGTTAAGTAAAAAATGCTACCACTTGCACCAGGATTACTAAGTTCTCTCATAGGGTGATGACACAAAGATAATAGAAAGTCATCAGGTTGGATACCAAAGAGATCTCTAAAATATCTAAAAGCTAATGGTGCATAAGTCTTGAATCGAAATTCACTAAAATGATGGGCTGGAGTTACATTTGAACCATCCCTGAAAAATAAAATAGCTCTTAATCATATATTTAGCAAATTATTATGAAACGCAGAATCATTTTAATATTTTTTATTTAGAAATTAGTTTCAATTGTTCTTTATATTAGTATGACTTTTCTTCCAAATACATTTTCGTTTTTCTGGTCAAGAAAGAGTGAAATTAATTAAAATAGGTGTATTTCTTTCACAATACAGCTTTGTAAATATTGTTCCAAAATCACAAAACAAAGGAACTTTTTTTAATTAATTTTTTGGATATTTATTTTATTCAACTATCAGGTGATATTTGCCCCATGTTTTGAACATAAAGTTTTATTCACTTTTACAAAGAATAATAACTATATAATAACTAATAATCCACTTATTTAAACATAAATGGAGTTGAGAAATTAGCACTTAAAGAGCAATGTAAAATAGAAATATAAGCAAATAATGAGGTAACAATTTGAAATAGTACACATTAATTACAAAACCTTCTTTTAAATCATTTAAAAACTTTCAGAAGTGTTAATTTTACACCATAGAATTATTTCTTATCAACTGAGTAGTTAAACTTAAATATTAGCTGAGTAGAATCTTTTTGAAAAGATGCTCAGTTTAATTTTCTGCACTCAAGTTTTAATTAAATGCCAATAGCTTAAAGTAATTTCTGAACCACTGCAAAAAAACCATGATTAAACTGGGACTCAAGCCCTAAAACTGAAGTCCAGAGCCCTAACCATTCATCTGCCAGCTCAGCAAAATTATGCATATAGAAATGGAATAAAATAATTTGTGAAGTAATAAAGAAATATATAAGTGACATAGTTATCTTCACTATATGAGGTTCAATATATAGAAAATGCTTATTTTAAATTAGTATAGTTCTAATTTAATACAGAAAGTACTTATTAATCACTTGCAGAAAAAATCATTAATTTCTCAAAATTATAATGAAGTGCAGTAATCTCTCAAACTCAGGTATCTCATTTACAGCTCTTTAAATGGAACATCCGAAAGCTAGCAAATATACTAACATCTGTGGCTATTTTTTGAAATGCAAATGGACTCCCATATTGAGTTTAAGTTCAGTTTGTTTTTGTTGCTCAAGAATATTTTTACACACAAAAGTTAATTAAACTAGGACCTACAGATTAAAGTGGATTCTAAACCACTAGAAATATCCACGCCTGATATGAGAATCAAATCCATGAACTGTTGAACTGAAGGTCAGAGCATTAACCATTCTGCAGCCTGTTCAGCAAATTTAAGCAAGATAATATAAGTAGTTATATTGAAAATTTACTTTAAGAGTAGTTTCTTGATAATATGATTCTTATAATAAATGGCTAACATATTCATTTAATTTAAATCCCATCGAAAATATTTGGGCAATAATATTAAATATAAAAACACAGATGGCAACAGAATATTAAAAAAAAGTACAATTGCTATTCCTAAATTATGAATCAATACATCATTTTAAAATCAAAAATTACACTCATGAGTTTTAATAGGTAATAAATATGATGAGATCCATAAGTTGATGTTAATTTTCTCAAACTAGCTAGATAACCTAACACACAATTTTATCACTATTGCTCTGTCATGGGTTCACTCTAAAATAGTTTTATTGTTTTATGATACTGTATTTTACATTTTTAGTGGATATTGTAATTGCAAAAAAAATAGATATTAAGAGTTTTTTACGCACATTTCGCTCCACAAGATATGTCATATCATTTAAAACATAGATTTGGTTAGCGAAACAGCTTGTTTTTATTTTAGGGAACATTTTACATTCAATGAGATTTCCTTCAAAAAATGTGATAAAGGAAAAATTTATCATAACATACGGAGGGAATGAAGTTGTTTCTACAATAGTGAAGTCAAGCATTAATAAATCACGTTCTGGTTTTGAAGCTAAGGATCCAATTGCATGACCAATACCAAGCTGGATACTTTGCATTATTTGAGAAGTTCCAATCTGAAAAAAATGAATATTTTTGTCAACAATTATGTAATTGCTTGCCTCTAAACTAATTTCTCCTAAGTGGAAAATTTAAAAAAAATCTAATATTTTTAAAAATGGATCTTTAGCAATAGATCATTAAGTATGTATAATTCATGATGAAATTTTAAGCAGAGAAAAATAAAATTATACTTGAAATAAAAACTTTATGAAGCATGTTATTTAAATATTTTACTTTCACATCAAATTACATTTAAACAACTAAATACTCTTTTATAAAAAAAAATTACAAATATAAAAAAAATTATTGCAAAGAAAGATAACAAATGGAATTTTAAAAACATCACATAAAATACAAAAGATTTTATGAAGTTGAAATAAAATCCCATAACAAGGGATTTAAATACAATCTTAAATATAATTACAAATCTTAAACATAATTCATATTTAATAAAAGTATTTTCCAAGTTTTTCGGCAAGCATTTTAGACAGGAAATACCCAAGATTAATCTTGATAAAAATAAAATGCTCTTAAGGTTTATCATTCTAAATCAAATAATTAAATAATCGTAACTACATTTAAATGATATTATACATGGAGTAAAATATGTACTAAATTTCCAAGGTATTTAAACTGAAACAATTTTAAGTTAAATATGTTAACCATAGTTTTCACAGCCTTACATAATCATTATTACTAATAATTTTTTTCTATATGTTAGAATACATATGAACATATTATGGCGAATTGTATATATCTACATAACTATGTAGATATATATACAATTCGCCATTAAAATTATCACATGAGAAAAAAAATCCAAATAACTGATTTATTAGACAAATGTATTAAACTAGTAAAATTATTGATAAAATTTTCAAACAAATTTGGATTGATTTGGTTTGTTAGTAACTCTAAGCTATTTTTTTATATAAGGGTTAATTATGATGCTGTGAAAGTTTAAAGTAGATTCTAAGCCACTACGAATGCACAATCCAAAGTGGGAATAAAATCCTTAAATTGTGGAACCAAAGATTAGAGTGCAAACCATTTGTTTGGCAACATGGTTTAGAAATTTGGAAATACAGATGCTGAAGAATCAGTATACAGAATAAACAGTTCAAACAGTAACATATATCTGTATATAGTAACAGATCTCTCTTATTATTACATTCACCTGGGCAATCTCTCAGAGACTGCATAGCATATACCAGTACAGATGCCTATACAGTTTCAATAATTGACAGTTCATTGAGTGTTGTGACTAGCTTGTGGTTACCAGCAAGTGTCTTATCAACCACTGACCAGCTGTTTTCTATTGATAAAATTCAGAGAACATGTTGGTCTAGATAGAGCTAAGCATCTACATTAATTTTCTATAAAATATTGAAAACATATGGTCTTGAATAATCATGCTACAATATAGCATTTCGAAAGGCTTGAATAAATGATAGTCACAGGCCCTATCACAATAGAAATGTAAGTCCTTTCAAAGTGCCTTTTATAAAAAAAGAAATGAATGAGATATGCATTTAAAGGCACTTTTATCATCCCTTCAGGTGATGTTGAATACAGGCTGGTATCTGCATTCATTATAATGCCAAACACAGATGTTGAAATCATGATGCTATGAACAGATATTCTTCTAAAAATACGGTGTCACATCAGTGTTCTATCAAGGTTTGTCATTAATCACTAATTTAATACTGTTACAGTCACTTGGTTGTAATGTTACATCAAGAATTGTAAAAAAAAATGAGTGAGTGATAGCTGACAATCCATGCCGATGTAAACAAGTTCGAAATAGTTGCTCAAACACACATTGTTTTGAAAACAAGCCTATTTCTTGACTCAGAGCTTATGAAATGGCAGTATAATTAATAGCGGCCAAGTGGTTAAGCATGTCAGTCTTCTCAGTTGTTACTAACAGCATGTAGATGTGGTTCAGCATAGCTTTCTATATGAATATGTTGATTTCATCGATTCTACATTCTGAAGACAGTTATGGGAACTAGACTAAAGAAAAAAGCAATACTGTGATAAGATAAACTGCGACCTCTATCAATATGAGATTTTCTTCTTACATGAGAGATCACAACTTTTCATTAGATGAAAATTTGATTTGGTTGTTATTAATGGTCATTTTTTAACACGTGGGCTACGTAAACTTTGAACTACAGTTTAAAGTGGTTTCCATATCACTACAAACATTTGCGCCTGAGATGGGATTGAACAGATGAACTGTAGAACTCAAACTGAGAATGTCAGCTTGGCTGAACAGGCAATAAACATTCAAATAGAATTTATGTATAAGAAACTAGTTGAACAATTTCTACATTTACAAAGGCATTGCAGATGTAACACTTATTTCACACAAATGTCTCGAAAAACTAACAATTTATATAACCATTTTTATTGCGTAAATTTCAAGTATGTATCATGCCAACGTCTTAATCCAGAATTGAATTTGCAACATCAAAATGGAGAGATTAACTAAAATGTTAATTTCTAATGGGTGATGAAAATGTTTAGGTGTAAATAACTAAAAGTAGTAAGCAAAAAAAAAAAATAATGAAATCAATTTTATTTATACATAAGTGAATGAAACCTCTTTACAAATGTAAAGAGGTTTCATTTACTAATCTTGAATTACATATTTAAATGTTACTGTGTAAAAACATTTCTTAGAGATCAATATTCTTACTGATAGCATCTTGAAAGTTGTATACACAAACATATTTTTACTTATGACTATAACATATTGAATAACTTGATTTAAAGTTTTTTTTAATAAGAAAGAAGAAAAACAATAAAATTACTTTATAACAGTGAAGTAGTAGTTAAATAGTCAGATGAGTTAGTGAGAATGTCAGAGGAAATGCATTCATAAGCCCTGTCAAAAGAAACTATTTATTACCTTAGATTTTTCTCTTCTCAGATATAGTTAAAATTAAAAATTTAAGTTTTTAAAATTTATGACTAGTTTTAATTTTAGCAAAAATTTAAACTACCTTTTACATGATTTGGAATTTCTTTGTTTTACTCACAACATTTTTTTTAATTACATCAATGGAATAATTCTCAATTTTATATTTACTTCTGACAAAAAATGTTATTCAATTTTACTTATAAAGAATAAAACTATGAAATCAGAAAAAATTAAAATTTATTACTATTATTAACTATATATATTTACATTATCATGATAATGCTATAGCATACATATGAGCAAGTTAATATTTTATTGATTATGAGCTAAATGTATGAAAATATGACATCCTTTATAATAAAATGACAATCATGCACACATTTAATAAATATAAACAATATCAGCATTAAAAACCAAACTTAATAAGAAATAGTATAAAATTAAGTTGAATGGATTAAAAAAAATATATATTTTTTTTGAGACAAACTTTTATATTTACAGGAGTTTTTAGCTTACTTTTTTAAAAGTTATTTGGCCTTCTTCATTTACCCTCCGGTGACCAATTTTCCTTTCTTTTAATTTTCGACGATCGACCATTTCAGCAGGAGTTACTGGAGGTGCACTGACTGGCGTTTTAGGCCCACTTTCCACTCCTTGTTGTAACTCCTGAGCTGCATTGACCTGAGAAAGCATTTAAAATATTCAACTTAACTTTAATAACATTTAAACATAAAAGTCTAATATAGCTAAGTAAACATATGATTTGGTGTTTGACTAAACTACATAAAAAGATCAGTAAAATTTTGGATAAATCTACTATAAAGATGGGCAAAGTACAGTATACAGGGGTATGTTAACTCATCGATAATAGCTATTTGGCTTATAACTGAAATGTTTTAAATTAAAAATTATACAAAACTAAAGTTAAAATTTTAGTTGCATTTACAATATTTTCTTATATATCAAGATGCCTATTATATATCTAGATTAAATAAGTAACTTGTACATTATTTTCAGATCTTACACTTTAACTTAGATGTACAATCAGAATATTAATAAAAGTAAAGTGACTTTTAGTTTAGAAAGTTTTAGAGTTCTGCATATAAAAGACATGCTTTTATTCCATGAGAAATAATTTAGTGCATATTTGAAATGTTAAAACATACAGCATGACTTTTAGATGCATTTCAAAACATTTTCGTTGTTACATGAACAACTTGAAAATTAAGACAGAGAGGAATTAGTGATTTTTTTGGACTGCTCCCAAAAACGTTCATGCATAACTGGTTTAGGGCCACAAATTTGAAATATTTCTTGGCTTAGGATTGTTTTTATTCTTAATAATCCTTTTATAGGATTTTGAAAAATAAAGACAAAAGACAAAGACTTTAAGAATTGATTCAAATAATTTTTATAAACATTCATTCTTTTTAAGCAAAAAATAACCGTTTACAAAATATATTACATTTCATTACTTACATCTATGGGAGGAGGTTTAGCTTTCTTTTCAGGATGAATATCTGAAAAAAATTAGATGACATAACTTATTTAATGATATAACATAATTATAAAGAGAAATAAGTACATATATGAATAAATATTTCCTTACTGGTTATTTCCTTACTTGTATAATGTATTTACAAGGCAAATTGATGAATAATCTCAGCAATATTAAAGTTAAAAAAATAATAAATTACACAATTGATATATTGCTATTGAAAGTGTATTCAGTTCAACAGTATTGCAGTATTTTATAGGATTATTGGGAAACATTCACACACACAAAATTATGAACACTGGATCATTATAAAAAAGTTTTATGAGATTTTTTAGATTAAAAAAATAGTAAAAAGCAATAACAAAAGTGATTGCCAATTAAATATATGGTAAATGTTGTTGGATATTGGTGAGATAAATTAAATTGTTATGAAAGAAATTTGAGAGAAACTATTAAAATTTAATTTTATTATAGGCTTCAAAAGTTAAAAATACAATTGCTAAAAAAATTGCAATGGAAATTTTTTTCTTCTATTAGAGGTTGTTTGCTTTTCTTTTCTTTTCTTTTTTTTTTTTTTTTTGATAGATTCATTACTTTACCATATTTTGCCAATGAAGGGAATCCAATTGCAACTTATGGTTTAAAGTCTATTTTGAATCATTAGAAACTTAAACATAATGAATGTCAAATCCACTAACTGCTGAAATAAAGGGTTAAAGAACTGCCTTTTAATTTATTAGAGAACAATCTCTTTAAAAACTTTTAGTACTAGTGAAAGATTTAATAAGAATAATTTAAATCTGGAAAAATATACCATCTTTAGGAAGGCCATTCAGTAATGAGAATAAAATTTTGTATTCATTAATAAAAAGTAAACCAAGATAATTAACCAATATCTAGCTTCATATTGAAATTTAATAACATAAATTTCAATATATAAGATAGGCTAAAGATAAAGTTGTTACACTTTAAGAATAAATAAAAGTTGACCGATTAAAATAACATCTTCTCTTTTTAGGCTTTACAAACATTTCTAAACAAATGTGAGTGATGAAAGAAAAATGCTCTCTTATGGCAATATATACAGAAGAAAATGATGATACAGACTACTGCAAAAATAAAACTTCATTTAAGAATGGGATCTTTAAAGTGAATTTTTTAAATACTTATTAATCAATTCAACAAATTTAGCTACAAATTTACAAAAAGGTATGATGCATTAAAACAAGGAGACTTAATTAAGATATGAAATATATATATATGTATATATATTTTACAATTTGAACACAGATTCGGGTTCATTAAACAAAATATAGGGTCAAATAAGTTGTCAAAATAATATGACATCAGTATGCTTGAGGGGGATAATGTTCCAATCCTGGAATTTCGCCAAACCGAAGTCAGAGACTGAATACTGGATATAAGTATAAAAGAATATTTGGTTAATAATGTCTTTACCATCTTCAGCAGTGCAATTAGATAGTTCATTGCCAGTAATACCAACATGACTAAGTACCTGGCAAAATAGAATCTCAAAACCATTATGAGATTAGTAAAGCCAAGGTTTTGTAAATAGGGATGGAAATTCTTAGAGAAATTGAGCTGCTTTACAATGCTCATGCTATTAGTGTAAATGCAGAATTTACTACAGCAAGAACATTTAATGAATTGAAGAATACTGAGAAAGGCAACAATTTTAGTTGCGTAAATAGAGCCCGGCAGAAAGAAGGCTATAACTATAGAGTGTGGTGTCACAAACAATACCACTATGAACATCTTTTCCAATTTTTGATCTGTTAGTAAAAACAGGGTAATATTCATGGAATTTGTTGCAATGACAGCCATATATTTGCTTGAAAACAGTGAAATTAGTAGTTTCTTTACTAAACAGAGCTAAATTGTCGAAACACCATACACGCTGAAAATCACAGGGAAGAATATTAAAGTCATTAGCAATCTCAGCTGGAGTAACATGAAGATTGGCTTCCTCTTAAATATTCTTGGATCCTAGTACTAAAGAGAAGAGTGCAGAAAAAAAGTTAAAAAGTCTCTTTAATGAAGGATTAATGATGGCAGATATTAATAGATAGTTAAGAGTGAAATAATTCCTGAAATAATAATAAAGGGTAAGTTTAAGGCAGGCAGCAAACCTGGTCACTGTCATCTGGACATGGTGGATGACTACCAACCATCCACGAAATGACGTAACATATGACCCAATTGAGGTGGAGCTTTCCAACAAATTGAGTATTCAGAATGTTTAATTTTCTTTCATCCACAACCGAGCAACAAGTGTATATTTACTTGATTTGCACTGTTTGTATAAGAAAATGGAATTCAAACTTTTTGTAGAAATTGAAGAATTTATTATTGAATATTTTAAAAGCAAGATAAATTTAATAGGTCAATATGTTTTAGAATTTTATTTTTTGTTTTATAATACATATTTATTCATTTTATTATATATTTTTCAATAAGTAACAATATAATAGGTGTTTATGGGACCTATGTGATGATAATTATTTTAATTAAAAATATCAACAATATAATGATCTCAGTTGAATAATTAGAAATAATTTCGACAAAAAATTTAACGACAAAATTTCACAAGATTTTTAAAAGCAATTTTCATTTTATTTAAATCTTCCCCATTGAAATTGCTTTTTAAAATTAGAAAATTTTTTTGAATATATTTAGTTTTTAATAAAAATTAACTAAATAAAGCGTTTTTAATTTAAACTGCAGAAACTTTAATTTGAATACTTTTGTTATATTTATTATTACATTTTTGAATGCATTAAATACATAAACATGAAATATGATAAATTTATTTATAATTTTTAATTAAATATTATGAAACAGACTATGAAATAAATTATTACTTATTAAATAATTTAATATTAAATAAGTTAATGAAATAATTATAAAAGAATAACTATTTATCAAATTAGGATTTTTAATATAATGCAAATAAGTTAAGTATTTGTAGTAAAAAGTTTTATAAAATGACTTCACAATTTAGTTTATATAATTCAAAGTTTAAAAATTCGTTTCAAAGAAATCTTGTTAACTTTATTTTAAATTAGTTGCATGAGCAATTGAAATAAGCCTTATGTTACATAAATTTGTTCTTTTTTTCCCTCTTCTAAACATACTTCAGTAATAATATTTGCTGCTGATATTAAAATCAAAGCATTACATGCAATATTTCTTGGGGTTTTGAGCCTGATTATTTTTTTCGAATATTAAAATATTAACAAATACGCAATACAATAATAATGGAAGTCAAACTGTAAATAAACATTCATTGGTCAATATTTGGAGTGATTGTCTTGTGTTTGGCTAGTATACGAGACACCAGGGATCCATAAAACAGACATAAGTGAAACACCGTCCACAAGCAATGTGATGCACAGGTTTGCTGCCTACCTAACGCACCTTATATTCTAATAGAGGTATGTTGGAGTCTATATAGAAGACAGGATAACTGATATATCTGGTTCAATAAGATTCAATAAGCACTTCAAGAAGTATCAAGAAGAACTTTTAGTATGCTCAGACTTCTCATACTAATTTAATATGAGGTGAAAAAGTAAGTCTTATCAAAGATTACCACAAGGTTCTGAACCTTCTTAACTGGAACATCATGAATGCAGATAATGGGATCAGGGTGAAAGTATCATTTCTTACAAAAATAGATACTATTGCTTTTAGTGGTGTTATGTATCTGGCAACAGCCAGATTAGAGAACTTCCCAAGCTGTGTGACGCGTGCGTGCTTTGTTTACCTTTTTGGGTTCCGTAGTTTCGTATTGTACACGTTCGGTGTAGTTTTTGTTATGCTCGTTCGTGCCTGTGTATCTTAATGCTAATAAATGTTCTTTGCGTGTATGTAAAACTAATTGTATCGTCTCTTGGTCTACCTGGCATGCATGACAAAAGAGTTGGCGATTAGGATGGGATCTTTGAACATTAATTTTGAATCTTATGATGCGTCTGTGGAAGACTGGTCCAGTTATGTGGAACGTTTAGAATCTTACTTCGTTGTTAATGGGATTGAAGATAAAATGAAAGTCCCTGCTATTTTAAGCCTTATGGGAGCAACAACGTATAAATTGTTAAAGAATCTGGCCACTCTGAACATTTTTTCTGAATTGACTTATCAAGATATTGTAAACTTACTTTCGGAACATTTGAATCCTAAACCACTAGAGATGACAGAACGGTTTCGTTTCTACAAGAGGAAGCAATTTGAAGGTGAGTCCATTGCAAATTATTGAGCCGAAAAACTGTCGATACACTGTAACTTTGGGAACAATTTAAGTACGATGCTTCGTGATAAATTGGTGATGGGTCTCAAAAACGAAAATATACAGAAAAAGCTGTTAGCAGAGGATAAGTTAACAAACGAAAAAGCTAAGAGCATTGCATTCGCAATGGAATCTGCTCAAAGAGATGTGTGTGAAATTCAGAATCAAATGGTATCGATAAAAAAATTACATAGTTCGCAAGATAAAACTATCAAAAAAGATTTTTCTAAATTTAAGAAATCTGAACCTACAAAAGTTTGATAAATCTCGGAAATGTTACAGATGTGATAGTACTCAACATTTAGCTCACAAATGTAAGCACAAGAACACTCAGTGTAGGAATTGCTTAAAGAACGGGCATTTGGCAAAAGTCTGCCGCTCAAAACGTAACGAAACAGTTAAACAAATAGAATCTTGTTCTGAAACTGTACCAGTTAATAGCGTTAAATCACCACAACATGCAAGGGATAAGATTTTATTAGAAATTTTTGTTGAAGGGAATAAATGCTTATTTGAATTAGATACTGGAGCTGCTATTAGTTGTATGAATGTGAATGAATTTAAGAAACTTTGTCCGGATGTAGCCATTAAGCCTACCAAATTATTCCTTAGGAATTTCAATAATTCTATGATAACATCAGCTGGCCAAGCAGTGGTGCAAATTCAATACAAAGATCAAATTAATACAGAAACTATTTATTTGGTACATGCAAAAGTAAACACAGTTTTTGGTCGTGAATGGTTCAGAAATTTCCAATTAGACTGGAGCTCAATTAAAGCAGTTCGGGTTGAAAATTGTAATTCTCGAACCAATAAATTAAATATCTTGCTTCAAAAGTATGAGAAAATTTTTTCTACGGGTATCAGGAAACTGGAAAAGTTTTGTTGCCGTCTTCAAATGAAACCTAATTACAAACTGGTATTTTTTAAACCTCGACCAGTAGCATTTGCTTTAAAAGAAAGAATAGAAACTGAACTTAATAGGTTAGTTACAGAAGACGTCATTGAGCCGGTGACATATAGTGATTTGGCTACACCAATTGTTCCTGTTATCAAACAGAATGGGAACCTACGAATCTGTGGTTCCCATTCTGTTTGAGGTGACCGACATCTATTGACGATCAGTACTCACAAGGGTTTGTTCCTTTACTAGAGAATGAATTATGGTATAGCCTTAGCTCCAGCAGTGTGGCAGAGAGCCATTGAACAAGTTTTATCAGGCATCGTGGGGTTACATTTTTTTTAGATGATATTACCATAACGCGGAGAAATGATCAAGAGCATTTTGAAAGGTTGGAATTAGTACTACAGAGACTAGAAGAATATTGTCTCAGAGTAAATAAGCGGAAAAGTGAATTTTTTAAGAACTCTGTGAATTATTGTGGTCATACAATTGATAAATTCGTATTTTTTGACAAAACACAAGAACAAAACACAAGAAAAAATCGATGCAATTACGAAGGTACCAGTTCCAAAAACTGTATCTGATTTGAAGAGTTTTTTGGGTTTAGTCAATTACTATGGAAAATTTATTCCCAACTTATCTACTCGTGTCGCTCCTTTCAATAATTTACTGCAGAAAGGTACTAAATTTTTGTGGACTGCAGAATGTGAAAAAGCTTTCAATGCATTGAAACAAGAAATTGCTTCAGACCGAATTTTATGCCATTATGATCCTAAGTTACCTCTTGTATTACAAACTGATGCATCACCAGTTGGAATAGGAGCAGTTTTAAGTCACATTATGCCAGATGGTTCAGAAAAACCAACAATGTTTGCATCAAGGTCATTGACTAAAACGGAATGCAATTATTCGCAGATAGATAAGGAGGCTTTGAATATCGCATGGGGAGTAAAGAGATTTTATCAATATTTATTTGGTCCACATTTTGATCTCGTAACCGATCATAAAACCCTAGTATCAATTTTTGCACCTAATCGTAGTTTACCATGTCTATCAGCAACACGAATGGTTCATTATGCACTTTTTCTCCAAGCATTCAGTTATACAATCAAGTATCGAAACACTAAGAATCATGGCAATGCCGATGCACTTTCACGGTTACCACTAGCAGTTGACAAGGACTGTGAGTACTTGATTGAAGCAGACGTGACAAATATTTCGCAAGTTGAACTAATGCCTGTTACAGCAACTGACATAGCTAGAGCTACTAAAACTGATAGGAAATTGTTCAAACTTTATGAAAGTTTAAAATCTAGAACTGAATTACCTGTGCCTTGGAAAGGTAGAGAATCTGAATTTTCATTGCAAAATGGTTGCATAATGTATGGTCATAGAGTATGCATTCCTGAAAAGTACCAGAATCAAGTTTTGGAAGAACTTCATGTTGGACATCCTGGAATTGTCAAAATGAAGGCCATAAGCCATAGAAGCTATTGCTATAAATGAAGGCCATAGAAGCTATTGCTATTGGCAAGGTATTGATGCCAGTATAGCCAATTTTGTTCAGAACTGTTCAGCTTGTATCGCAACGAGGAACGAACCAACAAGGATAAATCGACATCCGTGGGAATGGCCAAATGGACCTTGGCAAAGGATACACGTTGACTACACTGGTCCTTTTATGGGGAAAATGTTTTTTGCAGTCTCTGATGCATAATCGAAGTGGATAGAAGTCATTCCAATGAAAAATATTACGGCTAGTTTTACAATTCATCATCTTCGTATTCTTTTTGCTCATTATGGAATTCCCTTAACTTTGGTTAGTGATAACGGCACAAGTTTTACTAATTATGAATTTCGACATTTTTTGAAACTGAATAATATTAAACATATAACTTCAGCGTCATACCATCCTGCTACGAACGGACAGGCAGAAAGAATAGTACAATTATTCAAAGCTTCGTTGAAATCGAGTAGAGGTGATTCTGGGGATCTAAATGTGAAATTACAAAGATTTTTATTACAGTATAGAATAACTCCATATTCTCTCATGGGAGAAACTCCAAATGCCTTGTTTTTGAAGAGATGTATTCGCACTAGGCTTGATCTTTTTAAACCAAATTTGAGAGACAAAGTTGTTCAGAAACAGAGTTTGAGATTTGACACAGAATCTATCTTCGTGAGTTTCATGAAGGGCAGAAAGTAGCCGTAAGAAATTATTCCGGACCTAACAAATGGAAAATTGGAACAATTATAAACCGAGATGGAACTTTGAGTTATAGCATACAAGTTGGAAATGAAATTTGGAAGAGACACGTAGATCAAATAAGGAAATGTGGGAAGTCGATTGTATTATCCCAAGCGGCTACTGAAATTCCAATTTACGATAAAGAATTGAATTTTCCAGATGAGCCAGTATCCGATGATGTTGCTGAATCGGAACCACCTGCACCTGTACCTGAAGTTGTCCCTGAACCTAAAGATGTACCTGTATCTGCCACTACAAGTGATGATATACCACCTAAGCCTGTACCAGACGCTTCCGGAAAGCCCAAAACTGATGTGCCACTCCGACGCTCAAACCGAAGCCGGAGACTTCCAAAGAGACTCGACCTGTGACTCTATATTTTGTCAGGGAGGAACTGTTATGTATCTGGCAACAGCCAGATTAGAGAACCTTCCAAGCTGTGTGATGCGCGCGTGCTTTGTTTACCTTTTTGGGTTTCATAGTTTCGTATTGTACATGTTTGGTGTAGTTGTTGTTATGCTCGTTCGTGCCTGTGTATCTTAATGCTAATAAATGTTCTTTGCGTGTATGTAAAACAAATCGTATCATCTCTCGGTCTACCTGGCATACATGACAAGAGGGTAAGATGGAACAGCCATTTTTGTCACACCAATCAGCAACTAATTTACAAACTTCTTCAGGTGCTGTTCAATTAATTGTATACCTGAATTTTGACAGGAAATCCATAAGTAATAAAAATAAAGGTATTTTTAACATAAGGAGATAATACTGTTAAAACCTTCAAAATATAAACGAAATTGTCATGCCAAGGACACTATCTTGAGGAATACTCTCAGCTTGAACAAATATTCTAGACAAGATAAATCCAATGTGCTCTTATGTGCAAGGTTCAATTGTAGGCGTTATTGATATCCAGGAAAATGGATACAATATGGTTCCTACTAACAAAAGCAATTTTAATATTGTTTACCAGGTTAATGATGTTATTTAAATTGGATCTACCTGAACCAAAGCCACTTTGTTGCTGAGTGATGCACTTGTTACTTTCAAAGTAATAAACTAGGCAATCATCTACCCTGCCCTCCACTGTCTTATGAAGGCAGTTCATTAAAGTGAAATACCAATAACATAAAGGACTTTAGGAATCTTTTCCTGGCTTTAAAATGAGGATGATAATGGATTTATATCTGATGGAAAGAAAAACATTTTCCTGTCAGACTCTATTGAAGAGGCCCAGGATATTGGAAAGAGAAACAACATCACAGATGGTGAAGCATTTGAAACCAGATATAAAAGAAAAGGCTCCCTTAATTTTACTAACCACATCTTCAGAAAAACAAAAAGTGGAGCTTATACACAAAACAGGGAAAGAGTTCCAGATACAAACCATTAGCAGATTTCACCTTTATCCAAACAAATTTGCAAGGAGTACAAGTAGTGATGGAGGATATGTAGAGTGCACAGATGTCCTTTCAACTGTGATGACAAATTTTACAGGCAACAATGCAAAATTTTGTGCTCTTTTAAAGGCAATTAGATTAATAGTAGAAGAGAGAGAGAGTACTTACAAAAAATCTCCAAAACTTCTTTTGTTTGCCACATCCATTTGTACATGATTTATTCCACAAGAGTTTCTTCAACTTATGAGAATAAAAGGAATATTTTCAAATGGTTATTTCAGTAGCACCCATAATAGTCTCCATGACATTAAAAGCAGCATCATTAATATCAGTGTTGGTGATCATTTCATACATAATGACAACTAGTTCAGTGAAGGAAAAGCCAGTCTGCCTTATGGTATTTAAATATGGCAGATCGTAACAAGGTGTGCCAACAAAATAATTATAAGAAAAAGGTCATTATTGTGCAGATCATCTCCAATGCTGAAGTCAAATGCGGCAACAAAATAACAGAACAGATGATGTCTTTTTTCTTTGAGGGTAAATACTTTTAAAAGTATTCAATTTCAGAATTGATGAACCAAAAGATCTGCAATTTTTCTTTTCTATTTATTTTTTTGATTAATGGGTTAATTTTGATTAATTGATTAATGGGAGAAAACTCCACTATACACTACAACCATTTCCCCTTATTTTTAGTTTCTGAAACATTTTTTTTATCATAATTTCACTTGTAATGTTTATTTTGGTTAATTGTTATTAAGTTTAATTTAAGTCATTTTGATTAATTTTAATTCTGTTAAAATTGTAGAAAAACACTTAAATATTACCTGTGTCTTGGACAATTTTGTCCTATGCAATGTTTGTTTATAAATATTAACCCCAATATTTTTAATCCTCACTCATATTTATTTTGATTTTTCTTATTATGTATTTAATTAAAGCTAAGAAATTAGGTTTTGAATTACCATTTTTTTAAATTAAATTCATTTTTAAACACCAATTCATATATTTTTGATAAGTGAATTGTGTTAGTTTAAGAACCAATAAAAAGGAAAAAAAAATATCATTTCTACAAATTATAAGGTATAGGAATCACTGAATCACAAATTCAATTAAACTTGTTATTAATTGATTGATGAGCAGTAAAATATATATGAATATAATGTGGCATTATTAAACAGAAGAATTATTGGTGATTAGACTGATTGAACAGATACCCGAGTTTCATTATAATGTTAAATATCATTCACAGAAATAAATTAGATATATTGATCTTGTAAGCATAAGACAGACATAGAGAGAGGAGATAGTGTGTTATCTGAAAAACAAAATTTTAAACTAATGCAAAAAGGTGAGTTCTAAGTGGAATCTACATCTGTATTTGTCAGTTGAAATATTTATTACTCATAAAATTATACTGTTTGAGAAAACAGTCTCTTTCATTTAGGTATAAAATTGAGAATAGCAGAAAATCATTAATTTTGAATAAAATCTATAAATTTCAGATTTTTGGAAGAAAAATACAACAGTTAATAGTATTTTTACTGCTTATAAGGAAATTATTTGTTATGTTAAAAACAATGTGTGAAGAATTATTCATCACTGTCATTCTTCTGGAAATTTTGCTGTAGTTTAAGACAATGATATGTTAAAAATGCATAGTTCCTTAAAAGCATATGTTATGTAAAACATACACCAGGGGTTGAAATTGTAACTATGATGTGTCAAAACAATCTGCCATTGATTAAGGGTGCCACACAGTAGAAAATATTTGAAGCAATATGATTTCCTAACAGTGTGGTAGTACTGCCAAAGATAATTAAAGCAGAAGTAATTCAAGCAAAATAAAGAGAGTACCTCTTTTCGATTTTTAAGCGTTATCATATAATAAATGTCAAATTATAATTTTCTAAGAAAAACAAAGTATCAATGTTATCATTTGTAATGCAGATGAGAATTATTTAAAAAATATTTATTTGTAATTTTAGAAATTAAACTTCTAATTTAAAAACTAATTTTGATTTGTTTGTCACTAAATGAAAATATATTGCTTATGATGTTTGATTTGATCAAAACCAATAGTTAAAATTGAAATTTCAGATAATGAGAAAAAAATAAGAATGCCCATCATTCAGATAACAAGACAAAAATCTTAATTTTAATTTAAAATGTGAACTTACAGCTTGGTTAACTTTAAAAAATCTGGTTGAAAAACTAGATTAAACTGATAAAGTTGAGATTGGTTGGTTTGATTTTGAACGACATTTTTTTGCCCATGAGGGCTAATTAGACATTAAGTGGATTTTGAAACACTAATATCCAAGTCCAAGGTGGGATTTGAACCCACAACCTGTTGAACCAAAATCAAGAGTGCTAACTGCTTGGCTGCCAGCTTGACCATATAGGTGAAGATAGCTATATACAAGATATTCCAACCCACGAGTTTATTTCACCATCTACTAAGTTATGAATGGTAATAATATATTTAATAATAGAAATATAAATGGCTGATTACTGTTATTGATGCTTGGTAAATTACACAATAATGCTGTCAGCATATAGTAATGAAATATAATTCCATGAACACTGGACTTCACCATTATCATGAAACTGAAATTATAGCTGGTCTGGGATTATGAATGGTTTTAAGTTTATTCACAAATATCAATTTGCAAGATAGTAAAATTGGGGATTTAAGATAAAAAAAAGCTATTCTCACTTTCTGTAAGCCTGTATTTTTACTTCAAACAATTTGAATTGGTTTATAGTGCTAAGGCAATTTTTTACACATGATTTAACTGGTACTTATAATTTAAAAGGGATTCTAAGCCACTGTAAACATCCAGACTCAATGTTGAGAATTTAGCAAAAACTGTTGAAATTGAGAATTACTGTATTTGATAGCGTGTAAGATGCACCCCTTTCTATATGCATTTTTTTTAAGGATCCAATTTTTATTACTAATCATTATAATGAATTCATTGTATTTTAAATATAAAACACTTTCAGCAAACGTTCAATGTATTTGGGAAAGAACACCTTTTAATCTTCATCAAAATTCAGACACTGATCTCCACAGCTGAATGAAGAGTCACTAAATACTTCTAATTTTTTTGTTTTAGTCTGCATATATAGTAGATTTCCTCATGAATCTTGAACACCATAATGTTGATCTAGTAAAACTGGCAATCTCTCTATGCTATCAGTTGACAAATAATCATTTTTGTAGACATTGAAAGTCCTGCTTTTCTGTGGCCTCAAGTACAAGTACTCACTTCTCCCTCAACTTCAGGTCATTTTGCATTTCGCAGGTTATGTTTACTGTGAGATGCTTTTTTTAGATCAATTTATTGATTCCACTAAACTTTCCACCATTTTCTCAGTTTAAATGGGCCTGAAATACCTTTTAGCAGCCTTGTTTCCATGATCTTAAGCATACACAATCACACATAACTTGTGTGTTATGCCATAACAAAGTTATTATTTATGAGGCATAACTTTCAACAAATTTAAGAAAATAGAACAGTAATTCACACAGTTAAAAATTGTTCATAAAAATTGGAAAATTTAAACAATTCAATTGTGATCAATGACAGTGCAAGCATATTCAATGAACTCTATGTAACTGTAATATTCCCAGACTCTGCAAGGAAACGAAATTGCATAATTCTGAACAGAAGAAACTTCTAGAAATGAATGTAATCAAAAACTGAATACTGAAGTATAAGACACATCCTTTTTTCTGACCTATTTTCAAAGAAAAAGTGCGTCAATGTAATCATTCTGCAACAATTAAAACAAGATAGTCCACTCAGCTATTAATTCAGACAAATAAATGAATGAACTACAATAAAAACTAATATCAAGGTTTGGTTTTAATAGATGCATTTTACTTAAGTGTGAAATCATCTAATGCTTAAGGGAGATACTTTTTTTCAACCTTTTGGAAACATTTTCAAATAAATAATGAGCCACAATAAAAGTAGATGTTGGACAAACTGGTTGAAATAAGGCAGATTATGAAATTGTCTAAATAATATCTCCTTTTAGTAAAAAAAAAGTAGTGTATCATTAAAATAAGTTTCATCGCGCATATTTGACCAAAAATATACATCATATACAAAAAAAAAAAAAAAAACTACAATGATAAATAATATATACAAACAGTCAATAAAATTGCTTAAACCAGGAATGCAGTATGCCAAGTACAATTAGCAGTAACATCTATTATGAGGATAAAAGTGATTTTACATTAAGTTTCTTAGGCAGAAATTGCATTTAATGTTGCTTTCAAAAAGAAAGCTATGGCCCATGTAAAAATTAAAAATGCCTAACATGTTTGATTTTGATGTAAGTATGGCAACACACATTTTTTCACAGATAAATCCTAGTTCTGAATATAAATTCATGATAGCCACATTGTAGAAATAATAGAATGCCATGATATGCATTTAACATATCTTAATACTTTTTTTTATATCTTAATACTTTTAATACTTAAAAAAAAGAAAAAAAAAAGATATCCTAATACTAATTATGAAGTTTTGTTCCTGGAACCAGGGGGTACACGTACCTTCCTGGGGCTTGAGCAGCCACCAGGCGCGTCGGCAAGTGGTGGATAGCGGAATGTCTTGTAGGAATGACAGGATAGCCTTGAATATAGAATCAGAGGCCGTGAACCAGCTCCCGTAAACCCTGGTGTTATGCGACCCGTGCCTAGGGTTATTTGGCACCGCGGTAATGGTGTCTTAACGGAGCCTCTAGTTGTCTGGCGAACTTCTAGAGTAATTTGCCTTGCCCAGTAACTCAGGCAATGCTGGGTGAACTTATATTACCTGAGCTTATTAATTGTTATCTTGTGGCTGAAAAGACACAAGAAATAACAAACCTTTCTGCATTTGCAGGTGAAGCCTCTGAAGTAGACCTTGCTGAAAAAGACAAGGGAACTCAGAGGCAATCTAGTAAAGGGGCAGCAATGAATCCTTCACTTGAGGTAGAAATGACCTCCAAACCATATTCTGGTGAAAGTCAGGAAGCTATCCTTAGCATGACTGACTTTCTGATCAGATGGGACTGTTTCAGCAAGATCCTATCTGCTGGAAATGACATACACAAGAGGAAACGGCAGAGCATATCATTTACAAATGTGAGGCTCTTGCCCTCCCTAGATTAACTTCTTTAGACATCATCCATACTAGAGAGTTACACCTAGACTCCATTAAAGGGTTATCGGACTTTATTAATAAAGTGGGTGATTCGAGCAACTGGAACTAGGAAACATTGGGTTTGGAGTTAATGGTACAAAATGCTGATAAAAGCAGAGGTGCCCAATGACATACAAACCCAACTCTAAGAAGAAGAGGAAGAAGAAGAAGTTTTGTTGCCACTGAAAGTGCCAGCATCTTTTAACCACTTTATGTTTGCATTGTCAGCAATTTGAACAGCAACTATCATATTTTTGATATATAGTTCTTTCTAATGCTGTTTAAGTAGGATAATGCACAAATCTACGTTGTTCATGCTATTCTGAAATTGAATGAAACGATATATTTAATAACAGTTAGTCAGGACCAGTACTTTATTCCTGATTCCTCATAAACAGAAAACCTATGATCAATGCTTACGAAACCCTTTCCAATTACCAATTACAAAAGTTAATGAACTGAACATAGTTTTGAAAATACAGACTGATTAACCTATACATATCATCCACTACCTCTTCCTGAGAAATAAGAGCTGTTATTACTTGCAGGAATGATTGCTCCATTTCTCAGAATATATACATTCAATTTTTTTGAAATTTAATGATTTGTTCTTCCCTTTATGTGTCCAATAAAAATTTACTCACTTTTTTTCAGATACTCATTTATTATAATATCAATTTTTGTACAACAGCAAAATGAGATCATAGAATAATAATAAACTGCAAACTAAGCTTTGAAAGTTAATGTAACATACCTACAGTTTTAAGAGGATCCTGAATAACTACTAACAACCATGCCTGAAGTGGAAATCAAATACAGAAACACTGAACAGAAAGGCCAGAGAGTTAACTATTTATACTCAATTTCTCTTTTATTATAAAGTTAAATTTTAATAAACTGAAGAAAAACAATATTTGGAGTACAATTCTGATCAATGAAAAAACGCCTAATTACTTACCTTCAGAATGATCCTTCGAGTCTTCATCCGCACTTTGTTCAACTGCATCTAAGTAATTAAAAATTAAAAACTGCTTTAGATGAAACGTAATGATAGCTAAACACAAATCGTTTAATAAATAATCTTAGGAATATTGGAATGAAACTTTTTTTAATCATAAGCATTATATTCACTAATATTTTTCTTTGAAATAATAAGTTTCAATAAAATATCTTGTTTTAAATTTTTTTCACATTTTACCAAGAATATTTTTAAATTAGTTTTTATTGACATATTCTAATAAGCTAAATTTACTTTTAATAAGACTAGTTGGACACTTTTCATTCCAAAGACAAGCACATAAAACTGCTTTGTTTCATTTCTTCATTAATATCATAATTTAACTTTTGCATTTTTTCATTTGGAAATAGTTTATTTTTCAATTGATTTTGAGCACAGGTATACATATTAACATTTTTAATTATAAATTAAAAATGTTTTCCATAAATACAAAAAGTATTTCTATGTCGCTTTAAATTTATCATTACATTTAATAAATGCATAAATTTAAAAAAAAATTGGAAATTATATTGACTAAATGCTACCACAGAAAGTGGGGGCTAAATTGATTGATTACTCAAAGGCTAAAGACTAGGTGCCAGTACAGGCGATCAAATGCATCAAACTGGCTTACCGCATCGGAATAAGTTTGTACAACGTAACTTTTCTTTTATGATGAGACGTGATTGTGTACATGTGCAAAATTTGTTTTGTGTGCTAGTAACCCTTGAGGCATTCTATTAGTAATTTCTTTTTATTTGATTACAATTTAAGGTTGAGAAGTAGTTGATTTAGTTTGAAAGTATTAATCTTGTATTTGTTTACATTTTGAATGTTAAATTTGAATTTAAGTTTTAAGTGAAATTTTTTATTTTAAAGTTTATTAAGTGAAATTTATTTTGAAAGTAAGTTTATATAGTTAAATTTCTTTTTAAATTGTTTCATTTTAAAATTTATAGTTTTAGTATATGTGTGTAGTTAGCAATAGAAATTTATAGATGGTAATAAATGAATTCTGCATTTTTATTTTAAATTCTCCAAGTGATGATTAGGTAATTACTTTTATTTTACTTGTTATTCCAATAAAATTGATTTCGTATGTAAT
Source organism: Latrodectus hesperus (assembly GCA_037975125.1). NCBI lineage: Eukaryota > Metazoa > Arthropoda > Arachnida > Araneae > Theridiidae > Latrodectus > Latrodectus hesperus. The sequence goes on from CM075854.1 coordinate 75,605,029, forward strand.
AATTTATGTAACTTATTATTAGATAAACACTAAGGTTTACCATGAGCTATAAGGCTTACACCTGAGTTTTTGTAAAAATGTATTTTTAACAATCTAATTAAAAATTTCAGTTTTTTCATAAAATCACATCTTAATTACATTATTTATTTAGCTTTATCGCCTGATTCTCTCTGGGGATATATTCCATTTTCACAGATGTTTATAAGATAGGTGCCGCTACTGGTTAATTAAAATTTGAGTTTTCATAAAAATGCATTATATTTAAATTGTATTTGATGGCCCAGAGCACATGTGCAACCAAAACATTCTGATCATGTACATACAGGGCTAATGATAAACTGATAGTGCCACATGTAAAGCAAATAAAATGACCATTTCTGTCATTCAAAAAAGATGTTGAAACACTTTTGTTTTTCTCTGATTATATTGGTTTTGTTTTTAAATACTTCATAAAAAATATTTTTTGCAAGTGCTAATTCCCAGCTCTATTCCATACAGTAACTATATGTAAAACTCTATTTGAATAATAAAGATATCTTAGAAATTGATAGCATTTACATTTTTGATATAAATATTCTTTGGTTGTCGACATTTTTTTTTGTTGTATTATATAATGTTTTTTCCAAAATACATGCCACTGATGACTAAAGTTCAAGAACTGTGTTTTTCTAACTAATTTAGCTTTATAACTTCAGTGTTCAACTCTGACCAACAGTACCAATATGAATTTTTTAAAAGGTGTGCACCACACGCTAATTTGTTTTTTTAAAAATCAATGTTATTTATGTTATTGATGTAACAATTTGTTCAGTTGTTAACGCCTGCCTGGTACAACTATTAAGTTGTTTTTTAAAGTCTTAATTGAGGAAATTAAGGTGTGTGCATTTGCTAGATTAATTAAAAGGAAATACTTAATAAAAAATTATTGTATACATATAATATTGATTGAGCACAAATATATATAACACGATTTTGTATTTGCTTTGTCATATATATTTTTAAAAAACGTGTGAAATTAATTTCCTAGAACTTAGTCATGAAGGATTTTGGTAGAAAGTAAAGGAGAACATATTTGGTAGAAAGTAATGAAAATCATAATAGTCAAAGTCAAAGATTGTATAAGATCATAATATTTGATGATTTTAGGAGATTGCGATATTCACAATTGGAGACTGCATAAAATTATTTAATTTAGGTTAGCGAGAAAATCTTTTTTTTTCATCCTACGCCCGACCTTGGTTTTTCAACTATCAGTCTCTGTTGGGCAGCCCAATACAATCTTGAGGTGAATGAAAAGTCATCTTCCGCAGGATTTCTAACTGCGACGTCCAGGCAAGTGTAAAGGTGGTCACCATCCTCTAGTCCACAAAAAGGGCAGATTGGAGAGTTCTTCGAACCCAAACGGTGAAGGTGTTTTTGCAGATAATCATGCCCAGTTTTAAGGTGAAAATTTGCCACTCCCACAGCTCTGTGGAGGTTACATGGAATAGGCTTTGTTAGTAAGGAAGCCCATGCTTTCCCCTTTATGCATATCTTGTAAACATTTCTACAATAAGAGGCTATATTTGATTTAATAAGCCTTTTAACAGTATGGTACTCCAAGGCTGGAGAAGGCTGTTGTAGATCTGAGCCAGCCTTTGCCAATTTGTCAGCTGTGTCATTTCCCGCGATACCACAGTGGCTGGGTATCCATTGCAGCACAATTTGACGTCCTTCCTCCAGTAGAGAACTACCATTTGACAGAGATAAACAGACCCAATACTGCTAGGAGCAATTGAAGAGAGAGACCTGATGGTGGCCTGAGAATCTATAAAAAATACTATGTTGTTCTCATTACCCTTTCTGATCTCTTCAAGTGTTAATTGCACAGCGGCCACTTCACCATTGTAGCTGTTATAGTATTTTATAATTGTTTTTAATCATGCAATGAGTAATAATGAATTTTAATTAAATGACTAGGCTTATTTATTTTTTCTGACTTCATGACTATTAAACTTTTATTAAAGATCAGGAAAGTAGAAAAAGTACACAGAAGCTTACAAATGAAAAAATTGGCAGATCATTATTTAAATGGGGGGGGCGAAGAATAACAATTTGGGACTGTGCAAACCTAACAGAAATTTGTCAATTCAATGTAAGAAAAATGATAAACACAAAGAAAAGAAAGCAAAATGTAAATGAGAAAAATTATATGAAAAATGTTTTCCTGACACATAAATTTGTTAGTGGTTCCAGTAAATTTTCAAATTTTATGATTGTCCTGTAATAGACATAAAATTAATATTAAGCAATCTATTATTCAGAGTTTGTTAACCTCATGCAGACTTTTTCCAATCTTATTCTTAAAAATGATATATACTCTAGATAAAGATTAAGAAAATCAAACATGAACATTTCACTTCAGCCTCCTATTAGATTTACAGTTATTTTAAATATATTCAAGTATTTTTAGTCAACCATCTCTTTAGGATCACATAGTTAAGCATTAAGAACAACTGTGTTTTCTTAAATATAAAGTTGGTATATTACATTTAAAGAAAATATGAAAAATGAATTTATAACTTAATAATTAAGTCCTAAAAAACCTAAGAAAGATATGTTAACATTAGCTGCAAATTTAGTATAATTTACCTCAAGAGAATCTCATATTTATTAATATATTTTGAGGTACTTGTGTCTATAGAAGCTTCTTAGGTGGAGGAATTTAATTTGTTCTTCTGTAAACAAATCAGAGAGTGCCTTGATGAGGTATATTAAATGTTTATTAACCTTAAAATCCATTTCATAGTGTGGTAAGGAGAATTCAAGTTTATGTGTTAAGTCTCATTACTTCATCATCATTTAAAATTACAATAAAATTATGTGGTTTAAAATGTTTGTTGATGAAAAGACAAGGATTTATAAAAATATTCTATAAAATCCTGACCAAATTAAGGAATATATTATCAAATGTGTTTCAAGAAATTAATTTATCAGAAATATGACTTAGGTTTTATAAATAGGATGTTTGAGGAAAAATCACAATTGTTTGTTATACATACATAATATAAATGAGAAAATATTTGAAATTAATTTGTGTGTCCAGGAATCCAATCTGTTACCAAGTAATATATTTGTTATTACATCTGCTGAATGATCTATCATAACCAATTACTTTTGATTATACTATTCTGATGGCTTTGATAAGTTAATTGCATTTGGCAATAGGTCACACTATCTACAGTATCAATTGATCAGCAAAACAATTCTCATTTGCATGACTCATAATACTTTCAGGGATATTACAATCTTTAAAGTCATATCAGCTCTTACTCTAATATAGACTGTTTTACAACAGCAATTTCAAGTCTTTAAATGAGATAGAATAAGTTGATCAACTGCTATATTTACAGCACAAAATTAGATATTTTAGCCTTTTGGGTATACATTTAATGTTTTGAAAAATGTTTTCACAAATCACACTCTATTTTTATAATGTTAACACAGTATTTTAATATGAAATAAATGGATTCTCACATATTCATGATTGTACACTCCATGATATTTCTTATAAGGCAATTAATAATACAAAATAATTTAAATTAATTCAAGGTATGCACTAAGCTTTAATAGATCAAATATACTCATGAAGAGATTACTATCTTCCATGTCCTATCAAATATCAGATTATATAGTCACCCCCAGCACTTTTACAATTTACTGAAATTAGAATTCTTTTTGCTGGTGCAAATCACAGAATGATTTAATTTTAATTTATAATAACTAATTCAGATAATTAATATTACACAAATATTTTATGGTCATAGTTCAATTCATTTTAACTGCATATATTTTACAAAGTATTTGTCAATAATCTCTTCTGAACATTTAATTTAAATTCACCTTAAGCATTAATTGACATAACTAATATATTATAGGAAAATGTAATAATGTTTATGCTGCTGGTTATGCATATGACATATTGTTTTTATAAAGTAGACACTATTTTTAAGCATTTGAAATTAAAATAATGCAGAAGACAAAAAATTTAATAAACAAAAATTTATAAGATTAATTAGAAAAGAAAACATTAACAAAAAACAGTCAGAATTTAATTTAATAAAATTTTTCTGTCATATTAAAGTTACCCATTTGTATGGTTTTTAAAATAACTAACTAGGATGCACAGTAAAACAATTTTTTTTCTTAATAAAAAGGAATTGTATGATAATAAATGAAGTTAAAATACATTTTACAAATTACAAAGGTAAATGCTGGTTAAATTTTTCTCTAAAATACTAAGATAAATGTCAGTTTAAATTTTTTCAGTAATATAATTAAAGAGCAAATTCTATTTTTATAAAAAATTATTTTTATTAAAAAGTGAGCAGAAAAAAATTTACTTTAGTGCATATATATGTTCATTGTTGCATTGCAAATGTTATAGTGAAAGTATGAAGTTCAATGGTATAACGTTAAGAAAAATCTGTTGCACATGATTTTGCGATAAACTATAAATCAAAAAAAAAAATTATAGTTACATTTAAAAGGTTGTTTCCAAAATTTGGTCATTATAGATTAAGAATGGTAGTATCATCTTGATTCAACATTACAAATATGCATAAATTTCCTAACTAAAACATGAACATTTCAAAAATAAGAACACAATGTCAACTTAAAAACATTTTTATTAAAAAATAAACAAACTCTAATACATTTATGACCAACTGCACTTATTTAAATATTTTTTTTTCTTTTCACAGAGATAACTTTAGAAAAGAAAATTACACACGATAGTCACAGAAAATATTTGACGATTTAAACAAGAATACACATTTATGTTCACTGGAGGAAGAATTCACAAAATATTAATGCGTTAGGTGGTTTAAATCTTGAGAAAAGTAGCAAGACTAATTTACCGACTGGTCCATATTCACATCAACAATTACAGTTGAAAGCTATTTATAGATAGAATTTCAAATCTATTAAAAAAATATAGCTCATAGCCACAATACCAACAAATCAATAGAGGTGAAATATTTACCAAATATAGTAGTTATGAAGATATTTTACACTCACACTAGAAATATATTTATATTTAGAATAAAAACTGCAGACAGAATTCGAAGATTTTCAGAAAATAATGTAAATAATTAAAGCAATAATAGCCACATTTATATACACTCAAGCATATTAAACTTTATATTTTGATATTAATATAGCGTAACTAAGTGAATTTCGAAGATCAAATCATGTATACATCCATACATTTGTTTTGAACCAAAATAATTAAGAAACTTCACTGGTCTTACCTGCAGTTTTGGAACTTCCTTCAACGATTGAGGCTTTTAATTCAACAACAGTATCACTTGATTTTGTAGTAGATAATCCAGGTTTGATATCATCCATTTTTATATTTTAATTTAAATAAGAGATATAAGTATCAAATTAATAATGCACTGGAAGTGTATCTGATTACTGGAATGCGTATTTGTGTACCTTCGTATGCAGGTCAAAACAGATGATCGAGAATGTAAAAATTGAGAATATAACAATAATAATTGAAAATTAAGTATAAAATCGCATAATTTGCATCATTCGTCTGGAATTTAACCCTAACCACAGAAAGCGATTATATAAATAAATTAAATAATTTTAAAGTTTTAGTAATCGATGGGAACTGTACATAAAACAAGGACAATGAGCAAATAATTAATATCACCGATTGATACATAAGGGAATTGTTTTATCACATTGGCACATTCTGGAATACACAAACTTAACGAGTTCTGATTTCACACTGTCTGCAACCGCCTACAAGAACTAGGATAAACAGAAACAAGAAGCGCATGCGTGGGGTTACTATAAGTCATTGATATTTCAAGTCGCCAAACAATGACATTCGAAAACGAATTCTCGCCAACTGTAAATATTTAAAATAAATTGCATCTATTTTTTTAACATAAAAATACTCCATGCGATATTATTCTTGATTATATGATGTAAAAAAAGTGAAATTTATTCTCTTATTTTTAAACATTTAATATTAAGAAGTTTATAACAATAAAATGTGTGTGATTTCTGTAAAGTGAAATCTATTATTAATTTAATCACATATTTCTCTTAAATAAATTCTCTATATATAAATATTAATATATTATGAAATTTGTGAAGCTAATACAAACACAATATTCATATATATTTTATTTTTAGTAAGCAAATAATTTATTGTCAATATTTTTTAATAGTTACAATAAATAGTTTTTAATTATTACTATAGATTAATTTAAAGTTTAAATTGACGATCATAAAAAATTATTCACAAGTAACTTTTCTTACATATTAATTTTAAATTATTTAAGCATAAAAACAGAGCTATAAATTCTTTTAACATAAAATATCACTATAATATATTCTTCATAAGAATTACAAAGTGATTATTATATAAAACTAAAGTAAATAATCATAATCAACCATTTCTATTACATAATTAATCAATTTCAGAATATCCCCATTTTAATTTTTTAATTATGTGTAAAGGAAAAATTGGAGATTTTTAATTAAAATTTAAACAATTTTTTAAAAAAATGCTTAGTTTTGGATAAAATGATGAAAATTTATTTTAATTAATTTGAAGAAATTCATTAATTTCATGATTTAAATATCAGAGAAATTTTCAAAAATCAAATTAAATATTTTAAGTACTTCCCGCTCTCTCTTCTGAATTTTATCGCCAAATAATTTTTCTCTGGCTTTCCATAAAATGGAAACATCTTCATTCTGGTACCCAAAAGCATATAACTGGCGCTGCTAGCGCAACAAATATAACAGACCTTTTAGCAGCCGCTCACTTTAGAACAAGAATACTTGACAAACAGTTTCTGTTTCTTGACATGTGACTGTTGATCAACAGGTAAGATTATTGAAATGTCTGAGAACGGTATTTATAGTATTCTGTAATACGAAAACTGAATAACTATAGAAACTTTTAAATTTTGTAAAAAAAATTTTCAATTGTAATCAAAATGTGTTTTAAAAATAAATTGAAGAAAAATTGAATTAATTTCAAATAAGAAAATATAATTTATATTTTTCTGATGCGATTTTTTAAAATGTTGGTTAAGAAAACTTTTAAGTAAATAAGAAAAATTCTGCATTTATTTTTTTAAATACGCAGTTTTTCTATAAAAAGAAAACTTTTTTAGAAAAAAAATAGGGTTTTATTTTTGTGGTATTTTAACTTGAATTCATTTACACAAAAATTCTAAAAACGAATGATTTTAAATTTTATAAAATGCTTAAAATAATTAATTAATTATATCAAATGGTTTTAACGCAAAATAATTTTTCGATTCCAAACTTTACTGTAGTTTAAATTTTAAAAAATTTTCTTATTTAAATAACTTAAAATATAAACCATAAATCCCTCATTTTTCATGAAAAAATAAAGTATTAATTCATTATCTCAAATTTCAAAACAGCTAATTTAAATTTTTACTGACTTCATTTGTTTAGAATTAATAATGCTGTTAGAATTATGTTTAGAATTAATAATGCTGTATTTCTCCTTTTCTACAAAATCAAAATTCAAGTAATTTGAAAGGTAAAAAATGGTGTGAAAAAAAATGTAATAAATATAAGTAAGAGTTCGCTATTTTACAAATATTTAAGTATGAAAATAGTTATGATTAAATCCTTTTTAGCTCTGACTATTTTAGCATTTCACAAAAATTTTGTAAGACACGGTCATTTCAAATAAAATGTTCTTTCGCATGGGAAAATTTCCACCACTCTTCCTATATTAAATTATGATTCTAGTAATGAATACAAAAAATCAGTTAAAATATGCTTCGTGAAAAAGGAAAAATAAATTTTATATGTGAATATTATATAAAAGAAATAGATGATTAAATATAAATCAATGCAAAACACTTTTCACTTAAAATTGTAGAACGTTATTTTCCAAATAAATAATTAAGTTTAATTATATATCTATACAATATTAATTGCTAATATATATATATATATATATATATATATATACATATATATATATATATATATATATATATATATATATATATATATATACATTATATTATAAATTTTTGACCCATTTATTTTAAAGTAAAAAATATTTATAAAATAAATAATCCAATAAAATGTTAGCAATTACGAATTTAGATAGAATGACTTAGAAAAAATTTATTTTCGTTGTTCCTACTCACATTTATTTTATGAACAGTTTAAAGTAAGAACAATCCAATTTTTTGACGAAATAATAAAGGTCTTGATTATGAATGTAACACTCCCAGGCATTAATGACATCCAAAAATATATTTGCATTCACTGACTGCTTAAAACAGCTTTGTTTACAACGTTTGATATCCACTGATATCTTCTAGAAACAATGCACTACTCTAATAAAATGTTTACTTAAAAACAGCCAAAACTTTTGTCCATATCATACTTGAACTAAACCTATATTTAATTCATAAATGGAAGTAGTTAGATTGCTTTACAAGAGATTATAAAATCATTTTGGATCCGTAATTGAATAGTAATCGGGATTTTAAGTTTTTTTATTTTTTCTTTCTTTTTTTATTTTGAAATGGTATGAGTTTTTATTGCCAAAAAGGAAAACCTGCGGACTTCATAGTCCACAAGTTACATATTTTGCTATATGCAACATCTGGAACTGCTAATGCAACGTTTTTATAAACTCGAAAAATTTTACAAAATAAATAGCTCATATTTCTTTTTTGTCTATAAATATGCGAGAAATAAACACATCTATATATATATATATATATATATATATATATATATATATATATATATATATATATATATATATATATATATATATATATATATATATATATGTATTATATATATATATATATATATATATATATATATATATATATATATATATATATATATATGATGTGTTTATTTCTCGCATATTTTATGTAATATGTTTGTTTTTAACAACGAATAAATAAAGTCAGCTATCTATCATGAAATATTACCCATTCCCGTTTTGCGTCGGAAAAGATCATATTCCACTTCTGGGAAAGTTGACGTATGAGTAATAGTAAATAGTTTTTAATTTTTTCAGAAAACAAAATTTTTTATCATACCTTTAAGAAATAAAATGATATTTGCATTTGTAAAATTTTTACTAAGTTAAAGATCTATATAACATAAACAATATTTTCCAAACATTTCAGCGTCATAAAGAACTGTATAAATTCTTCATCAAGAATAAATAAATATATTTCAAAAGAAATCTTGTTTACTTGGTTTAGATCACTCAATCTGTTTATAGTAATTAAATTTAAAGTAAAATTTCATTTATTAAATTTTGACTTCACATATAAACTGTTCAAATTATTCTGTTTCCTTAATGATGAATATTAATTTGATATAAAACAAACCTTACATTATAGATATTGCAACTTTTGATTATTTTTTATAAATTTCAAATTAATTGGTCTGTTATTTTTTAAATGTCCTTTAATTTGGCTTTTCTAACATTTCATTCAAATAATATTTTACATTAACTAATTTTAAATTAATACTATAATCAAAAAACTTAGTTTAAAATGAGAAATTTAAGGAGGTTGTACTGTTGTAAAGATTACAATTGATAAGGGCAGTATTATTAATACTCCAATTAGAATATTTAAAAATTTATTAAAATATTAATGTACTTTTTGTAATTTATTTTTGAAATGTAGATTTAAAATGTAACATATATTCTCATTATAATTGAAGAAAAATATTATTCTTTCCTTCAAATAATTTTTATTCACTGAACTTATATTCTTGCAGAAAATTGAATACGTTCCATATTTACACGCATACTACGTGATACTTTATATAATGTGAAAAGTGCGCACGCACACACACACACATTTTACTACAATTCTTTATAAAAGTTTAAATCCTTATTTTATTGAGCATAAAATATGCTAAAATATATAAATTTATATTAATTATTATTTTTATAAGTTAAACTATAGTGTGTTAATGATTTTAATGAAAGTGGAGGTTTATTCATCAAGAAGAATACTTCGCTTTTTAATATCCTAGTGAAACAATCTCCACTTTTAACAAATTATGAAAAATAAAATAATTTTAGTTGCAAAAATTAACTATGAAAAATTAATAACGTAATGAAATTATATAATGTAACAATATAAAAATTAAGTAGCGGAGTTTTTTAATACATTTTTGAGATCTTTTAATTTTACTTTAAAAGTATTATATCTTTATTTGATACATTTTACTTATATATAAATAATTTACTTTATGTCTTACATACATGAATTATTCATTCTGAAAATGTCAGGAAAAATTATTATTTTCTTCATTTATTTTGCATATTTTTTTCAATGAATCAGTCTTAAAGGCTATTAAGAATTGCATATGAATGTACATATTTCCTGCACATTTCATTTTGTAGACTCAAAATGTTTCCAATGATATTCATCGTTCTGTGTTAAAACATTTATGATTTGGTATGGAATGCAATATTTTTATATCATTCACGGTATTAAGGAGAACTGTGCTGAAGATAAAATATTTAAATGAAATTGTAAAAGTAAACATAATTTATAATAATTATGAAGAAATACATTGAAAACATGATTATGTACTTTACAAAGTTGTCACTCCTAAATAAAGGAGTAAAATAATTTAGAATACCTGCGATAAGAAGATTCACTTCATCATTATCAACTCTCATTTACAGCAAATACATTTCTACACGGTAGTGTTACTTGTCTATAAGCGCATTGTCCCTAACAGTTGTCTTTTTACTTTTCTTCATTATGTATGTGGGTATATGAGAAAAATGTACTTTGTGTGCTATATATGTATGCATATATATATATATATATATATATATATATATATATATATATATATATATATATATATATATATATATATATATATATATATATATATATATATATATATATATATATATATATATATATATATATATATATGTGTGTGTGTGTGTGTGTGTATAGTAGGCACTCATTATTACGAGCTAGGAAAAAACTGTAACATATTTCATAAAATCGAAAGCTCGTAAAATAGAAAAATAAGCGTTAGGTCTTAAAACTAATTTATTTTATCAAATTTCTCTCTTCATAAGAAAAGTACTATAAGGGACCCATGCAAAATAAAATTCATTGTTAAAAACAATTCATATTTCATTTTATTAATAAAAAGTCAGATAAAGTAATCACTTATTTCTTTCTGTTACAAAACTACATTTTTTAAAAACACATTTTTCGGTGGCGGTAAAAGATGTAAGAAAACATTTCACTGTTTTATTACAATTTTTTTTTCAAAAATGGATTTTAATTTTGTAAGCCACTTGTCTTTGCGACGATCGCAGTACTACGCTATTTTTTTTTTCATATTTGAAAGATTTCTCTTTTTCCTTCACTATGTTCTTAATCAATCTATTCGTCCTACGTACAATTATAGCTGAATTCATAATCAAATGGATCTGAAAAGAAAATTTGTGAAGCAGTGTGTTTTTTTGTTGAAGTTCATGGATGAGTTACTAATATTCATTCATATCATCTAGTAAATGCTCTTGTTTTTCTTCAGTTCCGATGGTCTCTTTAATAAAGCCACATGCCTTATTTCTGGCCTTTAGTTCAACAGTTCGTGAGTTTGAATCTCACCTTGGGCTGTAGGTTCCAGTCTAATTATCCCTCTTGTGCAAAATGTCAATCTGTGGTTGATATTGTGCTCGTGACGAACCATATCAAGCATAGATTGACTTAAGTAATTTGGGCTTAAAATGTCAAATTCAAAAAGCGATTCTCATCATGATCATTCCTTGTAAGAATAACTTCCAATATTTATGTTTGAAACTACTGATTGTAGTGTATTGATTGTTACTGATTAAGTGCTGTTAGATATCCAGAGTTACAAGGATTTTTGATTCTCCACAAACACATCGATCCAATTTCTCAATAATAAAATTTAAAAAAATGCAAAAAACCAAATGATAAAAAATAAACACTAGCAAAAGATGCATGAAAATGAATTCGCTAAAATGTTTTCAGAATTTCAGTTCATAAATAAGAATATTTATATTTAATGAAGCACACATATTTTCTAATGTATGGATAAATATAAACATCTTTGGTCCAACTACTTCTTCTCAAATATATTTTCTAAATGCTCTCCAAATTTTAAGTGCTGTTCAGATTTAATTTAATTTTCAGTTGATTATTAATTTCTTTTATTAGAAGTGAAAGCATAATATTTTCAAAATTAATTGAATATTAAAGTTCATAAAACAATTTATTATGATATTATTAATAATAATAATCAAATGTAAAAGTATTTAAAATTATTAAAGTACTATTTTCCCCATATTTTTTACAGGACTAATTTAAGCAATGGTATATACCAATTTTTTCTACACATAAATTAAGAAATTTTTTCCTTACATTGAATACGGCTATTCTTCTTCTTCTTCGAGTTGGGTTTGTATGTCATTGAGCACCTCTGCTTTTATCAGCATTTTGTACTGTTAACTCCAAACCCAATGTTTCTTAGTTCCAGTTGCTCGGATCACCCACTTTATTAATAAAGTCTGATAACCCTTTAATGGAATCTAGGTGTAACTCTCTGGTATGGATGATGCCTAAAGAGGTTAATCTAAGGAGGGCAAGAGCCTCGCATTCGTAAATGATATGCTTGGCCGTTTCCTCTTGCGTATGACATTTCCTGCAGATAGAGTCTTGCTGAAACAGTCCCATTTTATGGAGGTGTTTTCTGAAATAGTAGTGCCCAGTTATGAAGCCTACGATTAAACATATCTTCTACCTAGAGCATCTTAGAATTTCAGAGGCAATCCTCGCTGATGATCCATAGATCATTCTTTTAGCGTGGGTTTGACCAGGAGTGTTGAGCCAAGCTTCATACATCTTCCGTTTTTCCCATCTAAGAACATTGGTTTTTGCGGTCTTCAAATTGATCCCACAAAAAGGTTCTGGACCAATGGGAACAAAAGACGATCCTTGTTTAGCAAGCTCATCAGCCCTTTCATTACCTTCGATACCTTTGTGCCCTGGCACCCATACAAGGATCACCCTGTTTCTAGTTGCCAGTTCTATAAGAAGGTTTCTACACTCCAGAATCATTTTAGATTTGATTTCGAAGGAATTAAGCGCTTTTAAAGCGGCTTGACTGTCACTGAAAATGAGAATCCGCTTATCGTAGTAGCCCTTCTTCATATTCAGTCGCAGACAGTGAATAATGGCCAAAACTTCTGCCTGGAAGACCGAAGCGTATCGCCCAAGGCTTACAGACAAGCTGATTCTTGGTGACACGCCACAAACTCCCAGTCCTGAGAGGCTGTTCTTCAGTGATCCATCTGTGTACCAGATTAGATCTCTTGTTTTAGTTTCAAACTTGTTATCCCATTCCTCTCTAGTTGGAAAAACTATATCAAATGTCCTATCAAACATGTATGTTTTTTCCATGATGTCAGATGGCATCAGAAAAGTAGGGTCTTGAATTTTCCTGGTGATGCCCTTGTGCCCTTTTGCAACAGGCTGGTCATACCAGTGGTTTTGCAGCTTCATTCTGTATGCATTCATTCTTGCAACGCTGCAGATGAAGATGTCCAAGGGAGTCAGATCCAACACAACCTCCAATGCTCTGGTTGGCGTGGTGGAAATTGCTCCTGTGATGCAGAGACAGGCTAGCCTTTGTAGACTTCCCAGTCTGTCAATCACAGTCTTCTGTTCCTCCTTATGCCACTAGATCACACAGGCATATGTGAAAATGGGCCTGACAAAAGCTGTGTACATCCATAACATCAGTTTTGGATGTAAACCCCAGTTTTTACCAAGCATTCGCCTGCAGATCATAATGCTTTTCTTTGCTCGGTTGATCCTATCATCAATATACTTATTCCAGGTGAGTTTCTGGTCTAAATAGATGCCCAGATACTTCACCTCTGAAGCTACATTGATTTCAACATCAAAAAGTCTTGGTATGAAAAAACCTTTCCGTTTCTTTTTGCGTGTAAAAGGTACAAGGTAGGTTTTCTGAGGATTAACCATCAGGTCCCTATCCATGCACCATTGACCTACATAACTTAGAGCATCCTGCATGAGATGACAAGTTATGTCAAAATCTTTACCAAGGATAAGGATGACAATGTCATCAGCATATCCCTGCGTATAATAGCCCTTATCATTTAGATGTTTTATAAGGCTATTTACAACTAGGTTCCAAAGTAATGGTGACAGAACACCTCCTTGAGGACAACCTCTAGTAGTCTTTTTTCAAATGATTCACCGAAGATGTTCATTTGTATATATCTATCCGAAATTAAGGCCTCAATCCAAGTACACAGGGTCTGATTAATCCCTGCCCCTCTAAGTGCATTGAGGATGGATGGATGGGAAGTATTATCAAAAGCACCCTGGATGTCGAGGAAAGTTGCCAAGGCAATATCCTTTTGATCCAGAGTGGCTTCAATCTTGGAAACTAGCTGATGTAGAGCAGTCTCTGTAGATTTGCCGGGTTGATAGGCAAATTGAAGAGCATGCAAGGGACTATTTCTACCCAAGTAATCTCTAATATGCCGATCAATGATTTTCTCCATAATTTTAAGAAAGAATGAAGAAAGACTGATTGGTCTGTATGACTTGGCCTGGTCATAAGTGTCCTTGCCAGGTTTTGGAATGAAAACAATCCTAGTCTTTTGCCATGTCTTTGGTATATATCCCAGGGCCAAACTAGTTCTATAAATTCTAGTTAGCATTAGTATGACAACCTTCTCTGCCTTCTGGATCATGATGGGCATAACTCCATCAGGCCCAGGGCATTTTAGAGGTTTAAAGCAAAAATTGCCCATTTAACAATGTTGTAGTTTATGACATTTTTAGCGATGGTCCATTGATTGCTATTGACTCTTTGCAAAGAGCAAATGCAATGTTCCCCTTCGTTGCTATAAATATCTATTTTCCCAATATTTTTTACAGGACTAATTTAAGCAATGGTATATACTAATTTTTTCTACACATAAATTAAGAAATTTTTTTCTTACATTGAATACAGCTATTAGTAACCATCTTATAAAAAAGTGTTTTCAATTCATGAATTGTTTTGCTTATAATATTTAAATGTTGTAAAAATTTACGCATGTATTTCAAATGCTTTGAATGCGTTATATATATATATATATATATATATATATATATATATATATATATATATATATATATATATATATATATATATAATCTTTAATATTATATGTATATCTGGGAAGGCAAAAGGGACTTGATTATTTTTATAAATCAAGTTGTGATTTTATATACAATTTTAATTTTTAAATATTCCTTTAAAAACTCAAGGGTGTTTATTAATATAAAATGTAGAGAAAGGATTATATATACCATTAAAATAATTAGGAATATATAATACTTTAATTGTTCTATACGACCTTATTCGGATAAATTTAACGTACTTTTCATTTCTTGAATTTATTTTTTTTAAATTTTTTAATACTAAATGACTAATGTTATCTTCGTATTATGTAAAAGTGTACATTCATGTGTTATGTTCTAATATTATGTTCTAAATGAAAACATTTTTAAAATAAATGTATATTTAAAGTGTTAGAGATAGTCGTCAAAAGATTATTAATCTATATAAAGTAATAGTTTCGGTCGATAAAATGTTTTTCTTATTTTTCAGACAATTTTATGAACACAAAAAGGTTTTTTTTGAAATTATGACTTATATAGATGATTAGAGAGCTTTAAAGAATATTAATTTAAGAACAAAATATAATTATTTATATTATGTACTTCTTATGAGAGTAAATTTTTTATACTTAAAATTAATCTTAGAAAAACGTTGCTTCCTGCTAAAAATCTATGGCTTTTTTGGACACTTTCTTTCTACATATGTGTAAATAAAAGGATTTTAAATTACAATTATCATCTGAAATAAAAATACCTTTTACATTTTTATTACGTTTAATGTGATAAATCATTTTAATAGAAATATAAATGTATGAAACGTAAATTGGTACACATGTAATAACTTGGACTCACACACGCTTTGTAGATATTTGTCATCAAAGTTTTGCAATTTACAATTGTTTTGATGATTAGGAATAAAGTCACATTTTACTTATTAAACTTGCAAGTGTTTCCCAAATCAGGGTGCAAAATTTTATGTGAATAAAAAGGGAAAAATAACCACATATTTTATATTCTTTTTTAAGTTCTGAAATTGTTAGAACACAAAATACATTAAAAAAACGCCCTATGAGTAAAGTAAAACAATGTATACATATACATTGTTTTGAAATTGATATACTTAAGAGATAAAAAATAACTTTACCAGAGTTATTTTTATTTCTTTTGTTTTTGAAAACAATTAGCCAGATAATCCCTTTCATTCCAGCTTTCTCAGTATATTATAAACTTGTTTAAAAAATTTCTAATGATTTATTTTATTTCGTCACATTTTTGCTTTTTTGTTCATTACTTCCGTTTTCTCAAAGATTAAATTGAAGAGCTGAATAATTAGATGCTAAATTTAAGAGCTTATATTGCTGAATAAAAGTTAGAAAAAATATCTAATGAAAATATCTGCTTTTTCTTCAGTTCTTTGCAAACAAAGGAATAAAAGTTTTTGTTATGCAAAACGTTTTTTTATGTAACACGTAACAAATTATGATAAAATGTGACAAAAAATTCTGTGATCTGAATTTCATTTTAAGAAAAGTATTTTTAATGATCTATGAATATGATTATCTATGAATAGGTAAAATTAGTTTAAAAATTGAATATTATCAATTATTATGAATTATTTTCATATATTTATGACGTATGTTAAAACTCCGATTAACTGCTTTTTTGACATTTTAATTTGGTTAAAAACATAAGGTTACATTTTAGTGAGTAATTTCATTTTATGCTACTAAAACTATTCTCAAGAAATTTTCTATTAAATATTTATTGTTTATATAGGGATTCGAAATATTTGAGGTAATAAAATGTTATGAGCTTTAAGTGTAAAGCCCTTTTTTAAATTTGTTTTACTCATATTTGTGAGCACTAGAGTATCACATGTGATTTACAAGAATAGATTTTTCATAAGATGAGTTTGTTCCAATAAAGATTTGTTTGGTGAGAGCTTTTTATTTTGTGCACTTAGTATTTTTGTAGTTAATATGTATTGCGTTACATGATCTAAAATATATCTTTAAATTGCTCATTTGATATTATTCTTTTGCTATACAATAAGAGAGTTATTTCTTCTTCATATCATGATGTAACAGATATGTTACATCATGTTTAAAATCATAATTAATGCCTCTTGAGTTTATAAGTTTATTAAATATCAGAACATATTCACATTTTTAGAAATAACTGAAAGTATCATGAAATCGTAAGCATTTCTTAATCAACAATGGAAATGTTAATTTCTAGCTTTGGAATGTTATATAATTCAGTTAATTCTTCCAATATATTTAGTTTAAAATCTTATTATTAATGTAAATGTTTTGCATTAAATTTGATAAAAAGTCTTCACTTATTCCTTCTGGGAAATATCTTTCTGGGTATTTATCGATATATTTCTTCTACACACATTCACATACGTGCACAAGACATGGCAACAAGTTACTTCAAGTGACGGGAAGTATTCATTCTTCTAACAGACGATAACAGAATTTGACTCTCGGATTTTTTGAAGTATAGATGTCTTAAGTTCTACTTGTATTTGTAATATAGTACCTAAGTATATGTTTCCGGACTAGTTGCGCTGTATAGATTCTTGGTAAAAGAAGTTATCTTATTATATTTGAAATATAAAAATGAATGAATATTAAACAAGAATACTAAATTTTGAATAAATATTTATTTAAATTTTAAGTTACTATATTTTGCATACATTAAATATACTTTAAATATATTTTTATAAGAAAACTATTGAAAGAGTTATGTCATAGGGCATTGTCTATTAATTAATATCTTTCTTATTTTTTGCATTTTAAAATGGAAATCTATTATTTGGAGACAAGTATAAAATATATTCTCTCTGCATATAATCACACAATGAATATTTTTGAATTATGTTAAATTGGTAAATAGTTTTTGTAAAAAATCTCAGTAACTGTAAAGTTTTTTTAATTAGTATTTCAATATTAAATTATTTCTTGACCTTTATGAGGAATTATTTCATCATTTTCTAAATAACATTTGCATTTTTTTACTAAAGTAATTGAGCCATTTTTATTTCTTGAGTGATACACTATACATTTTTCATTAATAAATGAAGTATTACGTGAAACTTTTTATCTTTAAAAGAAGTATTTCAAGATATTTTTAAACTTATTAAATACTGGTTTATTTTAATTATTGACCTCGTATAAAAAATAAGGAGTTTAAAATTTTTCTTATAATGGAATCAGTTATTTTATATTTTTGTGAATGTCTCTCTTAAGTTATAACCTATTTTTAAATTTATGTACAATTAGAATATCTATTTTCCCTTAAATTTCAGTAGTTGTATATTTTATGCACAATTTTTAAAGATTAGTAACAGGTTTCTCCTAAATGGAAGTGGAATAATTTAAAAACAGTCACAATACCTAATTTACTTGTACAAATCACGTTACAAGATATTTAAAAAAGTTGTTATTAATATATCAGAGAATAAACCCAAAAATAAGAGAGCACTTATACGAAATTTACCTTGCAGAATGCTAAATATAATGTTCAACTTTTTTAGTAGTTTTAGTGTTAGATGTCTTTGAATTCTACGAGAAGCTCCCAAAATAAATATTTGTTTTTTATTGACTATTTTTATAAACATTTCATGTTTTTATCCTTCAGTTAAAATGGGTTACTTTAAAAAACTGATAACTCTCCGAAATACTGAAAAAACCTCATCATTGTCTCTATCACGTTCATCAAATATAGCTTATTATCATCAAATGTATTTTAAGATGAAATTATCTAGCTTATAATCTTTTAAATGCTTTTAAAAATATTATGTTTTTCTTTAATAATAATGTATTTATTTTACTTTAATCTAGCTCTTCTATCTGTAATAATGAAGAATTATGCATTAGTACAACCAAAGATAAGGTTCATGAAAATGTTTTTAATACAGAAATGCGTTATATAATTAAGAATTCTTTTGCGTTTTTTCTTTTTCTTTTATTCTTAAAATTAAAGAGTGTTTTGAAGTAAACGTTACAATTTTAAATAATATTCCTGTTAATGAATTGAATGCTTTTAATATTTAATTTATATGTTAATAATAAAAAAATAATTAGAAATTTTTATGACCATTTGATGGTTTTGGTTTTCTTATAAAAATAATTCTAAACTCTTAATTGTGAATTACTTTTCAGCACTGTTATAAGAATAAATGAGAATTAATCTCTTGACATATTTTTTATACAGACATACTTGTTAATGTAATTTAAGTAATAAATGATATTAATTTGTATTTTTTATTCCTGTTTGGGGTAAAATGAATGGCACTGATATTGTATTCGTTGAAACTACATTAAACTCAGTATTAATTACAAATCGAATTTCAAGTGGGATTTAAAAATATTCTTATCAATTTCTTACAGCTACTTTCCGAGTAACATATTTGATTCAATTTTCAGTAAACTTTTGCTTCGCCATCGCGTTAAAAAAGAAGTTCAGTAACAGCTGTAAACCATAACATACAAAATTTATTTAATGTTTTAAGCTAGTAGAAATTAGCTAAGAATCGTTTTTATTTAGAAACTTCTATTTCTGAGAATATTTTATTTCTTGTAATGCTGAAAAGTAAAATTTTCTCCTTTTAATTTAATATATTTTTTATGCTAAACTTTACTTCAAGTCTAGAATATTTTGTTTCTAGAGCTAACTGATGAAAAATAATTAACATTTAACTAATTCTTTACAGTAATGTATTGGAAAGTCTTTTCGAGAAAGTGATAATATAATACCAAATTTATAACTTTTTAGTAATCTCAAGAATTATATAAGTTAATTAATAATGTTACAAAATTAAATTTCACAGTTATTAATATATTGAGATTTTCAATGTCTCTTATCTTAAAACAGAAAAGATAACACTACTAACAACATGAAATTGCTTCCAAAATTATAGCCCTTATCATATTTTTATAACTAATAGAAAATAACTGCAGATTGAAGTGATAATTCTAAGATATCGCTAACTTCACTTTACTTAAAAGTGTCAAAATTCACATGGTTATACCAGTTGAAGTAATGTAAGATATTGTAAATAATCATGTATAGCTTTAATTCAATGTTAAACTGAATTGTAGATTCAAATCTAGATTAATAATAAATCTAAGACACATAAGGATTTCGGCATTATTAAAAACTATGCAATTCTTCATATAAAGTAATATGTGATTAAATTTTCGTAGAATGTGACTTCGTATACCACTAATTTTGATACATCTGCTATTTACTAATTAGAACTTGGCTTTTAAACGTTGTTTCCTTCCATCCGAAAAGTTATATCGTTAATTTTCTCAAAGACTCTCTAGTATAACTGACGGTTAGAAGTTAAAATCATAAAACCAACTATTTTATTTGCTTCAAAAGTAATTCATAATCTTCAAATCTTTTCTTCAGTTTTTATCACATTAAAATGCATATGCCTGAAACTTTTTGATTTTTTTATACCTCTGTCAAAATGAGTAATATTAAAACATGAGAGCACTGGGAATTTTAATTTATCTTTTAATTTTTGCTACATCTTTAAAACAGATTTTAGAATCATATATTTTTCAAACAAAAAATAGGAAGGCATGGCGTATCTTTTTTCAATAAAAAAAGAGAAAAATGATCACGTAACTAATATTAGTGTAAAACTTTAGTGTCTCAATTCCAAAAATTAGTTTTATTTAGCAAATAGGAATTAATTAAAATCAAGTCTCTAAATATAATTTTGAATACTGGAAATGAAAAAAAAAATTACGTGCAATACCCAGAGATATTTTACATGTAAAATTTACAGTCTTGTAAGTCTTTTAGGATCCTTTGATTTAAAATTTTATATTGAAAGTAAACCATCCTGATATTCAACAAATTAAAAAGAAAATTCTACAAGAAACGATTAAGATTGTTGTTTTTTTTCGCTGAGGAGTACTTGAAAAATGATGCTAGATTGATATTAAGTAAATATTTGTAGACGGATTTATTCACGAGAAAACATATGCGTTAATGCTGAAATTAATAGATGTATTTTGCATTTTCAAAGTAGATTGTCTAGACGGAAATAGTTTTCATATATTGAATGATTTATTATGTAATTATATTTAATAAATTGTGTGTTCTTAAGAATTATTTCTTTATAACTGAGTTACATTTTGTCAGTATATTGTGAATTATTCTAGTAATAGAATGAAGGGTCCAAGAAAGGTATAAAGTTATAAAATTGACATTTAATTGAATTCCTGTGTATTTCTGCTTCCAGTTAAATTGAAACAAATTAAAAAAATAATTTAATACCTTTTCAAATTAAAAATACCTCTCCAAATTTACAATGCAGAATTTCCTATCTAAACATATTATTGACTGCTCTTTCAGCGGAACATCAAATAAAATAAGAATTCGCAAATATATTTGCATTTCGTGTTTAGCGAAGCTTCAAAGAATATATTTGCTTGCGAAATTCAGCACAACATTAATTAGTTTTTATTCTACGTTAATGTAGGTATTATTTTAAAGTATAATTTAATATTTAGGGAATTTCTCTGACTTTATTAATTGCTAACATTGATTACTTAGGAAAAGGGATTATTACTACACATGTATTTTGCATGTGTAGTAATAATGTAACGACAGAATGATACGAAAGTTTGCAAAAATACCTCAAGGATACTTGTAGCAGAGAAAGTGGATAAACATATTATAAATATATTAAGAATTATCTATATCGTGATCCAATTAGAGAACTTTTTCTATTCTAAAAGCATTTTTAAATGCTTGAAAAAGTTTTGTTTGCATATAAAAATATAATTGCTATATACTTAAAATAAAATAAAAATTTACTATGTTATTATTCTTAAGAATAAAATAAAAATTTGCCACCGAGACAAATGTATAACTGCTTAAAATTTTTATTTCATTAAAAAGTTTGCGTATATTTTATTTCTGTTGATTTTATTCACAATGGATTTTAAGTACTTGTCTTATAAACAATGCAACTGAAGAGTCACTAATCTGAAAACGGAGCACATCCTATCAAAAACATTATTGAGAAAAACAAAATTGCTTTACAAATTTTTATTTGAACAGTGAAAAAATTCATCTCTCATCTGTCGTCTCTGATTCACTAGAGATAAAATATTCAATTCTTAAGTACTCAGGATTTTATCACTTCATGTATGATTTGAAAATTCATTTCACGTTTAATTATTGGATTTTCAAACTGACTGAAAACAATTTTTAGATTTTAGGATACTAAAAAAAGCAAATATTATGGTCATAATATATTTCCTGTTTTTTCTTGGAGCTAATATTTTCTGATATATTTTTTTAACAATTGAGTCATTGAAAATCACAAACGCAGAATTTTTATAACTTTCACAATTAGGAAAAAATGATTGGCACTTACCTCAGCCGGAACAAATATAGAGTACAAAGTATATATAATTCACTGAGAAGTTGAACAGAGATTAATAAGATTTGCAACTAGACTAAGTATGTGTTAAGTATTGTTGGGAGGGAAAATGTTCTGCATCTTGAAGGAGCTAGTGACGTTACCTTTAATTGCTTAGCAGTTATTTCTCTAGAGAATAAAGCGATGTACACGTTTAAAGGGAATAAATTTATTCATTTTACCTTTCTGTTATATTTTTTGTTATTGTTTTCGACGTAACCTTATTTGTGATAAGAGCATTTTGCTTAGAACTCTCACTGGATATGAATCTTATCCTTGACTATTGTTTGGCATAAATCTTTGGAGAAACAATAGAATATTTAATACATATTTTGAGAAGATGTTTTTTTTATCAGTTAAAGGAAACTTTTACCAAGAAAAATGGATGTGGAAATTTTCACTTGTAGATCTATGAAGAGTATTATATTTTGGAAATCTATATTCTATTTTTACTTTATAAATAACAAAGATATGTAAATATTAGGGTATACTGAGATTGTGTGAAGTAACGTTTTCATATCATTGAATAAACAGAATACAAATAAAAATGAGCGAGAATTTTTTTTGAGAAAATAAGTAGAATGATGAAAATAAATATTAATTTTTTTATGTTTAAAATTTATTTTAAATATAAATCATAATTTTTAAAAAGAAAATATTGTGAAAATCAATGTTGCTCAGTTAAACTCAATTGTTAATGCAATTATTCTGAAAATTTATTTATTGTTTTTATTTTTACATAGTTAGATTACATATGTATAAATCAAACAAATTGCATGTTTTGATGATATTTCTTAACTATTTTTCTTACCGTGTTTTTTGGCATTTTGTCTCTTTCACTGAATGAATTTTTTATTTCAAATTTCTAAGTTATTTTAAAATTAATATATAATTTATCATTTAAAATGCACATTATCCATTTATTATTATTTTAATCATCATCATATTTTACCTCAGATTATAATTTTTATAATATTACATATTAACACTACATACTAAAGACATAAACTAGACTGATAGAAACAGAATGAAATTTAGTCCTAAAAGCATTCAGAAAATTATGCAAATGGAATATGAACTTTAAATTAGAAATTTAGCCTCATTAATGAAAGAGTAAATTAAATTTGGAATGTTGAATTGAATTTCTATCTTAAAACAGATTGGTAAAATGAATATTTTTTCATTCCTGAATCGTTTTTCAGGGCAAAGAAAGTAATATCTATAAGGAAATTAAATAGTGGAATAGTAAATTTATGAACTAATTGTTGCATGTTTCTTCAGAATCTGTTTTAATGAGCTTCATTCAGGTTCACCAAAAGTGGGAAGATATTTTAACTACAAAGAAACTAGTAAAACAATACAACTCAAGATATGGTATGGATATGTATAACATTTGTTAGAAGAGGAATATGCAAAATTAACTTTTCCTGAAACAAAATAATTTATTTTGCATGATTCACACCCCAATTAGACCCTATAATTAAGAAAACCGGATTAATGTTCAAGAGAATTACTGACAACACAATTTAAAGTCTTTATAAAGGTAAAAATATTTGGAAGTGAACTTCTCTTTACCTATAAATCATATCATTTTTTTTATCATACCATCATTTTTCCATCATATCATTCTTGTTTGTTATCTTCGAATTGCAATTGATTCGATGAAGAATATTTTATGTCCTTCTGCTAAGATATATTCGCAGAATAGTTTATCGTACGATTGGGCAAATAGCTTATTGATATAGTTTTCATGAAGGGTATTCATGTGATATTCCAACCTCAAGGGAAGAGTACTTCAAAATTACTAAGCATAGCTACAGATAAAATTAGAAAATTATAAAAAATATATTAAATTACAAAAAAGTAATCCATAAGCTTAATGAAAATTAAGGTGATTAATTGCTGATTATATTTTTAACATAACTGAATATTTTAACTGTGAATATCAAATAAATTATTCATTTATGTGGCGGAATTATACCCATTCATGTTTTTTTACGTAACACTTTTCTCCTACATTTTAAAGTTTTTAACAATGTGATTCTTCTGAGATCGAGAAAAAATATTAGATTTTGCATCATATTTCAGATTTCTTTTTAATTCACATTTGCTTAAAAATATGTTTTATGAATGTGGTATGAGGTATAAATATGTATAAAATATTTTTATATAGTTCCAAGTGTTCAAAATAGTTTGGTAAATTATCTTAAAAACAGCTAAACTTTGTGTGTCTTCTTTTATATGTAAACAGATATTCCTTAGTTTTGGTTTTTTAATGTATGCCCGTTTACATTATTTATATATTTTAATTTTTATTTTATTTTAAATACATCAGCTAAGTTCATTTATTTTTATATTTTATTTAATTTATTTTTCTAATTATTATTTTTTATTTCAGAATTATTTTTCTGCTAATAATTTCAAACTTCTTTTCAGCTTCTTTCTTTTCATATAGGCTAATGTTTTCCGTTGTATAAAAGGACTGTCTTCAAAAAGGAATAAAAAGACATTTTTATTGTTAAGATTCTGCTACAGAAAATATTAATGGAGCATGAGAATTTTATTTTAATCGAATTTTATTTACATAAAATATATTACTGTTTTATTATTTGAAGATTATTGTTATGCTTGATATTATTTTATTTTATTTATGAAGTCTTACATTTTATAGATTAAGTCTGTTATTTATTGCATGTTTTCAAATAAAAATAACTCAGATGAAAATAACGCTTCTTTTTCTTTATTTTCTTAATAAGCGATATTCAGAAAATTTATATGGTGTGAATATAATACAAATTTCAAAATGAATATAGCTGTGAGTTAATATAAATGTGAAAGTGAAACACAGTTTTAATGGACATGGTAAAGTATATCTTAGCAGGTTAACAAATGAAAACTATTTAATTTTAAATAATAATAGTTGAACTATTTATAAAGAACATCACACAAATGATTTCATTATTGATGAAATGAAAAAAATATTTATATTTGATCCATACAGATAGTAAATTAAGTTTCCCATGGTTAAAAGAGCACTGTATGAAAACTCTTTTCTACTGCTTAATTTTATAGATATATTATCTAATATTGAAATAGTTTGAATTTTAAAAATAAAGTTGCTATTCGTCTTGAAAATAAGTATACACTTGTCTTTATTGCCGATATGGGAATGGATATTTAAACCTTCTAGAAAAGTATAGAATAATATTTAACATTTTCTAAAACTTCAACAAATTAACTGTCTTGAGTACATTCATTCTATGTCAAATACTCACACAAATGACTTAGTTATATTCTAAAATATATTACTTCTAAGGCAAAGATTTAGAAGACACCCCTAAATTTTAACTGTTGAAATGTGTTTCTCGTAAATAAAACTAAAATCAATTTTATTTAAGTGTCTTTCTTCCACTCACCATTAAATTTAAAATATTCGTCTCAGTTAGTTAACATTTGTGAGAATTCTTCGTATTACACAGGATCATAATTATTCAGAATATTTTTCACTCCGATGGATTCAGGGCGTCTCTGTTAATATTGCTTCTGATTTGAAACAGTATCTTCCTTTATTAATAGAACTTTAAGGAGGGAAATCTTAAAACCAGGCAGTTTTCTAATTTCCCATAAAAATTAAATTGCAATTAAAGAGCAGAATAGGAGATGTTTTTATTCTTGCATATCTTATTCAAGACAGATTCACTGAAAGAATAAAACTTCTGTCACAGTTGGATAAATTTAGAAACACGTTTTTAATCTAGCAACGAAGATTTTCAACGCATTTTCTTTTCCAAGGAAAATTAAAAACTTCTTTTTATATAAAAATCGAAAATATTTCATAGTAACCAAAATGAAATAAGTCATACATAAACATAAAAATTTGAAACATTTTCTAAATGTCATACATTATTATGAACTGAATTAACAACGAAAGAAATAATGAGGAATAAAAACTTGTATGATTATTTATTCTCACTAAAAAGAACTAAATAATTTTTAGTCCAAATATTTTAATTGTCATCAAAAAATATAATTTGAAATATTATCCTATATCAATTTATATGAGTAAATATCACCTGGTTACAAAATAAATTACTCACTTTTAAAAATTACATTAATATTATGAAAATATGGTTTCTATCCTGAAAATAATTATTTTAAAATTAGATTTACGTTTTTATAACTAAAATATAAACTGTACATCAAAATTGATTAATTTTATAAAAATATATTTGTATTTTTCAGTGCCAGACATGTATGTTAATTTGATTTGAAATAAAAATGATATCTTATAAGTTATTTTGTAATCATCCCATATTCATAATTGAAATGATGAATTTTCGATGAATGCTTAATGTGTGTTAAATGCTTTAATATTAGGACCAAATGTTTCAGTGTTAATTTATTGGGTTGTATCTGAATATATTTATTATATACTTTGCTAAATTAAAAGATTGGATGTATACCTATATTAAGCATGGAATGCTGTTAATATTTATGTGAATGTAACAAATTTGGTTACCATGTGTTCAGTGATATATTTTAAATTATTTAAATGATATACCCTCATAATATTAAACGATATTTTACAATTAAATTGAATAATATGAAAGA
The DNA here is from genome assembly GCA_037975125.1 of Latrodectus hesperus. Taxonomy (NCBI): domain Eukaryota; kingdom Metazoa; phylum Arthropoda; class Arachnida; order Araneae; family Theridiidae; genus Latrodectus; species Latrodectus hesperus. The sequence goes on from CM075854.1 coordinate 75,632,347, forward strand.
AGTATAATACATAGTACGAGTCGCATAAAGTTATTTAATTATTTAATACTATTTTTATGACTTTTAAAATATTTTAAATTGACACTTAAATGTGAATTCATTTTAAGTTTGAATTATTGTTAGATATTAAGCAATAATTTATTTAATTTGTTTAGAAAATTGTTGTTTCATATAAGAATATATATGTAGTTTTCATTGCTAATATTAAAAAACTCATTAATTTTTAGGAAATTATTATGCTTAAATGAGATAGGAAATCATAGGTTACCTTCGCATTAAAGTATTTATTATTTTCAGATATATTTTTATTTGATTCAAAGGTTAAATGAAAATATAATTATTAGTAAAATCAATTTCTTTCAAAAATTTAAAGTGATATTCAGATCTATTAAAATATGTTTTATTTATTATTTTTTTCAAGATTATGAAATTTGGTTGAATTTCGGATATTTTTATATTTTCAGTTTATATATACAAATTATAAACATTTGACCATGAATACCATCCGGTCCAGGCGAAGTATTTAATTTTGAATCCAGCAGTATCAAGTTCCTGTGTTGAAAAGACTCTGTTAAAAACACCAGGACCCACATGAAGATTACTGCGACAGCCATGGATAACATTACTCGCCATGGTCTTTACAGACCTATCACAGTTAGAAAAATTCAGGTTAATCATAAGTTGGTAATGCTCCCTAGAATGTTAACTGCTTGCTCATCATTTTGAGCCAAGATTCCATCTTTAGAAAAAATAGTATTGCACTTTTCAAATTGGGGCTTTTCTTTACTAATGTTCTTCACTAGCTTCCACAGTTTACTGTTAGATGATCTAGAATCCAGACCAGTACAAAATTCATTCCAGTTGTGTCTCTTGATCTGCCCATACATCTTTTTCAATTGTGCATCTACTCTGCTCAGTTTAATTCTGTTAGTGTCACTATGGTCAGAGTTCAGAACATTTAGAATTTGCCCTCTCTCAGCAATTAAAGACTGAAAATCAGGCATTTCACCGGTTAAGTAAGGTCTTTTCCTTTTAAATTTGCCCCTGGGAATAAACTGGCGAGCAGCACCATGGACATTCCGCTTGAAGGACAACTAATCAGTCTCTAGATTATCGGAAAGGGGATTCTCACATACCAAATTCTCAATTCGATCAGTAAAAGCCTGCCAATCGGCACGTCTGAAGTTCCAGCGTCTATTATTGAGCTTATAAGTAGGTTGCCTCTTTTTCAATTCAAACAAAATTGGAAGGTGATCACTTCCTATGTTCTCAAGTACTTTCTAATAACAGGCAAGGTCGAGATAGGGGCTAACTATGGTTACATCCAGGGCTTCCTTGGAGTTATAGCTATATGAATAACGAGTGGGAGATCCATCATTAAGAATTATAAAACCTTTATCATCGACTATGTTCAACAAGTCGTTATCTCTAGAATTAGTACTAGAAGAGCCCCACATGCGATGTTTAGCATTAAGATTGCCTAGACAAATAGTACTTGGTAGAAAAAGATGTTGTAATTCTATGGGTATTTAATTAAAGTCTGGAGGTTGGTACATATTAAGTATGTTAAGGTTCTCACAGCCTCCTACCAATGGAGCAATATGGTTTTAGAGAGGGTCACAGCACGATTGATCAGGTGCTTTATTTTAGCCAACTTATTAGAGACGCCCATAACAAAAGGCCTACCTATCACACTGTTGCTGCCTTCCTTGACCTTTCTAGGACATTCTACAGAGTTTTGACTCAGAAGCTCATTACCAAATTGTATGTTAAGTTTAGTATTTGTGGTAGAGTACTACCTTGGATTTATGATTATCTGAGAAATAGACACATTAAGGTGAAATTCAACGATTTAACCTCAGATAGTTTAAAATAAGCCAAGGTGTTCCCCAAGGCTCGGTCTTGAGCCTCCTGCTATTCACACTTTTTATTGTGGGAATTGAAAAAGTCATTTCTGAGAACTGTGAGGTAGGACTTTTCGCTGATGATATCGTTCTTTGGAGTTCTGGCTCTGATATAGAAAAGGTGGAGGAACATGTGAACCAAGCTTTGACTGACATGTGGAGCTTTGCTGTGGGCCACAAATTAAGTTTTAACCCTTCAAAGTCTATTGCAAGTTTCTTTACAACTAATAGAAAATTATAAAATTTTCGACCGAAAGTCTTGTTGAACAATGAACCACTTGAGGTTGAGAAACATCCAAAGCATCTGGGCTTCATATTGGATCCTGAGTAATTGTCACTTGGAGAACTCGCTTTAAGACCTAGAAAACGCCTTAACATTCTTAAATACATCTCGGGCTGTGATTGGGGTGACGATGCGAATACCCTTAGAAACACCTATGTTTATCTAATTCGTCCCATCTTAGTATACGGCCTCCCCATCTACTATTGTGCCTTTCGCTCAAACCTGCAGAATCTTGAACGTGTACAACTTAGCGCTACAAGGATTATTAGTCTTCGCAATTCTTTCCCAAATGATATTGTGCTCTATGAGGCTAATCTACAGCCTTTGAATCTTAGGAGAAATGCATGTTTGTTAAAGTATTACAATAAGATCTCTTGTTTTGGCTTTCAGAATCGTACCTTTAGATTTTTGGGTCCCTGGAACAGTAACCAGCGGTTCAAACGTAGTAGTCCTTTTGGACAGATTGTTTCTGATCATTTTATTGCCAGCTCAATTGTACACTACAGTTTATCCCAGATTATCGACCTTTCTGAGGGTCTTGATGGTGTTTATTTTCATCTGGACCTTTCTGTCCAAGTTAACAAACAACTGGCTCTTCCAGACTACTTGAAACAGTTGGCTCGGGAGAAAATCAGCAATGTCCCCGTGGATGCTGTTCAATTATACACTGACGGCAGTAGACTTGATAATGGCTGTTCTGGCAGTGGCATCTATATTAGATTTCGGGATAAAGAAGTAAAAATCCAGAGAAGAAATCCAGACTTCTGCTCAGTTTTTTTATGAGCTTATTGCAATTCTAGAAGGTCTGGACTCTGTCATGATGCTTCCGCAGTTAAAGAATATCTGGCTCTTTTCAGATAGTAGAAGTGCTATCCAGCACTTGGCCGATTGGCATCATGTGAGGGATAGTACTAGTGCAGACATCTTCAGGAAATTAAAACATCTTTCTTATGGTCATCATGTCCACTTTCAGTGGATTCCGTCCCATGTGAATGTTGCTGGTAATGAAATTGCGGACAGTTTGGCAAGAGCCGGTGCTAGCGATTTTACCACGAATACCGCTTCTGTTACTCATATGGAACTTTTTTCTAAATTTAGGGCAACTACCATGGCTACCTGGATTGTCCCACCTGTACACCCTTGGTACCAGGTGAGGTGTCCTGATGGCTCCTTGTCTCCGGGCTGCAGTAGATGAGATCAAACTGCACTTGCATGTTTTCTTAGCAGCCATTTGCTTTCCGTGACTTTCGTACGTGGTAACAAACATTACGAGACTTGCACTAAGTGTTCTTAGGTGCAGGCCTCTCCTGACCACATTTTATCTTGTTTGGGGCTTACCAAGCAAGACCTGATTCGGGATCCCCTTCTGGTGTTTAACGTTTTTAGGGTGAATGGACTCATGGACCTGATCTAGCTTTGCTGATCACGGGGATTCGAAACAACAATTATAGACATTTAATACAAATAATATTTTGTGACGCTTTATTGTATTTTATGAAACATTTTTACAAGCAATATAGCTTCTTTATTTTTCCCTATTCTATTTGTTTAATTTATTTTTTAAAATCATTCGGTCATAGGATTTAGAGGTTAATAGAATTTGAAAATTTGCTTGCTTGTATATTGAAATGAGTTTGTACAATTGTTCATGACAAATAATATTAAAATTTCCTTAGTAAAATTATATGTATAACTAGTTTAAATAATTTAAAAAATATCGGAAATATATTTTCTAAATAATTGTCAAATACACTTACAACTGCCATTAATATTTATTAAAATATATCCTGTATCTGAAAATAATTCTTAGGAAATTTTCACAGTCTATAAAATAGTACATAGAAATTCTGCGTTTAATTTCAAAAGAAAATTTTGTGTTGGAATTACAGAAACAATATCAAAAGCCAGCTAAAATCTTGCGCATATTTAAGCGAGATTTTTATTACGAAACTATAAATAAAAAATTGAAAACGAAAAACTCTGAAGCAACAGTTTATTTTGAAGTTATGTTTTTTATAATATACAGTTGTACTCTATTTAATTTGCACACTGAATGTAGAAAAAAACCGTGAGTTTAATTTTCATTTTTACCAAGCAATGTGATTTTTTTTATAAAAGCTAGAGTAAAAACATTGTAATATAATTTTAATTACATCCCAAATAATATTATTAATTAATTTTAAGAAAAAATTCTGAAGAAATTAATAATAAGGATTAATCCATTAAAATATACGAATGCATCATCTCTAAAAATAAAATATGTAGTCTTCCAAATACCACTCTACTCAGAGGATAATAAAAATATATAAATATATCTCTGTGTGTGTTGAAAGTAAACAAAATAATAACTAATAATTTACTCTTTAAGAAGCTCTGAAGTTAACTGTTTATTGCCTTTTGTTTTGGCCTGGTAATGAATATAGAATAAGTCATAAAATCACTGAACCGAAAATAAATGGACCTGTTGTGTCTATTGATGAAACATGATTTTTTATAAGTGAGGGTAATAAAAAGAATAAATAAAAGTGTGAAAGGCAAGTGTAGATTCACATATGTTTCTCTCATTCCAAAACAAAATATTTTTTCGTTGCCAACTTCGACTCATGATTTCTTTTTTTTTCTATGGGATATTATAATAACTAATAACACTGAAATGAGCTTGTTTAACAAATGAATTAAGTTTTCGCATTACTTCAGTATGAAAATCTATGAAATACTAATTAATTTAAATATTTTTTAAAGTGACATACAAATATGGTATCATTAGATTATTTGCACATACTTTAAACTCTTTTCATGCTTCACCAAAGAGATTTCTTAAAAGAGTTCTTGAGAGAGCCAGGAGAAGGTATATGCTAACATAAAAGGGAGAAAGAATGACTTTAGAGAATACCAGTTATCTTTGATCAAACCATAGGGTAGGAAATGTTGATTTTTAAAAACATTTCCATTCCAACAATTTATACAAGTTCTTCTCACATTAACTACGTACAAAATAGCTTTTTTTACCACTTGGAAAATAAAAACATAAATTGTATAAACTTAAAATATCTTAAATTTCTAAATAGAAAACAAATTTGGAATAAAAAAATTATTAATACAAGTGGGAAGTTGGTGTTTTCTGAATGAAAAAATTATAATATAACAAGCTGGCTAAAAATGTCTATAATAAAAGTATTAGATGCAAACAATAATCTATAATAAAGACTTTCACCGAGGTTTTAAGATTCCTACATTTTTTATGAATAAAATAGCACTATTGTGCATTTTTCACGAAAAACGTTAATCCTATTTTTCTGATGTAGCCAATACTTTAAGTTATTTATAAAAAAAATTTTCTCCAAGCATAAAAATCATGTTTTGTTAATTTGTTCGAAGGGAGATCGAACCGAGCTTGATTCTAAGGAATATTCAAAAGAATTTTTTTTCAAATAATAAAGTAAAATTGATTTCCTCCGGAAACATCGTTAATATATTTATCGTATTTTTGATATAATTTGAATTACTATGATCGTGGCGTATGAAAGCGATGGTTACCTTTAATTTCCATTTTTCACTCATTCTACCGTTTCTCATTATTACTTCTGTGGCAGAGTTCTGTTTATTTTTACTACACTTTTCTTTCATTACTTAAAGTAAGTGAGCTTTGTTTTTAACAAACAATATGATATTTAAAATTTGGAATATACAAATCTATATTTATTGTTTACTGAATTTTATTTTGAAAGATTATTAAAATTAGTTTAGAAAAAATCTTCATTGTGGTCGTGTAGAAGGAAAAATAAAACCCTAAAAATGTGACTTTTCAGTTCTCATAAGTATTCAAAATAAAAACTAAAAACTAAACTAGATTAGTAGATAGGGAAAAAAACAGGAGAATTACAAGGATTAACTTAATAAAGTTCACAGCTTTGAAAAAAATGCAAAAATGCTTTCAATGAAAATGAAATTATTACAAGAGTATAGTTGACTTAAAAATAATTGCAGCTTCAAAAACATACCTTCATTCTTTTCCTTAAATAACCAACATTAATGAACATTTTTTGACTTTTTCTGTATTACACAATCCGTTTCTATGTTTTCCCTAATTTTTCTAATGTATATGACAAGGCTGTTAGAGAAAACAAGTTAAAAACAAGCCATACCATGCATAAAATTTCACTGTCAATCACTGTTAATCATTTGGAATAAAAAGATATATCTTCTTTCATTAAAAATAATTACTTACAATTTTTTTAAGTTCTTATTGTGATGAGACTTTAAGAGAATTTGTTCTAAAAACATGAAGGAAATATGTACTAATTTAGATTTCAATAAGTTGAAGATGCAATGCAAAAGGAAAAGTCTATTGTTCTATTTTAAGACTAGTGAGAAGTCCTTAAAGAAAACAATTCTAAGTGTTATAATGACTGAAAAATAACTTAATTTGATAAATTAAAGAAAATATTTTTAGACATAATGATAATTCTGTTTACTTTAAAATAGAGAAATTTGTAAAGAGAAATTCTGGAAAAGTTTATTCTATTGCAAATATTTATTGTTATTTTTTTTAACACATCGAATCAGAAACAGAACGTGTATATTTTAACCGAACTACAGCTTTTTACTACCCAATTTAAGCAGAAAGCATATTAAATCAAAATATATTGGTAAATCATGGATAAAATTGGTCTTTGTCGAAATAATTTAATGGACACAAATATCTTTTGTTTTCGTTATATGATAGAATTACTAGCATGACAGTTATTGAATTAAAAATGTAAATTCGAAACTTTTCTTATAGCATTTAATTTTTTGATTGGCTCCTCATAATATATTAAATATGAAATAATTCCTGCTTAGCAATAAAATGTATAATAGTAGAAATCAAATGATGAAATCAAAAATTTTAAAACAACTAAAAAATTAAAAAAAAAATTACCTATGTTTGAGTAATTCTGTAATCCCTGCCAATACATGAATAAAGTTTTTATTCTTTTGTTTAAAATAATTGTAATATTAGAGAAAATAATTATCAGAGCAATTTAAAGGTAGTGAAATATTTTTTCAGAGGAATAAAAAGATTAGATCTGCTATTAAAATACTTGTTTTTTAAATGTTGAGAAAATATTCTAATTTTAGAATTATCTTAAAATTTTTTAGAGAAATATCATTATTTAAAATACATTATAAGATTTTGAATATATTTTTGAATGCTAATGCTTTAATAATTTTGTTAATATATTTAAGTAATTCTTTTAATAGTTAAAAGTTTTAATCAATAATGTGCATATTACGTGATTATATCGAAATTTAACCCAATTAAAAATATAGTATTTCATTAAATTGTGTTAATTAACATTTTTCAAATAGTTTCTGTAATACACAGCATTAATAAGCTTGATTAACTCTTAAATGTTATATTAATAATCTATTGTCAGTGAAATTCAATTGTCGAAAACAACTTTGGTCAAGGGAACTAATTGATAAAGATAAAATTCAATTGTGATTATCGTTCTTTGTGTTTAATAGCACAACAGTAAGGAAATAGACATGTGACCTTGAATAAATAAGATAAATACTTATCAAGAACATGAAAAACCATAATACAAGGAATGCATCTGATGATTCAAACTCTAATAGATAAACGAAATTTATCACAACTGTTTCAGATTTTGATTTAGATGACTAAGATACGTATCTTTGTCGTTTTCAGCTGTTTTGCAAATTTAAGGTCCTTTATACAAATTTCAAATCGTTAAGCAAATAATGAATAATTCTCTCGATTCATTGTTATCGTTGATTACAAAAGGTTTCAAATTCCACTCATTTCTCCGAGAGCCGAACAGATATTCCCCAAAGCAAATAATGTGTAGACCAATTTAACTCCCATTTGCTTTTAAATTATTTGGTTGTACTGTAAAAAAAGGTAATAGTTAAAGGAAAAAGATGCAATTTTTCATGGGAATCAAAGGGACATTTTACACAAAAAAATTATAAAGCTATAATACAAAGTAACATGTATATTCGACATATAATTCTGTATCTATATCTATATCTATCTATCTATCTATCTATATATATTAGGGAAAAAATTTACATTTCATAAAAATATAATTTTTTTATGTTATGAAATCTAATTATTTCATAATCATAAATAAATTCCTTAATACAGTTATTCGATAGACCGATATATTTATCCTGCAATTAATGTATTGCTTACTTGTTATTTTTATACGACATTTTTTAATTTAATAAAAATGCAGTGTAAATAACATCATGATAAATTTTTAAAATAGGGAATTATACTATTAGGGTTGAACAACAATATACATAGTCAATAGCAAAAATAAAAATATTTTTCAAATATCAATGTAAATATTAATATATGAAGTAGGGTATATGATAAAATGTTTTTGATACATAGGATATCTGTGAACTATGTGTGAATGTAGTATATATATGAACTAAAATGCTCATTTTACAAAATCAAATAAATTATTTAATGAACAAACTTTCGAAAGTTCGATTTAGCAACAATTTATACTAACATTAAAAAAATCGATTTTTATATTTGTTTATGAATTTATATTAAAAATTAACATAAATATTAATATAAAAATTGGATACTAGTTCAAATTGTATTTATATACATATATTGAGTGTATATTCATTGAAAATGATTGAAAAAGTTAAAAAGTTACGGGATACTGTGAGCTAGTTAATAGATTTCACACTCAAGAAATAATTATAATTCATTTTTTACAGGATATATGTCTATAATTTCACGATTAATTTTTAGTTGATACTGAAAAAAAGTGGCCGAATTTAGATAGATTTCTAAGCTCGTATGTTTGTCGATCTGCGGTCACTTTTTGAATACAACTCAACCAAGATTTACTGTTGAGAAAGTATAAAACCCAATATCTACAAATATACCCACTAAATCTGAGAATCGAATCCATCAATTGTTGCACAGAAAGATAGTGTGCAACTTTTCAGTTGCCAGTCAGGCACGTTTCTGGAATTAATTAACTTAATTAATTAATATGTTAAAGAATAATTAATTAATATAATTTAATCTTTTTTATACATGTTAATTGTATAAAGAGAAAGATATATTTTACTGTGCAAGACTTTGAAAGCACTGAAGAATTAATATAATTATACTCATAGCATGTAAAATTGTAACAAATAATAATTGCTTAGTTTTAAAATAAATTAAGAAACATGTGAGTAAGTAAGTACTGTATGTAAAGGATTATACAGCCTAAAATTAATCACAGGAAAAATAACGTAAGCTATCATAAAATGTTATTTAGATTTTAAGTGCTTCTTTAGCATTGAATTTAATTAAATTATAGTTAAATGTGCCTCATTCATCAATTGTATGGTAATTTTTATTACCTTGCAATTTTTTTATGGTGAAATCATCAGAATAATTTTTATACATGCATTTTCTCACTTTAAAACCATTCATCGGTATTAAACACTTTTAATTCAATTTGTTGCATTTACTCCACTCACTTATTTGTAAGAAAAAAGATGCATAACATCAAAGCCAAAAAATTAGGAATGTAGCATTTATTTGAAGAATAATGCAATTATTCAACTTGAAGTACATACAAATGCTTAATCATATAAGGCAATTTTTCAGACATTTCGAGACAATGATTTTGAATATTTTTAGTAAATTTTTTTAAATAACATTTAAATTCTTTCTTTCAATTCTTAAATCACTGAAGGGATTAAACAATTTTTTTATAAATGAATAATTTCACTTATTCCAATTCTTAAAGTAATTCCTAAATTTATTTATGAAAGAACAAATTCTGTATTTTTCTTCTAATAGGATTGAATACCAGTAAAATATAAAAAGTCATAATTCAATTTAGACTTAAATTTTATTATTTAAAAAAAACTGCATTATTCTACCACTGAATACAAACACGCCAATTAATTTACGTTAATTGACACTTATGTATTTGGTTGAAAATGTAGAAAACTATACATACATGCTTTAATTTTTTATACGAAAACTATAACATATAAAAAAAGGTGCCGGTTCTAGTAGTAGGATACGTATTTTCTTTTTTTCTTGTTTGTAACAAATTAGCTACGTTGTGTGTGGGAATAATATTTAATTTCACAATATTCTCTTCATACATTTCCTGTAATTGCTAACCATTATTGTTTGCAAGCGTAATAAATAATAATAATGAGTACTCTGTCATACGTTTGTTTGAAAATGTAATCTTAATAAAAGGATAATAAAAAGATATGAGTGATTGCGACATTTAATTTTATTCGTAACTGTTTGATAATCAGTAGTGCACTGTATAATAACCAGTGTTTGTCAACATTCCTTTTATAAAAAGCAGACATGTTTTCAAGATCCGAATTCCTCGTATGGGTTAGAAAAATGACATCATCAGTTTCGATAAATGTTTCAGCAGACAATAAATGCATCGTGCTCTAGTATTTGAAAAATCTTTTTTCTATTGCATTCCACGGTGATAGAATATTTCACTGGTTATTCACTTCTAACAATAAGATTGTAATCTCATTTTTTGAACTATAGGAAAAACTTCAATTTTCATACATATAATGAGGATACATATTATAATTTATTTTGAAAAAAGTTCTCAAAATTGAAAATTTTAATAACATAATAGTTTTAAGATATAAAAAGTATTATAAAATTTATGTATATAAATCTTGATTATATATAAACATCATGTGTATAAGTTACCGGCAAAGTATAAAACCCCGTCATTTTATAGAATGCCTGGGCATTGTATATAATGCCAGACGTTTTTAGGCAAGGCAAGAAATATGAGAAGTATTACTTATTTTCCACGCAGCGGACATTTTCAGCCTTACACTCGCTTCGCGAGTAGGCTGTCCGCCTGCGGCGTCGAAGTATTACTTACTTTCCCGAAGTATTGTATATAATATCTAAGCATTCTATAGAATGGCAAATGCTATTGAGAAACGTATGTATTAAAAAACGTCCTGATGAGGTTATTTTGTAAATGATGTGAATTTCTCAATACAAATGTTATTCTGAAAATTATGAGAGTGACATTAAAAAAACTTATTCAAAATGCGTAAGGAAAAATAAAAGTTGTGCAAAACATAATTTATGCCTTTCTTATAAGAGAAAACAAATTTTCATGTAAAAAATAAAAAATTAACCTTTTTGTTGCAACATGGCAGGCTTGAATGATATTTTGAATTATATTAGATCACATCTTTCACTAAAAGACATTTCATATTTTGCCACTTTGTTTTACACATACATTTGAAGAGTCCTTAGCCGTTGCCACTGGACTGTGCAATTGCGACTAACCGGTAAGAAATTTCGTGGCTTGGAATATCTTCAATTCTAAGCAAGTTCTTAGATCATAAACTGAATTGAGCTCTCACATATACTTGTTTTAAAATTACTTCAGAAGTTTCAAGTCGTTAGAAACCATTCTTTGTCACACTCATTACAGCTGCCAGTATATTGCGCGAATCATCTCAACCCTTGTCGAAGTAAGGAATAGGAAAGCGTACTGTAGCTCCCAAAGAAGAAATGGGAATTTTTTTTTCCGAATTCATTTTCATTTTTTGACTTGTATTCAGATATAGATCTTAAAGTTTATTTGACTTTAAGTAGCATTTCACCTTTAAAACAAATATTGCAAAAAAAATTGAAATAGACTCTTTTTCTTGCATAATCTGAATATTTTCGTCTTTTTACACTGTCTGGACGCTTTCTATTACTTTTTCTAGCTGCTCCTACGAGTTTATGTCTTTTAAAACATCTTCGAGTAGAAATGACGTAGTAATCTCTACTTTAGGTTTGTAGCCAAAAAGAGTTTCGTATGGTGTTCTTTTGATTCCAGAATAATAAGCTCTATTTTTCATAAATTGTACGAAGCGCAATCTTTCACTCTAGAGGCCACATTTGTTATCTTGCATCCAAGTACAAAGCATATTTTTGATTTCTTGATTAGCTCTTTCAACACTACCCTGACTTTGTGAATAGCGAGGCATCCCAAGGAAGATCTTCAGTACTAGTCAAAGCTCCTTTAAGATAGACATCACATTATTGGAAAATTTCTTACCATTGTTAGACTGTAATATAGATGGCCCTACAAACAACGTACAAGTACAAAACATATAAACGAGAATATGTCCATTTGGTCGTAGGCTACTTTTTCAGCTTATTTTGATGTTAGAGATTTGAGAATGACAAATTTTGTGAGATGATCTCGGCACATCATGATAAATTTGTATTCGCTATCTAGCTGAAACTGAAAATTAATAAGATCTACCTAACAACGGGAATTAAATAAAAAAAACCGTAGGTTTCATAACAATGCCCTTTTTAATACCTTTCTGTTTTTTCTGGCATGGTTTACAAAGATTGAAATGATTGAAAGTTCTTTCAACATTCAATCACATCCTCCGTGTCCAATAGACAAATAAGCTTCAAGATGAAATATCTCAAAGTCTGTGTCGTAATATTGTACGGTAGTGAAGTCTTTTTTAACAGGATAAATAAGCTTATTTTTGTTTTAAACAATCATCACATCGAAACGTTTCAGCAATAAATAATCCATGGGTTTCTACTTAGTTGTCATTTTGATTTTTTGTACATCATTTATTAACTTCTGACAAGCAGTTTGAGTTAAGAAAACACTATTGTTTGCAGCGTTAACTCTAATTTAGAACAGTTCATCGTCGAATCGTTGTTTAATGTCTAAGGACCACGATTCCTTCTATAATACTACAGCTTAATCCTCCATTTTCATACAGCACAGTAAAAAAAAAACTAATTTTTGTTGAACTAATTTAAGCAAAATTGAGTATTTTGACACTACTGTACAAACTGCTAAATGCAACCGACAAATTCTGAGCTTGATGCACACGTTAAAAGTTACGTGTCTTGCCACTTGATATTCGAAATGAATCGGAGATGTATTTTATACTTTGCCGGTTTCTCATTTGGCATTCTATCGAATAACTAGGAAATGATATATAAATCATTTCATGTATTGCTAACTAGGTTTAGGCATTATAACCAATGCCAAGGCATTTTATAGAAAGCCAGATTTCATGCTTTGCCGGTAACATATATATAATCAAAATTTTAATTTTCATTATTCAATCGAGAAATGTAAGTGAACATCACATCTTGTTATAAGTTATGCTTATAAATGAATAGGTTTTTAATAAACTTATCATACGTAAAGAAATCTGTGACAGTTTAATTACTTTAACAAAAACCTTTTATTTCAGATAAAAATGAAACTCAGTTAACTCACATCTCAGAATGTACTGAGATGAATGAGAATTGAATTTAATTTGCTGTTCATATTGTAAGCATTTGCTTATATACAATATTATTCATAAAAAATGCAAAAATAAATAAAAACAAAAACAATTAATTTATTACATTTTTTGGAGGCTTACTTTAATTTTCTTCACACCAGAGTAAGTTTTTACTAATGAAGTTAAATGCATAAGCGTTTCATAAATATAAAAGTAATTAAAATTTTTCTTGTGTAATAAAGTTATAGATTTTCTTGAACTGAAAATTATTGATCTCTTGTTTTACTAATTGAAACATTTAAATTCGAAATACTTTATTGTGTTTCTTTAATTTTCATCTTACAGTATTACCTAGATTTAGGATAATGTAAATAATTACGGATAATAGGCAATATTTTTTTATTTGTATTCCTATCTTAAGTTAAACAAAAGTACTAATTTATTTAAGTATTACTCTGCATCTCTTAATCACAATGATTTGATTCCTAGTCACTTTTTGTGCCCCAAGGCAATTTCAATCACTCATAGGACTCAAAATAAGAAACCTAAAAATGTAATTACACTTTCAGAATCTTCAATGGCAATGACTTTTGAGTAAATTCAGATGAGAAACTCAAATTGTTAAAATAGGTTTTTGGAGTCATTATTTTTTATTATAAACAAAAAAAGCAAATACAGATATAATTGAGCATTTAATTCATAATTAATTAGTTTTTATTATTAAATAATTAATGAATTATCAATAAGGATTTCTCATGTCGAATATTCATCCAAATTATTGACTCAAGCCTGTGGCCAGCTAGCTTAACCCTCTTTACGGGTTCCAAAATTGAATCATTTTTCTTCTGCAATTGAAAATTTTATGCTGAAGTTTAAGCTGTTGATTCATGATTAATTTTAAGAATACTTGTATCATATTATTTTGATAACACGTTATATTAAATTAATAACATTCGTATAGTTATCGCTACCGTACTATTAAATACAATAGAATATTAGTTAATTGTATAAAACGAAGAGTTATCTTAAAAATAAGAATATCTAAACAATTATTATAGTACACTCTATTAATAATAAAGTGTGAATATAATAACAGATACTTAAAATAATATCCTGAGCTTAATGTTCATTGATGCTTCGTAATGACTGTTTCTAAGATTAAATTTAAATGTTTTTTTTTAAAAATTACATAAAGTAATTTTAGGTAGAATTAGGAGTTTAAGGCAATTTAGCAGTTTTAGGAGTTTCAGGAAGATTCAAGTAATGGGGAGTGTTTTCATTATTAATTAAGCCAGGAAGTTCATGTCATAATATTGAAATGGCACTTGGGTGTAAATAAAATCATATATCGACGCAAATAACTTTGCAATCTAACTATAACTAAGACCAAGAAAAAGTTTTTGCAAGAATGATATGATACTGAATTGCTTATGGGCATATAATGAAATATACATTACTTATTGTTTTCAAAGAAAACGATTAATAAGAAATCAAGGATTGCTCGTGTAAATAATGTTTTTAAAATATAAAGCAATAAAAGCTATTCCTGTTAAATTTTTAGAGATGAGAAAATTTCAATCATGTAACTTATTCTTATTACACTCTATATTAAAATTCATTTGCTAGAAATAATATAATTTCTTTGCAAGTAAAACTATTTAGTTCTATTTAAAAGTGACTTTAAAGTGGCGAATAGGATTTACAAATTTAAAAACTGTGCATGATATATTTCTTATAAACTATTGATTTTTTATCAAAAAATAATAACTGTCTTGAAAAAATTTCACAAGCAAATAAAATCTTGAAATCAAAAGAAGTTAAAAACCATGCCCTATAGCAAAGTTATACTCGCAAATAATTACTATCGATATGTAATTCTGTTAAATTTCGTGGAATTGCAAGTTATTTTCAAGTGAAATTTTTAGATATAGAATGTTGGAAAAGAAAAAGAGGGCAAGAAAAACACAAAAAGAAGGTAGTAAGATAGCAATGCATGTTCATGAAATTGAGGTTGCATCTGTAAAAAGCGGAATTTAAATAAAGTAAAATACTTTTATTCTTGGTAGGATAGAAAAATACGGAAAATTGCTTCAGAAAAGCAATTAAAATGTAAATGACAGAAACGTTTTATTTAGAAATGATGGGTAATGTTCATTATGATGTGAGGTACTCTCAAAAAGTTAAGACTACATTACACCTATTTTACATCAGCTCGATGAGTATCGATAAGACTTCCGAATACTCTTGTATTCTTGAAAAAAGAAATCCAACCGCTTTACACTGGATAGTAAAAGGCTTTGGTTTCACAGCAACACTTTGTTCATGTGTGCTCCGAACAACATTTGATTGGATTTTGGTCAGAAAAACATGCTGACTACTCCATATATTGTTTTGATTTTCTCTACAAGACAAACTCTATAAGGCCTGAAATTATTATGCATAAAAAATTCCCCATTTACTGTAGTGTAATGTCTAGGATTGGCTAAAATAATATAACAAATCTAATTGAGTTAAGAATTTTCCTTTATTCCCATCATTTGCTGGCTCACATTAATGGCATTAAGAAATACGTGGTAGTTGGCTTTTGACATCAAATCCCCTACCATAGTATGCTGGTGAAAAATTATTAGAAAGTAACATACACATTTTTTCTAAAAAATATTTAGCCTCAAAACGTATGATTTTAATTTTTAAATCAAGTGTTATATTTTAAAATGTTGCAGAAAAATTTAATTTTTATCCTAATATAGTTATAAAATCATAGCTTGACTTTGAAATCTTATTTAAAATATAAACTCTATTGGGTTGTTAGGAAAATAGTTTCGCTTTTCATGAAAATGTGAAAACATATAACGAATAAATGTTTTAATGAATCATATATTGTCAATTCTTGTCCAATACTTTTTGCCATCTTTCTGTTAGTAGCATGATTCCATACATATAAAATGGTTGGTTTTTACTTGTAAAAAACTGATCCAGGTGGGAGAAAAGAAATTACTTTCCGAACAACCCAATAAATAAGTGAGTTATATAAATATTGTTTTTTTTTCCCGCAAACACTAAAGCCTTTGAAACTGGTTTTAAAGGAAATCAGCAACTAATTTTTCTTAGACTAGATTTTTTTTTATCTTTTTTTCTATAATCACAGAAACAGTTATGAAAATTAAAATTAATATTATAGGACTTTTCTTAAAATAAATTCATATCTCTATATTTTTGGTAAGAGCCCAGATCACAACTATTATTTAAATTATAGTTCTAAATCATAGAGAAAATTATTTTTTAAAAATGTGCTTCCTTAATTCAGTAGTCCAAAAATTATTCGAATATCGAAACTTATATCGTAAATTAAATATACAAGGAGAAAATAGTCTTTTTTATGCTTTTTCTTGACAACAATCTTTAATTGAAATTACTTACTTTATATGGAGGAATGATTAAGAACACAGAGCGTTATTAGAAAAGAAATGAAATATGTGAATTACACACACAGCCAAGTTTTTCATCTTTATATTAAAAATGTTTTTATTTGAAAATATCAAAAAAAAAGTTTGGTTAAAATATGAGGATAGTTTTTGCACTTAAATTGCTTAACTTTTTCAAAGCATTAAAATATAATTAGAAAAGTAATTTATATATGTATGTCAGTCATAGTATAAATGAAAGTCATTGTGGTTTAATGAGAGCATATAACATTATATTATATGTTAAAATAAAATTAAATTCCTCAACAGATTTCATTTATTAGTTTTGAAATTTTTCATTACACAGATTTCCACATAAAAATGACTTGATTTAATTATGAAGTTTTTAACATTTCTGAATTTCATTCATAAGTTTTGTCTTTCAAAAAAATAAGAAAACAAATTATTTTGAGTTACAGGCAAATTCTTTATTACAATACAACAAACTAAATTTTAAAACTGCTCACTATATTTTGATAACCTATTTTTTGAGAATAAATATTTATTGACTACTAATTTCAGAGGTTTGTAGATATTTTCGTCATTTACAACTAACTATATTGCAAGGAAACACAATATCGAAAATATTGTAGCTTATGATAGATATGTTTTTAAGTCACCATTGTTCTTTTCTGTTTATTACGTCTTACTCCGGGAAGGAACGAGGAGAAAATTATTTAAAACATTTCTGAAACTAAGTAGTAGTAGCTGTGACTGTAAAAACGTTTCTCGTGCTTTTCCTGTATGTATGCATTTATGAATTCAAATTAGAAGAATTGGAGGATATTACACGATTATTTCTGTTTAACAGAATGTAAGTAATATATAAATTAGCCTTTATATTATATTTTGCATTAGTAACTGACATAGTTATTCAGTGCATTACTTTATTTCATAAGATAATAACGTATTTGAATCAATGATAAAGCTTCATGAACAAAGAGTGAGCAGTAATTATGTAAAGATTACAATATTTTACTATTATAAATTGAATATTACAGCAATTTTGTAAAAGTACCATTTAAATTTCAAGTAATATTGTTATTTATAAAAAGTGTGATAAATACTGTGAATAGCTAGATAATGCTGATTTTTAAAAGTTTGTTCTATAATATGTTGTATCTGAAATTATGGACTACTATGCTATAAAATAATGGCCTGCTTTGTATAACAGGGCTTTATTTCTTATAATAAATTATTTTTGTAGAAATTCATATGACGTATTTTGCAGACGAAACGAAGGAATTATATTAAGATTCTGGAATTATATATAATTTATTTAATTATCTGTGTCAATTAAACATTTTATTTACTGAAATAATGTAATTGTAATTATATGTATCCCCTGTGAATATTTTTTCATTTCTCTTTCAATTATATTCTTTAAATGAAATATATCATTTTTAAGACTTTGGCGAAATCCTATTTCTAGTTTCAGTTTCGCAGTTCATGTTTAGGAAGAATCAAGAGTTGCCGAGACAATAAAGTTTAAAATATTAAAGAGAAACAGTTTAATGCTTATAAACAGCTATATATATATATATATATATATATATATATATATATATATATATATATATATATATATATATATATATATATATATATATATATATATATATATGTATGTATTTCAGTTCCAATGATTAAGATGCTACAGTAATACCAACTACTTTAAAATTAAATTAATTTGAAGGTAATTTTATATTTTATTAAATAATCAAGAGCTTACATCAAAATTTGTAACCCAAAATATAAATAATAAAATCTTTTTCAAATATTTTCATTTTTCACCTACTTAAAATATTATTATTCCTTCAAAAATCTGAGAAACTTGGATATACTTTATGTGAACAGACACGCTTTTCAGATATTTGCTGCATTTGCTAAAATATTTTTTCGTGCCTTATCTACCGGTATCTAATGAAGAAATAACTTATAACATGAATTTGTAAAGGCTTAAGCAGTTTAGATACAGTCAATAATATTTTATACAATTTTTGTGTGTGTGTTGGATTGGTAACTGTAATATTCACCTTTTAAAGTGGGTGAAAAAATTTTTTGAAATTATTCATCAAATTAAACTGTATTAACTCATGAAAATATGAAAGAAATTATTTTTGAGATAGATGTAATAATGTTTTGTCTTTGTAAGGTTTGGCGTAGTATAATAAAGTGATGTTAGGTATGAAAAAATCAAGAATTATATTGTATAAGTTAGTTTAGGATATATAAAAAGTAGATATGATTGATTAGAATCATTTTGAGAACAAATTACAAGAGTATTTGTAAGGTAACTGTGCACTGAAATAAAAAAAATTAGCATAAATACTTTAATTATTTTCTTTGCTTATAATAGTAAGCATTTGTTTGTTGCAGTGTTTTTCAAACTAAGTTTTATTCGTAGAACTTCATGAAGTGCTGTAATATACCAAAATCTAAGATATGCATTTTTGAGGTTATTTTCATATGTAGAAAAATGATAAGAAGATAAGCAAAAATAATCGTTGCTTGAATGACAATAAATATAAGTTGAACACATTAAATCATTTAAAAAAATTTAAAACTATATACTTCATCATTTGTTTCATTGCAGTTAAAGACAATTTATTGAGAAAAATTGACTTTTCAGTATACTCGTAACTTTTTATTTAAAATTTTCAGGAAATATATGTCAATAAGAAAGTAAAATATTGAAAAGCACGAATTATCAACACATGATATGCGTTATTCTTCCAGTTATATTATGAAGGAAGATATTATGTTGGTTTCTTTGCTCTAGAATGTACATATTACATCTTAAGGATTCACAAAATAAGATTATTTTTCGTTGACAAGAAACGCGGTAAGGAACTTCGATTAAATTTTCAGTATTTCAACTTGTTTTTCTCAGAAACTAATTTTTTTCTTTCTAGTTTTAGTTTACTGTAGTGAAAAAAATTTATAGTTTAGAAGTGATGTTTGAATTTTGCCTTTTTCATCAGTTTATTGCAAAATATTTCCAATGTAATGTAAATAGAATACTTAAATGTTATTTCAAGAATATTATTTTATTTTTCAAAAACAACTAATGAGCAAGTTATCATATGACAATGATGTCCAAATATCAATATTTATTAAAAGCGAAATTTAGTGTACGACGACACGTTTGTCCGAAATTATATTATGTTGGTGAAATATTTGATATTAAGAAAATTTAATTGAGAAACCAAATATTATAATACATCGAAATTAGAATATTTTGTGTAAGTAATTAGAATATTAAGGAAGCATTTTTTTGGCATTATGCAGGCGAATTTTTCTTTTTCTCAGATTTACAGATGACTTTCTGCATTGTATAAAAAGATGCAATTTTTAAATTTCTGTGTTTATTTACAAGAATATTAAAAATTACAAACCATTACAAAAATTAATAGACAAGTACATTACAATAATTAACAACTAAAATATGCTTGCTATAAATGTTATAGTAAAAATAACTTTATTATTAATTATCAAGTTAATAAAATAATTCATTAATTATCAAGTTAATATTATGTATAATTTGATAATTAATGAATTTTTCTTACAGCATAAATCTATGAAATACTTGGATGAAATTCATAGTAAATTATTACATTATTCAGTTTCAAAATTTTTATTCTGACGTAATACAGAAATTCAAAATTACCTATAAATTTTAAAATTGATTATGTGATAAAATATATGAATCAAATATATATATATATATATATATATTTTAGGAAATATATCATACTAAGAAATATTTTCCAAAAATTCAAGTTTGAATTTGAATGAGGGGAAAAATGATTTATATATATATATATATATATATATATATATATATATATATATATATATATATATATATATATATATATATATATATATATATATATATATATATATATATATATATATATATATATATAAATTTGACATTATAAATAAAATACAGCTCAATTTTCTAAAAACAATTTCAATGTGTTTTTATTTTATTTAAACAGCTGTGTATAAATGAAGTTATTCACAGCGCAGAAGATAAAAAAACATAATTATCAAAGAGTTGCTTTGTTACTGCTTTGTTGTCAGACTGAGTAATCTTCTCATTGAAGATGTGCTTTGAGCATTCGATATATTTGGTTATGCGTCTATGAGAATTTCCATTGTAGAAGTGATAGTGCGATAAAGACGATAAAGAGTGTTTTATCTCGGTATTCATTATATAGTAAAAATAAACATTTTTTTACCTTTGCAAACATCTATCGAATTATAATATTTTGCAATTGCCATTATGAAATTCACTAGTACAATTTCTATACTACAATAAAATTAAAGTATTTTTAAATTCTTCGGGTTTTAGGAAATAATATCCTTGATCTTTAGTACGTATAATATCATGATATATGGTTCGTATAAAAATGTAAATTGCAGTGCATGATTAATCTAGATTAACATACGATGGTCACTCTGAAATGTTTGAGATACAACTAGGTTTTTAAAGTTATAATTACAAAATTTTAGGTGTGTTCAAAGTAGTCTCCTCCATCATCGATGCACTTTTGTAGACGAATTTTCCACAGATTAAATGCCTCAAGCCATTCATTTCTTGGAATATATGAAAAAAATGCATTTATAGCCACATCAATCTCTTCTGAATGAAAACGACGTCCACATAAGTTTTTTTTTTAGATTAAAGAATAACCAAAAGTCGCACAAAGCTAGATCAGGTGAATACGGCGGATGTTCGATCACTTTAATTGGTTTTTGTTTAAGAAACTCAACTGTTAATCCGGCTGTATGTGAAGATGCATTGTCATGGTGAAGCATTAGTCCCCTAACATTCAGTTCTTGTAGAATTTCTGGAAGACATTTAGTGGTATACCAGTTTGTTACTGTCTTCTGTCCTTCCAACTTGATGGTTTTGACCAATTCCGTACTTCTGAAGAAAACGGCATACATCACTTTTTTCAGTGCGCGTTGTTTTTTCACCAATGTCGGCGTGGGATCATCTTCAAAGAACCATACTTTGCTTTCTTGACGTGTTTGAACGTCAAAAAACGGTATGTACTTTTCATCACCTGTTACAATTTTAGAAATGATGCGGTGGCCACCATCATTCATCATATTAAGAATTTCTTTACTGATTCTGACACGCTCCTCTTTTTGATGCTCAGTTAGATTATGGGGAACCCAACGGCAAACTACTTTTTTCATATGTAATTCTTCATGAATGATTTTGTGTATAGCTGCGGATCCAATGTTAAGTTCCTTTTGTATCATTTGATAGGTACAGCGATTATCATCCACTAACATTTTTCGTATGACAGACATATTATCCGGGATTACTGCCAACGGCGGCCTTCCTGTGTGTTCTTTATCCTGAAGAAATTTGCGACCTCTTCTAAATTCTCTAAACCATCTGAATACAGTAGCAGGAGCTGGAGATTCATCACCAAATGCTAATTGCAACCGTTGAACGCATTCTTCTTGATTTAATCCTGCTTTGAAATCGTAGAAAATCATAGCGTGAAAATGTTCTCGCGTCAACTCCATTTTCTCTTCTGTTTAAAATATATTCCACGCTAAACAAACTGAAGTAAGTCAGTAAAAAATCGTCTTCTGTGTTAAAATACTTTATACTTTAAAATTAAGCCGTTATTTTTATTTTGTAAATTCTCGTCTGCGCGTATCTCAAAAATTTCAGAGTAAACCTCGTATATTATACTATAAGGATTGCGTTTTTGGATAATATGCCATTATAGAAAACTTTTCAAATCTTTGAGATTCAGAATGCAAATTTTTCATGCAATAATATAACGCCAAATTTATAATCAAGTTTTAATATATTGTACATTGCTTCCTTAAAAGCAATGTACAATATATTAAAACTTTATAATAAATTACAATTGTATGTATTTACATGTCTCTAGAAAGAACACTTAGAAAATTTCTAAGTACTTATCCGATAAATGTATCTGTATTAAGCGAATGCCTTATCTCTTTTATGTGCAGTTTTACAATGGCACAGAATGGCAAATCTAACGTTTTCGTTTGAACAATACTATCTTAACTAGAAAGACATGCCCTTACTAGCAAATAGTTATTGTTGCTACACAAAGTTACAGTAAAACATTTTTGACATGTGTAGTGAAAACTGCCATTGGTGAGACTTCGCATAGTGAATAAACCTTAATAATACATTGAAATTGAGAAAATTATAATAATTACAAACTCAAGGTTGTATTCAGAAATCAAAAGTATCCCATTTTTCTACTGTTGTATGTGAATCTTTATTGAAATGTTTTTGGACTAGTAACAAGCATAGCAAGAATAATCTCGTCTTAACTATTCGGTTGTGATAAAATTAATATTGCTAAATATGTGTTCACTCTTGTTTCAATCTTATTTATTTTTATTTTTACCAGCTTTCACAACAAACCAAATGCAAGCAACGGGGTATTTGAAAGGGAATTCTAAGGTAGTCATAAAAATTGTCTATTCGAAAAACTCCATCTTAGGAGCCACAAGTCATAAAATTTCTTCTACCTCTGAACAATCAATAAAATTCCGAGAATTGTATTCCTTGAATGTTCCTACTGGTTTTGTGTGACTATCATAAATAATAATCTTGGGATACATTTTTCATCCTAAAGAAAATAGAACCAGTCAAGCAGTCAGCATCTTTTTTCAAAGGACTGAGATAAAAATTTTGAATTTTGTAATCACAAACCTTAGAATTCTAGGCAAGATCATTTTCATTTGTTTTAAGATTTTTAGTCCACCCCTTCACTTTTATCTCACTTTTCTTCTCTTATTTCTATTGTACTATTTTTCTTTTATTTCTCAGAAAACTGAGAAAACTAAGAAGGCTCCATCACTCTATCACTCTCATTGTCATGGCAAACTGGGACTTTTATGAGAATTGAATGATGCATTACTTATGGGATTGCATTTTGCGTTTAATGACATGGTATAAATTTCTTATAGAACGGGTATACAAACAAACGTAAAGAGAGAGATCTTATTTAGTTTGGGTTATAAAAACAGAAAGAACAGGTAGAATAACAGGCACAGAACTTTTTAATCAAGATTCATTCTAGAATTTTAAAAGTGTCTTGAATTTCGGTATTGGGAATAATTTATGTTAAAAAATAGGAATAAAAATTTAAATTTATATAATATATTTTAATATAAACTATTTTCTCACTTTGAATAAACTTTAAAATTTATTTTAAATGAAAAAATGATTTTATAAATTACAAATCTTGATTAAAAAAAGATCGGAAACTTAGTTATATAGTTTAATTGTTTTATTAAATACGTCTCTCAATTTTGAAAAAGGAAAATTACTGGAAATGTGGTAATTTAATTCTTTAATTATTTTACTTTTTAAGTAATTAAATAAGCAAAGGAATTCAAAAGATAATTCCTAATATAATTAAAAAAATGTTAGCTCTGATAATAAATAAGGTATGAGACAGTTGCACAGAAATGAATACTTAAAGAGATTATTATAATTAAAAGATGTATGATGTGAAATTACGTTACATTACAATCCAATAATTGATCATTGTAAATTATTTAAAAAATATAACAAAACTAAGACTATGCAAAACGAAGAAAAAATAACTTTTTCTTCTTAATACCCGATACTTTTTAAATGAATTTTTTAAAATCAATATCTAAATGAAAAAAATTGGGAATTGTAAATTTTTAAGTCTAGTTATTCCTTTTACTAAATTATCATGGGAATAAATCTAACAATAAATAATAGCTAAAAAAATAATTAATTTAATTTAAATTTTCGATCTAAATTTACTGATGCAGTATTGGTGCTCACTGATTGAAAGAAAATTTAATAAAGCAAATAAAATTTAAACATGAGGGAATAATTATAAAACAGGTGTTATGACACACATTTAATAATCAACTTATTAAAATGCTAAATTAGGAAGAAAAATTCTACAGTAGTTATAAACGATGCTATATAAAATATTTTTTGTACTAAACAAGGATTATAAAGGAAACAATGGAATATATTTTTACAGTTCGCTTCATTTAATCACTTTTAAAAATTTATTTTAAGATAAAAATTTTAAGTTTTCTAATGTTATTTATATATATTGCTTAATGCAGTTACTAAGTAGTTTAAGATAATTCAAGATGAAGACATAAATAAATATAACATATTTATTAAGTATAAATATGTTATCCTTTAATTTACTTGCAGAGTTCAATTTAATTACTTAAATGCAGAGTTCAATTTAATTATTTAAATTTGAATTAGTTTAATAATTCTGTAATTAATTTAAAAGTTAATTTCATACGAAAAATTGAGTATTATTTCTATCAGTTAACAAATAATTATGTTTTCATTTAATATATGAATATATGTATCTATTTAATCGATTTAAAAGAAGCAATTTAATTTTTTTTATCAACAGATTTCATTTAATAACATAATGAATTGTTAACATAATGATAACTTATGAATTGTTATAGAAACTTAAAATATGAAATCACTTTGTCATTTTCCTTTCCTATTCTATTATCTCTTTCAATTACCACTTCTAATTCAAAAACCATCTGTTCATATCACAAAAAATTGTCTGCTTAGCTTAAATTCCTAAAAGTAACTGTTTTTAAATTTCCTTCCCTTTTCTAGGATTCGTTGTTTGTTTATTATTAACAACGAGATGCCAAAATATTTTCAGTTACTTTTAATAGCTTTAGATATTTCATTGATATAAATGGATTTGAGTTATTAATAAAAAGTTTTTACTTAAAGTTGCACTTTAACTCCATCATCTATTTCAATTATTTAACCTTTGGGATATTCAGCGATCCATTTAGTTTCGAAAAGGCAAGGTATGCACTTTCTGTTTATGCATTGTGGTACCAAATAGAAGTTTTCTAAAAACATGCGAATTTTTTTCTACTGCTTTTTTATTTAAAGCTCGCTAAACTCAACAAAGCGTAGACAGATTATCTAAATACTTATTGACGACAGCATAACATTTTTTGAATACTGGAACACATACTTCGCTTACAGTTTTATGAATTATCATTTTTATTTATATACAATTTTAGTTAAAATAACTCGAATAAAACTTATACATTTTCTTTAATTTAAATTAGGTAACTAAATGTTTTTCACTTAAAACAGATGTTTGATTTCAAAGTACATTTAACATACTTGTACAAATGTTTTGGAAGACACTTTATTAGATAGTAGAGCTATATAATTTTTAAAATCATTTAATTTACAACAATTTAATTGCATGTAGACTAATATTGTAGTTAGTTGGCTATAAATTTGAATTATAGTGTTAACTTTATCAATTTATAAGCATTTTAGTAAAGAATAAATGAAAGAAAAATAAATTAAACTAAGCGAATTGTTTTTTCGTCATTCTAATTTTTAAAAAAAATGTTTCCTAACTTTTACTTGATATTAAAATAAAAAATGACATGGATTACAGCTGGATACTTAGCTTAGTCATTATGATATTAATTATGATTTAACATCATAATTAATATCATAATGAGACAGCTATGACTCATTTTGATAGCCATTTTTTTTTGACCCATTTTGATAGCTAAAGGATAATTTTCACTCTACGCATTCAAATTAAAATTTCTACACTTTATAGCCTTTTAGTGATTTTTTGAAACTTTTTTAGTTCTGTGATATTAATTATATTGATATTAATTGATTCATTTAAAGTTTTGTTCATTTCATGTTGTTCACTAAAAAATAAACTGAAATAAGAATGATTTTAAAATTGAAATTTTTGAATATTTTTAAATAATGTGAAGTATAATTAATTAAGTACAGTAAATTTCTCAAATGAATATCACTAGTTCAAGTTTATAAATAATTGTCATTCAATTTTCACTTCTATTAAATCAATATGAGTTATGAGGTATTTTACATGAAGTTAAATCTCCTTATAAATAGTTGGTAAATTTTTAATTAAAATGGGTTATTTTTTCATAAGAAATTTTTAAATTTATTTGCTAAAAAAGAAATTCATTGTAAACATTTAGAAGTAAAAATAAACTATTTATAATGTATTGTTGGACGAGGCTAATTTTCTATAAGTTTCCAAATTTCATCTAATTTATTAATAAACATAAATTGCCCATTAAATCCTTCCATTTTGTAAACGTTTATTAAAAATATAAAGTTCTAATGTATTTATGTATATATTTTATCTGAATAACATTGAAGGACTTTAAAATAAAAAATACATTTTTAAACTTACTCAGACGGGATATATCAGCACTTTTTCTTATAATTTGCTTCCTGTTGGTAAAATAATAGTAAAAAAAGGCCTATACAGTAATCTTAATTTTGCAAATGTAATTGAAATTATCATCTAATAGCAGATAAAAGAAATTCACTAAAAAATATTTCTGGATCAAATCTATCATTAAACATATATCATCTTTCATATTTTATTTCACTACTGAGTAGTGCAGACAATTATATAGTTTTTAGTCACTCCTATTTCATTTTTCAATTTGAAAGAAATTAACTCATATCGATACCTATTTTTTTCATCATAATCATTGTATTGTAAATAAATATTAGGATAACATTGAGGAATATCATTTTTAAAGTAGACACATTTTTGCAACAAGGCACTATAAAAATAAAAGAAAAACAGTACAGAAATAAATTATCATCTTTTTAAACATAAAACATCTCTGTTATTTTTGCATTTGTATCAATGACTCTACTATTTACACTTCTCCCTTTTTTTGAAAAGACTAAAATAACCTTAAAGCGGTGAAAAATTAACTGCTTCGGATAAATTTAAATAAAATATGACACAATAAAATTCGATGATCCGAAGAAAAGATGTACAGAGGAGGAATGCTGATAAATTTGCTTATTTCAAGAAGTTTCCCAATGGAATGCAGACTATTCTGCATTCAGCTGAATAATAAATTTCTTGAGCAAATCCCATTCCATTTTTCTATTTCGAAAAACATTTTTCAAATAACAACTCGCATCATTCTTAAACTGTTTTTTTTTCCAATGGATAATACTATAGAGATTAAAATTTTCCTATGACGCACAATTCATTATTTAAAATAGAATTATCCTATTTGGAAACAATTCATTAAAATTCTTTAAAATTATTGATGTTTATTTATTACAAAGAAACTTGAAGCTTTAAGTCGCAATTCTCAGAAACAAGAAAATTTTTATAAAATATTCTAAGCAAAAGCAGTTAGTTTTCCTCGTCTTATAATGTTTCAGTCATTTGTTAAGAAATTAAAAGCTTTCTAGTGAGGATTATTTAGTGATTTAAAAGTTATATAAATCCTTTTATAACTTTGGACAGGGTGTCAAAATAGATTATTCAATAAACTCACCGTCTTGAATGAATAGGGATATTAAAATTTATACATATCAAACTCAATTAACTAAAACTGATAGGGTGATTTTCAGTATTTATAAGGTTCGTGTACAATTTAATATTTCTGATGAAAATTAATACTAAGGAGGATGAAAGCCGCTTATGTTTTTTGAGATTCCTTTTCATGCGCATTTTATATCAAATATTTACTATATTCTTTAATTAACTGTAACAAATTTCAATAAAATTCTGAAAACTAATGCTATATATCGGAACAATCAATATCTAATGGCTGTTGTAAGCCATTATATCGAGTATTGCTTCCTGAGATAATTTGCTTAGATCGAAAGTTATGTCACAAGAGAGGAAGCTCGGAAAATTCCCTAGCAATTATTTAATACATAGGCATGCAGAAAGGCATGCTATAGACATCAAGAATGGAAATTCCAACTTCAGTTGTTTTAAATTGAATGTGATCGAATCTACTACATTTCACTCCGAAAAGTACAGAAAGAGTACTACGTCTTTAAAATCAATAATCAATAATTTTTTCAATAATCCTTGTAAAAAATTATATTTCATATAATATTTTACCAAAAATTTGCAATTTCTCATTGAATAAAGAAACACATCTCTTTTGTCAGGAAATATAATAACACAATCAAAAAGATCTGGTGCATTTATTATATATTTTACAGCTTTTTTAATTTAATTTTTACTATCGGTTTTCATTAATGTTTTCTATATAATTATGAATTATAGCTTTTTAAAATTTTATAAAATTAATTCAAAAATATGTTTTTGGGTTCCAATTTACGTTGAAAAACACGAGTATAAAAATAATGAAATATTTATAATAAAAAATTTGTTATGAATAAAAGTGAGATTATTAATAGTAGAAAAGCGTGATTAGTTGCATAAAAGTTTAGTAAGGAAAAGAGTAAAATTGCTTACATACAAATTGTTTAAATTTTAGAGTTTCAGTATTCATGTTTTGAAAACTTTCAGAATCTAAAACCTTTTATTTATAAAATATTTTAGATTATTCATGAAATATTATTCATAAATTAATTTATAATAACAATAACTAGGATTTCATATATATTATATTATAAATGTCCCTTGTAAGCTGAGAAATTAACCAATCCAGGTTTTAAAATGTGGTAAGGAATATGAAATTTTTACTTTAGTAACACATGAATTTAGAATATAATTTTTAGCACTTATTGTTCACAATTTGTCATACACTTTTATATACTATTTTGTTAATTCTATATTGTTCGCATTAACAAGGGATGAATTTTTTAAAAATTACCTTTATTTGTTACAAAATATTATTTTTATGAACTTTTCATGTTTAATTCTGATATTAAATTTATATGCAATATTTATAGATATCTTAAGAAGTTTAAAAAAATACAAACATTATGAGCTAAAAAAATATTATTTTGTAACAAATCAAAGAAAGAAATTTTTCAAAATAAAAACGGATATTTTCCATGCGAAAATAAATTGTATTTTATGATTCCATGTTTTATAATCTTTGTATTATTTTAGATACACATTAAAATGTTTTTGATCCGTAGATCATATCACTATTTATAATTAAATTTTCGTAAATGAGCAATATGTTTTAAGAAGAAATTTAAAGCAAAAATCAAATGATAAATTTGAATTTATTTTCGAAAAGAAATATTATTTTTTAATAGGAAAATAATTTATATGCAGAAAACACCATATTTGAATCATAACAACATGATTGCCTTCATTTTCAATCTTTTACTTAATCTTTTATTCAAAGTAATTACATATTGTCTATAAAATGGAACATAATGAATGAGAACTGCAGAAAGTTATTTCCTTTAAAAACAATCTTAGGGAAAATTAAATATTATCATTTACATTTACGACTTCTGCATACATGTAAATTTTATGTGACATTTCAAATAATTACAGTTTATGCTCTCGGATTAACTTATGAACCAAAATAACTTCTTAATATAATTAAATTATTTTATGTTTTATTATTTCATTAAATTTTCCTCTTTACAACAAGGGTTAATTTTAGGTGTCAAAAAATTTGCTGATTTAATCAAGTTCAATTGCATAGAACAATGATTTCTCTCTTCAGTCGTTAAATGCTTGGATTGTTTAAATTAGGTAGAAGGATATGTCTTTATTCCAAGAGCAGATCCTGCTCCCGTTTTCCCTCCTCAGAACAAATGGAATGCGAGTAATAGAAGGAGTAGGAACGAACTTCACCCTTAGACTCCTTTAATTTAGTCCTGTCACGCGAACAAGAAGAATGAGTCCTATAGCTCCATTAAATGAAAGGAATATTTTGTTTTTCCTTCTGTATATTAAGATTGTATGAAGATTTATTTGTATTTGAGAAAAATTTGACAACCTATAAGGCGTAAGCCTCAAGGTAAGTAAAATGAAAATATGATTTAATATATTTGATTGTTGATAAATACGAGGTGTTGCGTGTTGAAATCAAGCCATAAAAATTTATGACTGTGTTATTTACATTATTAATTGGTAGGAGACAAATGTACATATCATTTAGTCAGAGCTAATTTAATCATTTTCTTTAAGATTTGTTATTGGTTACTAGGGAGGATTTAATTAATTTAAGTTGTTACTGATTTTTTTGACTGATAATACTTAAAGCAAATCAAACATTAGTGTTTTACTCAAGTTCTCTCACATGAGTAACTGATATTTAAGTTAATTTATTGGTTAAATTGTGAATTTTGTTAAAGACAAAGAAACGAATTTTTCAGTTTATTTTTTATATCTCTTTTTTTGTGTGAATCTCAATTTTTATTGTTCCTTTCATTTATTTTTTAATTATTTCAATTAAGTTTAGTAATTTGAATATGTAAAATATTCCGTTCCACATATTTATAGAATTAAGTACTATGAATATTTTTAAAAAAATATAGTTTTTTAATGATAAATTAGTTCTTAATAATTTTACATTTATGTGTGATACACTAACATAAGTGCAAAAATAAGTGATTCTTTAAATATTGAGAAATTACTTTCTGTTATAAAACAAAATCACGAAGTTTCTAATTTTCTATTTTTTAATTAATCCACAAGAAATATTTTCTATTATTTACATTTTATTATTATATTTTTTATTATTAAATGTTATTTTTTTGAGATTATTCAGATCTTTTTGAGATTTTCTAAGGAATGAGATGAAAATTAGTTTTTTTGCATGTTTCTTACTTGTCTTTAATTTTTTTTTACATTTAGTTCAGAATTTTTCATGGGAACTTAATGTGAAATATATTATGGGATCATACAAAATTTAAGAAATTTTCTTCATAGATTTTATTACATTTTTAGAGAAATGGGCTATAACTAAATCTGGCTAAAAAGTGTATGACTGCAATGTCTTATAGAATAATTTTTTCAAGCAATTTTAAGCATTTTTACACATTAATATATTGATCAAGTTTTCATTTAGTGTGATTGAAGTTTTTCTTGTCTCTGTACACTGGAAATAACTAATAAAACTATGTTTTTTCCCATTAAATTTTACAAAAGTTATTGATGCTATCCCAAGGGAAATAGAATTTCAGATTTATTTCATGTATAATATTTAGGACTAGGTAATAATTGAAAAATTGGTTTTAATGAAAGCATTTGAAAAGCAAGGAAAACTTCTATTTCACTGCATTCATATAATTGTTTGACTTTAATTTTTATTTTGATGGTGATTGTTTCAAATACTTCTTGTAAAATTTTCCTTTTAGAATTTTTAAATATGCTCACTTTTTAGGCTTCTATGCTATTGTTGTATTTGTTTGGTACTTTTAAGCAACATTTCTAACGGGCATTCCCTTGTTTTTGTGAATTATTTAAACTATTTTTCGGGTAATCCTATATTATGAAGGTTATAAATTTCATGAAAATTAGCATTACTTTCAACAATTACCGATAACATATATCTCTAAAACAATTAAATTCTATGATCAAAGATATTCTGTAAACTTTTTCAGTAAAATTTTTAAAGATATTTACCAACAATTATACTTTGTTGCACTCTTTTTAAATTATGATTTTAACGAGAAAAAATTGTTTGCTTTTAAAAAATATATATGCTGTTGCATATTTTTGAAAATGTATTTTTATCAAAACGAAAAAATAATTTTTATAATTGTAAATAATGTACTAAAAATTAAAGTTTGACATATATTATTAATCGCATTCCTTACAAATGAATGGATTTTCGTATATATTTTCCCAACTTTAAAAATTATAAAATCATAAGCAAAATCTATAATAATAACAAACATTACTTTTTATGAAAATATTACTTTTTAACTGGTCTATATTAATTAATTTTTTACTAAAATTTTGATATGATGTATTTTAATTTAATATTCATCATTTTTACTTTATGAATAAAGAATATGTTGATTGTATGCAATATTTTAGCATATAATTTAACGAATTTTATAATTAACATTTCATGATATGAAACAATGAGATTTAATTAAATTATAAGAGAAAAATAAACATTAAAAATTATTCTAATTTTTAGCGATTTAATTCTATAGATAAACATTATAAATAGAGCAAACTTTTATGTACATAATATCAAGGCTTTGTTAGGTAAGTAGTTTTAGCATAACGAGTAAAAAATAGCTTTTATTTAGAAATTATGCTTGCATTCTCCTTAAACTACTTAAAATAGGGACAGAGAATTGAATTAAATGTATTTTATGAAAAAAATGTTTCATACTCGAAAGTAAAGCTCTTAAAATCCAGTAAAAATAATTACACTAAGGAAATAACTAGCTCAGCGTATATTTTTTAAATAAAAATATGGAATGAGAAATTACAAAAGTTCTCTGTTCATTAAGAAAAATAAATATAAATAATGCGAAGAGAAAAATTTTGATGTAAAAATTATTCGATTGTTAATAGTGCATTTCAATTTAATGAATATGCTTTTAGGATCTTACAACATTGCATTCACTCTAGCCTTTAATTTTAATTGCATTTTAACAATGTTTTCATTCAATTGAAACGGTATCTCATCAACAATAGAAAATCTCTAAGTTCACGTAGCCCTCACTAGCTTTAGAATATCATCTGACAGATAGATGTTCTACTTCAAGGGAAGGAAACAAAAAACTTTTATGTATCAAAATAAATATTACTTACAAATTATTAACTTAATAATAGAGAAAATCAATGTAACGGATATAAAATAATGTTTAAGAAACAAAATTGAAAATAAAATATGAAAAGTAAAACCGCGTATTTGGTTTTAATTAAATAAAATTTAGTAGCAATTTCTTAATTGAAAAATTAAAAATTTCAGGCAAATTACTGCTTATAAAAAATTAAAATGTCTGAATAGTAGATATAGAAATAACTTTGAAACGTCATGTTCAATATTGCAATTAATTAAATTTATTATTAATCTACAATTCAGTTTAATATTACATAAAACTGAACTATTTTGATTCTGTTTCATGAGTTGTACTTAATAAAATACAAATTCAGAATTAGAAAAAACTTTTGATTTTATCGGTATAAAATCATGACATTTTATTCAATATTTAATAATACATA
The DNA here is from genome assembly GCA_037975125.1 of Latrodectus hesperus. Lineage (NCBI taxonomy): Eukaryota > Metazoa > Arthropoda > Arachnida > Araneae > Theridiidae > Latrodectus > Latrodectus hesperus. Next base: position 75,666,278 of record CM075854.1, read on the forward strand.
TTTTCTTCTCTTTTCCACTAATAAAATGAATTTCATTTAATATTTTCTTTCAAAAGATAATATTAAAATTGAAATTAATATCGAAAATAATTCTTCTTTAAATGTTCTGGATGTTATAAAAAATAACTCGTTAAGAGTGTAATAATTTGAATTCCTTAGGGATGTTTACATTAAAAATAACACTTCTTTTTCAATTTCATTTCTAAAAAAAGTAATCTACACATTAAAATGTGATGTTATTGAAACTCCATTATTTTTACTAAAGCAAAATTCATAATACAATTTATGGAAGTCATAATCACATTGACAATTATCTTATGATTATCTCGTAAGCTTTATAATACACTGTCGGACAATTGCTAAGGACGGATAACACTATCATCCATAGCAACCACAAAATGAAAGGAAGCAAAATGTGGAAAATTAGAATAAGTGCGGGATATAGTAAGAAGAAGTATGCGTATGCAAATTTTTTTTCTACGTCTATTCATCACGTAATAGCGTTCATAAGAGCTTTAAAGGTTTTGACGCGTCTGGACAGTTGTTGTTTCAAGTCAAAGTTTTACAGGAAAGATTTAATAGACGAACTTGAAATTTTTGGCATGTATTCTCGTCATCATTTAGAGGATTTTATGCATGACCGAATTATTGGAAAGATCGAAGAAGGGTGAAAAATAACAGATGTTGCCAGGGAGTTCGACATCGCTCACAGCGTTGTTTCACGGCTGTGGAAGTCATTTAAAACTACTGGAATGTGTAGTAGGTGGCACGGGGGAGGTCGTGTTAGAAGTATGACGACTGCAGAAGACAGATATATCGTCCTATCAGCAAAAAGGAACAGGCGCACCACAGCTCAGCAGGTGGCAAATCAGTTTCTTGCTGCCTCAGGAAAGCAGATCTCCCGAAAAACTGTTGCCAGACGTTTGAAGGGAGGAGGACTATACGCCCGCAGACCTGTTGTGTGTGTCCCATTGACCAGACAGCACCGTACTGCCCGTTTGCAATGGTGTCGTGAGCATCGCAATTGGACTGAATAGGACTGGGCATGCGTATTATTCTCAGATGAGAGTAGGTTCAGTCTGTCATCGGATTGTAGACGCCAACTGATCTGGCGCGAGAGTGGTACTGCTTATCGTCCAGAAAATATCCAGGAAAGGGACCGATATCCGACATGCAGTGTCACGGTGTGTCATGGCATCATGATCAATGGCCGCACGCCCCTACATGTGGTTGCGAATGGGACTATGACAGGCCAACGATACATTAATGAAGTTCTACTTCCTCATGTTCGTCTTTTCCGTGGTGCTGTCAGTGATAAATTTGCTTTTATGGACGACAACGCAACATGTCATCGAACACTTGCTGTTCAGGATTGTCTAGACAGTGAGGGTATTCAACGCCTCGTATGGCCATCACGTTCTCCAGATCTAAACCCCATTGAAAATATGTGGGATGCTTTGGGGAGGCAATTGCTGTTCGAAACTATCCTCCGACAAACAAGAACACTCTCATCCATGCACTCCCAGAGGAATGGGATAAATTGCCTCAACAGCTTCTGTATAGTGTTGTGCAAAGTATGATACGACGTGTGGAATGTTGCATCACACTCCATGGTGGACATATCCCGTACTGATACCTTTCTTCAAGGTGCCTGCTGACTTTTAGATGCATTGTTCCATTTTTTCCATATGCAGCATCAAATGAACATTTTTTTCTTTCAGATGTTTCACAGCTTTTGTACCTTCCAGAACAATAAATATTTTTTATTCTAATGTCTGAACAGTGTGGCAACTATATTTTATCCTACTGAGCCTCATGTCTCGCTTAATGTTATGCTACATTGCAATTTGTGATCCGTCCTTAGCAATTGTCCAGCAGTGTAATATCAATTGAGTTTTATGTATTCATTATTTGATATATATGAAAATAATAACATTAATATTAAATAAAATAAAATAAACTTACTGAACTCAGATGTTCTTTTCCTAAGCGATTCTCTATTACCCATGATAAAAATTCTATTTGAAATGCATGATATGCTCTTTCAAGGGTAATAAAATTTCCTTGAATTCCTAAAGCAAAAACAGAGATAAATATTCAATACTTACACAAAACTAAAAATTCTCTAGATACATAATTATTTTTTGTTGGTACATAATGCAACCAAATTAATAATTATTACTGCAATTATTATCATTTGAATTTTTCATTACAATCAATCCTTGAAAAATTATGGAATTGAACAGTAAAAGAAGTAGTTAATGTTATTCAACTATTGAAGTGGACCTTATGCCTTATTCTGACTTGATTCATTTTTAAATTTATATAGCTAAAATATTTCTAAGACTCAATGATATTTAAAACCAAGATATTTTTCAAGTAATTGATTAGTTGTTACTTTTCAACTAAAATATTCTTTTATATATAGATGTAAATAATTTAAAGTTACATAGAAAATTGTTATACTTAAGAAATGCTCAAAAGTATCAAAAGTATTTTAATGTCTTAGAGAATTAAAGCATACGTTAGACTTATTTCACGTGTTTCAGCTTATAAGTACTGTATACGATTTATTCATTAAGAAACTTCTGAAAGCTGTTTAATTACGTAAATAATATTACAGAATTAAAAACTGCTATATTTTGTAAACTATATGTTGTTTACGTTTATCAAATTATAACGACATTGTCAAGAATATTTCTTAATGTACTTTTAAGCCAATTATAATAGGCGTATTTTAAAACTCATATTAGTTTAAGAATGATAAATATTAAGGCATTTTATTTTGTACAATGAAAAGCTCTAACTATAGATGTAAATTTTATAATTATGTATCTTTAATTATAAATTATATTGAAGATGTTAAGTATATTTTCCTCAGCCTAATATTACTTTGTTCATATAACGCAAAATTTATCAAGAATAAACCAGTTTTATTTTGCAGTTAATTAATGTTTCATAGAAAATTACGGTTCCAAAGATTTATCAAGTTTAAGTAAAAAAAGTCATTAAACGAAGGCTTATAGGAAGACAAAATGTTTTCATCGTATGTATACGATTTAATTAGTGTGTGTGTGTGTGTGTGTGTGCATTAAATTGAACATAACGAAGCAATTCTGTAAATGTATTGGTGATTAAATTTCAGAAACATATTCGTTTTATTTAGAGTAAATATTTGAATGAATTATTTCAGTCTAAATAAACTAAATAAAAATAATCAAAACATTGAATGAGTGAACTAAAATCATATATTTAATTATTTTCTTACACATAAAAACGTTACATTCTTATTACATTTATTTCAGTTATTTTTATGTAAATAATTATTTATCTAAAAAATTAATTAAAATTAAAGTAATTTAAAGTAATATTTTGAAATAGAAATTACAGAAAAGATGAATAGAAAATTATCATGAATCTGAATCCCAAAATACATTATAACAAATCCTTCAAATGCACGAATTCTTTTGAGTACTTTGTTTAATAATAATAATAAAATAAAAAATTATGTTTCCAAAAATTAAAATTTCTTCAGTTAAATATGCTTAATGAAATATTGAAAATATTTAGGGAAGAAAATTTAAAAGAACAATTTTCAATATATTATATACATTTGAGAAAAAATGCATTTTTCAATCAAATTCAAACGCATTAAAATAATTATACTTTAACATATGAAATAAGTTTCATTTAAAAGACATAAAAAGACGTATATTACTAAAAATAAATAATATGTATATTACTGAAAAAATAAATTAATTTGAAAATATAATATCGATGAGTTAGTTTAATTTATTGATACTGGAATATAACTAAAATAATAATAGAATTAATTCTGAGTTTTTTTAAAGAATAAAAAAAATCAAAACTGTATCAATGCGAGCAAATGTTTTTTAAAAGTTGGAAAATATGAATATTCTATGTAACTATGATATCCTAAAACTCGTGAAAAAGACTAGGAAGATAAAAACTACTCAAGACATTTTAAAATAATGAAGAAGCTCAAACAAAACCAAGATGTAAAAGATCTCTCATTTAATCAGCAAATGATAAGCTTAGAATGTGATGCTTTGTGCGAAAAAATAATTATTGAAATTCTGAATAATCAGTAAAAATTGCTCTTTATGTTTCTATTTCTGTCGAAATAGAATGACTTAAAATATCTGGAATAAGTAAATTGCTTGAAAAGAGTGCCTTGCTCAATGCATCGTTAAACATTTAAACAAAATTCTGATCAATTTAAATGGGATCATGAAAATTTACACAAGAACGGGAAAAACTTTTGCATTCCTGCTGAAAGTACTTTTCAATTTTACAGCAAATTAGCAATTTGATGTAAGGATAGCAATTTGAGATAAACTGGTTCTCGAACATTCTCCTAAGTTAATGTTCTCGGAACCAATAAATTCCAGAGGTAAAAAAATTCTTATTTGTTATTGCATAAAATGTTAATTTCTTCATACATCATATATATAGATGTCACTTTAATAAAAATCTTCCCACTCTAGAAACATTTTACTCTCACGGAATTTCGTTTCAATAAGACAATGCTAGTCCTCACAATCCCAGATAAGACAAAAGAGTGGAATGATAATGAAATAAATATTTTGAAGTGGCCTACTTCCTCCTTTGATCTCAATCTTATAGAGAATTTTTGGGTAGTAAGGAAGAAAAAAGAATAAAAAATAATTAGAGAATGGAAGTAAATTTGGTTACAAATGTCGGATGAAATAACTTTCGCACCCAAAAATATTTGACGAAATATATCCCAAGATGGTTTCAAATGATTACTGACGCTAAAAGAAGAATTAACAACTGATTTTTTTCCGTATAATGTTGTACAAAAGTAGAGCATCTTAAAGTGATTTTACCCTCTGATTTTTTATTTCTTTAAATACAGCATTTTTGAGAATATCTCAAAATGCATTCTTGTATTTAAAAAAAACTATACATATCTATCTATCTATCTATCTATCTATCTATCTATCTATCTATCTATATATATATATATATATATATATACATATATATATATATATATATATATATATATATATATATATATATATTATATATATATATATATATATATATATATATATATATATATATATATATATATATATATATATATATATATATATATATATATATATATATATAATATATATATAATATATACATATATATATGTATATATATATATATATATATATATATATATATATATATATATATATATATATATATAATATATACATATATATATGTATATATATATATATATATATATATATATATATATATATATATATATATATATATATATATATATATATATATATATATATATATATATATATATATATATATATATATATATATAGTATATATATATATATATATATATATATATATATATATATATATATATATATATATATATATATATATATATATATATATATATATATTAAAGATAAACATTTTTTGATTTCAGACAAGACAACTTTGTAAAGTGAAATTTGCTTGCCAATGGCTGCGTGAAAATTTAAAATAGTAGACACACAATTCTTTATCTCATACAAATTTAAGATTATGAGTTTTAAAATATAACCTATTCAGAAAAGAACTATTTTTAACTAAGCATTGAGCATGTGCAAGCTTGTATTCCAACTACTTCTTCATGTTATCATTTTAGGTAAATGTTTTCTATATAAAAATTAAATGAGTCCTAAATAGAGTGTAAAAGGAATTTTTTTACTACTTTACATATATAAGTATTACATTAATCATTGCGCTTAAAATTGTGAAATATGATTTCATACATTAAATATGACGTGTATTTTAACAGTTGAGGCATAAAAATATTGCATTTGAAATTAAAGTAACAATCAAATTAAAAGAACATTATATATACTGAGTTACAGTAAATCGTAAATATAAATCCAGTTTACATTAATAAATAATGACGTTATCCTAAATTTGATAAAAATTCATAAATATTCATGCTACACTATCTCAAAAATTAATGCCAAAAGTGGTAATAACTATGATGTTATACGAAATGTGTATTTTTCCATTAAATTTCAATATTTTTGCATAATATTTAATCAAAGTATTTCCACTGAAACGATAAAAATTTGTGCAATATTTTTGATAAGAAGTTTACCTGTATATCCTTACTTCAATATATTCATACTGCTTTACAGTTTCATTAATTCGGTTAGTTAATAAATTCTAAGTATCCACAGCTGTGCTCAATTCTGGGCTCAGAGCTAAGCAAGTAGAGCCTTGAAACAAAATATAATATACAGAAATTTTCTATATTGCCTTATACAAGGTAAAAATCGTCGTATTTATTGTTGAAAAATAAATTAGGAAGCTTCCAAGAGGTAATCAAATAAAAATATATATTTAATATCTCTTGTATTTTTGTCAGTGCATAATAGATTGTCTAAGCTAAAAGTTTTTTCTTAAAAGTTCTACTATGAGGAAGAGAAGTTTTAATAAATAGTGAATACATTAAAACTATCTATCATATATTACGATGAAGAAAATCTGGAAAACTCACAAGCACTCACTCCGACAAATATACATGTAGAAAATACACTCTCAATACTCCTATTTCATTTTTGTTTATATGTATATATATATTTACCCTCTTTCAAAAAAGGCCAGAGAAGTTTTCCTGTTAAGAGTAATTACTTTCTGAGCATCAAAAGTTTCCAATCTTTCTGTCTATTATAGAAAGTATAATACTGTTTCCTCAAGCTAATAGCATCTCCAGTTATTGGAACTATACAGATACCATGCTTATCCCTCACTGAATATTACAGAATGCTACTCCTTACGAAGCTACACAAACTTTCGAGGTCAATTAACTTTAGCCTTTTCATTGTGTAATTTTGAGAGCGGATTGTAAAATATTTTCTGTGAGGAAAAATATTTTTCTTTCTCATGCGTCTTTAAAATCTTTCAACACCTTTATATTCTTATCATTTTTAATTTGCCTGATATGGAAATATCTTCCTCCTAAATTTATATTTCTACCGGTCAATAAGTTTGCTTTCTAATATTGTCTTGTCTTGATTAAAAATCTAAATGGCTTCTATTAGCAAAGGATATTAAAAGAACGACACTCTGAAACTTTTAAGATATATCTAGTCTTCTAAAATTAAATTTAAAAATATTTTGGAATATTCAAAATACCTAAGCAGTGCTCTTATATAAATGAATTTTTCAAAGAATAAAAGCCAAAATCCATTCATTTTTTCGAATTGGGGAAAATGTATTTAGAGCTTCATCAGCCTCAACTTTAGAGTAAAATTGTACTCATCATCAATCCTGTTTTAGATTAAATAATTGGCATAAAAGAATACATAGCTAGAACAAATGAATAGGGTGTATGTTCTTTCATTTTTCCGTATTTTTACTGAACAAACTAACTGTTAATCTTTGTTGAATAAGAAAATTTTTTGTCATAGTGTTCCATGTGTGTCCTCTAACAATTATTTCCTAAATAATTTCTGAAAGAAATTTAGGAGTGTCGCAGTTACTAATTTCTCTTCTTCCAGCTTGATAGCTTTAACCAGTCCTCTATTTCTGCAGAAAATAGTTTTGACATTATTTCTTTGTGTAAAGTGTCTTTTTATCAATGTGAGAGTATGAATAAGAGAGAGAGATAGAGAAATCCTCTTCAAAATCTCATACTTTATTTTCTTAACATATTGGTATGTCAAGACATAATAGATATATTTCATCACTATTTACAATTTTAAAAATCATGCAATGGTCACCATCTACTAGTAATTTAAGAATTCCTTTATTGATTCATACACATTTTGGTACTTATGCTGAAATCAACGGCAAATTAATTTATTTGAAATTCAATTCTTCTTGAATATTTTATGTATGGTTACAAATCTACTGTTAAGTTTCTTGTATATCAGTTGATTGATGTGTTGATTATCATAAACTCATCTTGTCATAAAACCGATGCATTTTTCAGGATTACAAAAGATTACGCCTTTCCAGTTTGTTCTTTCTTCTGAAGAGAATTGAGACTTCGGTGAAAGTCTGCAAACCATTTGAATACAATACATGAGGCAGATTTTGATTTCTAAGTATTAATTGTAAAAATTGAACATATTCTACTTGATTTATATAATCTCAGTTTAAAATCATAGAAAATCATTGCACACACGTTAATGTTCTTACATCAACTCTAATTTTCTTTATGAAATTTATTCTATTCTAAACTACTTGAAATTTGATAATAATAATCATCTGCTACATTAAAAAAAACTTTAAGTTTTCAAATCTAATTACTAATTGTTACCATTCTTACTGTTTGCATATATCTCAAAATGTTAGAGTGACTTTCATATTTCACTCTAAATGATTAACAATTTTAAATATTTTAGAACACACTTATTTTTCCTTTTGAAGTCATAAGCATATAACTTCTTTCGTGAATGCCATAGCCTTTGATATTTTATATAACAAATGGAAATTGTTATTAATGTTTCTACTACTCAGAGAATATGTCATTTTAACAGATAGAATATCTAAAAATACGAATTACATGCGTTGAGACAGATGTAATTGATGAAATAATAAAAAATGTCATTATTTTAAACTAATTTTTATTTTTAAACCAGGATTAATGAAATTACTGTTAAGATTTTATTATTCATCACTATAAATTTTGTATTTGAATTAAGGACTTTTCTCTTTCCATTGATATATTTCCATCAGATTATTTTTAGCATTTTTTAATTCTTGAGACACTTATTAGTACATGGAAACTAGAACATTTTCTTTCAAAGAAAGAAGTTAAGGAAAATTAAGATTCCTTCTAAAGAATAGAAGTAAATATTATACTAAATCAAGCAAATATCTTTAAGGGGTTTTATAGATTTCTTAATTATAATGCCTCATTTGTAAAGGGTAAACATCCTGTGACTAATCAATTTTCTATAAAAAGTTTATTAAATAATAAAATTTTTTTTTAAAAGTTGAAAGTTGAAAACCAATATGGTTAAAAAAATACTTTTTTCACCTCAACTGGTAAGAAAAGTAGCCTTTAGTTGTGAGATATATTTTGTGGTTAAAAATTAAATGTCTATTGTCATTAATAAAAGCCATTCGTGTGAAAATATTCACAATGAACTATAAATTATTAAATATTCTTAACTAATATTTGATATTTTAAAAAGCAAACAAGCATTACTGTTTCAATTTTTTGAAAATACTTTCATCTCGAATACTTTAATTCAAAATATATCAAAAATTCTAAATAAAATTAATTTCTTTGATTGGTCTGAAAATTTTCTAGAACCAAAGGTTATGGAAAATATGTGGGAAATAATAAGAACACACACACACAATATACAAATAGAACTTTTTTTTAAAAAAGTTAATTAGAAATGTTATTAAAATATAATTACAGGATATTAAAAATGCGTATTAAATTCTTAAGATCTGTGTCTTGAGAAGAAGTAATTATAAAAAAAATTCCCTTGATTTATTATTAATTTTGGATTAGAACAAAATATAAATGAAATATTAATGTTTTGTAGAGATATACGGAACCTACTGTTTTTGGGATAACAACTCTGTACTAAAAATAATAAATATATAATAAGGAATAATTTACAACTAGAAAGTAAATGAAAACCAGAATATATAACTAACTGTGTGGTAAGAGAAAGGAAAATTCATTTTCTTTTTGAAATTTAATTTGAAAGATTTTATTGTTTTTATTATTATAGATTAAAATTATTTGAAATGACATTTTTTTTATTTGAATATTTACAAAGAAATAACAGTCTCATATAAGACACATTTAAAAGTTCTTATAATTAGTATAAGCAGACATCTTTTTTATAATCAAAAATAAAATATTATAAACAATAAACAGAGAGAATGAAAATTAAAAGAAAAAAGAACTAGACCATACAATATATAAAATCTATAACATACAATCATATTTTCTATCACGTTTTCGGTTCATGCCAGTGATAGAGTTTTGTCTTTATTTCAATTTTAATTTAAACGAATGTTTTGTTTTAAATTTTCGTTGAGTTTTTGATCTGCAAAATTTGATTAAAAAAGAGATGTTAGATATAAATGAAAAAATGATTTTACTAAGTAAAACTAACACCTTTAAAATATATCTGAAAAATTAATTATTTTATAAGAATTATTTCTATTTTTACTGTTGAAGTGTTATAATGTGCTTCAGAAATTCCAGTAAAAATGTATGAAATCACAAATTTTACAAATTTAAAAGCTTAACAAACTTAGTTGCCATAAAAATGAATGCTATATGTAGTATTATTTGACATTTACTTTTTCCATGTTTAAATTTTGTTAAGAATTTACAAAATTCATTATGTTATTATTCAAAATAGATGTGTGCAACATATTTTACAATTGATCTCATACAACTAAAGTGGGACTAAAATTAAGAATTGTGTATTTTATGTATATTAATTGTTTGAAGTACAACAGTTAAAACTTATTGTAGATGCAGGAGAATATAAAATTAAAGAATATATAAATTAATATGATTTTATCAAATTAATTTCATTAACAGTACGGCTTCAAAACAGCTCTAATTCTTAATTTTTCAACTATTCTACTTTACAGACAATAATTAGATAAATCGAAATATAAATATTATTCCCTAAAATTGATAAAATTTCGTTTTATTTAAATTTCTGTACGCTCATTTTATATATTACCATTTGATATGTTATTAAGGTTCTAAATGATACAATTTAAGGTGGTTTTTTTTAAAATCAGTATATTGAATTTTTTTACCATTTATGATTGTTATAGATACTATTATACAAATAAGCTCATTATAACATTAGATAGAAAACAAATATAAAGGGAGTAGAATAACCGAATGCTACCTCAAAAAATTTATCTTTTGGCTTTTAGAAATCGATTTTCGTGAGATAACATAAATAGAGTTAATATCTCAAAAAAAGTTTGTTCTCTATTCTTCTACCTTTCCTTCAAAATAAATGAGACAATATTACCTCACTTAAGACAAAATATATCATATAATTGTTCTTTGTCCTTGTTACTTTTATTACAAATTAATTAGATCAGTTTATACACGTTATATCTTTTGAAAGGAAAATATTAAAAAAAAAACTATATAATACACTGACAAATGAATTTAGGGGAAAAGACTGTAGGTGAAAATAACCTTAGGTGCTTTATTTAAATTCAGGAATTTTTTCTTCAAGTTTTAGAGATTAGAAATTATATCCAAATTTTTTTCTATTTTATTTTAAACTTTCTTGCATAATAAGCATAAATATTGCTAAAATTTCTTTGATATATTATATTTCTTGATGTATTAATATTTTTTACTGAAAAATAAAGTACTTAATAATCCTATGGCATTCATAAATGAATTCATAATTCATTTATGTATTTTATCATAATTTTATAATTCATAATTCAGAAAAAACATAATCCATTCATAATTCAGAAAACACAGCTACACATAGCAAATATAAGAAGTGTATTTGATATTTTACGTGTATGTCTATAATGAGACTGAATCACATATTTACAAATAAATGATTGAGAAGTTATGTTAACTAGTGAAAACATAGCGAACATCTCCAAAAATTACTATTTTCATTCATGTCTTTCGTATGAGATGTACTTGCGCTTGGATTTTATTAGATTTGTTTTGAAGCATTATTTTCATATTGTATTAAAAAAATATGTGATTTGCATTTTTGTCATACGCATTAAGAAATTAATATTCCTGAAATTGAACATAACGTCCCTTTATCTCCAAAAATAATTATATTCTTGATAATGTATTTTTTTAATTTTATTTTTTAATTTTTTACAAACCATTTTATTTAATAGGAAAAGATATCACATATTTCATTGAAAAAATATATTCTCATTTTTTCTATTTTTGTTCTAAGAAAAATAAGCCAAATAAAAATGATACTTTCTTTAATTTATTATTGGGTATCAAGTGAACACAATCCAATTTATTCGAGACAGGCTTGTTTGCGTGATTTTCTATTGTTTTTCACTTTCTGATGTACAAAGTAGGCATTTATTGAGACAAGGGAATTTTCTACGTCAGTAACAAGTTATCGATTGGTTCTTTAAAATTCTCAACAAGATTTGCATGATGACGTACTAGATGAGTCGATTGAGGGTGATAATGATTCAAAAATATTAAAAGATACCTTTGAAACTAAGTAATTTTGCATTGGAAAAGCATCGTAAAAAGTAAAATAATATTTTTACTCGTTTTTAATAAAATTAGAGTTTACAATTTAATTAATATAACTTTTTTATTGATTTGTGTGTGAAAAACTTAATTTAAACAATTTATATGTCTTACTTAAACTAATTTTTAAATTAGTTTAAGTAACATGAATATTATTGTTTATTTGAAAAAGATTACTAAAATGATAACAATGTTATAAAAATTAAAATTATTTGCGTACAGAAAACTTTTAATACTGGGGATCAAATAATTCTAAAAGTAAATTCCAATGAATTTTCACTATGGAGAACACCAAGCGTAAACAAAAATAAGCAGATAAAATGAAATAGGAGGTATATTAGACTTTTATACTTATATTTAAGAATTTAACTAACAGTTGAATTCTCTGGAATACTTTGACGTTATTTACACACAAACAGAATGGACTCAAATAAATAATCTAAAGTTAATAGAATGGAGAATCTCTTCTGTTGAAAGGGATAGTAAGTAAAGTAATTCTGAAAAATCATTACGAATTATTTCTAAAATATAAATTAAATATCAGCATGATATATTAAATTTGAAGAATTTCGAAGAAATATTTTTGGAGATATGTTAGACTTTTTTCTTGGAACAACGATTTTATATTGCACTTGGAACATACTTTCATTACTCGATGTACTCAAACGAGGTATAAGTCCTTATTCTGAAGAAACTCCCAATCAATATCGGAAATGTAATAATAATTCGCCTTTCGAGAAAATAAATTAAAGAAAATACTAGAGTAGAAATATTTGTGAAGAAAATACAAAAGAATCGAAAGTTGTTTAAAATCAAAACATTTTGTTACTTTTCAAAAGATAAAATTGAATTAGTTCTGTATAGAAATATTAGAAATGAAAGCGAATAAAATTTTGTAAAGTAAAATATGACTTATGTTTAAGAGATAAACAGCATGTAGCATTTCAATAGTAAATGTTCACTTGATTATTTATTTAATTTATGCTTTCTTAATTAATTATTTAAGTTACTTTCACTGTAAATATTTCATTTTCAGCTTTAATGCTCACAAAAATAAAAGTTTAAAGAAAATTTAAATTCGATTTTTTATAACTTATTGTATTTTTTAGTTTATATAAAAAATAAAAATGGCAAATTAATTTTTTTACCTCAAGTTAAGGCTAACAAAAACAATTTACTCTTAAGAAATTATTTTATCATGTAATAATGTTGATATGAAAATCATTGTACAGTATTAACACAGTATCATATGATGTTAATTTAACATTACATATAAAACGTTAATATCCAGCAATGCAAGGAAAAGGTTTTAAATAAATGTAGGGTCTTGATTTTTTAAAAAATTGAATGGTAATATTTTTCAGTATTCAGTAAATGAATTCAGTTTTCAGTAACTGAGTTTCGTATGAAAATGTTTTATGCATTGAAAGTCTTTATTGTTTTTTTTATATTCTTTCTTAAGCGAAGCTTTATATAAATGTAAAGTTTACTTTGCAATATGTCAGAATCTGACAATTACATTACAGAAGTATTCTTCATTTTTTTAAAAATATTTTTATAACAGAAATAATCTAAAATTTTTTAGTTTTTGTGGTGGAAATATTGAAAATATTAATAGTTTTTACAATGCTTTAAAAAAAGATTTGAGATAAATTTGATAAAAAAAATATGCTTTGATGTAAAGGATTTTCAAATCAATCAAAAACTAAGTTGTAACTGATATTTATTAAGTTAAATTAATTGGACATTTATTAAGATTTAAAGTCCATAAAAGTTTTTTACAAAAAAGTTCTTACTAATTTTTGGGTAAAATTATCAGAAATTTTTTCCAAATTTTCAGCATTAATCATATTTAAATATTAAAAACAAATAAAGTGAAGATATACTAGATTTATTATAAAAATATTTCGTAAGCACTTTTAAAGTGTTTATATAAAATTTAATGCTTTATTGCTATGTATTCATTTGTGTTAAATAATGGAGCAAATTACGTTTTGCTATTCAAAATTTACGAAATAAATACTAATTATTAATTTGAAATTTATAAATTATAATTTCAGATTTATCTGAATGTAGAAACTAACAAAATTAATTAAGGCAAAATAAGAGTTAATGTTTTGATAAACTATTTATTGATAGATTAAATGCAAATTTTTCTCAGCATGATTGAAGTTTGTAGTACAAATAATGTTATTGACTCTAAAATCAAGATATTCTGTGATTAAACTATTAAATAAATTTTTAAATTTATTTGAAGGAAATATTATGTATCAGAAAAATATACTGAATGGAATACTAAATAGAAATTGCCTAAAAAAGTACATAAAAAATTCATAATAAGTTTAAAAATTTAAAATAATCGCATCTTAGGTCAATAAAATATTATTCATATAATTAAGCTTCATAAAATATCAGTTTACATCCATCAAAAAAATTATAATCTCAGACAACCAAGCAATTTATATTACAAAAACATTGTTAATTAGTTGAAATTTAAGATTTAACTTTAATTCTTTGTGAGGCATAATAAAAAGAAATTGATGGAAATATCATGAGGTTGAAATACATTACAATAAGGTTAGAAATTTTGATGATATAATTAGTCGCAATATTCTATAATTACGATAATATAAAGATTCCTTTAATTTAACCCCAATTAAAATGCAATTATTCAAATTAACAACTCTAATTGGAATTCCAGACATTTCAGTAGCAGTAACATAAATCTAAGTAAAATTTCGATTTTAAATGAACTATGATAATAAAAAATAAACAAGCCAAAACAGCTTAACTTTAAATGCGTTTTTAATGTTTAATTACCTTTTTTTCTTACACCAAGACGTAAATCCAATGTATCCAAATATTTTTTTCTTTCTATTTTTTGATAAATAGCCTTAATTTGTTTTTAATGCACACTTCTGTACACACCTTTAGTCTCAAGGGCACATTTCGAGTAGAAGAAAGCGAAAACGACTTACCTCCTCTTTATTTGGTGAGAGAAAGAGAGGTAAGAAAGTGTAAAAGTTGAACCCTTTTTCCTCTTCGTCAAGGAAAGAAATATCCGTGTCATCACAATACATTTACGCTTTGTTGCGTCATTTTGGATATCATTTGTTCATGTCATTGAGAATTGAGCTCATTTTTCCTTTTACAATTCTTTTGTTTATTTTTTAAATATTTATTTTTTTAAGCAAAAATACAAATATAATTGTTTAAATAAATAACAAAAATATTTATCTATGAAAGTTAGGAAATATGGAGTTATGACCGAGAAGAGTAGGTTTCGATCCTCTATTTTAGCCAGATGTTTATACAGATAAGTAATTTCCTTATAAAGTGTTTTACGTAAAATTTTCAAGCAAATTAAATGGAAAAATTAGTAAAAAATTTTAAATATAATTTTTTTTAAAAAGCAAATTGAAGAAATAAAATTATACATTAAGGTTTTTTTGAAAAAAATTTTATCCTTAAATTTGAGAATAAAAGCTTGGAGAAAGTAACGTGAACAAATGCAAATAATAAAAGTAGCTAATAAAATTACCTTAGTAAATAAAAAAACATTAGAAACTAATTTTCTTAAACTTTTCCTCCCCCGCCTCAAAGTATATTTCTTGAAATCTATCATGGACAACTCTTAGAATATAATTGCTTTTAATTGCCACTGTAGAGTTCTAAGCTTAAAATATTTTATGATTTAAAAGTTAATAATAAATGAACTAATAATCTAATCCGTAAAAATGTGAAGTACTTTCACATGAAGCATATTGGAGAATGCCACATATACAAGAAATTATGTTTGTATTTCTATTTTCCATTAATTATTTCCAGAATTGAAATTTAAATTAATTTGTTAAATCAAATTCAGTTGCGAGTAATATATTTAAATTTTCCTTTCTTGAAATGAATTAGAATCATTTCTAATTTTCTTTAATGCACTACTTCAGATAATTGATTGAGTTTTGCGAAACGCATTTCAAAATAATCCAATGCATAATTAAAATGGTAGAAATTATTTTCATATTTCAATAACAATTCATTTGTAATTAGTTTTTCTTAAAATACATATGAATTTTGCTATGTATAAATATTTCTAGGAAATAAAGAAAAAAAGATTTTGAATTAGAATAATTAATTTTTCGTGATGAATGCCAGTAAATTTGCTTTGAACTTTTACTGTAAAATAGTAAATAATTAAGACTGAAAATATTTTTATTTAATTGCTTTCGAGGAAGTTTCTTAAAACTTATCAAAATATTATCATATTTCAAGTAATTCCAATTTTAAAATGCAATTTTCAAAGAAACCATCGTTTTTGATTGATTAGAGATTTCATCTCGTGACAATAAAATAATGGAATCCATTAATGTTTTCTGCCAATTATGACCGTGTCATTAAGATCCGGAAAACTCAATAGTTAATTTTAGTTTTAAAATTTAATATATGATAGGAATTAAGAAAGACTTCCAAAATGTCAACCATATTCCATGAAAAAAAATCTAAAATAGTAGAAAAGTATAGTTTAAAATAGTTGTTAAAATTATACTTTAGATCTCTCCTGATCCCGTTAAAAATACACAAAAAAGAAAACACATTTAATTAATTTTTTTTATTTACAAAATTTAATTCTTTTTCATTTCAATGAGGTATGCAGGCAACTTTAGTAATATATATATCCGCGAATGACCAGCATACATAATCAGCAAATAACGCCAAAAATACATCGTTACTTCTTTTACGACCCAAATAATTAATTCTCTTACCTAGAACAAAATTTTAATTTACCTCTGTTCTTATACTTATAGTGAGAAGAAAATCTAACAGAGAATTATGAAGACAAATATAATTTTGAATATTTATAGTTTTCTTTTAAGATAACTACTTTCATTTTCTAGCAAAATATTACGTGTTTTATTTACATATCCCGTTCATTTTGATTTCGTATCCCGTAGATCCAGCGTAGAAATTGATCAATACTATATTTTTAGGAGGATTCACCTAAATATTTTTTTTAAAAATTCATTTTAGACCATCACTAACAGTTTAATCTATCTTTGTCGTGCAATGACAGTGAGAAAATTATTACATTTTTTATAATAATAATCAACAACACATTTATAAATTATTCAAAAAATAATTGAAGAGTGATATAGAGGAAAAGTGATGGAATCTGATGGAGTTTAAGATTTTATTTTCATTTCAAAAATATTTACAATGAATTGAAAAATTTAGATTTTATTCAGTGACTATGAAAAAGATTGTGAAAATTTCATTTTCGTTCATTTCCTCCTTACTTTTTATGCTTGTAAGATTATTTATAATCTTTTGCATTTATCTTTGCAAAATATAGTGGATTTCAAATTTATCATACTATAAAAGCATTATAATTTATATACATTTACAAAACTACAGGCATATATATCTATATATGCACACACACACAGATACACAGATATATATATATATATATATATATATATATATATATATATATATATATATATATATATATATATATATATATATATATATATATATATATATATATATATATGTATGTATAATGTAGTGTTATACGATAAATTAATTATAACTACACTAGAGAAAAAAGTTCTTAATTTCCAAAGATTATACTCCAAGGAAATATATTGTGTGTAACACTTATCTAGTGTAACATCTTTTCTATTGTTGGAAAATTAATAAAACTGCAAATGTGATTTAGAAAATTAATATTATTAAAAATAAATAAATGCTTGCCTATGAGAGCGAAAATCATTTGCTTAAAAAGTAAAATGTTTTAAATTAAAATTTGCTTAAATTATGAGTAAATCAATTTCTATATTTTCCTGTTGAAACAAAATTTATAGGAAATAAAATTAAAAGATCGAGCGAAACAGTTTATAATTTGAGGAATGTTATGATGCAAAATATTACGATACATGGCATAAAAAAGGGAAATAACAAGTTTGATAAATTCCAAATCTCCAACATGTAAATTAATCACAGGATTGGGTGATGCGTTACTGCTACCAAATTAAATATTTTCTAGAACACTTGCTGATAAGCAGTGGAGAGGTGATAGAAGAAATGTTTCATATAGCTTTGCAGGTATAATTTAATAAAGCTGGGAAATGTTGCATGATTCGCATTTAAATAGTCCGGCATACGATGGACATTTTAAAAGATAACCTATTGTGTTTTCTTACGTTTTTATACGAAAATTAATTTATTTATAAATTAAATTTAGTTTTTCAAAATGCACTTAACACAAATCACACAAGCATACTTTTTTTTGTTCAAAAATTCAATAAAATTTCCTAATCAAGCAATTAACAAATTCACAATATGAGTAGATTTTACACATTTATTAGCATTGTTTTTAATAATAATTTAAAATGAATTCTTATTATATACTATAATCATTTTAGTATTTGCTAAAACAAAAATTATTATTTGTTACAGAAAATTTTCAACCACTTGAAATAGAAAAAGTTTCAAATAACTTTTAACCTTAAAGTTTCTGAAACAGTTAATATTTAAATGTTATTTTTTTTACTATTTACCTACTAACAAAACCATCAATTCTGCCGATAAGAAGAAATACTAGTCTTATTAATTAAGTGAAAGATTTTTAACTATCCGTATTTATGAATAGAAACTTATCAAAAAATAATAATAGCAGAAAAATTTTTCAATAACATGTTTCACAATTTTAATTGCTTGTAATTTCTGAGTTCTGAATTTGATTTATTCTTAACATGTTTTTAATATTTTTATTCATAAAAGTCATTGAAATAACTCTAGGAGTTAACTCAATAAAAATACTAAAATTTAAAAGGAATTGTTAACTCTTTCTCTCCTTATAAAATATACTTAAATGTGTTGGCGAAAAACCGTATTTAAAATACTATATTTGGAAAAGATCAACAGTAGATCTGACTGGAGAAAATCACACTATTGGAAACCAGCTTATTTTA
This sequence comes from Latrodectus hesperus, assembly GCA_037975125.1. Taxonomy (NCBI): domain Eukaryota; kingdom Metazoa; phylum Arthropoda; class Arachnida; order Araneae; family Theridiidae; genus Latrodectus; species Latrodectus hesperus. The sequence goes on from CM075854.1 coordinate 75,685,538, forward strand.
GAAGTACGTCTTCGTTGATTTGTTTTGTTTTTCTCTTTCTGCCAAATGCACCATTCCGACTGGTGCATAAGGCAGACTATATTTATCTAAATCCTCAACGTTCTAAGCATTTCAGCGAGATAGAATAGCTTAAGGGAGAAGTAGTTTGCTATTTAGGACAGGAATTATTGTTGGATCAGATTTCGAAGCTTAATCTCTAGCAGATAATGTGTCAGCATTTAAGATATTTGATGATATTAAATGTTGCTATATGGAGATTGAATTTCGTATTTATTTAAAGCTAAAAATAAGTCAGAAAAAAATAGTAGTGACTTTTAAAAGTGTTAATAAAAATTTCGCTCCACTGAAAAAGTAAAATTGTTTGAATTTTAGGAATCCTAAGAAATACTGTTTTGTAAAAATATGGTCTTTCCCCTTGGAGCAGTAAAATTTTGAATTATGTTTCTGTTATAAAAATGAAATAGAACATTTAATAAAATTGCCTACTAAGTAAAGTTCACATTTCTACTTTATATGCTTGATATAAAAATTTGGAAACGTGGTGTGTTATTTAAGTTTATTTTAGGTTTTAGGGGAAAGTCTTTTTTTGGGTTAATTTTAGGGGAAAGTCTCAATTAACTTTCATTATTATTTGCAATCAGTTAATCTCTGTGTGAGCTGATCAATTAATTAAGTTCAATTCATATGAAAGCTTAGTTTTTCTTTGCCGATTAATTTCACGCTTTTGAAATGAACAAAAAAATTAATTGGACTTAACAAAAATTCCTGGAAGTTTATGAAGGATTTCAATGTTTAGTGAGGAATCACCAATTTATTTTAATATCTCAGTTCAATTTGTAAACTATCTTTGTTTGATAAAGTAAAGCACAATTCAGGGATTTATTTCAATGCACATTAAAATAATTGCATTTAAGATTTATTGAAGAAGTGAAATATATTACTATTTAATACACACACAGTGATTGACTTGGCCTTCATATAGTAGCAATAAAAGCCATGCAACAAAGTACAATGATTTAAGCAAGGACAGAAAATGATTTTGAGAAATTTAAGGATTATGAATAAATATATTGATATTTCATTAAACGACAAACAAAAATCAGTGAGACTAATATACTTTTTCATTATGTTAATGTTAAATTTCAACTAACAGATATAAATTCTTAATTTATTCAACAATAAATGTTACTGAATGAATTAATTAATTGGTGATAATTTTTTCACCTTATTTCAATAATAAATGTTAGTAAGCTTGATTTATATGCTTAAAAACAGATAGTCATATATACTTTTTAACAGATTACATTTAAAAGTGATTTTTTTCTGTTTTAAGAGAGATTTTTATGCACGTTTATCTACTAAAAACCAAAATTTATACTACATAAAATGTAAATTCTAAATAAATGTAGACTCTTGTTTTTGATTAATATTATAAAAAGAAACCTAAAGAAACTTTAGCATCTCTTATGTTGAGAGACAATTACGCAAAAAACATACAAAAAAATTCAAAAGTATATATTTTAAATATTAAGATGTTGCAAATATTAAGATTTCCAGTTTGATACCAAATTTTTGTACTGAATAAATGATTTCTTTAGATTAAATATTAAGTTCTTTTAACAATAAAACGTTCATTAGTTTCCAGATGGCTTAACAATTTTTTAAAAATATTAAATATGCAAGGAAGTTAAACAAAAATATAAATGAGAAATTCTAAGCAATAGGAAAGAACATTTTATTCACTGTTCTAAACTGCAGTGGCTCAATTAAGAAGCTTAGTGAAAAGATTTGTCCTCACCTTGAAAAATAATCTTAAAGAAAGTAATATAATAGAAAAGTTTCAGATATTTATAAAAACTTTCAGAAAATACTTATTATACTTTGTAAGATGACATTTCATATGTTATTAACTTAAAAACACAGTCTATATTTCTAAATTAAGGACATTTAAAGATTTTTTTCTTTATTCTTTAATAATATTTTACTCGCAAAATGGAATAAGTTAAATACATTTTCTTAAAATAATTTAATGTAATATTAATTACTCTCGAGTAATGCGTCTTTCAAAAAATTAAGAATCTTATCTCATAAGTTTTGACGAGTCCTTAAAGATACTTAATGTCAACTTAGTTCATCCTGTTAACAGTCAATATCCGGCAACGCAATGACATTTTAATTTATTTTAGGTGCTTTGAACGACAGCGCTAGATACGCATATTAAAGAAATGCCAGATACTGAATTTCCTAATAATTTATGTTCTATTAATGAATAAATTAAAAAATAACTTCAAAATAATATGAATAATCTGAATTTCGCTTAGAAATTGTTGCATCTTTTTGAAATAAATTGTTTTATGCTCGTATAAGCAAGAAATATTTTGAATAATGCTTGCTAAGATAAAAAATTTTTATAACTTCTTTAGAACAAGAAAATTTTCTTTAAATTATAGAAAACTAATATTTCTTTACATTGCATGCGTTAATAAGTAAGTTATTTTGGCATATATTGTACAATTATAATTCTATAAAAACTGCTATTTATATAAATTCGAATTTACTAATAAGTGTAATAAATATAATTTTATATAAATTGTTGATTGAAACACTGTTTAAAACCATTAATACTTCTATTAAATTTATTGCACATAACTACATCCCACTTTTTTATTGTAATTATAAAAATAATTGTAAATTAATTGGTTTTTACCTGTGTGTATTGAATATGAGAAAAATATTAAAGAAGCTTCACAGGAGGTAAAATTCTGTTTTAACAGTAGATATCAGTGTCAGGGATTTTTTACCGTTAGCACACTTGACTTTTACCACCCAGTTTTCCTAGCATTGCCTATCTCTATATATTAAAAAGGAATATATATATAAAGGTACTTTATTAAATCAATAAAAGCAAAGTAAAATTATTTAAATAAGATATACATAGGATATTAAAATAATTACTTATTTCTAGGATAGGATATTAAAATAATTACTAAATAATTAATAATATTTAATATATTTATATATAGAAAAAGAGATTTCTTTTATATTATTATACTTCAATAATGTTTTAAAACACTAGGATATCATAATTTCAAAATATGAAAAATAAATATCCGTATAATACCTTTAGATATAAACACCTTTACATCTTAATAAAATAAAAGGTAAATACCTTTAAAATAACTTTGAAATAAAGATTAAAATTTTCATATTTGCATTAAGTAAAATTGGAAAGAATATTTTAGAATAAAATTCCTCATTTATTGTAATTTGATTATCAATATTATTTCCCGTAGAAATATAAGCAATTCTTAGTAATAATTCAATTTTATTTCAATATTTACAATGGTTTACAGGAGACAAAATATAGATGTTTGGTAAATTTTGAAGAAACTGTTCATTTATGAATTTATTGTGACATAATATATATATATATATATATATATATATATATATATATATATATATATATATATATATATATATATATATATATATATATATATATATATATATATATATATATATATATATATATATATATATATATATGCCTGCCAACCTTGGAGGAAAAATTATCAGTAGATTCTACTGATTTTGAGGGAAAAAATCAGGAGACACCACTATAGCGACATTTTTGTTTGAAACAGAATGCTTAAAACGGGTTAGTACCGCACAAAGAGACAATTTTACTCTTTAGATTACGCATTAGGAGAATGATTTATGTTAAACATATTTTGTGTTAATCTTAATATTTTAATAAAATATTCATCAACTAGATAAAGGAATTATGAAAATAAATAGAATATACTATATGTAAAAAATAAACATCAACATATATGTCCCAGTATTTATTTTATAGGGAAACTTTTACTACACTAGTGCAATTTATTAATATTAAACTTATAAAATTACATGAAAACATAAAATGCATTACAAAATAAATTTAATTCAGTGAAAAATACTTCGTTTGACAGAAATATTTTTCTAATTAAATTACTAACAACTAGTAATATTCATCCTAATTGAACTGCTTAGGTAAGCAGGCACCTGGTTTCTGCTCTGAGTGTTATTTATATGACTGCTAGCGCATAGGAGTCTCTTCAGGCTAGAGGTTAGAGCGTCGTTCTCTTACTGCTAACGGCTTGGGTTCGAAACTCAGCCCATTTGGAGCATATATTATAATCACTTTATATTAGTCCTTCATCTGTGTTGACTATTTAAGCTACGAAAACAACTCAATAGACTTTTTCAGGAAAAATTTCGGCTGTTTTTATGTTTTTCACTGATATTTCCAAAAATCAGTAGATTTTCATGTATTATCGGGAAATCGTTTGGAATGATGAAAAATCAGGAGTTTCCCGATAAAATCAGTAGAGTTGGCAGCTATATATGTATATATATATATATATATATATATATATATATATATATATATATATATATATATATGCAGGTGGTTAACAAAATAATGAAAACACCTTAACTTTATAAAGAAACTTTCATTAGTACAGTGTATGACTACCTTTGACATGCAATGCAGCTTGGATTCCCTTAGGATACATGATTTAGGATTCATACATGTGAAGAATAATATTTCGAAGAACACTATACCATTCTTCATTGAGAAACTGAAAATTCTGGGAGAAATGCCAGTGAAAGATATGGCTTCCGTATTGAACTACTCAAAATGGAACATAACTGTTCAATTATTCTGAGGTCAAGTGACTGTCGGGACAAGATATCAAGATTCTTATCTTTAATCACGTTTTTATCATCATTCCGTTGTAAATTCCGGGTACAACGTTCTAAGATAGATTGTAATGGGTTTCTATTATATTAAGGTTGTGAAACAGAGCTAGCCAAAGTGGATATTTCCCTACATCCTTATATTTATAAAACCTTGATTGGACAAGTCTCACTTCAAGATTAAGAACAATATAAATTTGAAAAATTACGCCTCTTGCAGGAAACAAAATTTTGCATCAATAGTTGATGTAGATGTTCGCCAAGCATGCACCTGTCCCGTTGAGTCGAAAAGTGTGAAAGAGAAATTGTGTGATTATATAATTGTCTTCCACTTTTTAATCGATCAGGTTTCGTGGTTGTGGCAGCACTGTAGACTACGTTTGGCATTAGAATATCTGACAAGTGGCCTAAAAACTGTTCTCGGACATAAATGTTTGTTTATGAAGGTGCTTCTTAACTGTAATTATTGACACTGAAGAATCAAAATCTTGACAGAACTCTGCAGCCACTATGGGCATATATACTTTCATTTTAGGCATTACAATCCACTTAGTTTATCACACAACATTTCACACTTAGATTTCCATCCATCCACTGTTTTGCTTTGTTTACAAAATAATGAAAACACCTTAACTTTATAGCTCGTCTTGAAGCTTTTGTGTGTGAAGTTATCACGGTTTTTAACGCCGTATCTTTAGAAAACCTTAAAAGCTCTAGTTGTTTTGGCTCACAGTTATTCTAGCTAGCTAGACTCTTATAATTTTGTCTGTATGAAAGTTTATGAGGTATAGAACTTTACGATTTTTATAAATAACTCAGATGTACAGATCATCACTTAGGCTACATTGCAGTACCATGATTATAATTTTTATATGAAGAAATTGGTAGCTAAGATTACATTTTGATGTTAACGAAGAGCATTCTCATGTATTTATTTAATTCATTATTGTTTCCATCATTTTGAAAACCACTTGTATCAAAATGATTAAATTATTTTTGACTTAATCAGCGAAGTTAAAAGATAATTGTTTTATTATTATAGATTCAAATAAAACTAATATATTTTTTAATGCATTTTAGTCATGAACACATTGAAGTTTTTATTATAGTTAGGAATGTAATATTAATATACTAGTTATTATAAAAACGTGAAATATTTTTAGATTTACAGCTCTTTATTCAGGTCCGCTGAAAAAATCACATAAGAAATAAAATATTCATGCACATATTGAAGAATAAAATTGTTTCATGATTTTTAAAATTACTCTTTTCAAATAGCTGGTTAAGGATCTAGTTAGAAGAGTATAGATTTAGTTATTTTAATTTAAAAAAAAGAAAACATTAAGGAGAATATATTAATTAAGTTTTCCAATTGATGAATGTAGAAGTTAATTTTAAGTATCTTTTCTTTCAGAAAACCATCAGTAGGCCTTATTTTGACTTTAAAATTTTCTAACATTTAAAATTCTACAGTCAATTTATTCCTATGTTTTTTATGTTCTTTAAGCAACTTTATTGTATGAAAATATATGCAGTTAAGTTTCAACATTTTCTTTTTCTTAATATTTCTTTCAACGTTCCATAAATGTTAAACTGTTAAAATTTTATTTAGAACCTTTGGGAATTCGAACTTCAGTAGTTTTTTAAAACTTCTGTTTCTGGACTGAAATAAGTCTAGCAAATTTGCTGTCTTCTTCAGAGGAAAAAAATTCTGCAGAAACTTGACTTATTTTAAAGTATTGGCATATTTTGATTTTTGAATTCAATTCAGTTTAAAGTATTGGCATATTTGTGTGACCTTATATTCTATGATTATTCAAAATTCTCAGTTCTATGTAGTTTTCAAAAATTTCTTAATTTTTTAAAGATGTTAATTATAAAATATTTCCTCATAAAAAACGGTTATTTTACTAAAAAAATGACATGTTGAATCAATAGTTAGTTTTCAAATTATATTCATAATTTGCTTTTGAAAATTATTATATATATATATATATATATATATATATATATATATATATATATATATATATATATATATATATATATATATCACAATGAATTAGGATTAATTATCCCTGTTTCAGTTTTTCTTCCCCACAAGCTTATGCTCAATATTTTACGAAAATTTAGGAAATGATTTAATCGCGCGAAAATTTAACGTTTTTTATCGATGAGTAAATTACTTCTCAGATTCTCACTACAAAGGTGATAAAATATTCATTAGAGAGAGAAAGGTAAAGTCAATTAAAATACAAATACTTTCTTGCATAAGTCAAGTTTATACTTTTTCAAAAATGAGTATGGTGTTTATTTAGGAATTATCTCTTAAAATAATAAAATCAAAATGTTATTTAAATAAATTGAGATTCTATTTTTTACACTCATCTTCAAATTTGTATTCATGTTCATAAATTATCTATAAACTTTTTTTGTGTAAAGACAATGATAGAACGTTTGCGTCTTTTATGTAAATGAGAATGAAAACTTAACATGTATTATTATTGGGATTAAATATTTCATAATCCCAAAGCAAGGTAATATACATTTAACTTTTCAGGAAAAAAAGAAGTTTCTCAAATTTTAAATCATTTCTTTTTTATTTCAAAAGTATTATTGCTTTTAGTTTCGATGAGTATATTTACGGAAAGAATAAAATTGGACTAACTACCGAAATTATCTTCTACTTGAATAAATGAATTTTGAAATGCCACGAAGCTCCAGAAGTTTATTTGTAGTTCATTATCATTTTTAAATTACCAATATATAATATATTGCTGAGATAAACTTATCACATATTCAAATAATGATTAAAAATATGCATCTGCGCATTTATATGGAATTTGAAACCTTTTACTTATAGATTGCCGACCGATGACTGAATGGTTAGCGTTCCTGACTCCTGAGCTGTGGGTCTCAGGTTCGAATTCCGGTTCGGGCATGAATGTTGCTTTCTTTCTCTGTTCTCTCTATGTTTCTCTGTCCTTTCTTCTCTGATGGTGTATGAAAGGGGGCCACGGGTTTGTGTTGGTATGGCGCGGGCAACGCTACTCGCCTCAGTGAATAGGCTCACAGGTACCCGCTAGGTAACGACAAATGAGTAACAGCTTCTGGCCTTGTTGTAGCATAGGGTTCATCACCGAAGTTCCCGCCGTTGGAAAAAAAATTATAGATAAAAAAATGAAAACTTAATGTATGAAGTTATATTAGTCATAGTTCAATTTCATGTTAATTTTTTCATGTGATTAATAATTCCAAAAGCAATAACTTAACCAATCATGTAATTTTAGATCGCTATAGATTTTAAAAATACACTATTGGCCATTAAAATTGCTATACCAGGAAAGCGGCACACCACACACTTGAAATTTGCATGACAGGTAGAACTTGCTGTGATATGCAAATGATTAGATTTTCAGCGCATTCATACAAAGCAGGCGACAATAGCGGCATCTAGAATGTGCATAAACACATTCTAGATGCTTTGTATGAGAGAAAAAACCAGAGATTTGACAGCAATTTTCTCATACTCAATTTACGTTTCAACGTTGTTTTCGGCAAAGAAAGTTGTTGTAATGCCTCGTGTAAGAAGAAGAAATGCCTATCAGCACGTGCCTGACTTTGATTGAGGAAGGATTATAGCCTACCGGGATTGCGGTTTATCGTACCGCAATATTGCTGCTCGCGTCGGTCGAGACCCCATGACTGTTAGCAGAATATGGAATCGATGGGTTCAGGACAATCATACGGAACGTCATGCAGGATCTCAGTGACCCCCCATCACTAACAGCAGAGAAGACAGACATCTTATCCGCATGGTCACAAGGGATCGTACAGCCACGTCAAGAAACCTGAGTCGAGAAATGGAGTCATTTGCAAGGCAACAAGTTTCTGCTCGAACAGTTCGACGACGTTAGCAGCAGCATGGATTGTCTGCACGGTGACCATGGCTTCGGCTACCATTGACGCTGCGTCACAGACAGGAGCACCTTCAATGGTGTGATCAGCGACGAACCTGGACGTGGGAATGGCATCACGTCATCTTTACAGATGAATCCCAGTTCTGTATACAGGACCATGATGGCCGAATCCATGTTTTGAGGTATCGTGGAGAACGCGCATTGCCAGCTTGCATTGGACATCGCCATACTGGCCCATCTGCGGAGTGATGGTTTGGGGTGCCATTGGATACACGTCTCGATCACCTCTTGTTCGCATTACCTCTTGTTGGCACTTTGAACAGCAACCGTTACATTTCCGATGTGTTAAGGCCCGTGGCTCTGCCCTATCTTTGAGGCCTCCCTAATGCCTTGTTTCAACAGGATAATGCATGACCGCATGTTGCCCGTATTGTTCTGAACTTCCTTGATACAGAACAGGTTCGACTGTTACCCTGGCCAGCACGTTCTCCTGATCTGTCACCAATTGAGAACGTGTGGTCAATGGTTGCCGAACGATTGGCACGCCATCGCTCACCATCCACTACTGTCGATGAACTGTGGCAGAGTGTTGAAGCTGCATGGACTGAGATCCCCGTACATGCCATACAATCTCTGTTTGACCCCATGCCTAGGCGGATAAATGCTGTTATTGCAGCCAGAGGTGGCTGCTCTGGGTACTGATTTCTCAAGATTTATACATCCTATTTCTTGTAAATCTAATCACTTGTTCTTTCCACTATAATGTATGTGTCCAAAAAATATCATTCTGTTATTTGCATTCCTTCTTGGTGTAGCAATTTTAATGGCCAGTAGTGTATATTAAACTACTTTTAAAATGCGGCAAAAATTTTAATAGTGCAAGCACAAAACTATAATCTAAATCTTCAGATATATAATATAAATTTATATAGTATACTGGCTCACATGTTATTTCATCTTCTGTAATATTTGAAGTTAACAGGTTTGAAATGAAATGAATATATTATTTTCTCTTATCATAGATTTCTCACAAATTCTTCAGTTTAAAGTACTAACCTAATCAAGTGTGTTTTTATATGCTATAAAATTTTTTTGAGTTGAAGGAAATAAAATTTCGTCTGTATACGAAATATTTCTCATAGATCACATTCGTTACTTAGAAAAAGTATAGAGAAATGTTTAAATGAAATTTCAGAGATGATTTAATTTTCTTCTTGAAATACAAATTTATCTCAGAATGCAGCAAATGTGATGAAAAATATATTATGTAATAGAGTTAAAGAATGTTGTGTGTGTGTGTGTGTGTGTGTGTGTGTGTGTGTGTGTGTGTGTGTGTGTGTGTAGGAAGACATTTCCTATTACTATGTTTTATTTTACGCTTCTTACGAAATGTTTTCAAATGTAAGTAATTTTATAAGTTAGAATTGAAGTACAAAAATACCTTTAATCCAAAATCCAAAATTATAAGTTATTTTGGAAAGTATTTTAATTTACAAAAAAGAATACTTAGGAAAAATTTTACATTTAAATACATTTAATATGGGACGTATAAGTTTAATAGATATGAAGCGAAAGTAAATTTTATAAGTTGTTTTAAAAAGACACTAAAAATTTATATGAAAATTAAAGGGAGAAAAAATGAAATATCAACACTAAGATAGTCGAATCTTTCTCTTTTGCTTTTTCATAGATTGTTTAATGAATTTAAACAAAATCTATTAAAACTCCAGCCTATTCATTTAAAAATTTTAATTAGTTTATTAAAGTTTATTTCCCCTAGTTTCAATTCTAATTACAGTACTTAAGAAATGATAAATTAATCAGAAGAGTATGCTTGAATCGTTTTATACAACAAACAGCTGAAGACAATTATTTAAATTCAGCATTTGCTTAGATAAAAATATAAAATAATATATGAATAATTGATAAAAAAATAAGTTCTTTAGTATTTCAACATAATCTTGGAAATGATTTAAATTTAGAAACTAGCATCACAAGTATCTATTCTCAGATAAACAGCAGCACCAGAATGCAAATATTCTTCATCACACATCTTCTCTATTTAATCCCTTTTAGTCCATTTAAACACCTTTCCGGTAGTCAACACTGCATTTGAATAATTTAATAATCCCTTACATGTATTTATTGCATATCCATTTTACTAATTAAAATAACACAAATCAACATTTTTCATCGATCTTTTGCTCTTCCCTGTCTTTTGTTACATTCAAAAGTCAATATTTTTAGTTGTTTTCCTTTATTAACATTTAAATGAATAGTGAATAAGGTATAAAATAACATCGTTAGCAATAGGGAATGAATGGGATGTCGATTTCTGAAATTATCTCTATTATTGGTTGAATAGTTTTGTAATATTTGGGGAAGTATATTTACATAAATGTGCGTTTTGACTAATTAATGGGATTAACATTTAAACTTTTGTAGTTTTAAAGAGAAAATTCCCTAAAAAACATTCATAAATCGCCTTAGAACTAAAATTTTGCTTAAAATGACTTTATATGTGCATGTAGATAAAATTCAATTTACAACTATTTTCTGAAATGTAACTAAAGGAAAGATTATATTTTTAATTTTTAAAATGTTGTCAACAGAAATCTTATGAAAACAAATTAAAAATATCATTTCAAATTAAAAGGTCTGATTAATTTGTTAGTGATTAATTAATTTAAAGTGATTAATTTCAAATATAGTAAATGAAATGTGTGTTTTTAAAGTGTTTTTTTATTTAAACATATCTAAATTGTGAGATTGAAGGACACCGCTGGAATGTTTATTAATGTACCAGCTATTGGGGTTGTTTTTACGTAATAACTTTAACCCAAATTATTATTCGACTTTCAATCCAAACTTTCTTCATGATTACAAAACATATTAATCTAAAGAATATTAAAATAAGATAAAAGGAAAGACTTAAGGAGTGTTGAACAAATACCATATTGCAATTGAATTGAAATTCATTCTACTTTATAATTATTTAAATTTTTTAACAAGTATTTATGCACATTTTGCTTAATGTTTAAGGGCTTAAATGAAGTAATTTTTTAGTGAGGAAAATTTCATTCATACTAAATACCATTATACACTGTCAGAAACTGAAAATGCAACACCAAGAAGGAATTGCTTAAAGTGACAAAACTTGGGAAACAGAAAGAGACAGCAACGAACAATAAGTGATCTGAATTTCGAAATGATATGCATAATACAAAGTGAGAGCATGGTCGGGTGAGTATGTTGTTGGACCACCGTAGATTGCGATACACGAAGGAACACGTCTAGACACAGAGTCAATGAGAGTACGTATGGTGTCCTGAGAAATGGCTTTCCATTCCCTGTCAACCACATGCCAAAAAGCGTCTTCTGAAGAAGGCAGTGGCAGGGTCTGTAAATGGCGTCAAATCATATCCCAAAGGTGTTCGACTGGGGAGAGATCAGGCGAGCACAATGGCCAGGGATACAGTTGTACACCTTGCAAGGTATGTTGGCTGATATGAAAAATATATGATTGGGCGTTATCCTGCCGATAAAAGGCATTGAAGGCAAGGGAGTGTCACAAGCCACAGCATATCATCCATTCACGTAACATTAGGCTGCCATAGTGCCGTGAATACGAACTAGAAGTGACTTGGCATCGTAACGCAATGGTGCCTCAAAACATGATGCCACGCTATCGCGCAGTGGGGCGTTCCACATTTGTTGCACGATTGGACCTGCTTCCACGTCGATGCTACACTCATACGCGGTGACTATCACTGAAGAAACAGAAGCATAACTCATCTGAGAAAACGATCCTGCACCACTCCGTCGTCTACATCGCTCTAATCCTGCAACATTCCAGACGTTTGCGTCTATGCTTTAGGGTCAGTTACAGTCTTCTTAATGGATGCCATGAGCACAGGTTACTAGCAACCAATCGACGGCAAGTTGTTCTGCTCAATATGGGAGTATTCGGAATGTCTTGTACATGCTGCAGAATTTCGGTAGACGTGTTTTGTGGGACCACCACCACCTAACGTCGGACGCATCGATCCACGTATGCTGACGTTACTCTGGCAGCACCAGCACCCCGCAAACGTTCCACAGCCGGTGCACTATGGACGCGCTCAGATATCTGTCTGCTGCGATTTGTCGTAAGGACCAACCTGCCCTTCTTAGTCCGATCACCCTACCCCTCATAAACTAGTCTGTCTGCTAGAACTGACTCCATCGACGATAACCTGGCATTCTCTACAGTTAGAGGGGTCTTTTACAACAAGAACAACACGAATATTACCCACTCTGCCGGTTCCTCATCTTATATCTTATCTTACGTGCGCTGGAGACATGCGCATTTTACATCATTTACAACTCGGTATGGTGCGTCTACCCTGAAATTTGCACAATTTTCTGGCCACTCCTTCTTGGTGTTGCATATTTAATGTCAGGTAGTGTATATCAAATTTTAAGGGACTTGCTTAAAGCATTTCTTCTGGATTATAAATTACTAAGTTAGTTTATATCAAGGCTATATTTTAATCATATGCTTTGTTCATATACAATACATTTTTATTTATATTTTAAAAAGTTAGAGGTATACACACTTCTTAAAATACAAATAAAACTCTTTTTTTTCCCATAAATTCTTCAACTTTTTTATGTTATGAAATTCTTTCTTCTCCTAATGCTTCTTTGATGAGCCAAAAAATCCGTAGTTCGAAAGTGTTTGACAGAAAGAGAAAAAAGTAGTATTACCAAGTAAGTTTTTTATGTATTATCTTGAATTGCAACTGCTGTTTGTGGTTTTGCATGGTTTTAGTGTAAAAAATGTGAATCAAGTTATTATATTTTTGTTTTTTTTTATATGATTTTAACCATTTCTAAAATTTTTAAAAATATACTGCATTTATACTACATTGCTTATAAGCAAAATTCAAGCATACTTTTCCTTGAAAATGGTAATGAGAACTTTTTTTATAGTAGATATCCATGATTCATTGTTTCAGCAGTGAAGATCGTGTTCACTTTTTGTATCATTCCCCTCCATCAGAAGCAAAATTATTATCATTATTTATCAAAAAGTTTTATAATAATTTCCTCGAGATCATGTAAGAAATACTTTCATCATATTGTCGACGTAGTAAAAGACCACAATAGGGCCAAGAAAAAACTTTAATTTATGTAATTCATATCTGATTTGCTATACTTGCATTCACACACACACACACACACACACACACACACACACACACACACACACACACACACACACACACACACACACACACACACACACACACACACACACACACACACACACACACACACACACACACACACACACATATATATATATATATATATATATATATATATATATATATATATATATATATATATATATATATATATATATATATTTGTAATCGGCTTACGAAAAAGCTTCTTCTGTTGCAATTAATCAAATTTTATTTCTTGATAGTTTTGAGAATATTATTAAACTTCTCTCATGTACACCTGCTTCATCTAAAATAAGTGAGAGAATTAGTTACAAATTTGGCGGTATGAATTATACAAAGGATGTTATCAAGAAAATTCAAAAAATATTTCTATTACAAAATATTACAAAATTGTAGACTAGAAGAAACCTTTGCGCAGAATCTTAAATAAAAAAGATCAACATGGAATGCACCTCAACAGTATGAACAATTTAAAACAAATTATGGGCTGTAAGACTACAAAAAGCATAGGATGTCCGATGCCTTAGATGAAAACTCGTGAACATAGATACAGCGAAGAGGATGGTTACATAAAACAAGTAGAGGATATAAAATACATACAGAGTAATCATATCTCATTTCAAGATATCTAGCTACATATAATAACAGCAAAAATACCTTTAATTTAACAAATTTTTTTTATTGAAAATGCTTTAATGAGAAAATAAGGTTATTGTTTAAGGTTTTTTCCTAAATTTTGGTATATGAAGAATAAACTATGTATGCCAGTTCTGCATAAATTTATGATATTCCAATTCAAAGAAATTAGGAACTTAGATAAGTCTCAAAAATTATCCCAGCTAAAGTTTTGGAGTCACCTAGACAGTTGCAAAGTTATCAATGTCTGTATTTGCATAAAAGATTAAGTACACATGCAGTACCATATAAAATAAAATCTTTTTTACGAATAATTTTTAACCATAAATTCAGAAGAGCATCATCACAAAATACTTAAATCATATTTTTGAATCGCATAGAATGGGCTTAAATATTCCTTGAAAGTAATATATTGGCGTAATAAAATTAGGTAATTTGAAACAAATCTTAAAAATAAATATCTATATAGAAAGATTCTTGTTAATATACTATAAAAATATAAAACTTTTAAGGATTAAGCTGTATTACACACAACTCTTATTATTTCTTTATTTTATAAAATTAATAAAATTGTGATCGTGATACAGTTTTTAAAAAATTGTTCTTTTGAAGACTGAAAATTAAGTTACAATTACATTTACTTAGAAAGCTTTTTATAAATAATTTAAATTGTGCATTTACAGATTAAATTTTATGACGAAACAGTTTGTTTTGTAAAATTTGAATTCAAATAGTTGGTCATTGATTTATTTGAAACAACGTATGAAATCACAAATAAAATACTCACTAGCAGAAAGTTAAATTTAGAAATTTACAATCAACACATACGTTTTAGAGTAAAAATTTCCATTTATCTTATGACTAATTTATTCCTATTAGTAAGGAAAGTAGTTCTTCAATTTTACAAATACATTTTCCATAAAAATATGAGACAATTTTGTCTTATAAACACTTTCGTTTTTGTTAAGTAAATTTAAAAAAAACATTTAAATTTACTATCATAAATTTCTGTTTAGCAATGTACTTTATATTCATAATATTATGTTTTGAAATTTTTTTTAAATTTTGAAACTGAACCTTATTTTTATTTGTATATTAACATCCAATAATGAGATACTTTGAATACAATAAAGTTGGAGTTAACATTTTTCCATCAATAACTTAAAATATATAAAATAAAAATTTAATGTAATATAGTTACTCATTGATTATTCAATAGTCCATTATTTAGTTAACAATTTTTCACTAGTTAAAGGTGAAATATAAAAAAAGAAATTAAAGATGAAAAATAAAAAAATATGTATATAATGTATAACTCTCATATTACTCTGTAACTCTGAAATTTAACTACTGTGTAAATCTTTGTATTAGAAATTTTTTAATGTAAATGTTACAATGGGTAAAATAATTTGATTGTAAATTAAAACTTCTTTCAACACAATAGCTATTATATTGAACCAGGTACTGCATTGAAAGGAGGAACTAAACGTTATCGTGTTTCTAATGTATTATTATGTATATTCATTCTCTATTAGCTATAAATAAAATATTTTCGAGAGGTTCTATAGTACAAAGTTAGCTAGTATACATAAATCACTAATTTCTAATTTTTGGCAGTATTTATATCTATTTCTCTCGTTGTTGACAAGTAAAATATTTTGCTTATGAATTGTAATGCTTTATTATTTTATTTATTCTTTATATATAAATAAATAATTGAAATTTCTCAATTTATTATTTGATGTAAGATAACAAATTAATGGAAAAAATCTAAAGAGAACTATTATGTTTAATCAAGGAAAATTTTTAGTGAGAACCATTTTATGTAATATTGATTGAATGAATTAAATATGCTTATCTTTAACATCTTCTAAATATTTTTCAAGTTTTTTTTTTCACCGTAATTAGATTTTATGGTTATTGTTACTAATAACCATATAAATCAAATGACAAACAAATTAATTAGATTCATTCATTAAAATATGTTAGGATGTTTCATTCTTTATTTTTATCTTATTAACTTTAATAATATATAAATAGTTTTCATTTCATTACCAGATATTTGTTTATCGTCTAAGGAGTGCTCTCAAATTGCTTAAAGTAAAACATTGTTTAATGATGAGCAATAGTTTTGCATCATTAAATTCTCACGTGAACTGTTCAATGATATAAGAGTTTGAAAAACGAATATTTGAAGGTGAAAGATGAGTTTGTGGTAAAAGTCGAAAATCTCATTCATTATTATTACTTATATTTTTGGTAATAGAATTCTAATTATGTGTTTTGTAATATATATGATTAATATTATTCTCCTTATCGAATAGTTAAGGAATAGTTTCGAAATGATTATTGAAGCGTATTGTTTCACTTACTTCCCTCTATGGGTCACCTTGATATGTAAGAATCACAGGAAATCTGAAAATTATATTTTTATTTAAGAAACTTTTTAATGAATATATAATTATCACATGATCTTGTGCTCTTTTTTTGAAAAGGCACACTGTTAAATATGTGAAATTTAAAAGTTAATATATAAAAGTTTAAATATTTTTGAGAAATATATGAAGTAAGTAATTAGATTCTGTCAAAACATATTCATCTGTCTCATGCAAAAAGCTTTACAGATAAATGTAAAAAAATATTATGTTTATGAATTACTTTCAGTTGAAAGAATTTCTAAAATTCATCTTATTTTATGCAGAATAAGTTCCTACATGTCTCAGTATGATTCCTTGTGAATTAAGAAAAATGATTATGAATAGTTTTAATTTATAATAAAAATGTAAAAAAATTAAAAATACAATTAAAAGAGCAAAATGTTTATTAAAATTAATTATTTTTAGTTTGAACTTTATTAAAAAATTATTCACAAGATAGCGTATATTTCTACTTTAGTTTCAGGAATATAAAAGTTAGAATTCATAAAATATGCATTTTGATTAAGTAATACTGTCTAATTTAAAATTACAGTATAAATTTAATTAAGTGAAAGTTTGTAAAAAAAAACAGAAAGAAATAAGTTTAACACGTTTAAGAAATAAAAAATTTAAGAATAAGAGTAAAAAAATTCATGCAGTGCAGATTCTAAAATGTAACAGGTTAAATTTTAGAAAAGAAATAGTTCTACAATACAGCTTATGAATAATCAAGTCTTTTAATTTTCAAGATACGATTTTCTCATGCTTTTTTATTTTCTCTTACTTTCCCTCCTTTTTTGAAAAGCTTTTAAAGATTTTCGCAAAATTAAGAATATTCAATAACTTACGAGTATTATTATGTAATTTGGAATGAAATAATACACATTTAAATATACTATTTAGACTTACAATATACTTTTATCTAGTATACTTATACTTAATTTCTTTAAAAATTGTCATCATGAAATGAGGTATGATTTGTAAAATTAAAATTTTATTTTTTAATTAATTTTCGCTAAAATTACTCTTTATGTAGACAATAAGAAAGTAGAACTTAGTATAAACAACATAACCAAAAGCGAATTTTATTTTATTTTTGGGAATTATTAAATGACGAAACTCAATATTTTTCCTACATTTCCATTTTGATATTTGAGATAGATTTTAAAAGCTTTTAACTGCTAGTAACTGCCAACGCGATTACTCCATATTGGAAATCATTATATTATAAACATTAGAGTGTAACTATTTCCAAGCAAATTAACTTAGCTTTGAAAGCTAAAGAATTGCAGAAGTAAAAAAAAGTAAAATAATATAAAATATATAAATTAGACCCAAAGTAAAATTTTCCTTCTTTCTCAATGCACTAAGATAGCGTTAAATTTTACTTCAGAGTATTTCTAAATAAACGGTATAATGTTTAACTTTGATAAATTTGTAACTAGATAAATCCTATTTTCTACATGATATTTCTTTCACTTACTCAAATTTCTTTCTATATTAAATGTGTGGAAAATAATTTTCATTAAATTTTCAGAATTAAAAATTACTATAAATTTCAAAGTAACGATGTAATTTCCTTTGAAATATTAAATATTATTCACTAAATGGGAATAAATGTTAAGGATACATCGAATTGGACAGCCTGACTCTTGTATTGTCATGTTTCAAAACCAAACTGAAATAGATCAAGTTTTGTGCATAATAACATGATCCTATAAAACTAATGTAAATATTGTTAAGTGCATAAACATAATTTTTTTTGCTTTAATATTAAGAGAGTTTTATTAGATTTTTATATTTGATTTCTTTTGCTTATTTTTATATTTCATTCGTTTTACAGAAATCCTTATGGGCTTTTAGAAATATAAATTGTGAAAATTTTAAACTAATTATACAGAAACATTAAATTAAAAATTGTTTTGAACTAAAAGGTTTTACAATAAAAACAACATTTAAATATATTTTCAGAATTTTTCCCATTTTATACGTTTTTCAATTAAAGTATTTGAATCTTTTCTAAAAGTTAGCATTAACCTTGATATGTATGCTCTTTTATATTATATTTACAAATATTGATTCTTAAAGACATTCTTCACTGTATTATGTTCTCAGAATTCATTTTATTTTTAAAAAAATTCTATCCTCGAGTATTTGAAAACGCTGCTTTTCATGAAACATGCAAATAAATTCAGTGTGCATTTTTTCCAAGTTATTTAAAATAGGATATATTAAAGTTAAAAAATAACCACATAAAATTTAAACTTTTGAATTTCTTCTATTTTATTTTGTTTTTTTGATCATAAAGATATTGGATATTACACAATATTTCAATTAGAAGAACGTTAAATTAAGGTTTTTAACTTAAGTACATATGTTTTTGGATTTATAATCCTCCTATTATGTTGAATATCTAAGAAGAAAGGAAGACTGTTTCAACTGTTGAAAAATCTGAAGATAAGTAAGCAGTTGTTATCGAATTTCTTCCTCCTTCTAAAAGATAGCTAATATCGACAGTTAGCTATGTCGAGAGTAACCCTTAAGAATATAGGTTTCCGTTTTTTACATGCTGAAAAGAAAGCCAAGATTTGTTTTCCATTAAATATTTTTAAGATTGGATGCTTATAACACTTCAAAATCAGAATAAATATGCTTTATCTTTTAACTTAAAATATCTAAACAAAGAAAAATTTGAAAAAGCTTTCGTAATAAAATAAAATTTCGCATTAAATGATTTTCATTTTTAATACGAAAGAGAAAGTATTAAAATAATTTCTTTTATGCATTGAAATTAAAAAAAACGTAGGTATTTGTTATAAATGTTTGTAAAGAGTCAAAAATATTCGAGAAAATTTAATGTTCTAAGCATCCAACCAGTTCTATTAATTTTAGTTATACAAAATGCTAACTATACCCGAATAAAAAATAGTCAAGTTAATTTGAAATGTATAAGTAAATTCACCAATTACATTTTGTTATTTCATCATAATTTGTAACTAATTAACCACGATTAATTCTAGAATATTTTGACCAATATATTGTTTACTCAGAATGATATTTTCGCTTACTTTCTATATTCTATTAGTCTCTCTATCTCCTCTATATAAAAAATAAAAAAATTATCTTTTTATATTAAAAAATGTTCTTTTGACACTTTTCTTTGATTGTATCGTAATTATACTCTTCAGTACAATATTGAGGATTTCTAATAACTTTAATTTAATTCATTTTTGCTTTTTTTCTGCATATAGTATTTGTGTATTTGGTTCAAATACAAAACTAGAAAGTTTACACTATTAAAAATAACAGAATTTTTATATTCCACAAATTGAAAACCACATGTGGGGATAATTTTACTATATGGTTTAGCATGAAAGCAAAAATAACTTATTCACTCACATAAATGTTATTGCTTTAAGCTTGAGCTACATAATTTTGCTTCTGATTAAAATCATCTCATTTATTGTATATGAAAATTTTGAATATTTTGCATTAAATTTGTTAAGAATGCACTAAAGGCTCAAATAAACAAACTTAAAAATTAAAAAATTTCAATTTGAATATACTAATGAAAAATCTTATGAAAATTAACTATGCACAAAATTCTAGCACATCACAGTTAAAGTACCTAACTAAAAGTATTTCAGTCTTCTCAGTTTTAAACAATGCATATAACATCTGAAGAAATACATTAAATCTTTAAGATCACTAGAAATTCACGAAAAATACGAAATAAAATTATATTTCATCTCTTATTTTCCGGAAATGTTTTACTAATAAGAGCATTTATGGGGAATCAACAAAAACCTATATAACAACAATATATATATATATATATATATATATATATATATATATATATATATATATATATATATATATATATATATATATATATATATATATATATATATATATATATATATATATATATATATATATATATATATATATGTATGTATGTATATATATATATAAATATATAACCTATAATATATATATATATATAATACAGGGTGATTCTAAAATCTTCTTACGAATTAAAAGGGATGATAGTACCCATCCAAGAAAGCAATAATTACATAGGAACATAGTGTCGCATTCCACTTTGTGAGGCAGAAAAGAGGAAAGTAGAAACACATCAAGAATCTAACACGAATTTAACGTATACAAATTTCTACGGTGAAGAAGCAGCATTTTGCTATTATTGGTTACCGGAGAAAGCAAATCAGAATAGACGTTGTACTTTAAAATTGCAATTAACATGTTTGGTCTGACATTAGACCAAACGTGTTGTTTGCGAGGGTCCCTTTGTACAACCTCTCGTAGACACCAGCAGAAATTTTCCTTGAACATCTGGGCATGTATCCTTGGTGATTCCCTAGTAGGTCTTTACATCATGCCAAATCGTTTGACAGGCGCAACATACAGTATCTTCTTGGAACAAGTGATTCCCAGTTCATTGCAGAATGTTCCACTCCCCATCCTGAAAGACATGTGGTTTATGCAAGATAGAACCACAGCACAATTTTCCATCATAGTCTGTAAATTTTTGAATGTCACATATCCCGCACTATGGATTGGAAGTAGCGGACCTGTAGCCTGGCCTCCTCGCTCACCGGGCCTCAACCCACTGGATTTTTTCTTCTGGGGGAACATAAAATATTTGTGTACGAGATTCCTGTGGAGTCATTAAAAGATCTCGTAGCTAGAATCGTTTTTGCAGGTTACAAAATTAATACGACACCAGGAATCTACGAGAGGCTGCGTCAGTCGTTCCTTTGTCGGTGTCAACTGCGTAACGACACACATGGGCGGCATTTTGAGCATTTGCTGTGAGGTTTTCACTAAACAATAAATATGATTGTGAAACTTTTGGTATTATTCATTCGCTTACCCAACACTGTTGTAAGTGTTGGGCAAGTACTGTCAGATGGGAATTCCTCTTTTCTGCCTCCCAGAGTGGAATGCGACCCTATGTTCTTATGTAATTATTGCTGGTGTGGATGGGTACTATCACCCCTCTTAACTTGTAAAAACAATTTAGTATCACCCTGTATATTATTTACGTTCACTCAGTACTACATAAAGATCAAACTGATCAGTAGTTAAGAAATGTGTTATATGGACTAGAGTTACACTGTCTGGATGTATTTGTAATGCTCATGCACTCTAGTTTTCATAGGCTTTTAAGAATTTACTTTAAAAATTCAGAAAACTTTCATATTTTTTACCTATTGATTTTTTTACTCAATTTATCACTGTTTTAAAGTTCATTAAAGTACATAATATAATTGGGGAAATAAGACTATAAGAAGTAATATAATTTTTTACAGCACAGAGGAACGGATAGTAGTATGCATTTTCTTTTCATAATTTGCAAATCAATTGATTATCAGATCAACAGCACTTCTTCCAGAATTCCGAATATTTTTTCCATGGCTGATGTGTCAAAAATTAACTGTATTAAGTCAAGTATTTTATTTTGGACAATTACATGCCATCAACATAGTTGAAAAATTAAAAATTCTTTCGCATTCAAACGGGATTGAGTTTTTGTGCAAAACATACGATCTGTATAAGTATGGTTTTGAAACATGAGGAAAGAAGAATAAGACTAACCAAGCTTAAAGGTACAATATAAGAAATTTTATAAGAAGAAATGCTAGCAACAAGCTATACCATCAATAATTAAACTGTTCATCGACATATATGACTACTAATAACATTTTACAAGAATATAATGATTTTTCTGAAAAAAATGTAAATGTGACTGGACACTTTATGAGATCTAACTGAAGATATATTACTGGTAATCCATTAAAGTTAAACTAATCAAAGAAATTGAATGAGATTCAGTTGTTGGTTGAAATATCAGATCTTTCTAGAATATAGGGAAAAGCATATATTAAACAATTGGATTTCCTTGTTGTTTTATTCATTTTCTCAATACTATAAGTTTATAAATAAGCTATATTGTAAGACTGTAAACAATGATGCTCATTCTCAGCATAGCTTAATGCTAAGACTTGTGTTCTTCAAAATGGAAGGTAGTGTGTTCGAATCAATTATTATAATACAATATAATTTATATAGATACGTTTATTCTTTCTGTATGTTTATACTTGTATGTCTGGTTGGATAGGTGAGAATTTTCCAGGTTTCCTTCCTTACAATGCTTAAATGCGGTGCTGTATCAGTGAAAATTCCTCTTAGATGGAACTAATATGCTGTTCCTATTTAAAAGTCTTGCAAAATTATTTCAGTTATTAGGCTATTATGAGTCCTGTGAAAGCATGGATAATTTTAACTCCTTTTTTTACCAAGCATATAAATTTGAAAAGAAATTTCTAATTGAACAATTATGTGTTTCTATTCCTTTTGCAATGTTTGAGGAATATAAAATATACCATATCCTGTGTCAAGCCAAACAAAAACTAATCATGTTTTGTTAATAAGGAAACATTGAAATGTGCATATTTATTTGATATTAGCAGAAATAAATATTTTAACAAAATTAAAAGATGTTAGAGTAAAAAAATTGCATCAATACTTTCAAATTTTTAAATCCTATTTTTCAGATAAAAGAATCATCATATTAAATTCTTTGACATGTTTAAGCCTAAGGATATTGTAAGCCAGTTAATGTCTTCCTCGTAAATTGCTTTCCAGGAGCTTTACATGGATAATTAGTTGTATTTACTTGTATCAAGGGAAAAAGCCTAAAAACTGCAGGCATACACCACGTTATATAGACATACAGTAGGTATAAAAACAACATCCATTTCCGTTTGTTAACATAGTCTGAGATCGAACGTGATACCTTTTACTATGAAGAGTGCTGTTCTACCTGTGGCCCCCCTGTTATACCTTGTTAAGTTTTTTGATTCCACTCAGGGAATAGCCTAACGGCTGAAGACATCTCTTTTAAAGCATTTTGCTATTAAGTAAGACATTTAATATCCACCCCGTAAATTGCCATCCGGGTTACATTTTTATAAATAGTGGGCCGTATTCACAAGTTACAAGGGGAAAAAAAGGAAAGCTCCCATCAACCCAACCCGACAGACGTGAGTGCAGAAACTTAATATCCATTTTCTGTTATTCAACAGAAGCTGGGATCGAACTGAGATCATATGCTCTGAAGAACACAGTCCTACCTCTAAGCCACACTGAGTCCTCTCATTAAGTTCATTAATTGTAACATAATTACTTTATATATTGAAAGAGATTTCAAACATCATGAAAAATAATGTTACTGAAAGAAATTAGAGTCAGTAGTATGCAGAAACTCTTAGCTTTTAAAATAGAAAAAACTTATAAAGAAATAATTCATAATTAATGTCAAAAAAGTATTCCAAAATTTTTAATTAAATAAAAAGAGAAACCCAATCTATGATATTCTTACCCCTCACGTGGAATCAAAAACATTTTACAGCTGCACATAAAATGTTTTGATTATCAAATTTCTCGTCATTTCAAGTCCAAATTTTACTTCGTTAATAATTCTATCGGTATAAGCCTCTTGCAAATATGTAATTGAAATCTTTTTGAAAAAATATAGTTACATCCTTTAATAAATATCGTAATATATGAAAATTTTCATTTTTTATTTAATTTAATCAGATTATCCATAATATTTATATATTTTTAGGCATTTCAGCCAAAGTTTAGTTACTTTAATAGCTCAATTATTTAAGTAAATATTATAACGAATTACATTTCCAGTTCATAACCATTTTTCTTTGCAGAATAATAAGATATTATGTACTATTTACAGGAATGAATTTTTAAGCGTTGTTTTCATTGAATTCAATTTAAAATTTTCACTTTAAGGAAAAAAGTTATTAATATTAAATAAGTTCATTGATACACACACACACACACACACGGCTCTATTCTATATATAATTCCAATATTATTCAAAATGGTTCAATATGAAGAAGATCCAAGAAATTTGTGAATATTTTACAAAATTGAAACTGTAAAAATGTTAAACTATAACTATATTACTGTTCATCAGAATAAATTAATTTTCTTCAGATACATTTACCTTTGTTTTTCTCTTCCAATCTAAATGTTTAAATCCCCTTAACATTATATGGAAGGGAAATTTCTGCATTTTTTTAAATTTAAATAATATGTTATTATATTATTTTGTAAATAATAATTTAATTTCGAATTTCAATATTTATTATCAATTTTTTCATGTTTATTGAGTAAAGTGATTTATGGGGAGAAAATTATTTTGTATCATTTGAATAAAACTTTTTAATTTTTATTAATTTGTTGAAAGAGTTATATCAAATATAAAAAAGTCATTAGACAAAATGTTATAAGATAACATATCAAAATATTTATTTTTAAAAATAATGTCTACAAATTTGTTAAAGCAAAACATTCACTTAAAGTAAAGAGTAAACTTCTCTTTCAAAATGTAGCTAAATCCTAGAAATTTTGCACATTCCAAAAGAAACTTTTACTATACCTTTGATTTAATCGTATCAAAAAGTAAAATGCAATTTTGTGGTACCTCGTCTTTCCTGCAAGATTTTGAAAAAGAAAAATAAATGACTGAGTGCACATGAAGAATTTAACTTTCAATTGGTGTAATGTTGCGTTTAAAAATGAAGTTAATAAAAAAACTTATAATAGAAAAAGAAATATAAGTACTGAAAATTCTTCCTGCTAATCACAGTACTTTATTTTAAAAAATCGATTTGAATTATTTAAAAATTTGGACCTTTTAATCTCAAGTAAAGAAGAAATTAATATAATCAAGTTCCGTGAACAAAGATTCTTTTCATTTGAAAGAAAGAGAGAATAAATTTAACGATTGACAAAAAGAATTGTTAATGCCTGCACAAATGGCTTCTAGCTTTTAATTTAACTTCAATTATCTTTTCCTATCATCCGAATAATTCCAGACATGCTGTCTTTCTGACATCATATTAAGAAGTTTTCTTCTGTTATTCGTCCTCTGAAAATAAATAATTCATCACTGTAGAATAAATTGCTATCGAAAGGAGACAGTACCTAATAGTGAAGTAATTCAGTCTAATAGCTTACTCTTCAACAACTACTTTTTTTCTCATCATTAATTTTAATTTGATGTATGTTAGATATAAGACATGAAAGACCTATTCCACTTCTTATGTATGTTAAAAAGTTTCTATTGAGGTAAACTATTTCAATAAAATTTAATTATTTCACAGCAAATAAATATATCTTACACAAATTATTTTACATAATTCAAATTACTGCTGATGGAACTTCTAGAAATAATAACTCCATTAAGAAATTTGTTTTCTAAACAAAATATTCAGTTAAAATGAACAAATCATAATATTCAAATTTATTTTGATTCGATTTAATGTCATTTTTTAAAATAAAAGTTATTAAATTTATAAATGTATTGAATAAATATAATTTTTTGTTTATATGAATAAACTGTCCTTTAATATTAGGTAAAATCATCTCTTTGCTTTCCTATAAATGAAATTAAAGCACTTTGATATTGAGGAAAAAATCTGACTTCAATGAATTTTTCGTTTTTATTTAAAATTCATATTTTAATTTCGACAGTAATGTAGAAAATGTCTTGAACAAAAAATATATGAGGTAATTATGAACAATAAATTTTCTCTGCAAATGTATAATTCATGATTCATTAACTTTCAAAAGCTCCACTTTGCAAAATGAAATACATGTAATATTCTAATTAGGTAAGTGGGATAATACTGGATTCCAGAATAGATTATGCAACACAATTAAGAATCAAACAAACATGTATCATATTTCAACAAGCTTATATAAAAAGTCAGAGTAAAATTTCTAAATTCAGAGCATATTTATATATATTGGATATTTTAGTTCAAACTTTCTACTCAAATAATTTAACAACTGTGAATATTTTATGATAAGGGAACTTGTTGCGAAAAATGTGCTTATAACTAATTTACAGTTTGTGAATTTCATTTCCCAAACAATGAATCTGTCTCAGTATGAAACCATTCTGTAAATTGTGTCTTTAATTGCTTATTTCCAAACAGTATTGCAATTAAATTTATTTAATAACAATATTATATGGAAATAACTAAGACTTTTATAATAAAAAACTAAGATCTTCATAATTAAAGATTGTAACTAGCAAAATAATATGGTTTACATCTTTGCTTGGTTGTGGTATACATACTCTGATAAACAAATTATAACCTACATGCAAACAAAAAACATTTGCATAATTATTTGCTTCTCTCAATGGGACACTTGTTATTTCTGCTAAGAACTAACTAAACACTAATGGTAATTTTGCATATTAAATATATATTAAAAATTAATTTTCCCTTATAAATTACTTTTTAAGAATTTTTAAACTATTTAAAATATATAAAATGTTTATTTCGCCCGTAAAAAACATAATATGATTTGCTAGCTTCGTTAGGAAAAGATAAAACTTTTTCCTAGATTTGCATTACATTTAAATATGAATACAACTGATAAAATTGCCACAAAAGCATCCATATGCATGTGAAAATATAAAATTACTGGTATAGGAAAATACATTCAAATGCAAATATAGTTTGTTGCCCAGAAAAATTTAAGCATACAGATTTTCTGATCTAGATAATTGTAAACACAACTCTGTTTGGATTTCAGAGAAAAAAGAATACATTTTCTTTTTAATTTAGTCATTGTTTACTCAATGAATAAATTCTGAAGATTAAAGATTCATTAATTAAGTTAAATATGTCCATTATAGTTTCAGTAAAATAATAAAAATTATTTTTTAACAAAAAAATGCTGATAAACTCTCATAGAAAACATTATTTAAAACCAAAATTGAAATGTATTTAATTTTTGTGCTTATGTTTAATGTAATATTAATTAATATTTTATCTTTTGCATTAATTATTAAAAATCTTAATATAATAATAATTGTTTTGATAAATATACTAAAAAATTCTTTAAACCAGTAAAAATCCTTCAAATAATTAAAAAAATAGATGTTTACTTAATAATTAAAAAAGCACTGTTTATAATTGGCATAAAATTACTGAAAATAAAATTGTAACGAGACAGTTTATATTAGAGCAAACTAATAGCAGAGTTTTAATTAAAAATGAAACACATTAATACCATTCCTTATAACTTAAATATTTTCTTTCATATAGACTTAAGGAAAATAATTACAAACCTCTGACATTAATAAATGTAAGTAATGCGAATAAGTAGTGAATAATTATATATGCTCAACACAACTTACTGTAATAATAAAAGTCCTAATAAAAATTTTGTTTCACATATAATTCTAATCAAAGAAGTTTATGCTTTTTTTAAAATAATTTTAATTTATTTCTTAAGTAACATATTATCCCTATTTAAAAATATTTATTACATTTGAAATTAATTTTTAAAACTGTAATTACGTATGCATGTGATGTGTAATATGTAGTTCTTGCATTAGTTTTAAGATTAAAACGAACACGAACACACACATACAACAAACAAATACACACACACACACACACACACACACACACATATATATATATATATATATATATATATATATATTCATGTGTATAATTTAAGATAGATAAGATTTAATGATTTTACAATTATACGTGTACTAGACAATTAATAACTCCATATCATGACATTGAAACATTTTGAAATACTATTCAAAAATACATGTTTAGAAAATAAAATTATTCGTTTCAATAAAATTCTATTTTAACTTTTTAAAAATTTTATGACCATAATTAAATATTACAAATATGATAAACAATTTTAGCAGAAAAACATTTACGTCATTTAAACTGAAGTTATTTCACCTTTTTTTCAATTTTAATTCTTTGTTTGCAAAAAGATAAAAAATTTAATTTGCATTTTTAGTGTCGCGCTAATTTGTTTTCTTTTCTTTTCTTGGTGGCTGAAATGTTTCCGGTAATTTATATTGCGAATGTCTTTACAGTGCTTGCATGTTAATTACAGTTGGACTCAGCTGAAAAAATAGTATAAAAGAAAAATTAAAGAATTTGGTTTCGTGAAATGAAATTTCAGTTTTATTCAAATTTAATTTAAAACAAAAGAAAGTTAAATGAAAAAACATATTATATATTAGGTATATTGTTAAAAAATATTGATTTCAAAATTAGAAGCACACAAAAAGCAATGTACTTGGTATTTGCAGTAATTAAATCAAAAGTATTTTAAATCTAAGAAAAAATCTTAATTTATTGGAACAAGTTTTAATTAATTTTGATTGAAGTCGCGGTACGGAATGTTTAATAAGATAATTGCTAAAGATTCCAGAGAATTATATGATATTCTGAAGCTTAATGTTTAAAATGTTTTATTAAAATATGCCAATAATTTCAAAAAAACCAATTTTAGAACCTTATTCATACCTAAAAAATTTTTGGATCTTTAATTTATTCCAGTCACGTTTGCAACTTCCCTGAATTATTTAAGTCATCTGGAAAAATGTATATTGCGAAAAAAACGCTTAAAAATATTTTCTGTATTATTAATTGTATTTATATAAATGAATACTTAACAAATAATGCTGTAGCAAGTTTTAAGATTTTATCAGTCAGCTATTAAAAACTAGGCATTGATATTAAATGTGGAAACTGCATTTTATTTGTTAACTACATAGTACCATTTAATATTAATACGTTTTATTCTTTTTTTTTGTTTAAATTAATTTGATTGTTTTTATATTTTTATTAATAACAAATTAATTAAATTAAAGTCGGAAGAAAAACTCAAATTATTAAAAGTTTTCTCATAAAATAGTAAGTCTTGCGATGAAATGCTTATAATAAGGTTAGTATCTTTACTTTAATTATAAATGCTGCTAACATACAAACATCAAAATGTTATGATTTGTTAAAAAATGCTTTCATATGTAATTGACAAAGATTTCAGATAAATCATAGAACAAAAATAATTTATCCAGATGCCGTAAAACTTCTTCAATCAATTTGGAATTAATTTCGTAATTCTGAATATGCCTTGCATGGCTTACAACTATTATTTATATACACAAAAGATGATTAAATCTATTACAATAATATATAAAAATTATATTTTAAAATTGACTCTACTACAATTATAAAGAAATTTTGCTGAGGTTAAATCAAAATTTAGACAATAAATTGTTTAATAGTTTAAGTAAAATGGTTAATATTTATAAATCAAACACCTTCAAAATGTTTTGATACAGATTCTTTTAAAATATTAAAACTTGAAAAACTGTTGATGAAAAATATATGAAACATCTTTTTTGAAACATTGAAAATTTACCAAGGAATGTTCAGTTATTTTCATTCCTAAGATTTAAAATAGTGTGATAAATTTTTTTCTTTATTTTAAAGATAAAATATTTTTTTATGAAAATGAGAATTTCTTTTCCTAAAATCTTGCATTAAGAAAAACTTGCAATGATTATAAAATGAAGCATTTGTTTTGTGCAATGTTTGTTTAAAAAGCGCATTAATTTAAAATGAACAGTTTTATCTCATTCAAAGAAATTCAAATTAACCGTAAACGCATCTTTTTGTTAGCATGAAAAGATTCAAAGACAAAATTCAAAGATTTCATAGTCTTATCAAATTTAGATTTCATGTGTCTCGTACAGATAATTTCAATACATATTTTATTTGAAAGAAACTTATTTGTTAATATTTAATAAATGATTTAATGATTGTTCTCTTGATAAAGATAAAACATTTTTTTAATAAAGTAGTATGCATTTTTAAAAATTTTATCACCATATATTATAAAATTTGTAATGGGGAAAATTTAATTTTATTGGCAGATACATTAGTTTTGTTAATAATATGCATTAGCTTCTGTAGTATGAAAAATAGATAATAAATCAAAACAAAATAAGAAGCAAAAAGGATATTTCAAAATCAATTTTCCACATAAGTCACTATAACGTTTTACAAAATAGATAAAAATATTAAGTTTGTAGGAAAAAAATTCGAAAATTAACTAAAGCATGTTATTGATAAGAAACAAGTTATGAACTGTCTATCACCATTTTAAATCAATTTCATTTCAAATTAGATTTAGTAGTTTAAAACTTTTACACTGAAAATGTTGATGATTTAATAATAGGAGTATTAAATAAATAAAATAATTTGTAATTCGATTTTAATTTCCATAAAAATATATAATATCAATATTATTAATGAAATTATTTAAAAATATTTTTAGAAAAAAAAAAGCAAATAAGGCGCATCAGTGCTAATCTAACTGCAACTCTAGAAGGTTTTTAAAGATGCAAAATATGTTTTTAGCTTTATGAACTTAAAAAAATGAATCCTTTGCAACATATTTTCACAATAAAATTTTAAATAACAAATAAGCTTTCACTCTAACTGAAGAGGTTTGGTCTATCTTAGTGATAATGTATATAACCAAAAAATATACATAATATAAATCAAAATATATTAATTATATGAATATTTCTTATTTAGCAGAACTTCTTACGATATTTCTTTCAAGAACACTGAATTTTTCAAAGTCTTATAAGTAGGTATTTTCAAACTTTTATGAATTTAACACTCCAAAAGTTTTGTAATCGAAAAACATTTTCAACCAATTATTGTTATTATCATTATTATCTACATTCAAATATTTCAGTTCAATTTCTAATATTAAACGAGCCTTCACAGTTAGTTGACACGACTATTTGCTGAAAATTTGTTTAAATTTTAACACTTGTAAGCACTAAATGATTACTTTTGAATTAAGTGTTTGTATTATTTAATTATTACAGCAATTCACATCAATTTTCATCATAACTTTGAATAATGAATTAATTACACAACACAAGAACATCAATTTTCATTTAATTAAATACATGGATAATTGATAATTTATGCAGTATTGAAAACGAGGATAAGGAAAATTTAGAATTTATTCAATCCTTTCCAAAGGATAAAACGGAGAATCTAATCAAGAAATATTAAGAATTCAAGTTTACTATGATCACATTTAACTTTTAATTAAAGATAAAATATCTGTGGTTATTTAATATGAAATTAAAACTTCTGCAACTTAAGTTTGCTTCAAATCATTATCTTGAGACTTAATTAAAAATTTCACCGTTCCTTACCTTAAGGGAAAAATAACTTCTTTAGGAAGTAATTTTGGTGTGTGTAAAATCTGATTTATTAATTAAGTCATTATTGTATTATTATTATTCTCAATATTTTATGAAAATTCTGTTGATTAAATATATTAGTGCAAAATTTTCTGAGCTTTTTCCTTAAAAACGAAAAGGGGATTACAGTGTTAAATACTTTCTTTTTTCATGAACACAATATTTTAAACATTTCTCATACATTTAATATTTTAAATTAATGAAAAAGTTTATCGAAACAAGAATTCAATTATGACGATAGTAAGTTTTATTTTCTTTGAACTAAGTTTATGAAATACAAGTTCAACTTTATGGTTATTAACACAATTAAAATTATTAATAGGTATTCCAGTATAAATGGAATTTTGAGACACAAAATATCATGTGACAAGACTGGTTTTAGAGAAGATTTGAGAGACAAATATCAATTATATGAATGCGAAAAATATTTTACATTATTAAGCGAATATAATTCGTGTAAAATGGTATTATTTTCATAGAATGTATTAAATTGTGTGTTTAAAATTCTTTTAAAATGAAAGTATTTAAACGGTGCTTCATTAAAAGTGAAATGCGAGATTTTTCGTTATTAATAACGGCTATAACTTGTGTAACATTATAATCATTTAATAATGAAAAATCTTGCACTTCACTTTACATTATTTACTTTACATTATTAATCAATTATAATTTGTGTAAAATGGTATCATTTCGTGAAAAGTATGAGATTGTGTGCTTAAAATAATTTTAAAGTTAAAATATTAAATCTGCGCTTCATTAAAAGTGAAATGCAAGATTTTTCATTTTGTACTTTTTAAACAGTCTCCATTATAGGAATTACTTTGCGAATCGTTTCACTTTTACTTATAAGATATTTTGTGGCCTAAATAATCTCTTGTGATTGAAATCTCGAAAATGTACTTTTAATGAATCTCATTAGCATATTATTCTATTGAAATTGTACGCATTGGTATTAGCTTCCGAAAATCTGAAAGGAAACTAATTTGCGAGGATCATATTCTTTCAATTTTATATTTTTGGTTACATTTTAATTTAAGAGCATTTTAAAAGCGTATTTATGCTTATAATTATTTCGTTTCTGTAACTTTTCTAATTTTATAATTTATTTTGAGGATTTTACGGATTTTTAATAATGTTGTTCTTCAATTCAGTGCAGCAATGAAAGAAATAAAGAGTTACATACAGTTTGAATTTAAAAATTATCTACTATAATATAAAATGTTCAATATAAGTTATTGCCTAGATGAAGATGGAAATAATTTTACTTTCAAAGATTGCATGAAATATATTTTATGGTATACTTAATTTAATCTCATTATAAATTAAAATATTTAGTTTTAACGATCAGAATTTATGGATTTTACAACTTAGCACAATTAAGCATAAAATGGTTTTGCATTAGTTCTTCGAATCATGGTATTATGTAAAATATTTTTCAAAATTCATAACAAACTTATATATATAAATATTATTATTATTATTTTTTGTTATTATTATTTACATTTTTTTTATTTATGCTAAACAAAATACACAATGTGCCCAAATAATTAAAAATTATTTCAAAAATATAAAAAGGAATATAATAGTTAATACATGGCAATTCAGAAATGAAATATTAAAATTTATGAAAGCTCATATATATCTTAAAATAATATAACTTAGTATGAATTAATTCTTATTACATAATCTCAAGTAAAATGATATTAATGTTTTAAAAATAATTTCAGAACATTTGCAGTAGCTTACAGAAATTCAAAATATAATCCATCTTTACGTTTGTGATTAAGAATTTTTTATTAAAAGGTTCTATACTTGCCTTGGTGTCAATCTTTGAATACCTTCATAGAAACATTTTGTCTGAGAAAAAATATAAAGCATTTAAAGCAGTTTTTATTTATGCTGTAGGTTGTAAGCATTCATTTTTTCTATTATTTCACTACAAAACTTATTCGAGGATCATTATTATCTTATCTTAACTGTGTTCTCTTCTACGATATTACATTTCAGATAAAATTCCGTGAATTATCAAAAAACAATTGATAGTAAAAATTTTATCAGCAAAAAAAAGTTTGATTATTATGCATGTGATAAACTTTTAATAAAAAAACCAGAATACCTTCAGATTATTTTTCTCTTTATATATATATATATATATATATATATATATATATATATATATATATATATATATATATATATATATACAGATGTACTCTGATACATCATCCATCAAGGAGTTATACTATAAAATTTAATTAAATTTGGATAATTTTATAAACTGTAAAAAATGTTAGTATATCAATAACATGTTTTACAGTTTATAAAATTTATTTTAGGGTACAGTCTATATATAAATCTTAAATACACTATAAAAAATTAAATGTGTAATTAGTAAGTAGTGTTTGATATCTTTTGAAAGTTTCTTGAAGGAAATCTATTTTAGAATTTGTGATGTTCAAAGTGTAAGTTACAAAAAAAACTAAGGAGTTAAATATATATTGCAAATAATATGTGCTCTACTTTAATAATATGTATGATTGCGTTTAATATATATTTTAATCTGAATTTAACACAAGATATTATTGTGTGTATTATTGTAAGCAAAATATTAAAGAAATATTTTTCGCTTCAAACTGTAAGTATTCGAACTTAGTTGATTGACTTACGTTATAGAGTTTTACTTTAGTATATTTAAATTTTTATTGCATGTTTTGTTGAGTTCCATAATTAAGAGTTAAATTATTGTTAAGAGGGCATTGTCATAAATGTATTGTAAAATATTTAAATTACTAGAGTTACATACAGCATTTTTATTATTTATTTAGCTTTGAGGGATGTTATAAACTATAATCGGCTAATTTTTACTAGATGTAAATGCTACTTACTTAATTTTTAAGCTGTTTTTTATTTAGAACAAAAACTGCATAACTTTTTTTACTTGATATTGTATATTTTACCTACAATCGGATTTTGCTAAAGTCAGATTTTTTCTTGTTAACTATTTCAAATTGGTCATTTTTAAAAATGATTAAAACACATCAATTATAAGGAAATTATTATGAGCATATATTTTCAAGAAAAATTGTCATTGATAAATTTCCCTAGTAAATAATATGATCTATTACTTAAATTTTAATTTCTTAAGCAGAATAATAAATCATTAGTCCTTATTAAAAGAAGGAAAATAAAAATTTGTTCGATAAATACCGGTGACTGTTCTGTTTCAGACACCTGCTCTTGATTGAAAACAAATAATAATAAAACAAACTTGAGAGAAAATTTGAAATAATCTTGGGTTATATACGCAAATAATCAAAGATCATATCCATCATTTTCTAAGTCAACGCTTCACTCTGTGTCTTATATATATAATTCCTCCATCATCTATCTATTTGACAACGTCAGAGTACACCTCAATTTGTTTATTTAGGAAAAATTCTTGTGAAGCGGATATTGGATTTGAAAGTGTTAATTGCGAATAACTTCCAGTTGAATTAGGTGCAAAACATATATCACCATCATCTTTGGCAAAATGACAGTTTAAATTGATTTTAACCTTTGGTGCAAGTTTAATTTAAATTCATCTTAATTTGTCAAAATAAATCAATTTTCCATTATTGTAACAAGGAATGCTATCACTTTAAGTAATTTCCCAATCATACATTTATCATTACATATATATATATATTTATATATATATATATATATATATATATATACATATATATATATATATATATATATATATATATATATATATATATATATATATATATATATAATATATATATATATATATATATATATATATATATATATATATATATATATATATATATATATATATATATATATATATATATATATATATATATATATATATGTGTGTGTGTGTGTGTGTGTATATATATATAGAAAATTATAAAAACATCTAAAAAAGATTATGTTTTGCATTGGAGGAATATTTATAAGAAAAAATAGACATTTTTTAAGTATGATATATAAGTGAGCTCAAAACAATTTAATTTCGTGTGCATGTTCCACATAAAGTAATTCATATTTTTTAAGAAAATGATTATAACAGTGTATATGTTTGCTATAATAATTCCATTATGAAGGAAAAGTTTCTCTCAATGGGTTCTTAAATAACTTTCCTAAGCTGGAAATATATTTCTTTTAAGCAGTTTGTAAGCCAAAATAATTTTTAATCTTTCGACTCACTTGAAATTTCTTAATGCCTTTTATGCATTGTTTTAGTGCTTTATTACATGTCTGTGTACGTATGTTTCTTAGCATATCAAAATACTGCCAGTTTTCATCTGAGAAAATTACGGTTTTATTTTATATTTTTCTCTTTATTTACAAAGAGGTTACCGCGGATTTTATCACATTTTGTTTTCTTACCTTTTCCAGCATAGTAAAAAAGTTACAGTGTGACAATATTGTCCTTGATATTACTTACAAATAACGTGAATGCGTTTAATGAATATTTAAAAAATTTATTGTTTTTTTATCGAATTTAATGAGATTAATAAATAAATTAAAACTAATAAATCATCCATTCTGATGATTGCCTAGTGTTTTATAACCTATTTTAAAACATCATAAAAACTACTTATTTTTTAACGTTTAAAAAACATCCCCTTTCTGACATAATTCAGCCATAAAATATTCACCGATAAAATATCTCTATGAATTAGACACACGTGTTTATAGAGTCAATATTTTTTAAAATTTTAAATGATAAGCTTTACGAATGGAATTCCAAGCTTACTAAAATTAAGAAAATATTTTCAAGAAATATAATTGTGAATTAAAAATTCCCTAATCAACATATGACAGATTACTTCTAAAATTAAACTTTGCGCACTTTAGAAAGCTTTCAAAACATAATTTTTTATCATGTATATTGTCATAATTATGTTCATATTAAATATTAAATTTCATTACTAAATGCATCACAAGGCTTAACTTTGTGAAAAATTCTCCAAGTGGAGTAATTAAAAAGTACAATTGCCTGATTTCTTGTTTTTATAATATTTTAGTCGTTGATGAGAATTTCATCTATCATATAGGAAACTAATAGCTGATTTATTTAGACATTATTTCATCGTCAGGATTGTCTGATTCCTGACTGATGAATACACAGTATTCTTTTTAGATTTTTCATGATCTCTTATAACTTTATTATGCTGAACTGGTAGCCAATTGGTTAGCACTTTTGCCTTCGATTCAATAGTTCCTTGATTCAAATCCCATACTGGGCTTCTAGTTATTCGGAATCCACTTTAAATCGTAGGTCCCGGTCTAATTAGACTTCATATGCAAAAGAGATTATCGTTGAGTGACAAACAAACCAAACTTATAACTTCAGGGAAGAAAAAAAATTAATTCAAAGAATAGAAATGATTTTTTTTAAAAAAAATATTTTAAAATATAAGTTTTTTAATTTTTTTATAAAAAAATCATTTAAAATTTTTAAAAATCTTAACATCTTTTTTATACTTTCAAATATTTATCAGATAGAATTTTAGTTCACAGAAAATAATTCAAAAGAAATTTTTGTATTACTCTTTTAAGATGGTATTTTCATTTTTTCATCATGTGATAATGGATGATTTTTTTTACTTGAAAGCTAGATTATACTTGTTAAGGTAAAACATCAACAAATAAATTTCAGAAAATAAAGTAGTAATGGATTCTAATTCAAATTTTTTATGTATACTTCAAGTGAACAAGTAAAGTCATATGGAAACTAAAATTATAAAATTAATTTTTATTTTGAAGCATTTAAATAATTCGTATAACTTAAAAAGTTATTAAAATTTGTGTTTAACAACTGAATTTGCCATGGATAATAAATTAAGCAAATTTATTAAGTATAATAAATTTAAAGACTTATTAAAACTAACTTAATAAAAATATTAATCTTTCTATAGTATTATTAAAATCGCATATTTAACTAATGAACAGCCTCACATCATTCATAATAACCCTCGAATTGAATTCGATTATGAAAATATCCGAAATAACTTCTTCAGATAAATCAGTTTTCTGTTTATATATGTAGAAATGAATATTTTTGATACATAGAATGATATTTTTTGTGTTGAAATTAATGCTACCTAAGCTTATATGTACTTTTTACCTGAAGTAATGCAAAAAAAATATTCTTTTTACTAATGATTGCATCATTTATGCTTCTACGAATTCAGTAAACTTTTAAATATTCTGCTAATCATTGAAATTGAAACCCATAAATGCACTCTGATTTAAGATTATGTAATGGAAACTTTTTAACAACAGGTAAATAAATTGTTAGTTAAAATCATGAATTCTAATCAGGAAACAAAAATGCAATAATAAATAAAAATTATTTGATGTTAAACATGCACAGCTATAACATATATGCATTGATTAATATTAAAAGTTTTAATCAGAATAAAAAAATTAATTTAGCTATCTAAAATTTGGCTTCCTTAGTTTTTTTATTTACCTAGAATTCATACTTTTTTCTAAACTAATAAGATTCTATTAAGACATAAAAAAGGATATTAAGCTTTTAAAACGATTTTTATAGAAATATTTCTAACATTGAAACATATATAAATAAATACAAGCGAAGTACAAATTGAATGAAATAAACGTTTTTAAATATCGAATAATTTCCATTAAATAATTTATAGTTTCGATAAAATACTTTATCGAACAAATGATTTGTTGCAATCATTTAAAGTTTAGGGATGAGGTGAGTTTCAGCTATATTTAAGAGTTTTTCTATACAAATCAATGTTGTTCTCACATAAAAAAATTCATTTTTTAGATAATTTTTTCTTCTGCATATGAATATAATATTTTTATAATAGGCATGATAATAATTTTACATATAAGATTTGTTTAAAATTAAACAAAGACATTTGATAAAAATAGTGTAAAATAATTGCAAAGAATTGTTTTAT
The DNA here is from genome assembly GCA_037975125.1 of Latrodectus hesperus. Taxonomy (NCBI): domain Eukaryota; kingdom Metazoa; phylum Arthropoda; class Arachnida; order Araneae; family Theridiidae; genus Latrodectus; species Latrodectus hesperus. The sequence goes on from CM075854.1 coordinate 75,724,634, forward strand.
TAAATATCTCACTACAATCATGTTAATCATGATTTATAAACATAAAATATTTCAAAGAATTTACTGGAGTTTGCTTGGAAAGTTTCTTTACTAGTGCAATAAAATAAATGAAAAACTGTAAGAATTCTTAAAACCACAATTAAGATACTGAATAATTGAAAAAGTAGTTTTATAAAAAATACTTAATTTGATTTCACGTTTAGCTAAAGAAAAATCCAAAATAGCTTTGAGAAAAAGAATAGGATTGATTAATTGAAATAAATAAATGAAAAGTAGTAAATATTCGTCGAAATTCATGCTTTTATAATAATCAAATACATTAAGGTTTTGAAAAAGTTTTTATTTTAGTAATTAAATTAAATAATTATTAAAAAGTTCGGCAGTACACTTTAATAGTCTACTCTAAGCCCTCAATAGTTATAAATTATCAGAAAATATGGTTTTCAATTAATGTTGAAAATATCCCTGACTGAACATATTCAAAAATAAAGCAATTTTACTCAAAACTAAATTTATTTAATCAAATAATTTCATCCTCTCGGCTGTATAAAAAGCTTTAAAGTAAACAATTTTTTTAAGTTTTTGTGCTCACTTTCTATTAAAAATGTTTCATGCACTACATCAATCTTTAATTATATCTGTTATTAATGGCAATAGATTACCTTAATTAAGTTTATCTTATTTACGATCACTTAGAAGGTAATTAATCTATTTTTCAGGGCAAACGATCGTTCAGATTTATAACAAGTATCACATTTATTTTTGACTTGGGTAAGGTACGCATTTTTATGAGCTTAATAAACGTTTTCTTAAAAGAAAGCACAGAGAATCGACGATAAAAATAATATGCTTTCTCAACTATTTTTTCTTTTTCATTTTTATTGGATTTTATCTGCTATTTATCTTTTAATTAATATAAATTTTATACAAAAAGAAACAATTAAAAAAAGTATTTCCCGTGCCATTGGTTGCATAGAAAGTTTGAAGTATAATAATTTGATAACCCAAAATAAGAAGCTGTGATATTGCGTATCAGATTTTGAAGAAATAAAAAGTTCCAAAAATAATTAACTGGAGTACCATAAGCATTTTCTCTGCAAAAATTATCCATGTTAATGCTGCATGCATTTTAAAAAAGTTTCTCAGATTAAGAGAATCTAATGCATTTTTTTTAGAATATATTATAAAGTTTCATAAATATTACTGTAAGCAATAGGTAAATGAAGCATGTAAAGAAAACACTTAGGCTTCTCTTTTTCATCTTTATTTAATTTATTTATTAATTTATTCAGTGAAATACTCGAACACTTCAAATATTAGTAAATTTTTAAAAGTGATCTTTCAAAAATGTAATTTGCATACTTTTCTCGTTTACTAAAATTAAATAAAAATAGACTTCAATTCCGTTCTTAGGTTATAATTGTACTCTAAATAAAATGTATTTGTATAAAAATGGAAAAAGGAACAATCAAAGTTTGAAAATTCAAAATTTGAAAATTTTCAATCAGTCTATCTGTATTTCTGCATTGTTAATCTGATCATAAATACTTATAAATGCTAAATAAGAATAATTTTGTATCAGATATTTCAGAATTTTAGAATAGAACTTAGCTGATGAAAGGAACTCACCTATTTTATCTTTTTATGATGAAAATATTATCTATAAAACAACTTCAAGCTCAAATTTTGTAAACTTTGAAGCAAAAAATCATGTTCTGAATACTTGGAATAAATTTTAAAAATTTTATTTTATACACAGATTTTCATGAATAATACTTAGAAAGGTGTATAAGTAATCATCCATATTATAAATATCATTGTTCTTGAAAAAATTTAAGCTCCAAATATTTTAGCGAAATAATTCCAAACTACATTGAATATTTGCATCTTAAAAATTTCTAAAATTCAAAAATCAAAGAAATTTTCTTATATTCATTATAATATTTAAACAAAATAAAAGAAAGATAATTAAAATGACTAATTAAGAAACGGAAACATTATTTAATAACGATTATAAAGGTTAAAAATTGCAAGAAACTCAATCAAGATAATTTTTAAACAACTGCCCACAATCACATACATGAAATCTAAAATTATTAGCAGTTATTTTCAAATTTGAATGAATAAATGTTTCTAAATCAAAATTGTAAAAATAATACTTGAGTTTTCTATGTTGCTAACAGTTCAAAAAGGAAAAGAAGAATCCAATTATTATCTAACTTTTAATTTTTTATTCAATAAAAGCATAAGTTTACAAATGCAGCTGGTAAACCCAAAAGCATATAATTAAATAATTAAAATTATAGTTTCTTTCAAATAGCTAGAAAAATATATAATACAAAAAATGCTGATGTGAACACATAATATTATGGCTTCCCAAATTTAATTAAAAGTAATTTAACTATTTAGTTTGATATATAACTATGTAAAATATTTGTAGTAAAATAATTATTTAGAATCAACTAACTCAAAGTTAAAAATTTAATTATAAGAATTCATAAAGATTCGTAAAGGTTCCGAAGTATATTCATGAAATATACACCAATAAAAAATCTATACAGAAAATGTTCAAATATCCAATATTTTATTATGCTTAAGGTTTTGAATTTAATATTAAAATTAATAAACGGCATAGGATTGATTTTTTTATATTTTTTCAATAAATTTGTATTAGCTGTAGGCAGTACTTAATTAAATATTTCAAACAAATTTCTGTGAAAATGTGATTTTACTTTCAAAAAAGAGTAAGTTTTTCTATTGTGGTGCATATATTTCATCCTTTTTTTAAAAAAAAATAACTTAATTTTCTTAAAAATTGCTTAGTTACTTTATCTGTTGGAAATCTGGAAAATATGAATCTGATAAGGTGATTAAATATTTTTAAGCTTTATATATAAATATATTCTAAGCTAAACAAAATTCTTTTCATAAAAAGTAAAACATGTGCCACATCAACTTACAAAAGCGTTTTGTCTTGATCGAAAATTCGATTTTTTTTTCTAAAAGGCGTGGTTACTAGAAACGCTGTTTGAGCAAATCCATTAGGGGGAAAATTTTATTGATAGAAAGGATCATTATTTTTATTCAAAATGCAATTACATCACCACTGGTTCTAAGTATTAAGTTGGAAAAAAATCGTATTTACTTTTTCTTTCTGCGATAAAGAGTGAGGAAAGTAAATTGAGCTGCAAAGAAATGTAAATTTACTGGTAGAAATTGAAGTGTGCGACCTGAATTATGAAGTAAATCATGTCAGTTTATTTCCTGCTCTAATGAAAAATTTAAAAATTTGGAAGATTCGATATTCAAAAAATAAATTAAATAATAATAATAACCTATCTTTTTTCTTGATAAAAATATACTAATATTGTATCATTATTTTAAAGCAAACACATTTTCCGATTTTTACTTAATATTATATTTATCAATTCATTTGATTGTAAATGTGTATTTAATTATATTATAAAAATGTTCTATGAAACTCAAGCTTACATCTTTTTAATATGAATTTTAAACTTAAAATTCTCTTTCACTTAAATTAATAACAGATATTTATTTTAAGAATTCATGTTAAAAGTTTAAGCTAGGATTTGATTTCTTCAACACAAATTCCTATGAAATATATAAAATTAATTAATCTAATATTTTGCATTTCTCCCTCATAAAAGAGGACTGCAATATGCTTTTCAGAAAATCATTTCGTTTTGTTAAGATAAGTTAAGAATTATATAGGAAATGGAGAATTTCCCAATAAAACGCTGAGACTATAATAAAAAGAATTTCATAAGCACACAAAAGATATATTAGGAAACTGTATAAAATATTATTTTGAAAATATTTACGCGAATAGTGTTTTGATGTTTCTTTGAACTAGGATTTAAAGTTAAAAGAATGATGAGAGGCAAGGCATTTCGCAATATTCGCGTCCATGAAATGATGGGCCTAATGTAAGGTACTTTGGGAATTCTCAGAAATGGATAAATTCTACTGCTTGATAGCTTATATTTTATAAGGGAAGAATCTAAATGGATGGAGGATAAACAATTTTATAGGTAAAATATTTCTAAACTATTATTTGATTTAGTTAATGTATCAAAAATTTTTTGGTGTAAAATTAGTTCTTAAAACGTTTCACGTAATTAAAAGTCTTATTATTTATCCATTCATATAAAATCTTACAAAAAAGAAAAAAAATCTTTGTGAATTAATCGAAATTAGTATATCGAATTAAAATTGAAGTAAATAATTATGCAGTAAACTATTTTCCTTTATAAAACTAAGTTTTTGGAGTTTCTGATTTAAAAATCTTTAAATAAATGGAATGCAAATTAAAATCTACTTTTTATAAAACTTTAAAATGACAACTTACTGACTTTAATAAATAAATATGAAAAAAAATATTTTAAAAGCCTCAAAAAGTTTTTATTGAAAATATTTTATTTAAATCCTTACAAATGAATTAACCATATATATATATATATATATATATATATATATATATATATATATATATATATATATATATATATATATATATATATATATATATATATATATATATATATATATATATATATATATATATATATATATATATATATATATATATATATATATATATATATATATATATATATATATATATATATATATATATATATATATATATATATATATATATATATATATATATATATATATATATATATATATATATATATATATATATATATATATATATATATATATATATATATATATATATATATATATATATATATATATATATATAGATATTGTACTCATTAAGAACATAAATAAAAATATTTTAACTAAACTCACACCATAGGAATGATAACATCGCTTTTTGAATCATTTTCATAAATTAACTAAATATTTTAATTTTCCAAAGCCTTTTAATAATTAATGTCAATCAATATTTTCATTTCTTTGTATCTTAAAATAATTTATTATTATTTGAGATTACTAAAAAATAGAAAATTTAGAATAAAAATCAGTCAAAATTATAGCAGTCCATGTGTAGCCTTTTATCGATTTTGTATTTCCGTATGAAATTACACTATAAATATTAAATAATATTTTTGGAGTTTCAGTGGTTATTGAATTATTAATGAAAGGGACGTGTCAAATTCCTTAATCTTTTCCCCATTCAAATTTTAAAAATAGACTGACAAATAGCATAATATGAAATTCTATGGAATTTCCATTAAAATCCCTTTTGGTGACTAGTGGCGAATTACTTGTCACCCGGATGTACGTCCGACTGCGTCAGGATATGACTATATGCATGTCAGCAGGAGAATTTTTTTCTAGTATTCAATTTTGTTGTGCCCATGGCCACTATTCTTACGCGATTTTATGCTGACAAATCTTTTTTGAGAAAGTGAACACTGAAAGAGTAAAAAAATAGAAAAGAAAAAGAAAACGCAGATGTTATTTTTAGGACTTTTTGTAATCGAAAAAAATATTCTTTTTTTATATTACATTGAAATCAGCAATATATCTGAAATACATTTACAAAAATACTTAAAACTAAGGAAATCTTTATGGTTTAACCAAATTGTTATTATTCAGTATAAGAATAATTTAATATTCACAACTATTAATAAATTATTGATTTCACTTGATTACTTTAAATTTTTTCACGCAGATACATGAACAGATATTATTGACTGTTAGTCTCTATTAATTATCAAAGATAATTGTTAAGTCATCTGCATACATACATATATATATATATATATATATATATATATATATATATATATATATATATATATATATATATATATATATATATATATATATATATATATATATATATATATATATATATATATATATATATATATATATATATATATATATATATATATATATATATTTTATATATATATATATAAATTTTATAGTTATATTTGTTTGAAGTTTTGAATTGTAATTTAAATTTATAAAAATTCAGTAAATTCACGTTTCACGTGTAGATATATAAAATATTTCCTTTAAATGATAATCTTTCATCAAAAATAGTTGAACTAAAATATTTTTTCTACTGTTTTAAATTTGCAACCATTATATAACCATATTAGTAGCTTAAATTGTAAAAAACACTTCGTAAAATTAACTATATTAATTCGTAAAATTAATTATTTTTATGTTTAAATGCTGCTGTTTCATCAATATGGCATAAACAAAAATATTTTAATGAATTTCGCAGTACAGATGTACAAAATGAAAGTAAAGTAAAAAGTAATGTTGCAAGGTAAAAAATTAAAAATTATGTGAGAAAATGTATTAAGGGAAATAATTTATGAGCATTTGTGAGTAGAAAATGACTGAAGAGAAAGAACGACTGAATATGGTCACTATAAGGTCTCAGAGGTCTTTTATCTGTTCTTGTAGAATTATCTTCATTATCTGTTTTTTCAATACAATATTGTTAAACCATTTGCAACTGAATTGCTCATATTCAATTATATTACAACAGATTCTTCAGTGAATTAAAATTCTTGAAATATAATGATTTTATGAAAGTAGGAATATATCTCAGTTTACTGAAAATTAAAAACTTTACCAGAAAGAGCATTAAAATAACAAACTTACATCATATCTGTTTTATGGTAATCAAGTCATTTAAACTAAATATTAATTTTGTTCATTACAAGAAATGTTAATTCTTAGTTTAGTAGTGTATTCCTTATCACATTTAATACTGGAAGTTTTATTTAAGTTTTGAAGAAAATTTCACTATGATACTTATTGGAGGCATTGTTAAAATTGATTGGAAGTTTCCAAATTGCTATCTTCAAAATTACATTTTTAACATATTATAAATATCCGATTTAAAAGGTTCTGTGGAAGATATTTAACTGACTATTTGAGACATTTGATTAAATGAAGCTAATTTCCAGATTATTATGAAATATTGTGAATTTCTGTTCACAGTCCAAATTTTCCTGGAAAAGGAAAATTTGAATATTTAAGTGGGATAAAGGAATTTCATTATTTTAAATAAAGTATGAATAAAGATTAGGGTAATTTAATTTTCGACACATTAAATACATGAAATTTGATAAGATCACCAAATATTTCATGAGGTTGAAAGTTATTGATAATTCTAATAATTTAAAAACTAAACTAATTAATAAATAAGTAATATATATATATATATATATATATATATATATATATATATATATATATATATATATATATATATATATATATGTATATATATATATATATATATATATATAAAGAAATTAAATAAATAATACAATAAAACAATTATTATAGAAAAACAAAGAGAAATATCAAGATTCTCCCAATAATGTAAAATATAATTATTTTAAAATTATATGTAAATTGTAAGAAATTTGCAAAAATTCCGAGATAGTTAAAGAAATTAGTTCAAGTGAAATAAAAATAAAAATTTATTTACAAAATTATGCCCTCTATTCATGCGTCAAAATGAAAAATAGTACGAAGCATCCAAACATCCGTCACGTCTTTTCAAAAAACATATGCAATTACCATCCCTTTTTATTCAACAGTGATTTGTGTACCAAACTTTAGCAATTTCACCAGAGAATCTTAGAATTACTACTAAGTTATAAATTTATGCTAACAAGTGGTTTTAATGCCAGTTATCATTTTTGCAGAATATCGGAACTTATAGTGGGAAAACACTTGCGTTTCACTAACTTCTATTTGTATCCGTTTTGGTACAAATCTTAAAATACATATTATGTAAATGCAATTTTACTAATAAGAAAATAAACTTAGTTTTATAAGTTTATTTAATTTTTCCTACTGTAACTATGCTTCTACTGTGTATATGATATGAGATATTTTTTATCCTAACATATAAAAACAAAATTAATTTAAAAAACAGATAAATGCAAAAAATTTAAAGATATTATATGAAAATTCTCCCATAGCATTGTTAAAATTATAATTTAAGTAGAACAAATCTTAATGCTAAAACAATTGTGTTAGTAAGTAAAATTATAAATCGCAATAAGTTTCACAAAAATTACGATTATTTTACAGTTAAGCACATAAAGAATTATTAATTATGGAATTTTATTAATTTTTATTTCTGCTATCCATCAACAACTAGTTGTTTACAGAAATATAATTAAAAATTAATGTTTAACAAAACTTGCAAAATGTCTAATTTACTTTTATGTTATCATCACCTTAAATTATGAAGAATTTTAATCAATGTTAATATAAAAAATTTAGTTTAATTATAATACTAAAATTGTGTTTAGTAACATTTAAAATCAGGCCGACCGATGGCTGAGTGGTTAGCGCTCCTGACTCCTGAGCTTGTGGGTCTTGGGTTCAAATCCCGGTTCAGGCATGGATGTTTCTTTCCTTCTCTGTTCTCTCTGTGTTTCTCTGTCCTTCTTCTGTGATGTTGTATAAATGTGGCCCGCCCTATAAACGGGTTTGTGGTGGTATGGTGCGGATAACGCGACTCGTCTCTGTGACTTGGTTCACAGGTGCCCGCTGGGTAACGATATGTGCCCGCCATTGAAAAAAAAACATTCAAAATCAGTTTAATATGTACTACAACTTGTTACGAAACACAGATAATAATTTGGCTACCTCAAATAATGTTGAAAGATAGTGCATCAAAATATTACTAAAACTCATTTGATTTATCATAAAATTATAAAAATAATAAATAATGCAAATTAATAGCATATTCATGTAAATCTTTGATTCTACATACGTTTTCCTGTTTGAAAAATGTAAACACATAAATTTAGTGATTATTTTATACTGCGTATTAAAATATTAATTTAAATCACTTAAACAAATAATAAACAAATAACAAATAATAAAGTAAAACAGATAATATAATAAAAATGCTTAATCAGTGTGAAAATGAAAGCTATATTTAATAAAAAAAATGAGGAAGGATATTATTTATATTTATGGGGCAGTTAATTATTTTATTTTTATAAAAAAGTGAATCTCTTCTTTGAAGTTTTTTAAAATAAATAATTTATCGAATGATCTTTTTTGGAAAATTTATTGCAATTTCGTGTAATATTGTCAATAGTTAACGATACATATTCAATTTATTTAATGAATGTCATAATTAAAAGCATTAGAATACTGATAATACATTAATCTTCTGATATTAATTCCTTAAACTTTAAGGATGCAAACATCTAAAGGAAATTCTCATTAGGCATTGAAATTGTTTAAGGTTCCCTTAGCTGTTTTAAGCCTAATTGTTAAAGAAATTTAAGTTGTAGGTAATTATCTTCCAAAAGTCAATTAGCGACAAACAAACGAAAATTTTTAATTATCTATGTCGATTAGCCTACAGCCATAGATAATTAAAACTTTTTCGTTCATTTTAGAGAGTGAGTTCTGTATTTTAATCCCTTTTAAGCTTACAGCTATTAGCAAATGAATTTGAATAAATCCCATTCGACATTATTCTCAATTTTTTTTATGATTTCGATATTGATATCGCTGAATTTTATCTACTTTCGTTTTATTGATTTCATTTTTAGATGCCACTTTCATATATAAATTTGTTTTAAACAAATATGGTGCAAAATGAACAATCTTCTTAGAATTACTTTCGAAAATTTTAATTCTAAAACTTAGAAAATAAATGCTTAAATGACGTTGAGTCTTATATCAAGATTTTCACTTAATTATCATTAAAACCACAATATTTTTAGATATTTTTTAAAGAATAGAAGGAATAATTTACTGAACATCTAAATACAACATATTGTACGAATTTATGTCATTAAAATCTTTGATAAAGTAATTAAATACTTAAAAATTATAGCTACCTATATGTAGTTGTTGTTGTGTCGTGTGCCAGCCAGGCTGGCAATATGGGGTGCGCTGCTCCACTTTTCCAACTGAACCATATTTTGGTGTGGAGTCCGACTTCCTCAATACACACATGCCATAGGTACCCGTTTATAGGGTAGGCAATCATTCACTCCACATTCATACAAGGAAAGGACAAAGACAGGATAGATAGAGAGAGAAAGTACATCCATGCCCGAACTGGGACCCTATATGTAGTGAAATAGGTAGTTAATTGAGATTAGATATATTTTAATGTAATAAAAAAGGCTTATGAATTTCTTATTTTGTCTTCAAATTTGTTTTAGAAATTTTAATTGTTCCTTAAAACTGAATTATTACAACTCAATATATTCTATCATAAACCAATTAGGTAATACTTAAAATACAAGTTGTAAGATTTTATGAAAATTTAATTTCGCTTATTTCAAAACAGTAAGAAATTCTTAAATGTGTTTTGTCTTTAATAAAGTTTTATAAAATATTGTTATAATTATTTACATTTTACTTTAGATAAATTTCTAAATTCATGAATTTAGATTCATTTTGGTTGTCCTATGCGACATGTTTTCTAAAGTCATCATAAAATTCAGATAAATTTACCTAAATTAAAATAGTCCTTTTAAATTACCATAATGGCTAATCTATTATAAACAGTTTTAAAAAATTTAAACTACTTTAAGCATAAAATTTTTATTTAGGTTAAATAGCTTTATATTAAAATGCAATTTTTAATCAAATATCTTAGATACCATATGAACGTTAATTCTATGAAGAATCTTCCATTTACTTAACGGGGATTACATTATGCCTTGGGATTAAGAGACGAAAATAGCCGTAAAGCTTTAGAGTGACCGAATCTTATTACTGGATTCTTTACTTTAGCTTCATTTGGTAAAATGACAGAAAAAGAGTAAGCTATCTAGATAATCCTTAAATGTCTCGAAATTTGATTTACATTAAGAACATGTATGAATTGCGCATAAAATTTTATTATCTCTTGTTTTTGGTTTATTATGTTATCTTTTAAATTGGAGAAAATAAATAACCACTGTTATTTTAGTTATCTTTGGTCAATATTTACCCTAAAATACTGTGAATATTTAGCTTTGTTAACGAAAAATGAGTTTTATTTTAAATATTGAAGTTTCATTAAATGCAATACTTTTTCCATAAGAATTGTGTAAAATAACATATTTACTTAGAAAACGTTGATGCGTTAAGAGTATTGCAATTATGGGTGCACTAGAATATTGTGAATAAATATTGTTGAGACAGATATGAATCTGACTTTGTACAATTGATTAATTTACTTAGAGCTACCATCACATTAAATGACGTCTAATGATGATTACTGAGGGAAATACAGAAATTTGACGGATGACATATGATCTGCCTTAGGCAAATCATTCCCCTTAATATCCCAAATCTTCATCAAAACAATTTATCATATTACCTGTTCAGCCGATATCCCCTTTTGTGTCGAAATATTTATTTTATCTTTCATTTTATTTGAAATAAGATTTCTACATTATATAAGATTGCGGATTTAAATTGTACGAAAAAATATGAACTTTAATTAAGACTATAAAAATATCACATTTAGAATGGTTATAAAATAGTTTTATCAAATTCTAATCTCATAATGATTTCTAAACAGTTTTGCATTCTGTATGAATTTAAAGTATCCTATATATGTGTATTAATGATGCAGCCTCATTAGTTAATTGAAATACTCACGGATAAACTGAGCATTTCATATTCATAAAATTAGTAAAGTCCTTCTTAAATCTAAGCTAGAAATCGCCCTTATTTAGATGTTTCTGAATAGTCATTGTTATATTTGCAGTGGCAATGAAACTAGATACTATTTCACAAAAGCTCATTAAGATATACTGATCAAGAGCTTGATTAAAGGGCCTAAATTTTAGTATTTCTTCTTTGGATTGAAGCAAATTTTAATAATTTTAAGTTTCTCATTTAATATATAAGGTTTGGAATTAAACAAAAATATGATACATACTTAGAGAGTTATTAATTTAAAAAATTTAATTTGTCAATTAATTGGAATTTATCATAGAAATAAATAAAATATTTTAAACTGTAGAGAATAAATTAACTTAAATCACCTGAATACTCTTTTCTTAAATTATCTGAATAAATTTATATGAAAAAATTAAACACTTCATTCATAAAATAAATAATTTTGCAATATGACTAAACTAAAAAGATCATCTTTAAGAAACTTAAAGCAACACAATAGTTAAAATGTAATTATCATTGTCAGGTTATACATAATCACTTGAAATAACTGGATTTTAAGTTAAAAACAGTTTGAATCTTCTGAAAACACTTCCTAATAATTATTCTATATATTTCTTCCATATAATAGATTCCATATATTTCTGTATAAACTGTTGTAGATTTTTTCCTTTCCAATAACCTCTTTATAGAATTCTTTCTTCATAGGAAGCTTTTGAAAATTTCTGTAAGTATTTAAATGAATAGATTTATTATTCCTGATAAAAAACTATATTTAGCAAAACAAAAGAGGAAAAATGGCAATTATGGTAGAAGTACATAATAATATAATAAAATCTTAATGAATGGTGGATATTCACTATTTGGAGTGGTATATTTATAATAAAAGAATTAATTTATATGAATTCATTGTGTTTAACAATTTACATATTTTAAATGTAATATAATGTCATATTAATTAATTTTTTTTATCACGGTTTAAATTGGATTCATTGCTTTTTAGGATCTCTTTTAATATTCCTCTTACTGAATGTATTGCCCCATTTCACACACACACACACACAATATATATATATATTCTCTCTCTCTCTCTCTCTGCTTCTAACAGAAATAAAATAAAGTGATTATTCTAACTAAATGTTTCAACCATGTTTATCATATGGATAAGACTTCAGAATTATAGGGATGAAAATGAAGAAATTAAATGAAAATGATGAAAAAAATTAAATTGTTTCAAATGAATTTCGGCGTGAACTCACCTTGCTGCTTTTATTTCAGAAAAAAGATAAAAAGAATTCTAAATCCAATTCCTTCGTATTTAACTTTGGATGAATAAATCTAAAAGGTACAAAAAGCTTTTCACATAATTTTGTTACTTATTTGATCCAAGAATATTTTCTCAAGATAACCAAATGCACGGCAGGAATTTAATATTGAAGAAAGACATTACTTTTCTCATTTTATTTACATATCTCAATTATTTTTCCACTTAAAATTACAAATTCAATTTAAATACACATTGATTGCATAGTTTTCTGAAAATTTAATGGTTAAATTTATACATACATATATATATATATATATATATATATATATATATATATATATATACATATATATATATATATATATATATATAATATTATACCTGTAAATAAACTATTTTATTAGTTTCATACATTTTATTCTGAAATTAATCATACTGTTATATATATTTAATATATTAATCAATTGTTTAAACGGTTTCAATTTATTTTTTAAAATAAATTCTTCTAAGTATTTAATTCACAGTTAAGTATTTCATTCAAGACATATATATATATATATATAGAGAGAGAGAGAGAGAGATATATATATATATATATATATATATATATATATATATATATATATATATGTATATATATATATATATATATATATATATATATATATATATATATATATATATATATATATATATATATATATATATATATATATATATATATATATATATATATATATATATATATATATATATATAATAACAGATAAAAAATATAATATCTGTATCATTTCATGGTTGCAAACTCAATCAAAGATAAATAAAACAGCATTTTGAGTAACATATAATGTATTACAATGATTGAAAATTACCTAAGCTGTTCATAGTTCTGTAAATATAGATTTAAATTTTGTCTTAACTCAAATATGTGACAGAGACTTTATTTTTTTTAATTCTGCTTAAAATTTAGTTTCTAGAGAGTTTTGTGGTTATGATATTTATTATTATTGCACTTGTATTAGTAAGAATATAAATATATATCTGATATAGTGAAAAATATATTTAATTAAAAGTAATAAGAATTCCTAATTTTTTCTCACTATTTTACTCAAATATTTATTTTAACAGAAAATTATTTTAAGCAACTCTAATGCGCGAATATATCACACTCACTTTCTCAAATAACCCAACCTTATTTTAAGTAGTCATGAATAATTGAATCTTAACCCACCTTAACATCTCTCAGAAGCAAAAACAAAGGAAATTGTTTGAAGTGAAATAATGTGTATGTATTAAGAAAAAATGTTTTAAATAATTCTACAAAATTTTAATAATTTTGTTATTATGTATATATAAATATTTTCCTTACTCTTAAGTAAACGATAATATTCCGTAGTAATACTTAAGCATAGATTGGTTATAAAAATTTTCATTGGCACTTAAACTTTATAATGAGTCAATTTCAGTCTTAAACAGTGGATCTATGAAAGCATCGTAGAATCTTATACAATTTTCAGACTTTTAACTTCGCAAAAATGTATGTATATTAAATCAGAAAATGTTGTTTAAACCTCAGAATTTCTTATTTATATGCCATTCACTGCACAAAAACAAGAAGTGGGAAATTAGATTACCAAGATAAAGGCAAGTATATCTGTGAGAAAATCAAAAGAATTCGTTTTCTTTTGCTCTCTTATCTCTTGCTACCCAATAGACTGCGATCAATCCAATCAATGAAAGGCTGGCCCTTTTCCAGCCGCTACTTCGCTAAAGCCATCACTTTCTTTTGCTCATTTTGTCTTCCTAATATATAATAGCAGTGACAGTTGGAAACTTCATTTAACTTTTGATGTCAACTTTGCTGAAACGTATATTAGTGTGCCAGAAAAGAATTAATTGATTAAAGGTACTCGAATAAGTATAAAATTCGAAACAGAGACGGATAACATTAATTTTTATAGATTTAATTTTCTTATAAATTAAATAATGAAATACTTGAAAAGAAATATTCATTTGTAGATTTCAGTGCTTTTTTTAATTTAAAAATTAAAAATAGTATTCATTTTTATGCACTTTTGCAGAGAAGTATCTAATTTCAGAGAGCATAATCTAATATAAAATTCAAAACTAAAAGTTATTGTATGATCAATTAAATGAATGTATTTTCTCAAGAGAAAATAAATCAAATTTTAAACAACAGAGTTGATAAAAAGTTAACTAAAATATTGACATATTTTTATTTTGTATTAATAGCTCAAATTTTAAAAAGTTTTCTTAATATTATTATTTGAAATTTTATATTTAATAAGGAAAGGGCATTATTTATATACATAATTGAAAACACTTTCACAAAACCAAGTAATGTAACTTCAGAATCTCTTTAAGTATAAAATACTGAATAATTATAATAAAAGCGCATTTAATTTTTCATTTTTTATACTATATGTTAAATATTTAAGCTTCAAAATACAAGACATTTCAAATCAATAATACTGGTTTTAAATTCAGATGATTTCTCATCAGGCAGGAACAATTATTTGTATGCAAATAATTGAAATTAAATCAGAGGTATTTAGACCCTCTAACTCAAAAAGTGCTATGAAAATATCAATGAAACTTCTTATACATAATTCTAAGCCTGTTATTTTGATTTCCATAGAAAAATACTGCTTACATTTCTCAATAAAGGGAATAAATGGCACTTTAATGCACATGATTTTCATAATATCAAATCTTTGTGGAACTGTTCTTTCTATAAAGAATAATAACGAGGGAGTACTTTTACTAACAACTCTTTCATTAGTAATAAAACTCATTCTACTATATACTTCTTTAAACTTCTTGTAATCAGAAGAATACATAACTCATTGACAGAAGAAATTTTTTATTAACTCACATCAATACACATTACTTTTAAATGCATTCGAAATAGAATCCATTAAGTTCAGCACTGGTACTGATTGGTACAGGAGTGCCTTAAATTGCGATCCAAAAATTGCAAGAAATCTGAAAAGAGAGATGGGTGAAGAGGTATAGCTTTTATTAGATTCTTTTACGGACAAGATAACGAACTGATGACATACCCATGAATTACACAGCTCTGATCTGGCTGTTGGGGCGCAAGGAAATAACGAACTGTTGGCTCCAAGGACCCTAATAACAAACCTGCATAGTCGCCCAACGGCGCCTCAGAAGATGAAACAGAAAGGGGACGATACAAGTGCTATGTAAGTCGTTTAGCACAAACATAACATTTTATCTAAAGGAAGTACTTTAAATATGATTATTTGCTCTGATTTGTCAATTTTTCCACAAACAAAATATGAGTAAAATTATACACTTTATTTGATACTTTGTAAGCACTTTTGCTTTATTACAAATGCTACAAAAGCTTTTTTTTTATCATTTGTGTTACTAGTAATCTTTGGTCTGTTAAAAAGTTTTCGTGGGTCAGCGAGGGTCACGGGTCATAAGCTCACCATCACTGGAATATACTATATTTGATAATTACTTTCTACTACTAAAGATGGAAGAGAATCATTTGCTGTAACGTTCATTTTTTAATTCAATTAGTACTTCATAGTCTCGGCTGAGTGAATTGATTAAACTCATTTCCGTATTTTTGTAAGATCACATAACCACAGAATTCAGTTTAAAAAATTTTTGCACTTACCAAATAGTTATATTACAGGTTTTAAAAGTAATGGTGTACTATTTTTGAAATAATCATTTATTACTAGTATTTGCATCTTTTAAGTATTTGCAGAGTCAAGATTAGAAACAAGGCTCATTAATGGCTCTAGATACACAAATATGCTTTGGAGCTTTATAGTTTTCTCCCTTCACACACCCAAACACAGCTTGGAAGGAGCTTTCAATATTTCATATACAAAATATGGATGCCTTTTTGCATTGTTTTACCTCGAAAAACCATGCTGTCAGAAATTTCGACAGTTTATGTAAGGTATCTTCAAACTTAAAGAGAGGGAGAGAGAGAGATAGTTAAGTGAGATATCTCTTGATGCTAATTAATTATATGAAACTGTACTTTCATTCAAACTATGATAAATACTAAATTTGCAAACAAACTATACTCAAAATATGTAAAAAGTTTTAATCCTAAAATTGCATTATTATATTTTTATACATTTAAAAAGGAATAATTTTTTGTATTTAATATAAAACATTTTGTAAAATAATGATATTATGATTAAAGTTTGTATTCGATAAACTCAGCAACTGAAATGTGATGTATTTACCTGAACAAAAATCAAATTATATTTGTTTTGGAATAAGAAAATATTTCTTAATTATATAAGTAACGAACTTATAAAAGAGATTTTATGCGTCTTTAATTGCCCTTAGAAAAAAAAATTTTCAGTCTTTTTTTTCTAAATTAATCATTCTTTATAAACTTCAAATTAAAAAATAAAAGCCATCTATAATTTTAATATATATATATATATATATAAATAAATAAATAAATAAATAAATATATATATATATATATATATTATATTATATTATATTATAATTATATATATATATATTATATTATATTATATTATATATATATATATATATATATATATATATATATATATATATATATATATATAATTTTTACATATATACATATGTGTAAGTATACAATTAGTAAAAATCTGCCTTCTAAATTATTAAAAATTCATTAAAATGTTCAAGCAAAAATATTGTTGAACTGTGTTGGCTGGCATGTTTCTTTTTCAAAATAAAAGTTAAAACTTTGCTTTCATAGGAAGTTTTTTACATACATAATATTTTTATAAATTATAGTGAAATGAATAAACCTCCGTACTTTAAATGAAGTTTTTTTCAGCATTTATAATGAAATCTATTTATTGTGTTATAAATACATAACGCAAAAAAATAAGATCCACTTGTATACATATAATATCATTGCATTGATACATAGACATAGACATACGCAGTGGAACACCTGGTCTGTACCTTAGGTTATCAGGTATAGCTCCATCACGTAATACATCTGGTGTGACAGAATTGTCACGAAATTTGATAACAAAATTGAATTTCAATAGGTCTCTAATATTTGAAATTAATAATTTGACAGAAAAATAACAGCAACAACAAAACATTTACAAAATTTTCACTATGGGCGATGACATGAGTTAAATATTGCTATAAAATTGTGAAGATAGATTATCCTAACACTCCAAGTAACTCTGGTAAAGATACAAATTAATTATCTTTATGATGGTCATAGCAGACGATATAAGTAGTTTATAACACAAATATGCAACAATTTAATTAAGTTTAAGTAGAAGAGTATAAAAAGAGCAAATAATTGGGACAGAGAGATTTTCAATAAGTACTAGTAACTCTCTCATGCTTTAACTGGGTCCTTTAATTTAACATTGCATTTTTCGCAATACCAAAGGACTACATTGTCTACACGCAGATAGTTAAGATTACATATGCATGAATGGTATCCTATTGAACATTTAACATTTGCTGTAGGTGATAACTGTAGAATATTTAAAGTATAACAGATTACAGTCTGCTGATTCAGTTAATATTTTGCAGCTGTTCAGTCTGTGCATTGTAGTTACCACGATTAAGAAAATTATTGAGCAAAATATAATTACAATACAATAAATAATAAAAAGGCTTAAAAATGAATAAAATATATAGCAAAATATTTTACAGACACTCTAACATTACTAGAAATAATAATGAACATATATTGCACTAAAATTGCTAAATAAAGTATTTCTGAAGACTCAAAGCAAGCTTCAATATAAACCCCAGTTTTATATATAGTGGTTAGATAGAGGGAAGTGTTATATCACATGACGTATCATATTATCACATGACGTATTATATTACATGACAAGATTGTATTAGAAAAAGAGCAAATATATACTAATAGTTAAGTTTAAATATGCATGAAAGGTATCCTGTTGAACATTTAACATTTGCTGTAAGTGATAAACAGTAGAATATTTAAAGTATTACAGATTGCAATCTGCTGATTCAGTTAATATTTTGCAGCAGCTCAGTCTTTGCACTATAGTTAGTACGATTAAGAAAATTATTGAACAAAATATAATTACAATACAATGAATAATAAAAATGGCTTAAAAAAGTGAATAAAATACACAGCAAAATATTTTATAGACATTCTAACATTACTAGAAATAATAATGAACATATATTGCACTAAAATTGCTAAATAGGGTATTTCTGAATACTCAAAGCAAATTTGAATATTAACCCCTAGTTTTATACATAGTGGTTAGATAGAGGAAATGATATATGACTTGACGTACCATATAAAGATTGTAATAGAAAATGCGCAAATATATGCAATACATTGATAGTATATACATAAATAAAACATATACTAATTGTGAAATATTACAATGCATTATTTAATCACATAAAAAACCTGCATTGTCTGTTCACAGTTTATAATGGTTTACAATGTTTAGGAAATATAATGCAAAATTAGACATTAAAATTACTAATTGATAAACTTTGCTAGGATATTTAATATTGCACATTACATTGTGCCGAGTCAATCAATATTTTTCAACTCCTTAATCTGAATAATTATTATTATCAAAATAATAAAAATTAATTTCTAAACAAATACAATACCTATTAATATTTTATGACAAAAAGTGGAGAAATACCTTACAATAATTTTTACCCTTTACCAAACTGTTCTTATGATGAAATCCGTTGCTCAGTTATGGCATTATCCTTACAGAGTTCGGATCCTTTTTCATAGATAAAGGAGATTATGTTTTTTATCTTATGCAGAAGAGAAGGAGTTTTGCTAGCATAGCGGAGAAACGGAGTAAGTTCTTCCGAGTTTTTAGGCGCTTTTAGGTGCCATTGTTTTGTGAAATCACATTCAAACATATAATGAACAATGGTCCCAACCTGACCGCATGAACAAGCACTATTTGGAGCCATGCCCCTTTTATTGAGATACTCCGGTGTTGGAGTATGTCCAGAAAGAAACTGTGCTTCTTTGTGGTCCTTGACAAGGAAATCAAGAGAGACAGAGGGTTTAAGGCTGTATGTCCATCTACCTTGTTCTGCCTCATTCCATTCTTGTTGCCAGGCCATTAGTAAATGGTTACGTAATTATTGCATTGATACATGATATTAATATGTAGGAGTGACTGCGTGTATATGTTTAATAAATTTGTATAATTTGCTCATATATATATATATTTAAACTAATGGCCGTGATGTTTAGATACCGTTATTTGAGGTTTAAAACCAGTTTAAAAGTGTTGGGGCTACTCTTAGTTCCCGAATGGTGCATTTTACACACTTTTTGAAATTTAAAGACTCACAATTTATACTTTATCATTGCATTTAAAAAACTATGTGTTTTCTGTCTTAATCAATTTCTATTTCAGATTAATTTCTTTAAGTTTACTCTAGGGAGCTATCGTTGAATGGCAAAATATGTCTAATGTTGCTTTTGTATTCATTGCTGTTTTTAAATGAATAAAAAGCTTAAGTTTTCAAAGGAAAACATAAAAAACAGTCTAAATAAAACATAAAATTATCTAATATAAAATATCTAAATAAAACAGTCTAAATAAAACATAAAATTAAACTTAAATTGTTTCTACATCATTATAGATTTATAGAGCATATAATTAAGTTCATTGTATGAATAATTTAACTAAAAATATCCAAAAAATCAATATTTTCTGATTTGAAAATACTACGCATCACAAAAAGTTTGAAACTATTTTATATTTGAGTCATGATTGTTAAAGGAAAGTAAATTTGAACAAGTGACGGAGAAAAATTTTAAAATTTCCAAAATATTGTCTGCCACGTCCTATATGACATTTTTCTTTAAAGTAAATCTTGCAGAAAAATTTCACTTGCAGTAAAATATTTTGCTTAAATCTTTCAGACTTTTTTTATGGAAGTAAAGCTTCCTACAGCGAAAACTTTTTCTTAGAATACTTACACTTTTTTCACTGAGATTTACAAAGTATGGAAATGACTGTGTTTGACAATTCTGACGGTCAAACTATGGCCATATAAACGCAGAATCTTTTAAATAGCTTAGTGTCCGGTCAAATACATGAAGTAGAAATGTCTTGAAACAATTTTTATTGAAAAAGAATTACAAAGGTTCAATTGTGAGTATACTACTAAATAATAATAATAAAATACTACTATAAATAATAATGATATATAATTTAATATCTGATTAAATGTATTTAACTGTTTACCCAGACGCTTTTATGCATTGCATTTTGAAATTTATAATGAAAATAAATAGCCAGGGTTTCTTTTTCACTTAAAACTTTCAATTAAATATGAAAAAATATACATTAATTAAAAGTGTTAATTTAGTTTCATAGTTGGTTCAAGATCTGCTTAATATTTCGGAAACGATTTTTAGTAACCTTAGAAATGATGAGAGGTTACCATTCATCTTAACTGTGATAAAAGAGGATGTTTCGATAGTCTACGATTGATTAAATGCGAGACAAGCTTGAAACAATTTCCGTCTTGCATAGGGAATCTCCTAAAATGAAGCTCTTTAAGATTTTGGATAATTTAATGTGACTGCTTGCTGTGTACAATTTAGTGGAGTATTTACATTCAATAACTCTCTTAAACAAGTAATTTAACTTATTTTGTCTGTCAATATTGATGGTAATACTGAATCTATGAGAGTTATGAATTTCACACTTTGAATAATAACAATATTATAGATATAACAAATATATCAAAGATAGTTTTGAAAAATTTAAATAATTTTCTTATACACTGTATTTAATTCTTTAAATTTTATTAGCAAAAAAATAAAATTTGTGATAAAAAATCAAAAATTTTCAATGATTAATGTCCTAGAAAAATTTAAAAACTTACCCTTTTTTAAATTAGGGATATTTTAATTATTCTTTGTTAGACAGCTGCATTTATAATTATTTTGCTTTTTTAAATAATCGTAATTTTTAAAAATATCGTAAAACACTTTTATAATTTCTTATCGATATATTATTATTAAAAATCTTCATAAGAATTAATATATATCGATAAATGCATATCTCGATAAAAATATATCTTTTAAAGGAACACCTAAAATTAATTTTTATAAAATATTCCGGTGCTTATACATAGTGACATTCAGTATATTTTTTTCACAACTCAACATGTATTATAGGAGAAATCCTTTATTAAGGTTAAGAATTTGGCAATCACACTTTCGTGAAGGAAACTACAATTCTAAGCCTATGAATAGGCATTTTTTCATGAACTCTGAGATGAAAGTAAAACTATCAAGCTATTAAATAAGCTTTTTGGACTTATATTTATCCTAATATTGTATATCATTTAGCTTCACGGTACATGAGTTTTGATAATTTCTAATTTTTATGCTTATATAATGTAATATCCCTTTATGAGAGTGTAATGAAACATCCTTCAGTGAACACAAAAGCAGTTATACTACTACATAAACACATATTGCACAAAATGTATTAGTTAAATAATTTTGATCCATGATTCATACAAGGCACATAATTTTTTGATTTATTTGTGTTAAATAGATTTAATTAATTTGTCACCATCCATGTTTACCAAGACAAGTTAAAGCTAACTGTGCGCAATATATATTGCTCAAACAATTTTACTATCGAATTTTCTAAAAATATACAATCTAAAGCTATTCAAATTATGATATCTGTTTAAAACTTTATCTGAGTTAATCAATAGATATAAATAGCTTATTGATTATTGTAGTTTGAGTTTTACTTAGAAAACAAAATTTACTGACAAAGATTACATTTCTATCATTGATTATATTTCTCTTTTATCAATTATTGCCTTTTTTCAACTGTTAAATATTGTTAAATTTTTAACATTAATAATTTTAAATATGTAATCAGCAACGAAAAAGACTTTAAAATATTACGTGAAAGTTTTAGCCCTGTAGTGAAACCCGCTCATCAAACTTTTAAATCACACCTACAAATAACCTTTTGCTCTATCTATATTTTAAAATATAAGCAAAGAAATTTTGTACTCTAAGGAAAGTATAAATTTTTTAAGCTAAGAAATATTTGCTAGCAAATAACTTAAAGATGATTGTTTTCTAAAATCATTTTGTAAATATTATAAATGTGATTTTTATGTTTAATAGCATTCATTATTCAAAGGATCTGAAATTCAACGTTACAATTTTAAAATTTATGTTCATTGTCTAATGTATTAATGAGCCCTTTGCAGTGACATTTTTCTCTGAAAAATAATAAAAATTAAGAAATTATGAAAATATATAATGTTTTCTTATTTCTTTGATAGCATAAACCAGCATGCACAAAATCCTTAGTGAAGTACATTGCAACAAGTATTGGTGAAAAATGATATAATTGAAATATTGAGCCTTAATATTGAAAAAACTATAAATGTTTGGTATGTTAGTTTAATTTTCAATTACATATGTATCGTAATAACAGTCATTTTTCAAAAATAGGCTATAATGGTAGGACTGTAAGTAACTGTTGCATCTGTATAAAAAGTAAGATTATATACTATGACTGTAATTGTACAATTGTGTAATGTAAATTATTCAAACTATGTGCTATGCACTTTATAGGGATAGTTCATGGCTACAGTTACAAATTACAATGCTACTTTTAAACACTATTTGTGATTAATTTTAACATTTCTTAAAAATTTCATGTCAATGCTATTTTTAAGTATTTTCAATATGAGTATAAAAAATAAGATGTTTTATTCATCTATTTTTAACTGCTTCTAAGTAGTTTCATTTTAAAACTGAAAATATTTTGCATAAAAACCATTTACTTAAAAGAGATATATACAACAAAAAAACGAAGTATTTAAGCCGACAAAGCTCTTTCTTGAGAAAAGAGTAACTCATTTTAATTGACTAAAATATTTTCCCCTGTTATAATACGCCTTTAAAAACATAAGATTTTTCCATTTCCTGTGATTCTCTAAGCTTATTATTATAACAAGAAAATTGACTTTTCCATAATACATTTCAAAGAATTGAATATAAAATTGAATAATCATCATCCCACTTACAATTAAAGTCTTTAAATGTTTCTTTAATTTTATTATTTGCACTTTTAGCACAAAATACTTAGTGAGTATTATTAGAAGATAAAACTTTAAAAAATAGCATTAAAAATATTTAAACATATCATGATGCCTATAAAATGTTTTGAGAAAAATAGTATTTCTTAATATAAATATTAAGTTAAAATATTTCATCTTAGAAGTAACAAATCCCAACAAATTTGAAATTCTAAACTATCTCATTATTCATTTATTTTATTTTTGCTGAGGAATATAGAAAGTAGCTATGCAACAAGAAAACTTTAAGCAGATTTCTTAAAATACTTGTTAGTCCAAACATTTTTGAATAAAAACAGAATTCTTGTGTTTATAAGTACAAAAGCTGGCAGTTACGTAACGCATAACAGTAAAATTTCAACAATAATTTTAAGATTAATTTTTGGGCAAACAAATCTAATAAACAGTGAACGTTAGTGAGATCAAATTTAACGTCAAAAGAAATAAATATGTAAAAAAAATAAGACATAGTTAATGTATATATAAATAAATCTATAACATGCCCATTGAAATGCATTGTGTTTTAGGAAGAAAAAATTTTAAATACAAGTTAGATTTTTTTTTATTTCTTGTTAACTTAGTTCTTAATAACTTATAGTCAAGCAACTTTGTTGAAAGAAAAAACAAAACACTAAATTATTTTCCAATATGTATGTACATTTATTTACTACAAATTTAAAAACAATTTTATGTTATGTTATTTTAATTGAGTTGGGGGTTTATGAAACACACGTAGCTATTTAGAATGTTTGGTTTCAGTCGAACTCATATTTTCAGAAATAGATCAATTTATCATTTAAAAATATAAAAAAAATTCTGCTTGTTCTAATTAAAAATTCTCTTCATATAAATAGAATAAGAAATACTTATATTTATGTGACTAGAATTTTTAATAAGATTTACTTATTGGTATACAATTTTCCGAAACCTTGAAATCGCTTAAATTATTTATGAACTAGTACTTCTAGTTTCCTCATTTTATTATTGTTGATAACGCACCATAACAAATTTTCAAAAAAAATTTTTAATGAATTTGTGGAAAGAGAAGAGAAAAAGAATCAATTCAACGAAAAATATAAATTCTGATATGTTTAAAATATCTGGCACATTATATAACATAATTATAACAGGAGAATTTATAAATTTTTTGAATTTTCAAAGTCTAAAAATTTAATTCCAAAATCGATTTATTTTGAAAGCAAGAAAAATAGATATTCATTTTTTTATGAAATAAGTCTAACAAAATAATTGCGTTAATTTGAAGTTTGTTATGAATTCTTAGAAAGCTTTTTTATGGGTAACATGTCGTGAATACAGCTAAAAATGCAATTAAGAAATTTTTACCTTATCGTCAAAATCTTTTAAAAAATAGCTTCACAATTTTTAATATCAATTTTATGCCTTATTGTTCATTTTTTTATGATCTTCATGTTTGAATTTTCGATATTTTCTATGATATTCTTTTGTATGGGAAAATGTGGGGATTGTTTCCTTTCCGAGTCGTTTTTTACTAGAGTCGCATGTGCGTTTGCCAGTTGTTTTTCTTTGATTTCATCTAAATGATATCAAATAAAATTCTTATTTCAAAAATATGTTTCTGTAATGGTTTTCATGGCTCTCTTTATTTCTGATGAATTCTCAGTGTAACTTCTATTTCTACATCAAAAAGCTTTTTTACTTTTGTCCTTCATTTCATTGTTTAAAGAAAATTGTCTAAGCAAGGGTTACAACTGCAAATGAGAAGCTATTTGCCTAACCAGTTTTTCTCTCTGAATAGATCTTTTTTATAATTTATGGGTTCTGATCCCTTTCTTCCCTTTAGTTTTCTGCAGAATTAAGAGCAACTGGCTCTATAATAGACTTTAAAATTACTCAATTCTTCACTATACATGGGAAATTCAACAGCTACCTCCATCGTTTCCATGCCAAAAACTGACGTGTGCATCTAAAACTTCTGGATTGTCAATTCTTCTCACATTCTTCTTGAATGTACATTTGTTTCTCAAGAAAGGAATAATAGATGGCCTCAGATTCTGTCAGACCTAGTGAAGAAAGAGAATTTTGTATTTTTAAAAGTTTATCTATTTTCTGTATTTTAACTCCTTTTTTCTTTTATATCTTGTTTTTTACTCTCTTCTTTTTTATTTTTTTTATTATTTTTTTCATCTCATGATTTATTTTTATGTTATTAGGTAGTTCATTTGTTGTGCCTTCGGGCCCCATATGATACCCCTTAGTACCAGGGAGATATTTTTGCTCTTTCAAATAAAAAAAATATATTCTCTTTTTTTAATGCATTGAGTATTATACAAGCTTATATTCAATATTTTTATTTCTTGCTACGAAAGCTTCACTATTACTAATCAAGCTGAAAAAGACATCAATTTATCTTGTTTGTTTGAATCAAATGTTCCCTACTAATTAACTGATGCATTAAAATTTTATAACTGGATATTTTCCTCTGCTCATTTTTATTTGAATTTGAATTTATATAACTCAAATTTAACTTACAATGTCACAACTATTGACCTCTCGTTATCGCCATCATTTATTTTAAACTGCTATTTTATAAGTTTCAAAATAGCTTAATGTTACTCCAAAGTATACAGATAGTCTTGTATACCCAGTATATAAAGGATGACAAAAAAATCAAGAATGTCCAGTAATTTATCAACTGTTAAAAGTATATTTATAGTTGTAAAAAATTTCAAATATAATAGATTAGTTTTTAGGAAATTCAGATTATTCCGTTTCATATGAATAAACTAATTTTTATGTTTTCATATTCTCCTCAAACTCCTGATTATGATATTTAGTGATATTTGTGTTTACAAGCTTGCATTTAAGAATAAATTATATGTTGTTAAAATTAATTAGGTTACTATAAACACACGGATTAATATTAGTATTAATTATAAACATTAGGATATTGTTGTTTCCCAACCCTAGCATAAATATTTGCTGTTACCTTTAAATTGTAGGTTTTTGTTTAATTAGCTGTCATGTAATGGTCAACAAGTAAGGGTTGAACAATAAAAATCCAACTAGAGAAATCTAACAAAAGTCCAAATGCTCACTGATTGAAATAAATTGTTTTTTAAATTTTACAGTAACACATATTGTATAATGTATCATTAAAAATTGCAATAAATATGTATTTATATTATATCTCAGTTCTGAGCAGTTCTCATCAAAAATAAATAAAAAATACATAAGCCAACGATAACGAAAGAAAAAAATTATTTTGTAGTATTTATGTAAACTTCAATCATTAAGCAATAAATTTAACACAAAAAGTGATAACTGAGAAATGAAAAATTTATAATGTACCAGTAAATTGTGAAAATTTTAAATTCGTAAAATGTAAGGAAATATACTATAATTTTTTATATACAGCCACATCAATATTAAAATAAATGTTATAGAAAAATCGCCTATACATACATACATAAGATATGTTTTAAACTAATTAATCAACCTAAAGTTCATGCTTAACATGAATAAACAGCATGAGGCACAAAATTTTGCTTAGTTCAATAGCAAATCTATTGAAACCAATGTGTTAAATAACAGAATGAATGTTACTAATTTTGCTATTATCAAAATTTTAGGAAAAGAAAATTAAATGAAACTTTAAAATGTGGCTTATCATTGCCAGTATGCTTGATAATTTATCAAGTTATATGTTATAAAAAGCTTTTTATATTGAGTTTAATAGTATTTTTATAGCAAGCACTGCATAAGGATCGTTGTATTTCATTACTTTTGAAATTACATTTTTTGGTCTATATTTTTTTATTTGAATATAATCTACTTATACAAATTACTTTTAATAATATTTAAGATTTTACTTTTAATAATATTTATATACTATATATTGTAATAACACATTTCTTTAATTTATTACAATATTTCTATTTTTAAAAAGATTTATATTGTTTTGTATATAACTTTCCTGAAGTTAACGAATCAAAAAAGTACATTTTTGATTATTACCACGTAAACACAATAATGTACTTCCAAAACAATTAGTAGAATAAGAATGAGATTTAATTTTCAAATATGGTGAAATAATTAGACTTCTCCTTTGAATTTATGCAGCAGTACTGAATGCTGCATTGGATAAAAAAATTCTTTCGACTTAAATGTCTTTCATTTGTATGAATCATATTCTTTTGAGTTATTTCAACCTGTCTTGTCTAGGTTATAAATTGAGTTACCTTTGTAACCATAGGAACAAAGTATGGCCTACACTGAACATTTTTCTTTTTCTCAGTTATAATCACTCTTTAAGAAAGAATATTTATCATCAATGGCAGGAAATTTCTCTTGAAACTCTGAAAAGTATTTCAAAGCTAGAAAGTTGTGTATTCAAGTTATTGATGCAAAAACATTTCGCGTGTTTATAATTTCTACCACGTCAAAGAATTTTTAAATGATATGTCTATAGAATTGAAAGTAAAGGAAGAAAATTGTAATTTCATGTTATGAAATATGATACATGAATATTATATTTTTATTATATTTTTACACATATTTTTATTCCCTTACGAACAAAAGGTAGAAAAGAATCAAATTTCATTGTTGCAAAAAATATTATCTTGTAAATAATTTTTTCAGAATCTTCTTTAACATTATGTTTTAAAACTATCTCTCTGGGACCATATTATTTTCTTTAGAAAATAGCATGACAGAATAAACATTTTAAATTGCTAGCTAAAGTAAGAAATACATATAACGCTTCACATATTAACATAGATAGATGTGAAATAGAGTAATAGGTATTGCAATGCATATTCATTTTTCTGAAAAAACGCCTTTTCAAAATACAAAAAAAAATTGGCAACAACGTCTGAAATAAAGACATGATACAATCAAATTTATCAATTAATCCAGATTTACATGATAATCAAATAAGATAAACGAGGTAGGTTTCAATAAAAATAGTTTATGCAAATTTTAGGTGAAAAGTATAATCAGTACCACCATTTTCTGATATTATGAGCTAAGATTATCTTATCAGAAATGTTGATTTAAGTTTTTTAATCATATTTTGATTGCCTAAAAATAATTCAATAAAAATCTTCTTAAATTTATTCCATACATGAATGCAAAAAGAAATTCTGTGTTATTTCTTAAAATGACAATTCCAGAACATTTAAAACTAATATCTGAAATAATTAAAGGTCAAAAATTCCACAAAAATAGAATAATGGCTAACATATACATCAGAAATACAACTGAAGGAAATCATTATAACACTTCAATCCTTTTTAATAGAAGAAAAGTAACTAATATATTATGACATCTTTAAATATTTCTAGATGACAAGAATCATCATTTTTAACACTTCACTTGTTTGAAAAGAATATATTCTTTATTAACAGTAACTAAATATTCAGACCTATGATGTACATAATATATATGTATATGATACACTCAATTAGAATTCCCTTTTTTTTATATGAAAAACTCCCCTCATAAACGAAATAATAAAAATTTAAATACATTTTTAAGTCATTTATAAGCATTTCCTTAATGTTCCGCTTCTATAATTATTTAAAAAAGGATTTCTTAGTTTAAGGAATGCTCAGAAGACGATTCTTACTGCTTCGGATTTTAACTTTTGAGAGTATTTCGAATTATTTTATTTAACTGTCACACAATATTTTCAGTCACATCCAATTCCTATTCTAATTTAAAAATTAATTTGATTTTACTTGAAGAAGTCATCATTTATAATTCATATTCTATAATTATATTATTAGTTTAATTAGCAAAAATGGAAATATCTCTCAATATAGGAGGATTACTTATAAAAAATTAACTAACAAATGTAATGCATAATTAGCAAAAGTATATATATATGTATATATATATATATATATATATATATATATATATATATATATATATATATATATATATATATATATATATATATATATATATATATATATAGTAATTTTTTACAAAGTGGCAGTCTAAAATGCGGTATAGCATTCAGTACATTCGGCTTATTTGTGGAATATTTCCCTCACACGGCTCCATCGAAAATATAAATTACGTTTCGAAAAAGTCTCATTACAGACAAAGAAGCTCTTTTGTTTAACGCATGTGTGTATTCTGTAAAACATCATTACTTCATTAAAACATAAAATAATTAGTAGTCAAATGTCTTTATTTAAATTAATCTTTTCCTTCAAAATCTCTCAGGAAATTAATTTCTATAGAAAAGGAAATCAGGAAATGAATCGTTTTTGCTTGCGATTTTTTGTCATTTAAGTGCAGTGCAAATTGTCAAAAAAGTATATAAATCCATTTCAATGTTATTTTAAATGTATTTTTTTGAGTAAAAGTATTCTTACTCAGAAATATTTATTCTAACATAACATTTTTTTAATTTCTTTACAAAGATAACACTAATTATTTCACAATTCTCATTAATGAAAAGGCGCATATTTAAATTTATTTGAAATAATTTACTTATTTTATTATTGCTTAAACATTTCATTTATTTATCATTAATATCAATTATTTTTGAGAAGATTACTTCATTGTTTGAATCACGAATATTAAATTCAGTATAGAGAAAAAGATAAATATTTAGTTTTTAAAAAATAAAATGTTATTTGTTTCGTAATTTAAATTTTTTTCACAACAAAAATTCGTTATATTCATACATTAATGTAATTTTTTAAATTTAATTATCATTGAATTTTAAATACGCGCGTATTAATTCATACATTAATAAAATATGCTTATCCTAGTCAGATTATACATTTTTTTTATTTACACAGGTGAACTAATATATACTTCATACAACTCTGAGGAACATTAAAAAATATGGCTGAAGCTGGACCATCTCCTTGTACTTGCAAGGCTGGAAAGAAAAAGTCTGGATTTATGAAACTGGTTAGTAAACTTTTTTAAAATGTGAAATTTTATTTATATACGTATATCTATAAAATATGTTGCAGGTGCAAAATATGTTTTGAGAAAATATATAATTTTTTTTGGTTGTAACACAACATTAAATTCTTAGGTTCAACTAATTATTATAAATAATTTATTAATCTTATCCACACCTGTCAAAATCATATTTCATTGCCCTTGAATATCAGTTCATTGTAAAATATAAGAAAATAAGTATTCAGGCAAAAATTAAATTGTAAATATCCATTTTTGACGTGTGAAAATGAAAAGTTGAATTACATTTGCTTATATTACATTTAATTACATTACATTTGAATTGTAATAGTAATTTAAGAAAACAGAATGACCATATCAAAAATTTGAGGTCGAGGTTTCAAAAATAATTTGTGCTACATTTTATTTAAAAAATCAAAATTGTGGATGTAAAATGCAAATAGGGAAAAAAAACTGAAAAAGCTAGACATACTTTTTTTTACATTATATGTTATTTGAAAATTATCAATCTTCTGAAAAACCAGGAAAATATCTGAATATACAAATAAAATTTTAGTATTTTTAATTCATTGTTCAATTTCATCAAAATTATTCGTAACACAAACGCTTGTACTTTTCTCATATTTTATTTTCTACCATTATTATTGAATAAATTTAATTCATCATCACACTGGCTACAATTATTATAGGACAGAAAAGGAGCATTTTTCTGTCTGATAATAAATAATCAACACCTAAAAGAATTGTTCTTTTTAAAATTACGTTTTCTCTGCTAATTTTAATGATGTATCATCAAGACATTATTTCATACAAATATGTTTCATCTTCAAATTTTACTTTCGTACAAATTTAAAGAAACCTGTTCAAAATTTCGAGATATACGTCCTAAAAAGATAAAAAATATCTTCTTAAGAAAGAATAAGCTATAATTTACTTTGAATTATCTGAGCATAAATCTTTTTTTGTAAATTTTATTTTTTGGGCCGCATTTCTCTCCTAGCAATTTCTAGCATAAAATTTTCTCCAACCTTATTTCTCTGGATATGTACTTTTGACCGTAAGCTCGCAGCAATTTTTCTCTCTGAAATAAGTTTAATGCCTTTATTTAAATTCAAGAATTGAAAATGAATTTTTAATAATGTAGTTTAATACAGCTGACCAAATTTAATCTGTCACATAATGCCACTAGAGTAAAATACTGTAATTTTATAAGGCACAATTTTAACAGTACATACAGTATATTCAATTTTATTCTTGAATAAGACGAAAGTAATGTTTTTATTAAATGCCCTAAAGATAAATTTCATGTATTTTATTTAATAATGGATAAATTAACTTCCTTAAATATCTTAATATTTTTATGCCACAGTTTTCATTTAATTTAACTTCATTATTTATACTTTTATGCTTACCTTACATATAGTAATTATGATTTATGTATTAATTATGTTTTCAAATTCTTAGATATTTTGACAAAATATGAATGTTTTCTTTCCATTGAAACAATTTTTAGAATTAACAGCTTAAATTTAGGATTAATATCAATTAACCCATTATAAAAATTTTAAATTATCATGGATTAGAATCTTTTTAAAATCCAAAATTTAAATTTTTATACGCTTAAAGAATTCTTAATGATAGTATATCAAAATTTGTTGTATGTAACTCAAGTCTAAAAAAAAATAAATTAATCAAAAATGAATTTAAAATGGAAATCGATAAAGATGCACCTACTATGGCTACTATGTTTCTCAAAATTGTTTTAAGATCATATTTAAATGATTTCTTTAAAGTTTTTGATAAATGTTTATAAGATTGTTTAATTTTCAGTGCAATCTTCTAGAAAAATGTAATGTGGCTTGGATTTTTAATTCGATCTTGCAAAATTTTGAATTAATTTTTATTATCAGTAAGCTAAACCTCTCTAATTTCTCACGTAAAATGCAGCAAAGGATAGTTTTATATATCTTTAAATTTTTTTATAATTATTTTTCAGATGTAACTGTCATTTTAAAGATACTTTATGCAATTTGTGACAAAAAGTCTGGAAATAAGTACTTTTGTCAGTACTTGTTTTATTTATTCAATGTTGTAAAAGAAAAATTTCTATTTTTCTTCATTAAACGTATTTATTGTAATTATTAATGTATATATATATAAAGTGTGAAGTAAATTTTATATTTTAATTCTGATTACATTCTACACTCACATAAATATAGAGAAAATAGATACAAATCTTAAAACTGAGAAATATAAATTTTTATCATGAAAACTCAAGTCGCGCTTGTTATTAAAACACACATTGATTACAAACGCAAGAATAATTTTCAGTGGATTGAATTCTCAGAAAAATATATTCTTGTGGACAGAGAATAAAAAAATATTATGATTCTCTAATTAAGAAAATTAAATTAGATGTTGCTGACATCTTTAACATAATTTATTTTAAAAAATTGAGATTTTCCTCCCAAACAAATAAATAGTAATTTAGTATTATAATAATTATTAATTTTCAGGGAAATAATTTAATAAGCAAATAAGTATAACCCCATTTCTTACGTTACTTTATCAATAAATCTTTATATTTCTTACTTTTATTTTGAATAATTTCAAAATAATAGCAAAATTAGAGCAAATAGATAAATCATAACATACTGATAAATTTATGAATAATTTTCTATATATAATATTAAAGTTTTTGACTCTAATCAATAAAATAAACGTTCTTTAAAAACACTGACTTATTTTGATTTCTAACTTAAATAAACTTTTAATTAATGGTAACTTTATTCTATATGATTAACTGATTTTTATTTTGAAATTCACAAAGTTCATTGTTGCTCATGTTATTAAAACATTCAACATAAAAATAGTGTAGCCCATAAAATCTTAAAATATACAGTCTGAATATCATTTCGTCTCTACAATTTTTAAGTTGACTAAATATTAATAATCTTAGAAATATAGTAGGATGTTATTTTATTAGCAATGTAGCATTTTATTACATGTTATTATAAATTTTTGCAATATATTATGATAGAAGAATAGTATTATTTTATAATGTAACTATAAATCAAATAACAAAGAATTTGTGTTTTAAGCATTGTAATTAATTGTACTGTAAATACATTATTTTTAATGGTAATCAAATTTATATAAAAATTACTAAGTATAAAAACTTTCTAATATTATAAATTAAGACAAATGAAATTATTTTTCTTTCTTCAAACCCTTTTTCTTTTTTTCTTTCTCATTTTATTCTATTTAATACGAGTATATAATTTAATTTTAAGTTATTTTAAAATTCATTTTATTATTTTATCCTTACATCTTTAAGAATTTTAGACAATATTAACTTAATCAATTTCAAGTGTACATCAAAAAAATATTTTCATAATTATTGAAAAGAATATGAAAATAATTAGCTCTTATCTTAATAGTTACAATATAAAATTTATATTTCCTGCATATTGAAAACGTTAAATTCCTTGTCTATGAATTAATATTCAGCTAATTTTTTTTTTATCTTACTTAAAGCATTTTTAGTATGGAAAAATTATAATCATTTCTCATACTTGAATGTATAATAAATAATATTTTTAAATTCATTATTTTTAATCATAAATCATATGCACCTGTATTTTCAATCAAACTTTATACTTTTAATAAAAATGCTTTTAATGAAATAATCGTTTCTATTTTAGAACAGTAAATCAAAAATTACTTTTTTATAAGGCATATCCTTTTTTAGCAATTTATGTGGTTGAAAGATTTCTAAGCAAATTTTTCAAAAAGAAAAATCATAATTTACTAATAAAAACTTGTTAACATGAAAAACTGAAGAAACTACGAGATAATTTTAAATCAATTTTTTAACTTATTAACTTCTTTCTTTCGGTTTTTTGATAATGTTACGATAATCAAGATGATTTCTCTCATATTTCTTTATTATTTTTAATAATTCATTAATAATTCAATCATATACAGCTATGTAAATTTTTCTCTTTCACTTACTTAAAGAAAAATAATGATAAATTATTTGTTTAAGTTATAAGAGTAGCTTATAACATTTAAAAAAATTCATCAATAAATTAAAAATTTATAATTGGCAACTCTATAAGGAAATAAAAAGTAATGAGATTTTCATGTATATTTGGTATTAAATATATCATTATCACATTAGCAATACTTCAGAAATTTTAATATTCAATTAAAATTAGGCATTTCTCTTCTCAAATTATTAGATATAAATTACTTTAAGTTTGTAAATATTACCACAACAAATTAATATAAAAAGTTCATAAAAAGTCATAAAGAGTTCTTGATGGGACATTCAATTCAAACATGCAATTTATGTGATTTAAGTTTCAGCAGCATGAATTTTAATTTTTAATTTTTCACAAAATGTTTTCTAAAAACTTTTAACTTAAATATTTTAGACACTTTAATGAAATATAAGCCAAAGGGTCTAATATTTACAAACAATAAAATGAATATTTCATCAAACCCAAGTTTACTGTATATTGAACTCGATTCAGTAAAAAATCAAATTCTATGTATTTAATACAAGTATGCTTATCAATTTGCAATTAAAAAATTCAGTCAAAGGGAAAAGAATTTCAATTTAATATATTTACCTACTTGGAGTAATACATCTATGAAATTTACAATAACAAAAATACAGCTAATTTTTAACTTTTGAGCACCCTGCAGGGTAAATGTGATCAAAATTTAAAAAGATTTATCTAGCTCTTTTTACTAGTGAAATTTAGTAAACATAGTTTGCTAAACATGAAATTTTGATTTTTGAATTAATATTTTGTTCGATAAAAATGGCAGGGATGTGAATGTAAATTGTGTAATAGCTAACGGATACAAGTTTAAGTGTTTTTCTTGACGATTATTTTAACAGTAATAAATTTTCATCTCTCTCATTTCATCTTACTGAATATTCCCCAACAATTAAACAATCCCTTATAAACTGTAGTTATTTATTTTATCAAACAAGAGCTTTTCTAATGGTTCCACTCCTCTCAATTTTTCCCTTCTTATACAAATTAATGAAAAAAATTAAAGTAAATAAATTCATATATATATATATATATATATATATATATATATATATATATATATATATATATATATATATATATATATATATATATATATATATATATATATATATATATAAACTTTCTTAATGTAACGTAACAGAATTAAGTAAAGTATACGTAATAAGCATTAAAAAATAAATAATAAAATTATATTAAAATATATTGCATTACTCCTCATTGTTGTTAACCGTCAACAAAATTTAGAACAATTCTTCATATATGAACGTTTTTTAAAGTTCAAATTTCTATTGAAATAAACATTATGTTATACATGAAATTTAATTTTTACTTCAATCAATATAAGAATAATCACATAACTTAAAATATATTCGACTAATTTTAAAATTGTAAATAGTTTTGGAAAGAAAGCAAATATGTATGCTGAAAACTTGCCCGTCATACCACTGCTATTACACTAAAAATGGAATATTAAAAATTGTAAATGATGTGCTATTGTACTTTTAGTGTTTACTGACATATGCATTACTCTAAAAAATTTAAGAATTTAACCATCTGGTTAATCTCGACAGTATTTCAATTTGTAATTGAAAAGTATGTGTTCTCCTGATTATTAAATCAATCTTATAGGAAATTTTTTGACAGGGAGCCTTATCCAATTGTACTATACTAATTTCATCTAGAAGCACAGTAAATGAATACCATTTTCAGGGATGTTTAAAAAAAAGAAAGAATTATTTTAAAAAGGGACAAAAGAAGCAAACCATTCCAAATAAAGTATCGCTTATTCTATTACATTTCTCCCAATAATGTTTTGCTTTCTGACAGTGTAATCATTTTAGAAATGATTTCCAATCGGTAAAAGACTCAAACAAACTTGCCAATTTACAAAAATGTAAGAAAACATTTCATCTCAAGAAGCACCTTTAAATTCTTCACTTGCAGAAGGTACAACTGCATGAATTGTACACTGTACAGATAGATGAATAAAGTGTTACGTTAAAGTGCCGCTAATAAAAGTACATTTCTGATGTTAGTAAATATTTATTTGATCTTCCATGATTCAATACATTACTAGAGTTTTCTTTCCTGTCTATATATCCATAAGGCAAGGAATATAAAGGATTCTAAATCTTCGTTGGTCCTGTTCATGTTAATTGTAATGCATTTATAACGATAGTTCAGTTTTCTATATTGTAATAAAATTTTGTATACTGTAATAATACTTATAAAGAATATTCTTACTATTGTGTTCCATAAAAGCAAATGTGTAATTTCTGAAATGATTTCTTCAGTCATCTTACTACCAACACTTGACAAATTCTTATATTTACCATAATTTCGGGAACATAAATTATTGCTTCTCTCAGCATCTTACTTGCCAACTTAAAACATGTTCATTTTATTTGATTGGCTATAAATAGCATCATCTGCAAACGTGTAAGTCAGTTTAATTCTTCTGCCCATATATATGTACATGTGTATAAATGTGCATGCACTTTAGGCTACAATGAATATTCTTAACATCTTATAAACTCACCGATCTTAAATTTTCGAAATTTATTTATATAAGTTACATTTAAAAATGCAATATGCATCAATTTTTTTATTAAATTTACATATGAAATTATTTTTAAAATATGTACAAATAGTATATATTTAAACATGAGTTGTTATATGTATCTTTTTTATCAACACATCAATAAATAAAATAATAAATAAAAGAAATTTTAACTATGAAATAAATATTTAAAAAAACTATTCTCTAGAACTAATGAGAATTTCATCTAAGTCTAGAAATTAAAATGACCCAATCAAGGCACATATTCTATACTTACCTAGAATTCAGTTTCACTAAATTTACATAAACTTGGAGAAATTAAATTTATTTTTGTTTTTGTGTGAATGCTGAATGATCTTTGAAAGTTCTAAACTTTTCATTGCAATCATAATTGTAGGCTGAGGAAAATATTTCTTTTGCGAGATCCATAAACCCTTCCCATTTTCTTTCTAAAATTAATATTGATTCTATTCAAAGACTTTCATTTAAAAGGAATTTGCCATGCAAATGAGAAAAAATCAACAAAGCAAAAACTATCTGATCCACAATCATAAAAAAATCTGCTTCTTTTTTAATTTTATATATATTTCCGTTTTATAGATTAAAATTTATCTAAAATTCATGAATTGCTAAAAGGATTTTCTTAACCATTCTTTTATTCACGTTCTTACAAAACTATTCATTTCGTAAAGAGAATTATATTTTTTTCCACTGTTTTATTCATTTTTTTCTCATTTTATTCATTTCTTACCTTACTATGTACCATTTTTCATTTTGTCCTATATAAATTTTTTAGCCTTTTCTTCCATGATCAAATAAATTCTTTTAAAACTGTTAAAAAGTATTCAGTTTCGCAAAATTTGATTTTACAAATTATTTTTCATCCACAAGTAATCCAAAACTTAATTATGTAATTACGACATTTGTGATTAAATAAACATATAATTTTCTCAATATCAAAGGAGGATTAGTGGGAATCGATATATTTTATATAAAAATTATTGTTTGAAATAGAGTAACTTCCAAGATATTCTTATAATATTTAATTATATGTTTTATACTCTGACATCAATAACGTCTGGATAATAGCTTATATCAGTTGATATAATCTTTCTTAATGTGTATAAAAGTCTTGATTTTTCAAGAATGATGTCTTTGTATCCAACTAATCATGAGTTATGATACAATTTACATTAATCCTGCCAAAGAGAGGTTTTCGGCAGTAGGCTGATAAAATTTTAATAGAGTTTACGTAAACTAATTAAACTCCTTATTATTGTCAAAACGAAACGATAAGGCTTGTTTTCTCATTAAATTTTAGAGAAAGTTTCAAATTAATGTGTTTGCCATTTTAGGAGTTTAATGGGATAACACTTTGAACTCAACCCCAATTAATTAATCTTCTTGAATCTCTTCAACTTCTAATCATCACCGTTCAACCTCAGAATTATTAAAGTACTTATTATCAATAAATATTAATTATTTTAAAAATTGGTGCGACTAAATTACGAGTGTATTGCTCAAGCTTATTTTGTCTACCTTAAAATTTTGTAATTAAATGTAATGTAAGCATTTCTTATTATTGGCAAATATAATAAAATTTACTAAAAATATGTTCATAAATATCCCAGTTACCTATGAAAACCCAAGTTACTTGTGTAATTTGTTTTAAATTTCAGTATATATAATAAGAGAAAATACTTGTTAAAAGTAATTTTATAATGTAAATTTTAGATATATAATTAAATGAATATATGTTTTACACAATTTTAAGTGAGGATTAATATATTTCTTATAATAATAATAATAATAATAACTATGGTTGAATTGTTTCAACCTCTTTGTAACTGTTATTGTACAAGCTAAAATTTGTACTTAAAGGAAACATTTTTCAAGCATTTTTGTAAATTGAATTCGAGTGATTGATTTAATTATTTGGAGCAAGATGAATAAAAAAAGGAAATATTATTTAAAAATTGTTACAATTTAATAATTTAATGAATTTCACAATGTGCTCACACAAACTTTAATCATGTTATTTAACAAAATTTTTATCCAAAAAGTAATCATTCTAAGACATACATTTAAACAAATTTTAACAATAAAAAGTTTCATGTGACAATTGTATCAGACTTTTTCTTGCCAATAAAAACACGTTGCTGTTAATTGGACAGTGTTATTAAATTCCATGTTTTCCACATACTCACAAACTAACATTATGATTATTAACATAAACCTACAATTTAAAAATAAAATTTGTTTAACCTACAATTTAAAAAAATATTTAAATAATTTACCACAAAAAAATTTCTTTCCGTTAATTATTTTTAAGTAACAGGAAAACTAAATTTTGACCTTGTATCAGGATTAAGGGATTTTGTCATTATATTCAATGCAGGTTAGAAATATAACTCACCGTTAGAAAATAAAAGACATTTAAAATTCAGTTTGACAATATAAATGAGAAATGATACTTTTAATTATATTGTTTATATCTTCCAATGATAATTTCCTGTTAGATGTTTGTTTATTAGTAGTGACTATGAAGTTCTGAGAATATAAGTAGTTTTATTCATTTTCTTGAAAATTTTCATATCCTATTATTATTTATTACAATATTCTTTTTGTTTGTTCTAATGGCACAAATTTTTTTACACAAATATTCATTTGCTTGCACTGGGAGGAATAGAACTGCATCATTTTAGGATATATTTAAACAAAAAGCTTTTGCTTTTTGTTTATTGAGAATTATTTTTAAATTTATAAAACAACCATAATTGTATATACTACAAATATTTAAATTATGAGAGATTTAATGCATTACTTACAAAATAAAGAAACAAAATTGTGACTATTGTGAAGAAAATTAAAAGAGCACTTGAAAAAAATGAAAATTTAAGCTCCCATTTATCATTTTTTGAAATAATGAGGTATTTAAACTACGTCACTGTAATATTAATTATATTGTATAATTTCATAACATCTAATCAATGTTAATAATCCGTCTTAATGGATGTACTTTAATAACCCATATAAATGGTTTTAATAAAATACTCATTTTTTTTCTTAATATACTAATAACACAGTGCATTATCTAATAAAATTAAGAACAATATTCTAAAATCTTTAAAAATAATAAAAAGTATTTTTAAAAACTATAATCACCAAAAAATAAAAAATAAATTAAATTAAAACACATTTTATTAAGGCGTTCAATAATGTTTCTTAATTGGTTTTGTTTATGGAATATTTATCTTTATATTGAACCGTCTAACTTTTCCCTACAGTTATATTCGTTTTTAAATATAAGCCACAGGTGAAATTTTGTAATTATAAGATACTAATAATTAATGGCATTTCATTTTTGTTGACAACTAAAACATTTTGCCAATTTTCTTGTTTATACTTGAAGCTTTTATTGATATAAAAGGATAATCGGAGAAAATCAAAAATAGTCTTAAAAAGGATATAATAAAATTTGATAAAATTAATTGAATTAAAAATGTATTCAAATTTAAAATCGAATGAAAAATCCATGAAATTTATGCATCTTTATTTTAGAAAAAAAATTTATTCTGAAGACTTAAAATGTTTTTATAAAAATTGTATTTTTTACTATGCATTTTATTGTAGTAATAACTCATAATTACAGCTGCATATTTAGGGAAAAAAAGTTTGCACAATTTAGAACATGTAGCAAGTCATTTTAAACACAAAGACTTCTTAGAAGCTTTTCGAAATTGAATCTTTAGAAAGTTTACAGGATATATTATTAACATTACAGTACAGTCTAAAAAGGAATAATGAATAACGTACTAAGGAAATACGTTTTCGAAATCTTATGAGTAAAAACGAATATTTTTTCTGAATATTAAAATACTTATGAAAGCAAAAAAAATCCATTGCTATTTTTGAAGACAGTAAATTTAAAATACAAAAACTGAAATTTCATTCTTTTCATAAATAATAAATGTTACGACGATAGGAAAAATTGTATTTAGATAACACATAATTAATATAATTTCATTTAAAAGCAATTCATTTTAACTATGTATTCATCATAATTAAATATATTGAATTTACGAATTATGTGTATTAAATTTGAACCCATTTTTCTGGTAATCTTAAGTAAAGAAACTTTGCAAATTATAATCATACTGTTGTGCTGTGAGCTTACGTGAATAAAACTGACTTTTAAAATTTAAATGAAACATAATTTATATTAAATAATATATAATAATGTAATCAAAATAATAGAGATAACAATTACAAATTTTCTAGTAAATTGATGTTGAAATTTATATTACAAAAGATACAAAGGATAATTTTTTTAAAGAGACATTTCATTTGAATGTTTCTGTTAAATATAACAAGTTAACTGGCTTACACATTAAAAATACAACTGATTTAAAATAAATCGCATATTCTTTCTTCCATGAAATATTTTTGTAAGACAACAGTCCATGTTCAGTTTTAATCTTTTAAAAGTTTAGAAAGCAGATTCAATTATAGAAAAATATTGAACGCATTCAATTTCGAATAAATTCATTACCAATACGAATAGTATTGGATAGTAAAACAAGATAACTTTTGAGAAAATATTACTGTTGGTTATTTTAAAATATGGATATGATGTAGATATTTAATATTGATGTATCAAAGTATCAAAAAATGAAACATATTTACGACTGGATATTTAATAGGAAAAGTTAAAGACACACTTATAAAATATTTCTAATACAATTTATGAGAAAGAAGTTTCTTTCATTGATGAAGTGAAAATATTCACAAAAGATTGCCTAACTTGGTGGGGAAAACTGATTCAGTATAAACAAAAAGTAATGTGATAGATAATTCTTTTGATAGGTATTTT
The DNA here is from genome assembly GCA_037975125.1 of Latrodectus hesperus. NCBI lineage: Eukaryota > Metazoa > Arthropoda > Arachnida > Araneae > Theridiidae > Latrodectus > Latrodectus hesperus. Next base: position 75,767,125 of record CM075854.1, read on the forward strand.
AGATTCTATTTTAAATTTAATTAGTCATGTTTGAGTCATTATTTTATTGCTGATCTCATTGTCTGTAATTGGATTTGCATCTGATTCTACTCTCAATTATTAACTAAAATTTACTAAAAAATTTTGAATTAATGTGAAAAGTATTTTTCTATTATTAAAATTAATTATTATTTGTAATAAACTTAAGCATAAAATGTAATTTTATTGAATGGGAATGAATTTATGCTTTTGATTTACATAAAGTATGCATTTGCAAAAATTCATCGATATAAACAAATTATAATAACATTTTTAGTAAATAATAAAATTAATTTTTATAATTATTTTATAAAACTAAATTAATTTTAAAAAATTCAAAGTAAAAGAATTCAGAAAACAAAACAATACTTTTACATAAAATTAGTTTCGTTTTATCATTGTTTTTAAAATTTAGTTTAAAAATTAAATTTTAAAAACCAAGATACAACAAACAATGATTCCTTTAAAACAATGCAAATAATGTTATATATGTTAGTTTACATATTAAGATATGTTTATAAAATTTGAAATATTATTTAAGAAATATATATAATACAGCATTGAAATCCTCATAAATTTAATTATTTTAGCATTTAACACTATATTTTCCGAATTACAGGAATATACAAATGTAATTATGTTAAGCAATTTAAAACTGATAAAGAATGAAGACATCTAAAATATAACTATTGGATGACAGATTGTGATTTAAAACAAAAACAATTGTTATGTGAAATTTTCCACGTTTTGCATACTTTCAGGAGCGATAATCATAGAACCCTTTATAGCACGGACAGACAAATCGATCTATGAACATGTAAAAAGCAACATTAATTTCTAAATTTTTACAACTAAAAATATGCGTTTAGATACATTCATTGATGCTAATGATTTACATGAGAATTCGATTAATTGTAAAGCTTTAGTACAATATTTATAATTGCAAAATATAAACTAAAGGGACGGAAAAACAGTCAATATAACTGATGGGTGTTTTTAGGTAGGCTTTTCTATAATTGTGTTTGAACTGTTAGAAAAAAGAAACAAGGCAATAAATTTAATATGTTGAAAATTAAACTTGACATGTATTTTTTTTAATTTAAATAATTTTAGCAGAAACTGATTGTAGTATTGTTAACTTTATGTAGCTTTATTTAAATGTGAATAACATAATACAAGATAGTTTTTTTAATTATATGGAAAAACTTTGATTTCCAAGATTTTAAAAGAAATAAAAATAAAAATGAGATTTATACATCTACCAACAACGTCAAAAATACATTTAAAATTTATGATAAATATATATTGTGCAAAATATATATTCTAGCATATTTCATTAAAGTATTATCAGACAGCATAGTTTTAGAAATATGTATAAATAAATTTTCTATAAAATACTGATGATTATAAGCAAAAAATCCTTATATCAATGTTGGCCTTATTAGAAAATACTAAATGCACAGTAAAGTACAATGTAATGGCAAAATATAAAAATTCACCCGAATTCGTAAAACGTAGGTACATTTCAGGTTGTGTATAGGCAGTTGAATTGATACAAACAATTAATATTAAATTGAGCGCAATTTAACATGTATAATATTAGAGTTGTTTGTATGCAATTAATATAAATAAATAAATTCTAAATAGCGTGCTTTGTAAAAATTAACAATATAGATTTAAAATAAATATTACACATACGTTATAGAAGCAATTTTCCTACCCATATTTAATATTTCCATTTTAAAAATCATGATTTAAATCAGTTATCAGGATGCATTTTAAAAAACGAACAATGCCAGAAACATGTCAAAAAACACTAAACTAATCATTGTATTAAGATATCATTTACTGATTAAATGGGAAAATCTGGATAATGAGTATTTTTAAATATTACTTGTGTTAAAAATGTCAATTTTTCAAACTTCATATACATACATCGGTGGTAGATACTCAATTTAACCATGCTATCCTTGAACCCCATGTCTCAAAGCTCAATATTATAATAATAAATATCAGAAACTGAAAATACCTTTCTTCTTTTATTTGTTCCTAGCAATTTTGCGTTTATTCATGGTAGAATGTAACCAAATCCGATAATTCTGATAATTATATCAAAATTATAAAAGTACCATAAAATTCTTATTACTTATAGTGTAACGACACAGAATAGGATCTTTGCTGAAGTGAGTGCACAAAAACAAAAATGAATCATTTCATGGTATTTCAAAAAATTACTTACAATAATTCCACATGTAAAGCAAATTTCACGATTTACCATAAATATTAGCATTACAGTTCACTTATTGTAATTATTTTTATCAGAGCAGAGAAATCCATTATTAAATCCATTATCGCGGTGAAAAAGTATGCATTTAGTAGTTTCATATTTTTAAATCATAAATGCCTCAAAATATGATGAAACTTTTTAAAGTGTGTGATGTAGATTTAATGTAGTAAATAATAAAATCTTAGTATTATAATAAGCAGTTTTGGGATAAATTAAATATGATAGTTCATAAAAGTATTCCCTAGGTCTTTAATACAAATGTTAGAGGGAAGATAAGGAACTGAAATAATAAGTTTTCTAAGTATTTTCAGAAAATATTTTATATTATAACTATTGATTATGATAAGAACATTTTTACACTGACTGACACCAATAAATTAGAAAAAAATATTAAACACTTTGATATTTAATATTTTACTTCAGGAAATTCAAGCTTTGATGAAGTTATCTATAGCATATCCATGTATATGAGTATGCATTTAGTTGTAGCGCTTCAGTACGGTGTAGGTACTCAGTTGCAAAATACATGCTGGCTGAATAGGAAGGCACAAAGAGAGTACAATAACAGATCCATCTCTTAACAATATTATAAAAAAATAAAATATAGAAAAAGTATTTTTTCAGTGATTTTAATTTAAAAACATTTTATGTAAAAAACTTGATAACTATATTAACTTTAATAGCTTCATCAACTGTGGATGTACAAAATAAAACAGCATAGTTTTTATAAATTTTTTAAAAAAGTTATATTTAAGAAAATTAAATGAAAACATTGTTTTTTCAATTCCAATCAAATTAGAAAATGCAAATGCAATTTTAGGTTAAAAAAATCAGGCAAAACATATAACTTTTCAGTTTTCAGAAATGCATAATATCAGTAAAACTTTAAATATATACATAAATAAATTTAGTTCCAAAAATCTTATATGTTAAGAAATGAAATATCAGTGTTGATCATATTAAAAAACACAAAATACACATTTTTATGGGTGTTATATTATACATAATAAAAAACCTATCTAAGTCTAAAAAATAAATGCTTCATATTTGCCTTTGGAGTCTAATTAGAATTGTCATTACTAAATGCATATTATGTCTTTATTTCATTTCTATCCTTATGTTCTATAAAATAACTGTTCTATATACATAGCTCATAATTCATCATCTTTTATCAATTATGGATTTAAAAATATGCAGAATGCAATCTAAGGAGCTTTATATTACAAACTCTATGAATATTTAGTCCAGTGAAGAAACTGGCATTATAAGAAGAAATGGCACATACACTCTCTCTCTCTCTCTCTCTCTCTCTCTCTCTCTCTCTCTATATATATATATATATATATATATATATATATATATATATATATATATATATATATATATATATATATATATATATATATATATATACTAAACTAAACTCCATGGCACGACAGCCCATGTGGGCCAAGGCCTACAGTGCCCATAACTGTTTTCATGACCGAGGACCCTGGGGTGCGAAGCATATGTCTCAGTTAGGTGGTCAGCCTAACGTAAGACCTCCAGTGTTTAGTTCCCAAGCATGCTTGGTACTCAGTTAATCAACCCACTGAAGAAGGGTTGAAAGGCTGAGTCAACCTTGCCCAGCCCGAGGATAGTTTGGTTTGGTTTGTTTGTCGCTCAACGGTCATTTTTTGCACACGAGGGCTAATTAGACCGGGATCTACGGTTTAAAGTGGATTCCGAACCACTGCAAACATCCATGCCCAAGGTGGGATTCGAACCCATGAACTGTTGAACCGAAGGCAAGAGCGCTAACCATTCGGCTGCCAGCTCGGCAAGCCCGAGGATAGAACCACGGACCTGTGTCATGGAAGCGTGAAACGCTGCCACTAAACCACCGGGCTTCATTCATATATATATATATATATATATATATATATATATATATATATATATATATATATATATATATATATATATATATATATATATATATATATATATATATATATAAGTATCAAAAACCTTTTTGTATTTATAATATTCTAAAGGTTTCTTAACAATAAAAACAGCTTCTCTTTGAATAATTATTGAAAATAGTTTAAGTAATATATAAAACTTAGCTATAGTATTGATACCAAAACTTATACAAATGATTCTAAAGTTATTTTAGCTAATAAAAAGATGGTAACTAGGTTAAGAACTTTTAGGAAAAAAAAAACATATTGAAGAAAGGGAACTGATTTTGGGGGCACTTATTACCTTATCTTTAATCTTTTAGGTAAAAAATCACCTGAAGTAAAGAGTTAATTGCATATCAAAACTGTAGAGCATTGTTTGCATGCACATTTTTTTTTATTCTTTAACTCTTGATAAGATCATATTTCATTTGTCTATTTTTACTATAGATATACTCATAAATTTTAAATTATTGGAATAAAATTATCAAGTAAACTGTCACATTTAAAAATATTGTATTCGCTTTTGTGAAAATACAACACTTGAAATGATAAAAAAATAAAAGTCACAGTTGTGAATTTCTTTTATTTATCACAATATATTTTTGAAAAATATATAATTACATTCTTAGCTATAAAAATAGTTAAGAATTTTATGTAAAGAATTATTTTAAAGAGATTTTTCTTGTGTAATGTGGAATTATTTTAATATTTTATTCTCTCACTTTTGTTATACACCTCTCTATTAAGACTGTTTTGGGTAGAAATATTTTATATAAGCAAAAATAATTCCTTTGGAATATTTTATTGGGGAGGAAGTCATTCAAATTGAAAAAACATTTTGCATTACATTTACAAAGCAAAACCCACATATAGCATTTACAAATAACATCAGAAAATTATGAGAACAGTTTGTTTTTTCTATAGAAATAATATTTAAATGAAATGCAAAAGATTAATCTATTCAAATAAAATCAGTTAAAATAACTATTTTTCAAAGAATGTCACTATTAATACTCAGTGTAAATTATGGAGTTTTAAGCATTTTTGAATAGATAAAATATAATTCTTATGTAAACAAAAATCTGATTCTAAAACATTCATTAAAAATTGCAAAAACATTTTTTTTATTTTTTACTATTTAATTTATATCAAAAAATCATCAAACTTTTCTTAATGAATAAAAATCTCATTTTCTCTATAATATTTCAATTTTATTTCATACTAAATTTTATCCCTCTCTGTTTAGATAAACCACATTAAAAAAGAAGTTTGTGTCACTCATAATTACAAAGGGATATTTACCCTCTCACTATAAAAATTCATGTAGTAACATTTTCAATCGATGTACCATTGTTACTATCAACATCTCCGTAGTTCATTTATTTTGATCCAATTTCTTACGGTAAACTTAAAGTGTGATATTGGTTAGGAGGTAATGTTCCAGAAATAAAGTTCTATTTTTCGGTAAGAAATATTTTCTGCCCTGTTGCACCTTTATGAAAGAGTGAGTTATTCAATCAAGCGTAATTTTATTGAACAGAAAAATCTATGAATGTGTTAACTGCAAATATAGTATATTGAAATATAGTGAAAGTGGAAATTTCTGTAGAATTTTTGCTTCAATAAAAATAGATTCTTGCTCCAAATTTGTCTTATTTGCTGAAAACTTATCGCATTGATTCGTTAATTCTTACAGATAAAAATTACTGAAAAATAGGTATTCATATCAATACATTTTTTAACTGAGTAAAATCCTACAAGGGATTCCAAAATAAAAAAACCCTATTGCATTTTTTCTGTAATTAAATTTTTTAACTACCTATTAAAAATTATCCTACACTTTACTTTAATTTTTTAACAAGAATAGTTTAAGTATCATTGTACAATATTTGTTATTTTCATTTGTTATACAAGTTGATGTTTTCTTTGAAAAAAAATCTTTCATTTAGTGTGTAAGATACTAACTTTTTAATTTAATTTACATAAATGGGGTTTCATTTCTTAAATTTTTTGTTAAAGTTTGGTATCATTATTTCATATGAGCCAATATATTCTTCAATTTTGCTTTGACTTCATTTGTACCATTTTTATAAATTTATAGGATTATATATTTTATGTACTTTTTGAAATTCATAATATAATGTTTTTATATTTTAAGATGTATTATTATTAAATATATGGGAATATGTCCATAAGTCACTTTAGCATTAGTTTCTTTAAAACAGACTCTGATTTGAATAAGAAAAATATAATTTTATGCATTTATGTAAAATGTATAGAAATTATAAAGTTGGTTCTTAATTCCTAATTTCATAACTTCAAACAATTTGCATTTTATGAACAGTTTAACAAATTTTCAGAAAACAAAAAGAAAAAGCTTTTGTTATATTATAATATTAACAATTTCATAATAAAAATGAATAAATTCTTACTAATTTTTTAAATGATAAATTTATTTAAAACATGAACATTGTATTATACATATTACATTACACTTTTTAATTATTATAAAAATACACAAATTTTTGTCTTTGTTAAATTTCAGTTGAATATACTGACAAAGTTGATAAAGAAAACAATCATTGATAATAAATTTAATTTTTTAATTGGTATAAATAATACATCAAAATTATTTACAAAAATTATAAAAAGTTTCAGTTATATTGTAACTATAAAATGTTGATAATTATAAAAAATAAGCCCTTATTATTTTCAGTTTACTTAAATATATATTGTTCATAAATAAAAATTTAACCATAGTCCATGAATAAAAATGTAAGCATTCTTATTATAAATAAACTGTTATTTCTTTGAACTGTTAAATATTATATTTATTAACAGCTCAAAGAGCAGCATAAAATTACTTAACGCATTCAAATACATAAAATGTGTACGTAAATTAAATCCCATTAACATATTTATATATAAACATTCTAATTGGTATACAATGTTTATATAATCGAATTATGAAAATAAGTAAGAAGACTTAAAAGAGCTATTTATAACATATTTTCTTAAATCAACACTTCAAACTTCTTAGTTCGGCTCAAGTCTTGATCGAGAAGGGGAACAAACAGATGGTTCAATTCCAAGTTTTATGGGTTGGTGTCGACCTTCATCATGACATCGCATGCTTGAGTGACAGAGACAGTCTTCAAACTCAAGAGAGGACTCAATCATCGATTTAGCACTTTGTAACAAAATATTGCTTCTACAAACTTTTAAGGAGAGGCTATTTTCTAAATATATATTTACTCCCTCAACACAGCTCATAATATAAAATGTGAAAACAAAGGAATCTGTTTTGCAATGTTTTAAAAAGTATATATATATATATATATATATATATATATATATATATATATATATATATATATATATATATATATATATATATATATATATATATATATATATATATATATATATATATATATATATAACTGCTAAAAGCTTTATTAATTTCTTACTAAACCTTTAAATATTTAACTCCTTTTATGCTCCATTATATTACAGTTTTATTTTTAGTAAAATATATTTACCTAAAGCACTTGCATTTTACTTTTTCGTACAGTATCCTAAAAAAAACAGTGAAAAATATAAATAAATCACAGAAAATTGATTTAATTTTAATATTTTAATTTTTTTAGGTAGTTATAGTGTAGATTGATATAATTATATTACATAAATAAAAATGGAAAAAATTAATCTGTGATATGAATTAATATATGATATTCGATAGTGAATAAAATTGTGTATCGTAATTAAAAATATAACACTCATTTTTAAAAAAGAATATACAAAATACAATTTAAAATTTCCCACTGCCATACGTGTAACACATTTTTAAATATTGTTAAAATGTTTTTTTAAATTATGTAACTTTATTTCATAGTACAGAACAAAGCTTTGTTTTGATGAACAAATATTTGTAAACTTTAAATGTAAATCACTTAAAAATATTTGGTAAAGAATTGATTTTCAAAACTTACAAAAGACTAGCGAATTTTTTGTCATATCTATCACACGATCTCTTTTTAGTCAAAAGCATTTCCTTTCAAATTAATAGATTTAAACTATTCCTAATAGGAACAAAACTTATTAAACAGAACCAAATTTATGTAAAACATATTGATATTTCATATTTTAATACTGATAAAAAATTTGTAATATAATTTCTGCATGAAAAGTATAATTTGTGATGCGTAACTTTGGTTTTAATAATTACTTGTAATTTTTCACATTTATTCAATTAAAAGAATATTTTTGTAACCAGATTTAATTTGCTATTAGTTGAAACTTAAACTAATAATAATTTGATTTGACTTAAATGCTATCCTTGAACTAGATCTAATACTTGAATTACGAGTAAGTAAACAAAAAATTTAAGTTCTCGTTTTTCTTAAACAAAGTTCAGAAGTTTATTGGTAAGGGGAAAACTTTTCAGGAATATTTTTTTTTCATTAAAATGCCTAACCTAATTAACTAGAAATTTTTGAGTAGAACTTTTTTTACCTATTAGTTGTGTTTGTTTACTTTTCAATCAATTTTTCATTCTCAAGCTTTGAAGTTTTAGACATAAATTCTTTAAATAGAGTTTTTTTCGTCCTTAGAATTTCAATCATTAGAGATTACTTTTAATAGAGAATAATTCTAATACCAATACTGATTACTATATTAAAATGGCATTAGACTTTAATATTATTAAGGAATATATTATGTAATAAAATGTTTTTAATTTAAATCTTAACTCATACTTGAAGTGAGACTAAAGTATTTATCCATTAACAACTTCCAAATATAAGTATGTTTATTTACTTTTTCAATTCCTTCAAAACATTATTTTTCTGTTTTCTAATAATGAACTACATAAAAATCCATTGACATTTAAAGATTAAATTCTAATGTGCTTTTTTATCACGTTGTTGGCAGCCTAATAATAGGAGCCAGTTATAAGTTTCTTTTGAATGGCAGTTATTAATACATTCTGCAAGCATTTTTCAAGGACTGAATGTGAAGTTTTAATAAAGTAGAAATTCATAGAAAATCTTAGAAATCCACTCTGACTTGTGTACTCATAAAAAGTAAAAGTATAGCATATATTTCCTGCTCCTAATCAATCTTAATCAATAGCTGTTAAAATTATTTCCACGAATATTGCATTTTCTTTATCATTTTTTATGATTTATTTTGATACAGCGTACTGGGCAGGCTAATGAACGAAAGCTGTTTTAAATTTTTTAACATTTATCATATTCTTCACTTTATTTATTAATTTATTATATTTTTATCGTTAAAAAAGCCAAAAATTTAGTTAATAGTTTTTCCGATATGGGCAGTAAAATGAACAGTAATATTTTCTAACATAAATAAATTACATCAGAGCAATTCTGAAAAGTAAAAAAAAAAAACGCATTGAATTAACAGAATAATAAGTCTAAAGATTATCAAATTACTAAACCGCATGGTTTACATTATAAGTACTATACTAAACGTTAAAATTTGTTTAACAGATTAAATTATGCTGTTTTTATAAATTCCCGACTTTAGAAGTAACGCATAAACAGTCCTTTTTAGGACATATTTGCGTGAAAGTTATACACGGAGGTGTAAAGGAAATATTATAACGAAAGGAGTAAATTATTGACTTGGGTCAAAAGTGGAAGTACAGCCAAGTATTGGTGACCAAGTAATAAGAAAACAATTTTCAGAGCGAAAGGTACCGAGTTCCCTTCCAGCCACTGTTGAACAACGGGAGCTTGATGTTATGTTTTCTCCATCTATGTCCATGTGGGTGGATGCTTGGGAATCTTCCGAATATCTTTTGGATACGGTCTTCCATAAAAAGTCTTCCCGAAGGCATAAGATATTAAAATGCTTCACAACAGCGTCGCTCCACGCATTATCTACTGGAAGGACTTTTCAAAGATTGGGAGATGTATTCACCTGTCACAGAGGAGGAAATTCCTAATCCTCGAACAAACAAATAAATATTAAGAAATCAGAACCATTTCCTACTGCTTTTCAATGAGGGGGTTGATCTTGGAACTATTTATTTAAAATTAATATAATTAAGCTTATTTTAAATTCAATTGTTTAGTTTTGTGCATTTTTATGGTCAAAAGATTGATGAAAGACTTCATATTTCTATGTACAATTTCTCATGGATTATTAGAAAGCTGACCCAACAATAAAGGTGATATTTTTTAATTTTCTGTAAAAAGATACATATATATATATATATATATATATATATATATATATATATATATATATATATATATATATATATATATATATATATATAAGCATACATAAACTACAATTATTAGAAAAACATATTTAAAATTACTATGATATAACTTTAAACTATCTAAAATACTCTAAGTTAAAAACGAACATTTATTTACGATTTTCATTTAGAATAAATTTTATTAACATTTTCATTATAAGTAAATTTAATTACGGATCAATTATATATTTGGTGTTTTTTTCAACACAATGAAAAAATGTTTTTTCAGTAACACTGAAACCTGTTTTTCAGAAGCAAAAGAAGTGTTTTAATAAATTTGAAATGTTTGAAAACATAATAGAATGCTGAATTAAGTTTTAGTAACTCTAGTAAAATTATGAGATGATTTTAAATATGTTCAATATTAAAAAATATTACTATATCATATGAAAACTCATCATTTGGATTACGCTAATTCCTTAAACTGTATATGAGTCTTATATTCGATCAATGATAATAATTTGCCTTTTTTCATAAGAAGAATAATTTTCAACAATTTATTATAGTTTATTAAATTTAGTTATATTATTTAAGTGAATAGTTTTTCAACCAATGAAATATAAATAAAGAAAACTTAATTAGTATGTCTAATTAATCACATTTGTGATTACTATAATGGCAATGGATATGTATTGGAATAAAAATGAAGTTGAAAACTTTAAAATGAGGTTGATTTAATTTATCTATCTTTATATAAATGAACTGAGTTGTTTCTTGGTTGGTTTTGGGGGAGGGAAGAACCACCCACCCATTTTAACTATCAATGATGCATGATGCCCGAGCACAAAAGTTGAGAGCTCGTCATTTACTCAAAGCATCAGAATTTGAGTATGATTAACGATTCCCTACTTATCAGGTATTCCGCTTCATAATCGCTGTCTGATGTAAACGTATGATTCTGTCAATTAAATGATCATTTTAAGCCCGTTATAAATTCCAAATTTGTACTAGCAATATTTAATTAGAAATGTTCATATATCCTGTAATTGTTTTTATTGATTCAATCAACATGTCTTCATGTAATGAATTATTTAATAATCCTACATAGAATAAATAAAATACTTTGTCTAAAGTTCAATAATTCCTTTAATACATACATTTATGTATAACTAATGATTCGTTATAAAAATTTAAATTCAAAAAAACTCTCAAAATATATTTATTTTCTATGGTAACGCTTAAATATATTTCTCGACAAAATCAAACTATACTAACTTAATGTTTTGGTATAATAAATCTGAAAATATATATTACAAAGCAATAAATTTAATACAAAGAAAACTTGCATTGGATAATTATAATTTATAAATAAGGAAACACAAGAATAAAATAAAATTTCTCTCTATATCACTATATATGACAAGAATTGTGTACTAAGATCTCTTTGTACAGATGTCTTTGTAAGATACGGAAAGAGATATGACACAAAAAATTAAGAATGTGTAGATAGATAAAAATAAAAAATCCGGAAATAAAAAAATTATTTATTTATGACACATAATATTGCCTTCTATGAGGCTCAGGTTACTGTCAATTTAAGAATATAAGGTTATAGTAGTTTAAAAAGCTATGAGTAAATTTTGTATAGTTTTAGAAAAAAAATAATTAACTGGAAAAATTTTAAAAACTATAAAATTACACTTTTAATACTTATTAATTAATTTTATTTTGAAATTTGTTTTTTTAGGTAAAATTTATTTTTTAATTTGAAAAGCAAATTATTTTGCAAACGTATTAAGCAAATATTTAAAAAGTATTTAAGTTTTTAGCTGTGCAATCTTTGTAATTTATTCTCTTTTTCTGTTGCCTTCTTTCTTTCTATATCTATCTAATTAATTCAAATCTTATTAATTTAAATAATTTTTAGATTAAATCACCTTCAGAGCAGAAAAGCAACTAATATTTCGATTAACTATTTTTCACTAGTAGTTAAGTTACAAACATTTTACTTATTAGCTTTATAGAAAGGAGTAAAGAATAAAAACTGTAGAAGTATCATAATCAAAATAATTTTATAATATGCCACAGGCCATAAAATTATGTTGAAAAACTAAATTGAAATAAAGTAACAATATTTAAATCCCATAATAGAAAGTAATACACTTTCATTAATTGCCTCAGTCTAAAGATTAGTTAATTATACATTGCGATAATTAATTTTAAAATGAATATTAATATATTAATTTTAAAGTAATTAGCAATTTTTTAATCTTTCCATAAATATTTTCATCTTTACATTAGTATTCCACTTTTCTTTCTCAACCAACTGAAGAATGCTGAGACATACTCTACTTATAAGATGAATACAAAAAATCTCTACATACGTGCACACATTTGAATCACTCAAGTATTCACTGAACTGGTTGTATTTATAGAAACTGCGAGGCACATTTGTCATGATAATAAATTCTGTGACAGAAGCAGGTTGTTCGAAAGTCAATTTTTTTCTTAGGCTTGCTTCATCTTGTTTTGCTGTTAACCTCTTTCAAATGTTGATATGCTCAGTTCTCTGAAAATAAAACTTATTATTATGATAGTATAAGGCATAACATTCAAAAGTATGTACCCGCGAACTTGCTTGTCGCATTTCTTCACGCCATCATTCATAAAAATGGATGTATTAATATTCTTATCACAAAAATATTAGGCTGAAGACATTAAAAATTATTTAGAATTTTTTTCTCTTTTAATTTGTTACTTTACTGTTTTATTTTTTCTTGACACTAGAGTTTAAGCAAACGAAAAAGAAATTCAAAAAAGCCAAAAGAATTTTTTTTTACTTTATGAGTAGTTATAATAATGAGTTAGCTTGTTATGCATACATTTTTTAGTATAAATTTTTATTTGCGCATTCACAGCAGTTGAAAATAAGGATTCAAAAGTGAAAATTAATCTTTACTTTGCGTGGTTAGAACTAAGCACGTTCAAAATGCAATTATAGTGAATAAAAGTAAATACCAGCAACTCTTGTTAAAAAGAAGATACAAACACGCTACTTAAAGTATGATTAACTACCCAGTATTATTTCTAATGAACAATTTGAGGCAGTAAAACTGCTTCTCCACCTACTTATTTCAATGACTAACTTTTTTTAAAAAATTTTCTACAATGCATTCGTTGAAAGTATTAACAGAGTAAATTTTCTTTAACTATGCAAAGGATCTTAATTCCAATTTCAAGAAAATATTTTCGTAAATAAAGTTTTACGGTCATTTATGATAGTTTTCCAAATTCTAAACATGTAAAATCAAATCTTATAATTACAATTGAAAGATCTAGCCAAATGTTATGAATTGTAAAAAAGACATTTACAAATTTTTATCGTAATAATTTTCTTATATTTCTTTGTTGGGTTTATATATTATTTATATTTTAAATATATTTTTTATTATTTAGTATTGTGTGTGTGACAGAGGTTTTATCTCTTCTAACTCATTACCACCTGCTGTCCCTTCAACCCAATAGAATGGTAATTTAAAGGTAATGGTTCAAAAGAGAGTGAGACGCTAGGAAATGCTTAGCAATTTCAAATGGTAAAAATAATAGACTAAAACATAAAAACGTCAATAATCAAACAAACAATGAAAGTTTAAGATATGAACATTGAAACTCTTAAGTTATACTGCTTAAGAAAACAGAAGCTGTAAGAAATTTATTTATAAGAAAAGAAAGTTCAATAAAAATATTTTTGTTATATGTATATAAACATCATGCAATATTTTAAACTTTCATTATTGATTATGCTATTTTATTTATTTTTATTTTTTATTATTATTACTTTTTGCTTGATGCACCGAAATAAATATGTCTGTTGCTTCATTAACAATGAAATAATGATAGAAAAAAATATATATTTGGGTTTTTAAATTAGTTGAATTACTGGGAATTTATAAAAATATTTTGTTATCAAAAATTTATTTAAACAAAAATATATTCATAACCGAAATTGGTGACGCAGCTTTAAATATTTTGGTATATAACTTTTCACTTATATAACTTTTTTAAAACTTTAATCTAAATAAAACTAAATTCTTGTTCTAATTTCCCCCGTAAATTAGTTCTAAGGTTATTCCTTCGTTCGAGAATATTCCTTCTCTTTCGCATCGATTTGATTTTGTCTGGCTTATGATTTCTAAAACTTTTACTCTGTTTAGATTATCTTCAAAGGAAAAGAAATTTGTATCATTGATTTGATATTCAAGAAAATCAGCTTAGTGCACAATTTTGAATAGTATTTATCAGAAATGCAATTTTTAACGGAAGAAAATATGAAATCAAATTATTTAGAATTCTAACAGTGTTAGAAACTTAAATTGTTTCATATAAATGCTGCTCAAAATTCACTACTGAAATTTATAATTATCACAGTGTTAAAGTTGAGTGTTTTAACACAGAAAACAATTTTCAAAACTGTTATTATATAAATAGTATTTTAAAATGAATAACATTCAAAATAAATCAAACAAATTAAAAACTTACCTGAGTTGTAAAACTTCTGTAAAATAGCGTTAAGTTTTAAAATTTCCCATCTCCCTCTCTCTCTGTTCTCCTTATTTCATAATTTAAATACAAAAATATTTTTGAAATAGGAAAATCTAATTCTTTGAAAGCAATAAATGATTTTGTGTTGAAAGACACACACACAAATACTTTAGTTCAAAGTTTCCCAACATTTTAAGTCTTGAAGAACTTTAAAAAAAACATAGGAAAACAAAAATTGCACATGCATTGCAATATACAGGTTTTTTCTTAGATACTCAAATCGGGGACCTCGAATAGGTGTATATCTAAAATATAAGTGAAGTAAACACTTGTGAATGAATAAATTTAATTCAACATTTTCATTCATTGTCTCATCATTATTCTACGTACTATAAATAAGATGTAATTTCTCCAGTCATTGGAGATAGAAATAATGTACATTCAATTCATAAAAATTATGCATAGGCTTTAATAATGAGAAAAGTAATGATTGCTTACGACTTAAAATTTTGTTATTTTACAAGATATTAATGATGCTTTTAAACAAGATATTAAAGAAAATACTTACGTAGATTCTGTTTTTAAAATACTATATTATCAATAGCAATAAAACAGAAACCTAGCATACATAATAACAGAGCTTAAAACTTAAAATGAATTTTTAAAAGAAGTTTGCTTCATAGTAAAATATAACTTCTGCAGAAATTTAAATTTTTAAGCTTAAATGTGTTGTAGAAAAATGTTCTTCATGTTAAAATTCACTTTAAAAATGTCAAAGACTAAAAATTCAGCACACCTTTTTTAGGGAAAATTAGATGGCATAAGATAATAGTATGGCGTTCTGTTAAAACTAATAAATATTTATGTTTTATTCTTATTTTTTTTAAATCTAAAATATTTAAAACAAGATATCACCTCCTTGAAATTTAATTTTGCTGAAATTATTGGATAATATAAATTTTGATACTTTCATGTGGAGATTTGTTTACTGCTTCGTGAAATTGCAAAGCAAAAGGGGATGTATTTTTCACTCTAATATGTTTTTAATTTTAAACCATGATGATAATGTTCCGACAAAACATGTTTACTATTCATAACAAATCTTAGAAGATTCCCATTCATATTTTAAAATTGGAAAATACAGACCGTATTTGAAACTTATGGATGCTATATTTTCTTACGGGTAGTTGTTTGACAAAAATAGAAGTGCTGCAAATTCACAAACGTCTCTCAAATCTTAAAGAGAAGAAAAGCAAGAAACTACCCAAAAATCTTAAGGCAATCTAAATATTCATATGAATCTCTGTCAAATAGAATCAAATATGAATCAGAAAAATAAAATGATAGATTATTTTTATTTGCTATAGTGAGAGGTTTCATGTTCATTTTATTTATTCTTTGAATGATTTAATGTAGAAAATATTTTAGATTTTCAGTGCCAATTCTTCTTTCAAATTGTTGTGATGCTTTGAATATTTCCCTTGTTTGTGAATTTCTTATAATATATATACATTTTTTAATTTGCAGGTTTTTGATTGAATTTTTTCCAGAAACACTTTATAATATCATATAGTATAGAAGTTCCTCAAAATCAAAAATGTATAACAGATTTAGATAACTTTATAAGTAGTAAAGACTAAAAATATAAGTACCTAAAAATCATTTTTTTAATCTATATTAATGTTCATAAATTAGAAATATAAATGGAATTGAATAAATTACATCTAATAAATTTGAAATAAATTATGATCATACCTATTAAGTTGGGAAGTAAGATGAAAAAAATTAGTTTTTTTTAATTTAGAAATTTGATTGTGAAAATAAAGTGCATCTTTATTTTAATAAGTCTAAAATAAATTATGCAACCTGTCTGGTAAGATGTAAAATAACGTGAAACAAAACTATGAATCATAATTCAACTATTTTATAAATTATCATACGTGTTAAAGTGATTAAAAATGTGTGGATATTGTAAATTAAAATCTTTAACAAGTGGTTTCTTTATTTGGTACGTCATTATATGATAATATCGTTCCTTAAATAAAATTAATGGAAAATAGAGGCATGTGTTGCCTATACTTCATTAAATAAACAAAATTTTTTAGTTTGGATTATAAAGAGAAGCGAAACCATTATTTAGAATAAACCAAATAGACTCGATAGAATTCCGATTTAACTATGGAGTATGTTTTTTAGCCTGAATTATTATTGATGAATACAAATTCATTCGATTCTTCTCTTTTCATAATGGAATTATTGCTTTCTGTATTAATATGACTGTTGACAGTAAATAATATCAACGGGACTCTTTTCAAAAGTCACGTTTTTCCTATGAAAGAGATGTAATTCTAATAAATGGTAATCACACACATATACATTTTTGCATTCGCACTTCAATATTGCATGTGATCATGTGTTTTATTGATAATTTACAAATGATTTATGAAATCCAAATTCACACTCAGATTCAAATTGTAACTGCAATCTTTGATCTGATAACTGGATCTACTTGTAAACAAAATAAGTTTCATTGATAAACCAATTTTAAGAAGATTTTTACCCAAATCTCTCTGCTTTTAATGTATTCCTTATATTGTTTAAGAGAACAGAAGATTGTAAGAGAGTCAATAGTCTCACATTAACAGATAAATATCTAATTTTGTTGATATTTTTCTTTATTAGAATGTTGGAGTTTTGGAAACTTAACTTTTTAATTGTGCATTCTGTCTCTAGTGTTCAAATATCTGAAGAAACTTCTGATATTTAGCATTAATACTAAAATGTATCACATATAAAGGAAAACAAATATTTTAAAAAAACTGAAATTTTCTACTACCATGAACTATCTATCATGTAATATATTTGGTTGAATTTTTAACTTTTATTCAAATCATTTAAATTCAAATCTTAAGGTTGGACATAGAGTTTCATAAATAATAATTCCTGTAGTGATCATGATGAAAAAAATATTTTTGACTGTTATATTTCAACATAAAATTTTAAGACTCCAGAAACATCCTATACCATACGTTTAAATAAAAATAAATATGAGAAGAATGAAAAAGCATCCAGATGTTTTTCATTTTATATTCTCAGCAATTCGATAGTTCAAATTCCGAATTATGTCAGTAAACCTGTAATGCTTATATATAGGTTTCCTGTTCGATAAATTGAGACATTAAGGTAATCAATAACTAGAAGAAAATGATGATGCGTAAAATAAACTTATAAAATATCATTGAGAAAGGATAGAAAAATAAAACAAAATATAATCAGTTAAAATTACTATTAAGATAATTTCATCGCAATGAACAAACTTTTCAACTGAGCGAATTCCGAGGCAATTTCATTGTCTTTTGACTTGTTCAAGACATTGTTCAAGACTTTGACTTGCATTTAAAGACTTAAACGTGAAAAAATGTAGTTTTTTTCTTCTATAAATATATAAATACGTAAAGATAATTAATCATTTAAATAAATTAAGATTTAAGAAATAAAGTGCATTAAAATAAAAATAATCGATACTAAAAAAAGAGGGCCATTATTTTTCCTTGAAGTTGAAATAAAAGAAAATGTTCCGAACTCAACACAAATCCTCAATAAATTACGTACTGTAAGCTTGAATCTAAAAGCATTGGAGAAAAGGAAGAAAATTCACAAAGAGAAAAATTAACACGCCACAAGTGCATAATTTTTTGATGAAAAAATGAATAATTGAAGTAGTTTTTTAAAAAAAACCATTTACAATTCGATGTAAAAATTTTTAAATATCAAATATTGCAACTTTCTTATTTTATTTCCAATTTTTCAAAAATATTTTTAAAATATTCTGAAAAAAAATTTTTTTATTTTAATTTTTTCAATAATTTTCCTAAAAACGAAAAACTGGCTCTTCATATTTTTATACTAAATATATCACTTTAAAAATACCATTACATACACTTATTAAAAACATAAAAAATTTCAAACTATTCTATTTTTCAGGATAAAGGAAGAAATTTTTCTGTGATTAAACACAAAATACAGATTTTTAGACAGCAAGAGTAGTTTTCTAGAAATGTGTGAAAAGGTGAATAAAGTTTCTTCTCGTTTGATTGACACAATTTCTAAATAGGATGTCTTCGTCAAACATTAACAATGGCTAGAGAATAGTAAAAAACGGTTTTAAGGATTTAAAAAAAATGGTGTCAGTCAGTATTAAAGTTTTTATTAAGACATCAGAAGGGCGTTTGGATTGATGAATTCCTTTGTTACACAAAAATAATATACGTCTAAAATAGAATGTATAAAATATCGTTTTTTTTTATTGTTTCACTTCATTTTTACCTAGCCTATAGAAAACAATCAGGCTGAGGAATTTTTTTTTTTGCTATTGTGATTAATCTCAAATATTTTCTTGAATATATTATTTAATTTACGATTATAGATACAGTTCATTTCATGATTCTTTTATTCTTTTAAAAACTAGTTGAACGTGAAAAATCAATAATAGTAAATCAATAAAAGGATGTTTAGGCAAATTTTGAATATATTATAATGTTTGTAATTATAAATAAACATTTTATATAGGTCTCTGAATATATTGAGTTAAGATCATTACAATTTATCAAGTCAAAACTGCTGTGGCTTTGTTGGTTATGACGTTGTTCTCATTATCGAAAGATTGTAAGTTCGATTCCTGTCTTAACCGAATATCTATTTTGCTTCCTAAAGGTGGATGGAATACCTTAAATAGGTCGTGGTTGCTATATCTTTCATGTGAAATTATACGTGGCTGGTCAAGTATTGGGGGTTTTCAGCTTGATTCTTACTTCTGAATTGCGAAGACTCCCAGCTAGCTGTTTCCACCTAATTGGTAGAGCCAAACTTTGAGCTAGGTACAAGGAAGTGAGCTGGGCAACAACTACTTAAAACAAGATCTTAAATATAGAAAATGGTAATAAATTCATTGTAAAAAACAAAGAGTTATAATTTTATAACATTAACTTTAAAATTGCATCAATGTAGAAATCCTTGAATTTTTATTCTCAAATTACTTTGAAATCATAATAACATTAAAAATAATTCAAGATTAGTAACTAAAAATATAGTAATTAATTTGAAATAATATATGAAATATCTTCGCATTTTCAGTGAAGTATTTGCATCCCAGTTATGTAGTAATAAAAAATTACTTTTAAAACATAGATTTCATCAATTCTATGCTTGTGCACATTTTCCTTAACAAAATAGTCGGAGAAAATAAAATTCTAAACTGAAATGATTGATTTTAGTCGTTTTTCATGCATGTAATTAACTGATTAATTTATTGCAGTTATCGTGAATATATATTAATATAAAAATATGAATTAATATTGATTTAAAATTTTCATCAAGTGTTCTCTCATATTATCATCAAAATTTTTAAATTCATATTTAAAAAAATTAAACTAAGAATAAATTAATGATCTTAGTATATTTCTTAATCATTTTTTTTCTCTAATATTTTTACTTCCCATTTTTCCATACGCTATAAATTCTTGTCTAAAGGCTAAATATAACTTTGAAGAAACTAGTTAATAACAGATCAAGTAAATTAACATTTTGTAATGAATAAAAAAGCATAAAAATATTTAAGACTTAATTTAGCAAGAAAGTATGAGTACCAAGGAAACAATATTTGAATCAAAAGCACTATAAATACATTGTAGAATATATATAAACGGGAACTTTTAGCTTTTTTTTTTTTTCGTAATGGCCGTCTGCACTTAGGATATACATATTCAGCGTCACAAGTGACGAATGTGAGGGCATCATTTACGACAGGGCACCCAGTGGGTGGACCATCTTCACCAAAGTGAAGGGATAAAGAAACACATACACACAGAGAGAAAGAAACAATCATGCCCGAGCTAGGATTCGAACGTGGGACCTACTGCTTCAAAGTTAGGGGTGCTAACCACTCCGCTATCGGTTGGCTGGGAATTCTTAGTTAAAGATAAGTAAAATTGCTTAAATAAAGTTTGTTATGCTTTGCTTTTAACACTGCTATTTTTATAATATACAAAACACCGCACTAGGTTACCTAGAATTATTTACAAACTAAAAGTTTCTTCTAAATAAATAATTAATGGGCGGATATTCCAAAAATCTTCACGTTATTCAATATATATTTCTTATACTTTCTTTTTAATATAATTTAAAATCTAACATTTCAAATAATGAAATTAAATTTCTGAAATGTAACACTTCGCTAGAATTTAGAATAAGCACATTTCCAGTGTTTGCAATTTATATTTAATAATTTTATTTGAATAATAAAAAGTATGAAAAATTTGAATTCAGAAGCAACAAAAAATTACTCAGCAAAATATTTTATCATGAAAAAGGTTTCTCGCTTAATAGTTTGTTTTTATGTAATTAGAAATATTGGAGGAGCTTTTAATCTATTTGAAATTAAACTTAGAATATATTGAAATAAATGTCAAAATACAGCTGACATTTAAAAATCAATCGATTTCATGAATGAATATATATATTCACCAATAAAAACTGTGCATATATACTTATAATTGGTAGAAAAGCGAATTTTTCCCATAATATTTTTAAATTTTTCGAGTATATATATATATATATATATATATATATATATATATATATATATATATATATATATATATATATATATATATATATATATATATATAACCAGTTCACTATCGTTTAATTGAATGCCTCATAATATGTTACCGAAGTAATAAACTCAAGAATAAATAAGCTTGTAAATATAATTTTTTTTTCAAAATATCGAACAGACATGCGATTTGTTTAACAAGTTTTATATACTTTAACTCATAAGCATTAAACTGTAAATTAATACAAAAAAACGTTAAAATATTTGATATAGCGCTTAACAAAAAAGAAAGTTAAAATATTTGATATAGTTTAACAAAAAAGAAATTTAAAATATTTGATATAGCTTTGTTACTTCAAAATTCAATTTTCATAGAAATCTAATTTTAACTCAAATTATCCTCATTTATAAAACTTGGTCTGTAGATCTAGGAATTACATGTTCAATTCAAATTACATAAGGAGAAGATAAAATGCTTGTCACAAAGTTACAAGCCCTTAATTGAATTTCAAATTCCGACAAGTTGTGAAAATTGCTTTAGTAGTTTCAAATGTGACTAAAGTGTAGTTTCTTATTCTGTCAAAGAGTTAGATATTCAACTTAATTGCAAACCGGAGAAGATTTGTGTAGCTTCCGAAATGCCTTACTTTAGCTCATAAAATAAAAATGAAATTAAGAAAAATACATAAATTAAAGTTCTTTCTAAAATTCTCCATTTAAGTCAATGTTTGAAATTTTAGATATTATTTTAAACTTAACTTATTTAAAATGTGTGAGATCAAAATTTAACTCATTTTAAAAACGAATTCTTGTTTTCTGCAATCACACATTTGTGTACAAAGCTTTTTTACTTTGTGTACAAAGCTTTTTTACCTTTTGAAAGTTCAATACAAATTTGCTTTTGCTTATGATTGAGTTTTTGAGACATGTTTTGAGACTACAAACAAAAACTAAATAAGTGTTTATTAGTTAAACACACACACATTTACATACTTACGTACACTCAAATGTTTTTGACAAACATAGATTGAATTTCATAGAAATTTGATTCCACTTCTCTCTCTAATTCTGATTGAAAATAATTTGAAAGAATGTAGCAAATAAATAAAAAGTGAAATAGCTAGTTTTTATACTTTACCAGAGAAAATATTCTTCTTATTTTGAGGGAAGTAAAAGAAAAGTACAAGAACTTTGGAAGAGAGAGAAACTCTAGAGTTACTTGAGATAAATCTCTTAAATTCAGTTCTAAGAAAACAAACAATAAGAAACGTTTGTGTAGAAAGAAAAGTTAGTCTTTTGTTAAGTCCAATTCTATTTAGAGAACATGAAAATAGAATGTATGGGTTATATTGTATATAATAGATTGAACAAAAAAATAAAATTACACTTTCATATAGTGTAAAATTCAATCAATAACGAAAAAATAAAATACAAATTTGATTTTAAAGCTTTTCTCAAAGTAACGACTACGTACATAAGTGCTAAACGAAGTATTTTCATAATTTTACTTAACTTTATAAATAGAATTTACCTAATCCTTCATTGAATAAAATATTTGCAAAAGACATTTGTTTCTAATACAACTGTTTTATAAAAGACTTAAAAAAATCTTACTTGTATTTTAAAACATACTTTAAATTGTGTTTTAATTAGATTTACCTCATAAAAAATAAAATAGTTGATATATGATTTATTTTCAGGATAAGCAAACATTTTTTCTTTAAAATAATTTTACTCCCAGTTTTTTTTTTTTTTTTTTTTTTTTAATACGAAAAAACTGTGAAGACACATAATACAGATAAAATCAAACTCATGAAAAAATTCCAAAAGATATTTAAGGTTTTTGAGTTTGAAGGGGCATGTAGTCTTTATAAAAAGTTAAAGAATTCTTGAATAAATTAAAAAGAAATTAGTGACACAAAGTCGTATATTTTGGCATTGATGTGTGTTTGTGTTTTAAGTAATGTAATATTATGTTCTTAAACACTTGAGTTATTTTTTACTGTTTCAATTCTGCCGTACAATTTTTAAATATATCTGACTCTTTTAAAGACTTGCATTTCAGTAATATTCTGGAAAGAACATTTTTCACAACAATATATGAACAATATTCTGTGTAATAATTTATGAAATAAAACTTACATTGTACAGTAATTATATCACTATTTAATTCCCAGTTACTTTCCTATCACGGATTTTATTTTTAGATATTTTTTCAAAAAGTACTGATTATCTAATAAATTTCATTAATATATGAAATTTCGTTATATAGATAAATATTCTACATATAAAAATTTCTGGAAAATTCTGAGATTGCAATGAAATAAAATAAAGTAATAACATTTTCTTCGTATTATTTAATAAAATTATCTTCAACTTATTGAATTTATTTCCAAATAAATGGGAAGTATCAAAATGCTTAACTAAATTATTCTTAAGTATAAGGCTGTGGTGCCTTGGTTGGTTAGGGCATTCGTTATCGGAAGGTAGAGAGTTCGAATTCCGACCAACAGAAGATCCGTCGTGTTCTCTAGTGGTGGCTGGGGAATGTTAAATAGGTCGCAATGTCCTCCATTGAAATGATACCTCTGGGGTGACAGGCTAAGTTTTGAGATCATCTGTTTGTTTGGTCCTTGCTCCTAAATTACGAATACTTACCCATTTTCGGAGCAATGATGGCCCACCCACTGGGTGTCCTACTATATAAATTGCTTCCGCTTCTTATAATGCTGAAAAGTGAAAATCTTAATAGCAGCTGGGCATTGAAAACAAAAATTCTTAATTATATTAGCATTTATGTTTAAACCTTTTGATTTCAATTAACTATACCAATTTAAATACACTAAAAACTGAAATTTATTTTTTCAATTTAAATGAGGCACATTGTCATTTTAATAAAATTAGCGCATTCTTTTAAACTAATCTGTACTTTTAGTACATTCGTTTGCATCTATGAAATTTTAGAAATAAAAGTTGTTAAAAACAAAACATTTTTAGGAACAAATAATTTGGCAATTATTACATTACTTGAGTTTGATAACGATAACGTTGAAGTTAATTATTACGGATGAAGAACTGGAAGAAGCTAGTTTTAATAACCTAAATAAGAAGACAAATGATCTTAAAAACTATTCTAATTATGAAACTGACATAATTAGATTCACAGAAAATTCATTCACATAGAATTTTGTTTCGGTAAATAAATAATTGGTTGGGTTTTATGGCGCAAAGTCCAACGGTAAATAAATAGATAATTACTTTCTGAACAATGATTCTTATAGTAAAGGGGTTACCTTTGATTTTCAAACAATTAATTTACAAATATTAACGAATAAAAAATCAAAAGAAAACACAACTGCTTATAGCAGACTGCATTACGAAATCAGTCCAATTTAAAATTGTATGTAATCCATCAAATGGAAATCATTGCACAGAACACTGAATGAAGATTTTTAGAGCCACGACGAAATAAACGCAAACTACGGTAATGATAATAATACAGTTAAAACTATTTATGTTTCATGGAGATAATTTTCTTGATTTTGAAAAAATCTGGGTTTAATAAAACTAATTTTATGAAGATTTAGGTTTTAATTATTATTTAATCAACTGGAAAATACTGCTTATTTTTTATCTTTTGAATAAAATGAATACGTCAAGAATATTTAATTTGAACTAATCAAAAAAAATAAGTTATATAAATTGATTAACTTCATTAAATAATGCACAATTCTTTTTTATTTTCTTCACTGTTTGAACAAAATGTCAATATTTTTTTCCTTACTATTTTAAAAAACCGATATACCATATCTAAACCATTAATAGCTATATTTTATTAATAGTTTTACCAAATTAAATAAAATAAATAATAATCAATTTTATAATTATTTATTAATAAATATAAATTTATATATTATACCTAAATCAAATTTGTTAACCTAATGACATATATAAATATATAAATTTTTGATATTGTAAGAACTATTTTTCATCAGAAAAGAAAATGCGAATAACTTCTATTTCAAGGACAACTGGAAAGAAAGTATTTCAAATCTATTCTTCTTTTTAATGTCTATATAATTTAATCATATTAATTTATTTCTTAGAATTTAGAAAGTTCTTATTTGTTACGAAAACAAAAACGCTTTCTTTATTACAATTTATAAGGTTATAAGTTCCCTTTTACCAATAGTTGATATATTTATACTATGACCAACAATTTATATGTATAAAAAACACCAGGCTGTCAGATAAAGTTATAATGAGAAGCCAAATTGTGTGTATGTGGTATAGGCGAGAAAAGTAGAAGAAAGCATAAAGAAAATAACTGGGAAAGTTATAACACGTAATTTTAAGGACGAAATGTCTCAAAATTGAAAAACTACGGTTCTAAAAAATGTATCAAATCCTATTTAAATTGCATAGCAATGATAAATAAGTGAAATTCTTTGTTAAATAAAATGAAGACCATTTGTAATTTGAAATGCGTGATTTTTAATTATTCAGGATATTTTATTGCTCTTCTAAATTTAATAAAACATTTAATATTTAACTAGACTAATTTTTCTGTTATTTTATTAATTTTTTACCTTAAATATTTATTTTAATCTTTTATGTAATAAATTTTTAGGTGCTCAGATATTGTTAGATATTTTATTACTACATGTTCATAAGTGGGGATAGAAAATCCCTTTTGTAAGAAAAACATCATTACGTGTTTTGCTATTTTTTCATTCTCACAATCTCAAAAATTGTAGGGGTATGGCTACCGCTCTTTCGTGAAATGAAAATGTCCGTGTTTAATAAATTAGCATGTCTCATAATTGACGTGAAAAATATTGGCAAATTGAAATTTTATTTTTCTATCCCATAATTTAAAGATATTAACAAAGTCTTGAAAAATGCTTTACATTTAACAAAAAGAAGTTTAATAATATTTATTTGATTATTAATTTTTTAAAAAAAATCATTTTATATAACACGTTTTGTTGTTCTTTAAACACAACTTTAGCATATTTATTTTAAATACATTTTAAACTTTTATAGATTATGTAATCAAAACACACATACATATATGTGTGTTTTGATTACATAATCTATATAATGCATGTATGTGTAAATATATATAAGTAGAATCTCAAAAGAATATCTCTCAGAATTCAAATACCTAACTATATAAATAGAAAAGAATAAGATGTGTACAAATGAAAACGAGTACCCGTACTGTTAGCCTCATTAGAGAGCGCTGACACTTAGCACACACCTACGCATTTTCTGCTTATTAGAAAAGTCAGGTATCCAAAAGTTATGCCACGATACCTAAAAAAACTATAGAAATAAAGTTTTATTTTTATAAATTTTATTCAATATTTAGGAATTATATAGAATTTTGGCATTATGTAATTATACCTAATCATTATTTCTATAATAATTCTGAAATAAAAATTTTAATAAAACTTTCAGCTTATCACTGCAAAATTAAAATGTTAACAGCAAATAATAATAATATTTTTTCTTCATAAATATAAGGAATAAACTTTATTCCAATGTCTACAAAACTTGTTGCAAAATTAAAATTGATGTGCTATTCAGCTTTTATAATAAATATTCACATATCATGTTACAAACTCTTATAAATATTTACATGATAATTTTAATGCATTCTCTAAATTACTGAAAGTAAGTTATAAATAAATAATTTTATTGCAATTTTGAATTCTATTTTGCGACATTTTTAAATATGAATATTTAAAGTGTTGATATTAAAATATCCTTCATTGTTATTTCTCCTTTAAATAATATTGCAAAACATGATTAATATTTCAAGGATTCGGTTTCATCTGTTATAATAAATATTTTATAAGCATGTTCTGGGAAGTAAACACTTATTTTCTGGACAGAATGAAATGTTTGTGATAAATAGTTGAATAAAATGGATGATTCTAATAATAGAGAGTACCAAATATAGGAAGAACATAAAGGAAGGAAAATATATCATTAACTTCATTCAGAGTCTATATGAAAGAAACTGTTTAAGCTCATTTAGTTTGTCATTATATAGCATTCAAACACTATGAATATCAATCAAATAGATAAGTACATATCTAATTGGCCATTCTGCTTATAGAATGAAATATACCACTAAACTTCTTACAATTTTGAGAAAAGCTTTAATACTTGAATTATTTTTATCACTTAAAAGAAATGTTAAATTTATCATTCCTTAAAAATAAAGTTAAAATACTCAAAAACAGAGCATTTTAAAATTCCTTAATAATTTTGATTAATTCTATGTAAAAAATTTTTATTAACTAATTATTTACAGAAATATAATTGCTATTTAATTCATATTCATTTCTTTCTATAAAAAATATTTGATCTTCATTTAAAAATGAGTAAAATTCCTTTCAGTTTTATTAAAGTGCTAAGTAATGCTAAGTGCTAAAACAATGTCAATAAAAGTCAAAAATAACGATATTTATGGCATTTCATATTTTGCACAAAAGACCATGAATGTTGTGCTTCGACATTAACTGCTGCCTGAATATGCGAGTACGAGTTTCCTCAGTTGCCTCCCTTGTGACAGGTGAATATTTTTTCACTTGTTTTGTAACAAGTGCTTTTAACTTTTTATTTTACTGTGGTACAATTTAGGAGAGGAATTAGAATACAATCTTAAAGTTACCACCAGAGTCGCAATTTAATATGGAAAAAATGCAGTGTCAATTATCAACTACGATTTTCTGCTGGTATTCGGTGAAATGGGAAATAAAAAAATCCTTCATCAAATTAATTGCAAAGTATCAAGAGAAGAGACAGAGTAAAATGTATACACTAGATATTAAATTACATTTTAATAAGTAATTTGAAATGTTAATTTAAAGCTTAATTAAATACTTAACATCAAAAATTGTAGTCTTAAACATTAATTTATAACTTAGCTTAAAATAAGGAATGCTTAAAAATTTAAAACTACATTAATACTCCTTAAATTTAATTACAGAATATTTCCTTACAAAACTTTTTGGATCCTTAATGAACTTGGTTACTGACACACAGAGAAAATAAATAAAATTATTAAAACTCAAGTGTTGATTTTAAATATATATATTAAAATTTAATTTTAAAACTATAAATTCTTCATTCATAAATGAAGTTTTAAGTACGGTTGAGAAACAAAGTCAGTTCCTGAGATGGTACCCGTTATTCTTATTTTCCACGTCACATGATCAAAGGGATACTAGACTGAAACAAGTTGACATGAATACACTCACCAAAACAATAATAACTCTTATGCTAGTATGTATATCAAATCAAATAATCAACTACTAAAATTGTAAGGAAATTTCTCTCTTCAACCTCTGTCATATATATTTGACTGATGACAACAAATGATTAGCCTCAGTAGTCTTGAATTATTTCACTCATCTTAATCTTTAGTAAGGCAAATAAGTAAATGACAAAAATAAACTTTAAATTACACTTGGAAACTTTAAATTATAAGAATTAGGAGATTTGTATATTTTTCTAGCATACAGGTATATCCTAGTATTTAACAGTTATGACGAATCTAAAATGTATAATGCGTGTAAAATTATAGCAAGTTTTGGATATGAAGAAAATAAGTCATGAAATCACACATACTGTAAAAGCTGTTAAAAAACAATCAAAACAAATAATAAAAACTTTTTACGGATATTTTTGATAAACTTTGAAAATCCATGTGAAGAAAACGATCATTTTAAACTAAGGTAGAAAAAGAAAGTATCTCAAATAAATAACGCAAATCTCAAATAAAGATAAAAATCCTTCAAAAATAGCTTTAATACTATTGGAGAGATATTTTAAGATGTGATAATAACGAAGTTTAATGAAATTTACAGAATGCAAGTGTACAAAGTTTACTACTTGGTTTATTCGTCCATTTTTCATTATAAATGACAGCCATTTCCTCTGGAGCTTGAATAGCTTATTTCTTGCAAATTAAAATTCAAATGAAATTTGGAACTATGGAATATATGACATTTTCTGCTTTTAAATAAAGTAGAAATAATCTATCACATGAGAAAATATCTTAAGCAGTATAATAAAATGTAAAAAAAATAACATTTTACACTTTATTAATAGTTTTCTATTCATTTAGATTTTCCGTTTTAAAGTTTTAATTGAATTTTAATAATAATTTCTGTAAGATACACTTTAGTTCAATCGAATACTATCCGGAAAAGTATCACTGCTAACAGAGATCTCTAATTTGTTGTTGTTAAATAGCTAGTAACAAGTGCATAACTGAAAAGTTTATCTGTTTAATGAACAGACAATTAAACTTGTAGCTGAAATTTTGAATCAATATTTTATTCATTAATAAGGATAAATATAAATAAACTAAAAACTGATTAAGTAAGAACAATCAAAATGACGGCGGATAAAGAATTTATAATTTCTATTGATTTATTTTACTTTAAATGAAATATTTTCCATATGAATTCACAAGCATTATAAGAGAAAACTGAATTATTTCAATTTTTTAAATTAATTTCTTAAAAGTACGTTGTTTTTCAAATGAATAGAACAATTTTGTTTAATTTGTTTTGAATTTATTACACACATTATTTTTGAGATTTAACTTATTTCCCTATATTTATTTTTAAGTAGTTCTTTTAAAATGCTAAAAATTTATTAACTATAATTGGAATATTATTCAGTTTCATTTAAAAAAAATTATGAAAATTGTTAAAATTGGATGTTTATATTACAATATTCTCATCAAATCATTTTAAGAAAATAGGAGTAAAACCTTTATAAACTGGTATTAATAGTATGTCAACACATATCCTAAAAAATTATGTTTCCTTTTTTTATAGGAATTAAAGTATGTAACATGTTTACTTAAAATAAAGTAAAAGAAATATTTATGGCCTTAAATAGATTTTTACAAAATCAAAATTTTAAGTAATAATATTGAATATGATTATAAAATGATTCTCAATGTTACTTTCAAAATTGTTTTGATAATAAAATTGGCCTATTCATAAAATTAATATATATATATATATATATATATATATATATATATATATATATATATATATATATATATATATATATATATATATATATATATATATATATATATATATATATATATATATATATATATATATATATATATATATATATATATATATATATATATATATATATATATATATATATATTGTAGATTTTTCATTTGATTATTGCAAAAAGCTTTTCGTTAATAAAGGATAAAGGCTACTCACAATACATATTTACTTAGTAACTTTTTCATTTAACTCTAATATATTGCAAAAATGACCCTTTAATTATGAATAAAATTGCACAAAATTACTAATTTTTTTCTGTATGACATTATCTTTTAAATTTATAACAATCCTATGCACTCTAAGTTCTTAAATACACAATGAAAATAGTTTGATTTTATAAGAAATATTTAATTAACGCGAAAGAATTATTAATTTAATAACTTGTTTAATTAAAACTGATTTTTTCTTTTATACTTTATCCAGTTTAAAATAAGCTACCTACTTGTTCTTAAAACAATTTCTTAATTATATTTACCAAATTAGTTTTCATTACCTAAGTTTCAAAATTAAACGAATAATTTTGATGTACATATTTTTAATCAAATTTGTAAACAAGTTATTTTTGATTATCTTCTCCGATTAAATTTGTAGACCTGCTTCATTTTAGTTGAATATTAATTTGGGCAAAGATGTTTCCCCTCTTTAAAAAAATTATTATTTTGTATACAAAATTAACATTAAATTAAATTAAATAATCTTTATATATATTTAAGCTATTAAATGAATAGTTTTTGATGAACAAAATACGAGAAACAATTTTCTTGCTTATATGGATACTTTCTACTTTCCTCCTGTTTTTCTGCAACAATAAAGTATTTCAAATATACAAGATTTTAGTTTCAGTTTTTCTATACATATGTTTACTTAGAACCTCTTTATTTCAATTTCATATATCAACATATTTCGTTTAAAATTAGAAAGATTATTTTTCATTTTTCTCATATTCACTTTTTAAAGTACAATAAATTCATGTGAAGTAGTGCTCTTTTGAGAACTGGTTTAAATTCCACAAATGTGTTAAAATAGGTTCAAGAACAAATTTCATCATAAATCAAACAATCGAAAACAATTTCCACGTAACATTTCTTGAAATGCACGTGGGATTTCTAAAAGAAACAATCGTGATATTACACAAAAGTAGAATGTTTACAGGCAGAAGTGTGCAATTTTTTTATATTATATGTTTCGCGTACATAAAGGAAAAAAGGTACTTTTCTAAGACGATAAAAATGAGAAATGTTTCATTTTCTATTGTCTGCGTAGAAGAGATCATCAATGATTTAAATAGCCTAAAATGCGAAGCTAAATTATCCATTATTATTACACTTTCATGAAATAGTTTCAAAAATGCATTTATACTTGCTAACTTTTGTGTTGTTAAAAACTACTCTTTTAATAGTTAAAATATAAACATTATTTTAATTTGCGATCTTATTTTAATTTGCTTATGCTTAATTACTACTTAAACCAGATAATAATTATCATCAATGAAGATGGAAGTGGTGAAATCAGCAATATTAAGAAGAACAAATGTATTTAAAATAATTAAGAAAGAGTAAGTGATGATATATATATACACGTCCGTATAAAGTATGGAAAGATATGTTCATATGAATTAATAAACAATATAAAAAACCATCATTAGAAACAAGAAGCATAAATAATTAATTTTAATTATAAACTGAAATAAAGAGAATCACGGAAAAAATTTAATCTAAATTAAGAAAAAATACTGCTTGAAAATGAGGAAAGATCTTTGTAATTTGCTGTTCACTTGACCGACTTTTTTAAATGTGTAAGTGATAATATTAGCGAAAAGAATTTAGATAATTTTTCTTTACTATGATATAAACATGAAGTTTAAATTATAAATTTTTTATATTTAAATTTCAAGTATATAACCGTGTGAATAAAACAAGTTAATGGGCAGCAATACAAATGATAACGTTCAAATAACTTGTCTGAATAAATTTCTACATCAAAACTGCCGTGCTTAGTTATACATGTGTTAATGTAGGCAGGATGCTCCCTATATACACATAAGTTTTATCTTGAAAATTATTTTACTTATATATTTAACTAATAAAAATAGAAATTGTCATTGTTATTTCTCAAAGTATTTAAACAACATAGAGATATGTTGTTGTTTCCAGTCCTTCAGATCTAGTGGCAGCTAGATCAGATCCATGATACCGTGAACCCTAGTGAAGTCGAGCAGCAACATACACTTGAAAAAAAAATTTTATTTTTTACATTTAACGAGGAAGGTAATAAAAGGTTGTTGAGGAACATACAATAAAAAGAACCATCGATGAATAAAAAGTTTGAAAGCTTAAAAAAACTTTTAATAAACCGTATACAATAAACATAATTTTATTATAGAATCCTAGGACTAAAATTATGTTTTTAGATGAAAGTGAAAAAAATTAGAGGTCGATAGTATACTTTTCCTATATTAAAGGCTATCAGATTTGTATGAGAGCCCATTTGAAGGGATAAAACAAAAATTACTATGAGAAACTATCTCGTAAAAGCAAACCATTAAAGTCACAAATGAGTAATAAAAAGGATCCTGAAAAACAAGCCAATGTACTCCTTATTCTTGTTTCAAAAGAAGAGAAGAGAATGAGCTATCATATAATTTTCTTGTGATAGTGTTTATTAATTCGTTTACTTTGATGAAAAGTTTTGAATGTCATAACATTTCCATAATAGCCTGTTTCAGCAACACTCCAAAAAATATTTGGAATCAAATAGTTGATCTTTGGTTACAAAACATTTCATCAAGGGTTTTTGTGCAAAAATATTTTTCTAATACAAGTGAATTTCTTTTCGTTTTATGGACGAAAGGGATTTGGAGCAATGCTTCTTCTTCTTCTTAAGTTTGGGTTTGTATGTCATTGGCACCTCTGCTTTAATCAGCATTTTGTACCATTAACTCCAAACCCAATGTTTCCTAGTTCCAGTTACTCGGGTCACCCACTTTATTAATAAAGTCAGATAACCCTTTAATGGAGTCTAGGTGTAACTCTCTAGTATGGATAATGCCTAAAGAAGTTAATCTAGGGAGGGCAAGAGCCTCGCATTCGTAAATGATATGCTTGGCCGTTTCCTCTTGCGTATAATATTTCCTGCAGATAGGGTCTTGCTGAAACAGTCCTATTATATGGAGGTGTTTTCTGAAATAGTAGTGCCCAGTTATGAAGCCTACGATTAAACGTATCTTCTGCCTAGAGCATCTTAGAATTTCAGAGGCAATCCTCGCTGATTATTCACAGATGATTCCGGTCAGAGAGTCAGTCATGCTAGCGATAGCTTCCTGACTTTCACCAGAAGAATATGGTTTGGAGGTCACTTCTATCTCCTGTGAAGGATTCATTGCTGCCCCTTCACTAGATTGCCTCTGAGTTCCCTTGTCTTTTTCAGAAAGGTCTACTTCAGAGGCTTCACCCGCAAATGCAGAAAGGTTTGTTATTTCTTGTGTCTTTTCAGTCACAAGATAATAATTAATAAGCTCAGGTAATATGATAGTCCACCCAGCGTTGCCTGAGTTACTGGGCAAGGCAAATTACTCTAGAAGTTCGCCAGGCAACTAGAGGCTCCGTTAAGACACCATTACCGCGGTGCCAAATAACCCTAGGCATGGGTCGCATAACACCAGGGTTTACGGGAGCTGGTTCACGGCCTCTGATTCTATATTCAAGGCTATCTTGTCATTTCTACTGGACATTTGGCTATCTACCACCTACCGACGCGCCTGGTAGCTGCTCAAGCCCCAGGTGGAGCATTGCTAATAATGGGATATACATCACGATGATAGCTCAACTTTCAGAAGCGCATTTTTAATGATGTTAAAATAAGAGCACAAAGATTATTAAAAATTATTACTTTTTCCAGTGGTACTGATATCAATAGTTTTCCACAAAAACGAGGTAAGTCAAAGAACACTAATATTGTATAAAGTTAGAGCAAATATCATCAGATTTAGATTTTACTAAGCGATAAATTGCTTCGAAGAGAGCCATATGTATATGATGGTTAATCCAAAAGTTCGTTAAAACTTTAAAATTGTATAAAAAAGGAAGGAATAATAATAATAATAAAGAAGTTTAGTTTGTGTGTGTGTGCAAAGAAAGGGTTACAAAAAATTTAGGCTCTGATTAGAAACATCTAACAAAATATTATTAGTTTTTCTCGTCTTTTATTGTTGGATTTTTTTTTTTTTTTTTTTTTGGAAAATTATGTCCAAAGTCTGGCTTAAAATGTGACTGTGACAAGTGACCTTTACATTACTCTTTTGTTTGATAAAGTTCTATCTGCATTAAATCAAAAATGCATGTTATGTGTCATCAGCCTTACAAATGATAGTCCATCACCACTCTATGCTAAGAGAGTGAAATTATTTCTGTTGCAACCCTTTAATCTAGACAGAGGAACTATACTCAAAATTTCTGCCTGTGTTGAAGTTCCTATAATTCCTTCTAACATATTGAACGCCTGAAATTGGTATTGTAAACCGCCAAAATAATGTCTTACTGCTGTCAATCATGTTGAACACTAATTGTTGAATATAATGGATAAAATATACATCTGCCTAGTTGTGTCTATTGTATTTCAGATTATTACTGCCCTCTTTCAGTAGTTCTTTTAGTTATCAAGTTCCCAGCATTTTAAATGCAGTATCATTGAATTTAAAAAAATTGCAAATAATTATGTGGTAGAAGACTAATTAAAGACATACCTGCTGAGTGCAGAAAGTTTGAAAAGAGGAAATACTTGTATAAAAAATGTACTCACAAAGTTATACAAAATCCTTATGGCATAATTTCATACATTTGTAATCCATGCTAAATTAAAATACATTGGCAATTGTTTTTCCAAAAAGAATTGCATGCTAATTTGTATTACACTGTCATATATTTTTTCCAATTCGAAATCACTAAACACACAAGTGCCACGAAATTTTAAATTACATTCATGGAATAAGGTCCAGGTCAGATATAACTTCCTTATTTTCCTACAAAGGAAAGACATTAGCTCCATGAATTAAAGTGTATAATTCATGAGGTACATTCGTCAGCTTAACAATTTTTTTAATTACGATCAAATAAACTACCTTTCAGTTACGAAAATGGCATCTTACCTTCAGTTCCTTCTCTTATTACTCCCTCTGGAAAAGAATATTTGATCTTCATATTGTTCACTGAACTGGAACTTGCTCACAAAAATTAACAAAATTTTACTTAATACTTCGCTCCCTACTATTTTTATTAATAAGATAATGCTTTGTAATTAAGTGAAAACATAGCATTGGCGTTATTACATAGAAGGGAATTCTATGCTGCATAATTTTGAAATATTTTAGTTAATTTTCCTCACTTTATTTACTAAAATAAGATCTTATTTAAATGGAAAATCACTGAATTATAGTCTCTCACAGATACTTATCACAATGAAAACATAGCTCATAATAATAGAATTACATTTTTGATTTTCTATTGAATCCTGAGTTAACATAATCTGTTTCTTGATATTGAATCTATGGCATTGTATTATTACTGCTTACACAAATTCAATTATAATTTTATTAGTGTAAATTTACTGTAAAAATTATTAAAGCATTTCAGTATATTATTAAAAGTTCAGTCTTGGGTCCAGATTAAAACAATGAATGTATTAATAAATATATATGCTATTTACACATGTCCTTATTAATTCTATTAAAAGCGTCAAATTTAAAAGAAAGGAAATGTTTGCGTCACAGCTTTTAAAATGCTTTCAGTGTAGTAGCATTGTTTATAAATGTGCTTAGAAGTTTTTTGCAATTCGCAATAGGAACATCTTTAAATTTTTGAGATAAAATATTTTTAAATCTATTCAGAAAATTTAAACTGGAAAATAACATTTGAGCTTATACTTTGTAATAAATTATTTTACTTAACTCCTCTTAATACTTATTATGTTTGATTACTGATATTTCTAGATCTGAGGAGCAAAGATTGTGTAGTAAATAAGACAGATTCGAGAATTATAAGCTTTAAAAATTCAAAAGTTCATATTTTAAGAGTTTGTTTATTTAAGAATATGAATGATCCTTATAAATGAAATGTGCAAAATATTATATAGAAAATTTGTTACAAGCATAGATAAATAAGAAACCAAATTTTTTTGAGAAAGAACTTCTTATAAAACAATGAATCATAACACTGATATTTATTTATATCACTATTATTAACGATGTTATGTGAGTAATTAAATTAATGTAGATTATATGTGTAGATAATAAAAATTCATATACAAAAAAGAAAATTTATCACCAGAATGGTAATTCCAAAACTTTTCAACTTAGATAAGAGACTGAAGAACGAGATGATAAAATGATAGGAAAAATATTCTGCTTAAATATAAATTTCAAGCCTCAAACGTGCTAACAGGCAAAAATTTACAATGTTTAATTTAATGTCTCAGAAAATCCTTTAAATATTTTGACATCGCATAATGGGCAGATTTACTATTGAAGACCATTAGAGGTATTTTAACACCTATCGCATAAATCGCTTCTCGGGAATATTTTTCTCATAGCTAGTGAGCCATATTCACATGTATCAAGGAAAGAAAACCATAAAATACTCAACCACCACTTCAACAGACGTGCATAACGAAGAGAAAAGTGTAACATCCATATTCTATTGATCTACAGTAGCTGTTGCCGAACCTGGAATCTTATGCTCTAAAGAGCGCTGTCATAACATTAGGACAAGGTGGGTGTGAGCACTCTACTTTAAATACTTTAAAAGGTCTACATCAATAAAATACACTGCTTAATGTGGTTTTCTGCTTGACGCAAATATTCGTGGGATATTTTTGCTCAATACGACTGAACAATTTTGCTAAAAATATTCTCGCGAGATCAATGCCATTACTGGAAACATAAATGGTAGTTTTATGTTTTATTCATATATGTGAGCTGCAAATTTCTTTGAAATCTCTATTAAAGTGAACTGAAATTTTAAAAAGTGCTATAGAAGTTTATTTCGGTGAAAAAATCACTGCAATGCATTGAATAAAAGGCAGAATCGAAGCAAGTTCTTTTTACCATGGCGACTATAATTAGACACGATGTTTTTTAGAGGTTGGTCCATACTTTTATCTCATGTAATAAAGGTGAATCTGTATTAAACACATAACGAGATATATAATCCAATACAAATGTGATACATTTAGATTCATTTTAAATTTTGATAAAGGTCTTATACATTTTTTGGACTGCAACGTCTCAGATATGCATTTTATATAAAGTGAAACAATGATAGATTATGGGACAGGAATATTGCTTTTTTTATTCTTTATTTTGATGAAAACTATCTATTCAACAATAGAACACCACGATGGGACACCATGCTGTGCTAAAAGATAACTTGAGATACTAAATTGAATATTTTATATGCTTAGCCAATCTGGAAGTTCATTTCCTTTGAATGTGATCAGAAATATCTTCGGATTTTAATAGCTCCTTCCAATGATAGTATGCATTCTACCTTCCATTTAAATAAAAGTTAGTGTGACATGAATCTAGAACAATAATTTAATGAATGAATGTTCTAGCAACAAATATCCTTTTCAGTTGAAAATCTTACCATTAATTTAAATCTAGGATACCAATTCAGATGAATTTTCGCCTTATATTTTCATGAATTTTTCCATGGGTGACATTTTTTCTGCAATGTGTGAACATTTTCTATTTCTTCATGTTTGGTTTGATTACATTACAATGGGAAGGAAGAAGCTTGTAATAATAATCAATATAATAAAGAATGAAGCATAACTTGAAGTTAAGAAACTTTTAAAATATATGGAAGAACAAGAACAATAAAAGTAATAAACTTTTTTGAGTGTTTGAAGCTTGCTGTTATAAAATATAAAAAAAAGTTTCATGAAATGAATTATTTCTATTTTTAAATGTTCAATTACAAGCATGAGAATTTTTTGTATCAATAGTATATTACATGCATGTGATGAATACACTAGAATATGTATAAATACGTTTATTACATGAGATAAATACATTTATTATACGAGATCATATTTGACTTCTTAGTTACATACTTGCTTATGTAAATTTCGAGTCTCCAAATGCATGATAGTCCTTAGTAATGATCATCTCGCATGTTTAGTTAAGCTTCAAACTTCTCCGAAACTTTAGTGGGAAAATAGCTAACCATGAAGAATTTATCGATCCCATTTCGAGAGCTTGTGTGTGCGTATCCGATAATTTTAGGAATTCTATTTTTCCTCCTGAGAATTTAAAAATATGGAATTGAAAATTGTGAAATCTTTCACAGATTCGGAGTTACGTATTCTACTTGGAATACATTGATTTCTAAATGCCTAAATATCGTATTAGAAAACATTTTTCAAGAAAATCTGTAGATAAGGGTATGAAAGCTTTAATAATTGTACATTTAAAAATAGAAAAAAGTCAATAAAAGAAATATTTAAGATAATTTTGCAGCATTCTTTTTTCATCCGACATGAATGCCTACCCTGCTTAATTCTTCTTTTAGATTGTTGAAATGAAATTAAAAAACTAATTATTTATTACAAAAAAATGCGTATTACAAATGCATTCATTTTAATTTTAAGACTATTTTTGCATACTTACTTTTAAATATTTTTAACTTAATTTAAAATGTAACTAAGCTATAAACTTACTTATATTTATGCTCTTTTTAAAATCACATTTTGCGAATACTATTTTTTATATATTATAGCATTCATATTCGCGTGATAAACTTTTTTAAAGAAGTATTCTGTATTGTAATTTTCTATGATTAGCATGAATATATATACATTTATTTAAATTTTAATTTTGTGTTTCGTGTTCTAATTACAATATTCGCAAATAAAGAATAACTCGTTTGTTTTCAGATTCTAAGAACTAAATATGCTTAAAAAAATTCAAGTAATAAAACTTAGCTGCTCTCTTCCATGCATTTACAGCCTGATAAAGAATAATGTTATGTATTTCCCTGGTAAAAAAATTATAAAGTTGAAAGTTCCTTTAAGAAATACTTCTTCCACTCTCAGCTGTGAGGATTCTAAGGAAAAAAACATTCATAAAACAAATTATTTTTTGGCAACTTAATTTCACATGCATCATTGTTTATTTGTTCACTGAAACATGCTTACCACAATGAGGGATTTAATTCTTCTTAAAGAAATAATAATTTATGAATATTTTTGAATATGAAAAACACAATGCAATGCTATGTTTATTGCTTTTATGCTATATTCTTAATATTTTAATTTCCTGTATTATATTTATATTCCGCTGAAAAAGATTTTTTTTATTTCTTATCAAAACAAGACTTTCGATGATTTTTCTTGACAGTTTTTTTCCCTAAAATTTGCAAAAATTATGAACCTAATTAGACAATGTATGTTACTTTAATAGTAGTAAGAATGAGTTATTTGTTGACAATATCTATCATTTCCAATGATTGAAAATGGAAGTTTATGTGACACATTGTTTATGTTAATTCTCCGAAGGTTTTTCACTCTTTCATGTAAAAGAGATCAGGTTCGAATCCAGCTATTATTTAACAACAGTAAATAAATGCAACATTTCACTTTTCTATCATAACCTGGGTCACGGGGAGAGATTAGGAAATTTCTGTGTATTCTCAGTTGGGAAACTTAAATATGGCCCACCATATAAGGAACTGATGGAATGAAATATCCGACAGGTGTTCGAATACTTAACAACAATCTTCAGCAAATAAGCTGGTTGCTACGTGCATATATTATTTGTCTTGAATTAAAATTACACCATGATAAAAATATACATAAGTATAGTATTATAGTTGTTACATGGTGTCTTTTATTTTTATGATCATTTCATAATAATCTTCTATTTTACACAATAAGGGATTTCTATTGAATATATATTTAATTTTTAGGAATATAAAAAGTTATTAAAATCTGTGTTTTTATCATTACAAGATTTTTAAATAGCACAAACGAAGAAGAAACTTTTAAATTTCACAAATTCTACTCTTAAAAGTTTTATATATTCCCAAAGTAGACACAGAATTGAATCTTCAAGACTGGTAAAAATTTTTGCTACGTACGAATCAAACAATAAACATACATATACATATAAATATTAATATATACAGAATATATAAAAAATAATATTTTATACTAATAGGTTTATAATTATTCAGAAAGTTAGACATTTTAGAAAAAAAACTAGTAATAATTTGAAATAAATGTGAACAAGAATTTTTCAAAAGCAATGTCTCATAAATTTCAGAAAGTTTACATAATTCTTAGCTATATATTTATCATTGATCATCAATGTAATTTCTTAGTATAGTAACACTAATATGTAACCATCCATAGGAAAAATCCTAAGCAAACTTTGTTACTAAAATAAAAATTGATTATGTTTATAACAACACAAAAATTCGTTTGAAAAATAAAATGTGTTTCAATGCAGCTTATTATTTTATAAAAAAAATAAATAAATAAAATTAAGAAAATAAGCAATGCCTTCAAAAAATGAGTCTTTGAATGCGTAATCGATTACACTTAAGAAACATTAAAATAAAAAATTTATTCTGAAATAAATTATTTAAATTTATAATAATACGTACGAAGTCCTAAAGCAAAGTTCATTTAATCTAACAAAAGAAATTAAATATTACACATTAAAATTCATATGACACTAATGCATAAAAATATTTCGATTTTAAAGAAATGCATTTTTTACATAATTTATAATTTATTAAGTAAATTTTAACTCAAGATGTATTTCAATTTAACATTTCTCTTGTAATTGGAAATCCACCTTTTATATAAAATATTAATTGATCGAGTATTTAGCATTTTTTAAACAATTTGAAAGAAGGAACAAATTTTTGTTTAGTTTTAGTACATTAGTCATATTTATAATAATTTATTATTACAGCAGATAGCATGAAATTTATAAAGTTATTCTTTCAAATGAAGTTTAAGTTAAAAATATCACGCTATAAGAAACAAAATGCTGATAATATGCCAATATATTTAGATAAATTCCTTTACACATTTTTAATGAAAAATAGCTGCCATTTTTATCCAGTTTTAGTTTATAAAAACCCGGTAAATAATACATTATATTTTCGTATATTGCAGTCGGGTAGGCGCACAATATGAATCGGATAAAATAATCAGTGAGCTATGAGGAACAGAAACTGGTTGGTTGGCTTTTGTGGCGCAAGGTCCAAACACGGACAAGCCAGCAATCATGTTTTATTGTTTTTCTTAATAAACAAACCCAAGCAACATTAAAACTTTAAAAGAAAAAAATATTGTATACAACAGTGAGGAACAGAAACCTCTGCTGATAGAGATATGAATATCCTGTATTCGGATATAACTGGACTCTAAAACTGGATGTCGATTCAGTCAAGACTTGATATGGCCCATATTTATAAAAAGAAAATACACCACTCAAAACTAAAAATCTATGTATCCATCATGCCAGTGAGGTATTCTTTAAATTAATGTTTTTTATTTTACAGATACCAAATATTAACTCTTATTCAAGGGCCTTCCAGTACTTTTTGACAATGTCCTCATAATGAGAAAAACAAATTTTCATCATTGCGTTTCACTGATTTAAACTAATATAGATGGATTTCCCTCTAAAAATTGTTTGCATTTACTGTAACTGAATCCTTTATAAGTAAGAAATAATCCTTCTCAGGAAAATGGCATAAAAGATTTTAAAACATAGGAATATAATTTTTTTAAACGTAAAAGTATGATAGCCATTTTATTTGTTGCATTTAAAATAGAATATTTTAAAGTAAATTTATAGAATAGCACACAAAATAACAGACATTTAAATAACGATGTATATTTTTGTACTTAATATTAACCCCAAAAGGTAATGTCAGTGTCAAACAATTATAATCACAGAATAAGTCACATTATGTTAAAAAAAAGAAAGAAATAGTATCGTTTCCTTATGTGTCCTGATCCTCATAATCACTTTAAAACAGTATTTTAATGTCATTTCATTGAACTTTAAGGGAAAGATATGAGACTGAATACATTTTCAGACAATATCTGGATAAATGTTGCTCATATATGAAGATCCATTTGTGAACTAAATTATACTTATAATTGATAACAAAGTATACCTTTTAAAATATTTTGTTATTTAACAAAATGTTAATATATTTTTTATTATTTAAAATTTTTTCTTTTTTAAAATATTTCATTGATACATTTATATTTTTTTAAATATATTCAATTTTATGGCTTTTGCTTACAAAAAAAGTGGTTGTACTTGTTATCGATTTATTTTTTTCAAATTAATACCTTTTCTATAGACAAAAGTTTCGCCATCAACTTTCGAGGATAGTTCGCCAAAATAGGAACTTCAAATTATTAGAAAACATGAAACGTCGTAAACTTAACGACAGCAGAGAAAATATTTCGAAGAACTTAGTATGCTGCCATCTATTGGTGTGATTTCTCAACTCACAATTATTACTTTAAAATATTTCGTAAACTTTTTTCTACGACCATGTATAGTTAGTGAAAGATTAGAATATCAATTAAATTTTTTAAAGGTTAAAAAAAACTTATTCAACTGAAGAAATTATATTTCTTCCTTTATTCAACGTAATTAAAAATATTAACAAGGGAAAAAAATTTTTTTAAATAACCATCTTTATAATCGAGAATTTTATTTTTTAACTACAATATATATATATATATATATATATATATATATATATATGTGTGTGTGTGTGTGTGTGTGTGTGTGTGTGTGTGTGTGTGTGTGTGTGTGTGTGTGTGTGTGTGTGTGTGTGTGTGTGTGTGTGTGTGTGTGTGTGTGTGTGTGTGTGTGTGTGTGTGTGTGTGTGTGTGTGTGTGTGTGTGTGTGTTTGTCTATGAGCGTCTAAATAATACAAAATGACAAATTCCCTTTAGAAAAACAATTTTAATATTCAATACATTTAATACTTATTATATTTTTAAGTAGATAAGCCTGATATTAAAAAATACCGTAATAATGTTTCAAAGACAAAATATAAACTTTAATTATGAATACATATACAGACGTTATCAAATTAGAAATACATATTTCCTTCTTCCTTAAATACAATCCTTTTTTAAACTATTAAAAATTATATTACTCTTAAAAGGCAATAACTTTAACATCCAAGTTAATACAACATAAATTTTTAAACCAGAGAACATGCAACTTTTTATTTTATGACAAACCACTGCATCCTTTTTGAAAAATATGTGAAATGAAATGCAATTCCTTCTGCGAACTTCAGTAAAATAAAAATGGAATTCCAGTCAGAAGAATTCCAATTTTACCTGAGATCTATGTAAAAGAGAGAAATGAAAGATTTCATTCATTTATATCAATTCACACACTCACACACACACACACACACACACACACACACACATATATATATATATATATATATATATATATATATATATATATATATATATATATATATATATATATATATATATATATATATATATATATATATATATATATATATGTATATACATACATACATATATGTATTTTTACATATAATATATATATATATATATATACATATATACGTGTATATACATAGACAGACAGATTGGTTAGATTACTTTTGAATATAATAATTCCTAATTTGGAAGCAGTCTGCAGCAGAGTGTGAAGGCAGTGAATGCAAGACA
The DNA here is from genome assembly GCA_037975125.1 of Latrodectus hesperus. Classification (NCBI taxonomy): domain Eukaryota; kingdom Metazoa; phylum Arthropoda; class Arachnida; order Araneae; family Theridiidae; genus Latrodectus; species Latrodectus hesperus. The sequence continues at coordinate 75,811,646 of CM075854.1, forward strand.
CAGATACATTCCAAATAACATTAATTTAAACAAAAGATGAAATAAAGTTAAATCGTAAAAAAATAACATAGATAGCAGACATCTGTGTGTACTGTTTCCCATTGAAGTAGGTTTATATAAGGGATCCTAAGCGGGATTGAAAGTGTAAGAAAGATATTAGGAATTCACTAGCACCTGTATTTTAGGACTTCAGTATAGGGGTAAAATAATGGAACTTTCATAAATTTAGAATAGTATTAAATAAGTTACATTATCAAAGAACTATTATTTTAACTTAGCTTTAATTTAATATTATATATATATATATATATATATATATATATATATATATATATATATATATATATATATATATATATATATATACAGGGTGTCCAGAAAAGGACTCCCTGATTTCAAAATTAAATATCTCGAAAACGAAGATCGATAGAAGAATGCAGTAAACGGTATGTTTATAGTAAAAACTGTAAGAATTTAATACATCAGTTTGAAATTATAGCTACAGAAGTTGCAAATAGATGGCGCTGTAATCGCCATACGTAATGCTTAGTATAAATAATCGAAGCCCAGAGCGATCAGTACCACTATTCAAGCGTGAAAGGAGGTTAGCATTGAAAACATTGTGATGTGACTTTTTGGAAAGAATGTTTTCATACGATTATTTCATTTATGTATGCTGATTTGAGCTGTACATCGCACAGCGCCATCTGTTAGCAGCTTTTGTATCTATTATTTCAAATTGCTGTATAAAATTCTTACAGCTTTCACAATAAACATACCTTTTACTGCGTTCCTCTATCTATCTTTGTTTTCGAGATATTTAATTTTGAAATCAGGGAGTCCTTTTCTGGACACCCTGTATATATATATATATATATATATATATATATATATATATATATATATATATATATATATATATATATATATATATATATATATATATATATATATATATATATATATATATATATATACTTACTTATAAAATGAAACATTTATTTGCTAATTAATTATTTGATTATTTTCAACCTCAAATAAATGATTAACTGAAACTATATGTTAAATTTGTGGGACATTTTTATGAATACTTAAGAATGTTGTATAATAACGAAGTGTTTGATTTATGGAAATCCGTAATATTTCCCAAAATGCTACAAAAAGATTTGATTAGTGATTTTCTGTTGCAGTTCACATTTGCAGAGGAATAATCCTTTTTCATTTTCACGTAAATAGAATTAAATATATGAGAGATTCTTTAAAGATATTTGCTTGCAATAGTATAAAATCTTACATTATAATCAATTAAAAAGCTTTAAAAACAACTGAATAGTTAGTATTGTCAAAGGAAATATATAGTTTTAAAACAATTAAAATTCTTATCTTATAATGAAAAATTTTAATTCTAGTGATATAGATCTAAATAAGATGGTTTTATTTTTTCTGTAAAGTGTGATATGCTCTAATGATGAAGATACCTAATTGAATAAGACCTGTTAAGTTCTAAACCTCTGAATTAAAAGAAAACTAGTTTCCTTCAACATTTCAAAGATTAGAAAATCCATATAAAAAATTATAACAAAACATCAAAATAAAATTGAGAATGAATTAAAAGATTTACTATACCCGATTAAATTAAAGTTCTGAAAATCGACTTAAGACTTACTCAAAAATGAAATAATCAGGAATTTAATATTTTAAAATCAAAATTCTGCGAAGGAAAAGTGATATTATCTCTAGATATTTTAAGGAATTTAATTTTCACGATATAATTGAAGAATAGTGCTCATTTGCATACGAAAAGGAAACCATTGATGGTCTATCCTATTTCATGGGTGTATTTTTGACTTAATCCAAAGAAAGTTTCATAGTCATAAATTAGTTAAGTCACCAGATATGGTGTAATATATCTTACAGTTTTAAATTTAAAAAAAATACATTTGTTTTTAATTTACAACCATTTTTGTAAAACACACTAGAACCGTAAAATAGGGAGGATATAAGTAATATGTGATAATAATATATATAAGTAATATAAAATTGAGGGAACAAAACTTTCTCCATAGCGGAATTATTAAGCGAGAAATTCGAAAATCAGTCATATCATATATGCTCAAAATTGCCAAATAAAAACTTACACGTTTAGAGAGGTAAGAAAATATCAAAAAGGGGTGAAATTTTATACAATAACAAAAAAAGTTTTTCAAACCTAAAGAGAAGAAAAAATCTCGCATAAAATTTTATTTCGTTTTAAGTACTGAGAAATGATATTAGGGTTAAAATGAAGAGAATAAAGAAGTAACTGATGAAATGTTTTTAAAAATGACCTATATATACAATACAAATAATATTAACGCATTAAAAAATATATAAGATCATAAGATTTAGTGAATTAAAGTGATATTTTGAAAACAAATTCTATTAATAATGGTTTTAAAAATAAATAAAAATTCAGCAGTCTCAGATGCAATTTTATTCCTCTTTTAAAAGATCCATCATTACTTATCTAATAAGTATGAAACAACACTAAGGTAGACTTCCTTACTAAATTAATTATATAGATTATTTTAATAATGATAACAGGAATTGTCTAATGGTATTCCTATTATTATATATCAGCAACAGAAATTAAACAGATACTATACATAAATTTAACATTTGCTAGAAAGTAATTAAAACAAATTGTTGACATTGGCACTTTTGAAAAAGGCAAACCCTTGGTACTTTTGAAAAAGGCAAAACTATTGGTGGGAAAACATTTGCATTTTCCAAAAATCCGTCGCTCGTATCGCTCTTGTCCGGAAATCCATATATGTATGAATGCTTTACTTGCCAAATCGATTAACTCTGTAAAACAAGAAGTTAAGAAAAAAGATAAAAATAAATGTAGACTTTTCAGATCACACACAACGTTTTTTTTTTTTTTAAATATTATTTACATATGGTTTCTATGGTGTTAATTCTTATTTTAAGGAAATGTGTATTGAATATATATATAGCTACATAATATACACAGCTTTTTATTTAAAATTCAATAAAGTTTTGAAAGAGTGAAGTTTATCGATTTAGTAAGTGAGATATCCGCATATGCCAATAGATAATTCTACTGCCTGTGTCCAGTATAATATTCCTACTAAGGGTATGGAATTAGATCGATATATGATGACCCTTATAATATAAAAAGTGACAATTTTTCTTAATTAATGATAAGTTTTTTTCGTAAATGATAATTATACCAAATTTTCTGATGTTAATGATAATTATTCTAATTTAAATTTTTTTAAATAAATTTATTTTCAATACTTGTAATTTCAAAACTTTGAGTAAAACTTGCTCTGAATTTAATATTTTTTAAATAGATAATTATTATAATATCTATATAAAGCTTTTAAAACACTTACAATGTTATATATAAGATTGAATGCACAGTATAAAAATTTAAATACATTGGACAAACTTCTAATATTTTTAATATTCGTATAAATTTACATAGATCTAATATTAAAAATTATTGTAGTAGTAAAATTTTTAACCAGGGGCCTGAACAGCTACCATGCGCATCGGCAGGTGGTGGATCACCGAATGTCCTGCAGAAATGACAGGATAGTCTTGAATCTAGAATCAGAGGCCGTGAATCAGCTCCCGTAAACACTGGTGTTATGCGACCCGTGCTTAGGGCTATTTGGCACCGCGGTAATGGTGTCTTAACAGGGCCTCTAGTTGCCTGGTGAACTTCTAGAGCTTTTTTGCCTTGCCCAGTAACTCAGGCAGTGCTGGGTGGACTGTTGTATTACCTGAGTCTATTAATTGTTATTTTATGGCTGAAAAAAAACAGAAATAACAAACCTTTCTTCTCTGCATTAGCAGGTGAAGCCTCTGAAGTAGACCTTGCTGAAAAAGACAAGGGAACCCAGAGGCAATCTAGTGAAGGGGCAGCAATGAATCCTTCACAGGAGGTAGAAATGATCTCCAAACCATCTTCTTCTGGTGAGAGTCAGGAAGCTATTGCTAGCATGACTGACTCTCTGACCAGAATCAAGCTTAAAAAGAGACTTTCTGGTGCCCAGAAAAAGAAACTGGTGAAGGAACGCAAAATCGCCGAGGAGACTTGGCTTGAAAAACCCAAGGCAACCAAAGGCGAGAAGCGTCCCCCCAACCGGACGGACCAGAGCAAGGCCGGAAAGGCTGCCAGGAGAGAAGTACCTGGAGGATTTACCTACAGGGCGGCTCTCACTGCAGTAAAGATGGCTGTGCTCATAGAGGGCCATCCGGAAAAACGGGTAACAGAGGAACAGGCCTCCGATTTGGAATTCTTGTTAACCGAGAAAATAGGAAGGAATGAGGAGGGTTTTGTCCCATCCTTTCTATCCTGTAAACTTGAGAATGGGTCAATCATTGTCAACTGTGCAGATCTGGGGAGCTCAAAGTGGCTGGAACAGACTGTCAGTGACCTAAGCCCTTGGCAGGAGCCAAAACTCTTGGTAGGTGAGGCAATGAAACTTGTCAGAACCACCAAGATAATTGCAAAACTGCCGACAATGTACAGCAAACTGGAGCCTAAAGAGGTCCTGAGGAAAATCGAGGCACAGAACGGTAGGGTCACTCCAACGGAGTGGAACGTTCTTAACATTAAGAACGATCCAGCTGGGCAGTCTATCGTTCTTAGTGTACCCGAACTAGATGCTGCTACACTCGGTGTAAGGGGATATAAGTTTTTATTGGACTTCACCAAGTGCAGGCAAAAGTACTTGACAAACCCGCTCCTGAAAAAACTCCTCTAAAGGGATGAACCTATTTTGGTTGGCACCTTAAAGGACGAAGAGGGTACTTTTGCTGTTTCCGGGAAAAAGGTTATGGAAATTATGACCAAAACCCACTTTCCAGGAGCTATAGATATTTATAGCAACGAAGGGGAGCACTGCATTGGCTCTTTGCAAAGAGTCAATAGCGATCAATGGACTATCGCTAAAAATATCGTTAACTACAACAATATTAAATGGGCAATCTCTGCCTTTAAACCTCTTAAAAAGCCCAGGGCCTAATGGATATTTGCCCATCATGATCCAGAGGGCAGAGGAGGTTGTCATACCAGTGCTAACTAGAATTTACAGAGCTAGCTTAGCACTGGGTTACATACCAAAGATATGGCAGAAGACTAGGATTGTTTACATTCCTAAACCTGGCAAGGACACCTATGACCAGGCCAAGTCTTACAGACATATCATTCTTCATTCTTTCTTAAAATTATAGAGAAAATCATTGATCGGCATATTAGAGCTTACTTAGGTAGTAAAAGTCCCTTGCATGCTCTTCAATTTGCCTATCAACCCGGCAAATCAACTGAAACTGCTTTACATCAGATTGTTTCTAAGATTGAAACCACTCTGGATCAAAAAGAAATTGCCTTAGCAACTTTCCTCGACATTCAAGGTGCCTTTGATAACACTTCTCATCTATCAATCCTCAATGCACTTAGAGAGGCAGGGATTAATCAGACCCTATGTACTTGGATTGAAGCCTTGATTTTTAATAGATGTATACAAATGAACATCGGTGAATCATTTGAAAAAAGACTACTAGAGGTTGTCCTCAAGGAGGTGTTATCTCACCATTATACTTTGGAACCTAGTTGTAAATAGCCTTATAAAACATCTAAATGATAGGGGCTATTATACGCAAGAATATGCTGATAACATTGTCATCCTTATCATTGGTAAAGATTTCGACATAACTTGTCATCTCATGCAGGATGCTCTAAGTTATGTAGGTCAATGGTGCAGGGATAGGAACCCGATGGTTAATCCTCAGAAAACCTACGTTGTACCTTTTACACGCTAAAAAAATGGAAGGGTTTTTTCATACCAAGACTTTTTGATGTTGAAATCAATGTGGCTTCAAAGGTGAAGTATCTGGGCATTTATTTAGACCAAAAACTCACCTGGAGTAAGCACATTGATGATAAAATGAACCGATCAAGGAAAAGCATTATGATTTGCAAGCGAATGCTTGGTAAAAACTGGGGTCTACATCCAAAACTGATGTTTTGGATATACACGCTATTGCCAGGCCCATTATCACATATGCCTGTGTGATCTGGTGGCGTGAGATAGAACAGAAGACTGTGGCTGACAGACTAGGAGGTCTACAAAGACTGGCCTGTCTCTGCATCAGAGGAGCAATGTCCACCGCACCAACAACCAGAGCATTGGAAGTTATGTTGAATCTGACTCCTTTAGACATCCTCATCTGCAGCACTGCTAGAATGACTGCATACAGAAAGAAGTTACAAAACCAATGGTACGACCAGCATTTTGCCAAAGGGCACATGGGTATTACTAGGAAAATTCAAGATCCTACTTTCCTAATGCCTTTGGACATCATGGAAAAGTCATACATGTTTGAAAGGACATTTGAAATAGTTTTTCCAACTAGAGATGAATGGGATAACAACATGTTTAAAACTAAAACAGGAGATTTAATCTAGTACACAGATTGATCACTGAAAAACAGCGTGTCACTGAAAAACTATATAACTATGATCACTGAAAAACAGCGTATGTGGCGTGTTACCAAGAACCAGCCTATCTGTAAGCCTTGGGCGATACGCTACGGTCTTCCAGGCAGAAGTTTTGGCCATTATCCTCTGCCTGCGACTAAATATGAGGAAGGGCTACCACGGTAAGCGGATTCTCATTTTTAGTGACAGTCAAGCCACTTTAAAAGCGCTCAGTTCTTTCGAAATCAAATCTAAAATGATTTTGGAATGTAGAAACCTTCTTACAGAACTGGCAACTAGAAACAAGGTGATCCTTGAATGGGTGCCAGGGCACAAAGGTATCGAAGGTAATGAAAGGTCTAATGAACTTTCTAAACAAAGATCGTCTTTTGCTCCCATTGGTGCAGAACCTTTTAGTGGGATCAGTTTGAAGACCACAAAAACCAATGTCCTTAGATGGAAAAAAACGGAAGATGTATGAAGCTTAGCTCAACACTCCTGGTTAAACCCAAGCTAAAAGTATGATCTGTGGATCATCAGCGAGGATTGCCTCTGAAATTCTAAGATGCTCTAGGCAGAAGATACGTTTAATCGTAGGCTTAATAACTGGGCACTACTATTTCAGAAAACACCTCCATAAAATGGGACTGTTTCAGCAAGACCCTATCTGCCGGAAATGTCATACGCAAGAGGAAACGGCTAAGCATTTCATTTACGAATTTGAGGCTCTTGCCCTCCCTAGATTAACTTCTTTAGGCATCATCCATACTAGAGAGTTACACCTAGACTCCAATAAAGGGTTATCGGACTTTATTAATAAAGTGGGTGACCCTAGCAACTGGAACTAGGAAACATTGGGTTTGGAGTTAATAGTACAAAATGCTGATAAAAGCAGAGGTACCCAATGACATACAAACCCAACTCTAAGAAGAAGAAGATTTTTAATATTTAATTTGAGCATTTCAAAGTTCATAATTTTAATATATATAGTTATCACTATTTTAGATATTACCACTTATAATAATCTACGCTTAATTACAGAAAATCAATACTTATCATAAAACTCTTATACCTTTTGACCACATGATCTATTTTTTAATTCAAAAATCATAATAATACTAATTTGCTTATTTTAAACCTAATAATACCTAATAATAAAAAAAGATATTGCAGAAAAATTAATAAAACATATCAAAATTACAATCTGAAGAATTTTGAATATAGGAATGATAAAATTTTTAATCTAGAGAATTAATTTGTAAATATTTATAATTATTCTCCTTATAAAATCTTCTGTTACATATATAGTTACAGGCAATATTGATATTGTTTTAGACATTGAATTATGAAAAATTCTAAACAAAGGTACTAAACTTAGACCCCTACAATATTATAATTGTAGGCAAATATTTTCTCATTATTATGGCCAAAAATTTATATTTAAAATTTCTTATTCATACTAAAGTCGAATAGAGTACTTTTTCACAGTAGGAGTGGTAATTTTGCAATAAATTTTAAAAAATGGTAAAAACTTTAAAATTTAAGAGAATAAATAAAAAATCATAAAAATTCTATAAGAAAGTTCAGAAACCATTTATAATTACTCCATTTCATAAAACTTTAAAAAAATTAAGCATTTGTTTGTAAAATATTCTCTTCCTACAACATTTAAACGAAGATATATCAGATTCAAAAATCTATAAAATAATTCCTTCTACCAAAACATCTATTTACAAAAAATTTCTAGCTTTTTCTAAAACACTTAAAATAAAAAAAATATTAGTTTTAATATACTTTATAAAATTTCATAATACAAAATTTCATAAGAATCCTATAAAATTCTGAACATTACCTGTGGCTGTAACGCTCACATGGATAAATTTGGTAATTTTTTTCATGTTATTTTTTAAAAATATAATCATAGATAACATTATAAAATTTAAGAATACATGGATAATAATAAACCACAATAATTGATTTCACATCTACCTATAAAATGTATAATTTTATAATTTTTCTTTACATGACTTTAAGGACCTCTTTATTAGCATGCCGATAAACTTTTTATTACATTATTTTATGTGAATATTAATTATGTGTATTAATTTATGTGAATCTTTATTAAACATTAATTTTTATTATTAGAAAGATCTATGCACGTTCTGTATTTATAATAATTATATTTTTATAAAGGTAAGTTATATCCATACAGGTTAAAGGTATTTTTTAAAGATCTAAATTTTCTGACAAATCTTCCGGGAGATCTATTTTTACACTATTATGAAAAATTATATTACGCATTTTACCCTTAGATATATCAATGATTTTATAACTTTTAATTTACTAGAATTTGATAAAATGTATTAAGATATATTTACTTTTTGAAGATTTAATATTAATTAAAACAAACAATAATTTAAATTCTGAGTTTTTTTAATATTTATATTGAAACAAAAGAGCATAATTCTTATACTGATATTAATGATAAAACAAATGAATTCAATTTTAAGGTAAATTATTTTGTAGTTTTAATATTTAAAAGAAATATAAAAATCTAATTTTTATAGTCAATTAAATAGAACATATATATAATATGTAATAATTTAAATAATAATAGGAAACAAATCAAATGGTTAAAAAACATTTTACAAAATATTAGTATTCCAATAAATTTTATTAAACATTATTTGGTTAGTAGAGCATAGTATATAAGAGTGAAGTAAGACATAGTCAAACTACAAAAGAGTTACCCAAGCCCTGAAGGACTTATGAGAAGCTTGAAAATGGCAATAGTGTTTACACTTAATCATTTAGTTTTTGTATTTGATTTGAAAGTTTTTATGGATTGGAATTGAAAGTTAAAAAGAGAATTAAAAATTATGAAAAAAATTAATCAAAAATTGTTTACTATTTTGGCAACACTTGACATTGTCTCTGTATTTACATACTAATTGCTTATCATCAATTTTATATTTCAGTTTTGGATTTAAAAGCTTAATTTTGGAATTTAGTCCTTGATCATTACGGCAAAGCCATACCTTATATCAACTTAGTAAACAGCCCTTGATGAAGACTATGTTGCTACTCAGTAAAAGACGACGGAACTGTACAGGTTTGGCGAGATTACCAATTATCATGCCAAGCGCTGTACAGCTATCTCGCCAACTTAAATGTCGTCACTGTGCATAATATCTGACGACTAAATACCGATTGCATTCAAACTTCAACTTTGGAATCATGCGCTTTTTCGAATTCCAAATATCAAAATTTTGAATAGTTCATTATATTTAAATATTATAAAAGGATTAAAATTCTAGTAACTAAAAATTTTTTTTAGTACAACTCGAATTTTAATTAACTGGGTAGTGGCGCACACCTTAAAAAAACTTCAGTATAATGCTACCTACTACAGTGACAACCGAGCAATGAAACTAAATTTCTAACGTTAAAAAATTGCATTTTTATTGCATTTAATTATTATTCAAATTGCACTTAATTAACCGGGCTGTAACGCCCACTTTAAAAAAATTTCAGTATGGCACAATCTAACACTAACATGAAACATGCAATAAAGTTTAATTAAAGATCACTTATGTAAACATACATTTTTATAAAAAAATAAATAAATAAAATAAAAAAACTTGAGTATTTTATTAAAACTTTGAATAAAATTTTAATGAAAAACAAAAAAACTCACCTTATCTTCACTGCTTTCCCAATCATTGCACCAGACAGGAGAATAAATGGTTTTAATTCATTCGAAGACATCTTCTACTGTATTTTTTCTTTATAGTTTCTCCGCAATACATACTCTCGATGTATGAGAATCAAACTGACCAGGTACAGGACTAGTACCCCGGACAAATCTTTTAATGGCAAACCAAACAGAAATCACTTTTCAGAAAAAATATTTGTATTATTTTTTCCTGAGATTATACATACAAATTCTGATATTTTTTTCAAAAACTTGAAACTACAAAAAAGATAATTTGCTCAAATTAAAGAAAAGTATGACAGAGTTACTTGAGCTTCAATTTACAATTGAATATTGTCATGCCAGGATTAGTTCAACACTTCAAAAATGTTATATTAAAAAAGAAAATCTTAATATAAGAGGAAATCGAGTTATCCAGGATTAAATAGATTTATTAATAACTTAAAATACACGTTATGTGGGAAATTTTTTACACCTTAATATTTCAAAGAATATTGTTAGGAATACGAAGAATATATGTTATAGAAGTCCTAAAAATATCACTTTCATCCAGTTTGTCTATTTCACATTCATTAAGTGTTGCTTAAAACATCATGGTTAGAAAATATTCATCCACCGAATCAAATAATCATATTTTCTGAGTTAATTTCCAATGTAATTCAAGTGAAATTTCTGTGCTTATATCTTTTCCAGTAGAGTTAACTTTAAATAATGAATAAAGTTAGTTTTATTAGATAAAATGGTTTGGTAAATAAATTTGTTTGAATTCCAAATAATTATATTAAATGTTTTTATATTAATGTTCAGAGCCTATTACCAATATAATATTTATGATAGTTTTCTATTTTAGCTGAGATTCGGAAGGAAAAAGAAGAAGACTTGTAAGGATCCATTGAATTGTCCAGAATGTAAAAGTCTGAATGCACCTGAAAATAAAATAGAAGTGCAGAAGAAGAAGATTAATAGAAAAGAGCTGAAACGAGTTGCAGAAGCAGAAGTATTATTAGATGCCGAAGCTGAAGGCATGATATCTGCTGAAGCTAGATGCAGCCAGCCTAATTATGTTTCTCTGCCATCCAGCAAGAACGCCAATGATAACATCATAAGTACCATCGAGGAAGCCCGGGATGGGGTGGTACAAAGTTTTCCTCAAAGCCATAGAGTTGCAACAGAAGATGAGCTGATTCATCTAGCTTATGCACAACGGCAACCATCTCGTTGTCAATGTCGTCCTTGCGTGAAGAAAAGAAATGATGAGGGAATGCTTGCGATGGATGCCCAGGTCATTCTTCAAAATACATTATTACAGAGCACATTATCTGATACCGCTGGTTTAATGTGCGCTATTGTGTAAAACTTAATGTCACTGTTGATGTTATTTTAATGGTATAGTTAGAATGTGTGTTACCTGATCGGCCAAATGAGAGAAATAAGTGTTTGCTTCATATAAGTTCAACTCGTCTCAATTATAAGTGTGTTCAACTTCTCGCTTATGTAAGGATATTAATCACGTCTCCAGTCATGCCCCTTAAATTTTGGTTTTGAATTTATTCTGAGATATCTTTAAAACAATAGGTATATGTTAAAAATTGAAAGATTTTAGGAAACATAAAATATATTATTTGCAAGAAATATTTTGCGTAAAAGTCGCGATTGAAATATTATTTATTAACTTGTAAAACGTGTACAATAAATTTAGTTAAATGTCATTTCATCCTCCAAATAATATTCATATAAAGTATTCTAGAAATTAGAAAAAAAATCATTAAATATGGTTAGTACTTTTATCTGAAAGTTGTGAGAATGCGAAATATTTTCTATCCTGTTCTATAATTTCAGTTACTTGCAGAAATTATTAATTAAAACAGAATTTAAAATTATGCCTTAAGCTTATTGCACGCTGTAAGATTTTTACAAAAATAATACTTGGTAGTATAATTTAAATAATATTTCATATAAACCAACTTTTTATTAATAAAAACTTATCATGAGAAACCCTTTTTTCGTTAAACAATATTTTATGTATACACTTTTTATAATATTACTTGATACTGTGAATGCTTAAATTTTAGCAATATTTGTAAACTTCGAACAATTTACTATACGGTGTGTGAACAAAATTATAAGACCACTGTGTTTTGTGATTTTAATAATAAATGACATACAATTTTAATTAAATTAAGTTGATGCAAATAAGTTAAATATAAAATATACGCATGTTAATTTTAAGTGACATTTAAATGTATTAAATATTTTATCAACATTTTCAAAATTTTCCCCGTTCAAATATCTGTCACAAAATTATACGAGAGAGACCACTATTTAAAACTTTATATTTTTACAAAACTAAAAGGGTCATAATCCATCATTTTTCGAGTAACTTCAAATACTCTACTTTCTATTGAATTCATCAGATTTTCGAGAAAAGATTTAGGAATTTTGTTCCATTTGTCCATAATAGTTACTTACAATTCGGATGCAGATTCATACAGGCAGTAATTTGCATATACTTGACACACCAAATGGCCGACAAGTTTTGTATAGAATCAAGATCTGGACAACGTGTTCGATAACATAAAATCTCGATATTTTTATTTTAAAAAATAATTTTAAATTGATATAACATATCACACAAAAAGCACTGTTTTGCTGAAATTTCTAGTTTGACCCTCCTAAAAGTGTACCAAAGATACAAAGTATTCGTAAAGCCTTTCTTGACAACATTTAGAGTCAGTTTTTCTCAAAATTCACTGAAGATCATGCTTCCCATCATAATCAAAAGCTTCAAACAGTATCAATGAACTAATACCCATTTGCCTACGGAAGAAATCTTCAGGTTGGGTTCATAATTGCTGTTAATAGTAAAGATTACTGTTCGGACCATCCAAATTAAATTTCTTCCATCGGAAAAAATAACATTATGTAATATTTTCCAAGTAGCATCTCAACTCATGACTTCCTTTCATTTCAGTCTCTCTTCTTTATCAATATTTATTTTCTGTTAAATTTCTAAAAAGCAACATTTGAAATTAAGGTGATTCAGAGAGTTGAAATTTATATAATTTCTAATAAAAATTATATAACTGGTCTTGTATTTATGTAAGATCGGGATTTCAGAAAACATTTTGCTGTGTGAAATAAATCAAATTAAATATTTTTTATTTAATGATTTAATTTAAAAATAATATTTACTTAAATTACTACTGTCTTTCAAAATTATTCCTTTATACAATATACAATTAAAATAAGATGGATAATCTTATAATTATGCAACACGCCGCACAATTTTTTTTAAATTTTTATAAAATGAACAATGAAAGTTATAAGTTTCAATTGCTTCTTTGACATCACATCATATTAATATGTGTGCGTGTCTACGATCGCGCGTTTGTGTGTGTGTATGTGTGTTCTTTAATTTAAAATAAAAATAATAACCTTGTATTAACCTTTAAATTTTTTTCAAAACTACCTTTTTACTTCCATAATTTACTTGGACATTCAATGTCTTATGTATTTTATTAATACATTTTAGCTACAAAATTCATTATTAATTTGTAAAATGAATGTAAAACCATGCATATAAACATCACACACTAAAAAAATGCTGAAGTAATAAATTTTTCATTTATATCCTTTATTTAAAAAAATTAATTTTTATTATTAAATGTTAATTAAAAAAATTTAACTGTGGAAAAAAATAAAAGTATTTTCCAAAAAATTATTTTATACTTAAAAAAGAACACTTTGAGTTTGAACGAGCAATATAGTTCTTCAAAAAATTAAAATTTAATTTATATAGTAGATTTTTAAAATGATTGCGTTAAAAAAATTAAAAATCTAAAATTTAAAAAAAAAGTATTTTAAATCACGTTTTCTTTCAGACTTAAATTTTTTTTTAAGTCTGCATATTAAACGATTAAAAAAAGTATTAACCAGAATACATTAACTTTTTTTAGAATTTCAAAACATTTTAGTTTTTAAGAGCAAAAAGTATATTTTTAAGTAGTGTGCAATGAGTATACTAAGAGCAGTATTGAGGCAAAAAGAAATGTCGGTATGAGAGGATGAAATCTAATTATGCTAAAATATAATATTTTAATATTCTAAAATTTTAACTGATTAAGAAGTTTTTATATGTGTGATAAGATGAGTTTATTCTTAGAATCATCATCTCTTTTCATACATGTATCATAAATATTAGAAACCATACGTAATTTTTTAAGGATTAAATGTGTTGTAAGGAACATAATTTTTAAAATAAATTTTATGATATTTCCATTTAATACTTTTATAAAAATGTAAAATATATACTGAAAGAAATAGAAAAATCTACTTTGAAAAAAATTCTACATTTCAAACAACTTGTTTATTGTTTTGGTACTAAAAATGTGTGCATAATTTATGTTTCACAAGTTACCTACACACTGTGTGCAAAAACAGTGCATATTTGTCTTTGATTTTTTTGAGCTAAGTATTGATTTATAAAAGTATTGTTTATAATAAGTACTCTAATATTAAGTTTAATATATTTCAGTTATAATTATTTAATTTTCTAGTTGCCTTATGTAATTTTCCTAGTTGCTAAACCTCAGTAGATGTGCCAAATCTCTCGTAGCTTGTGAGTAAAGATGTTAGTTTGCATTTGTTAGAGTGTGACGTCGTTAGTAGCTGCATCAATTTCGTACTTTTAAATCTTGACTTATACATTGCTTGATAAAGACGTTTTATATCAAAATCACAAAAGAAAAAATATATCTATTAATAAGGTGGGAGAATAATTCAATTGTACAACAAAAATAATGAATTAAAATTTGTGTTATGAAAACGAGTTTTTAAATTACTTTCAATAATCACATTTAGGTAAAAAAAAAAAATTCCAAATAAAATCAGAAATCTAAAAATAAAGATTACAAGAAGATGTTTGAGAAAGAAAAGTCAGAACCAAAATTTTTATCTCCTAGAAATTTTAGTTATATCAGAAAAATTTCATTTCCTCAATCTATATTTAGAGATATAATTTTAAACAAACTGCTCCACTTTATCAACCTAAATTTCTCCTTTTCAAAGCATAATGTACTTCAGTTTATTCTTAATGTGATAAATTTCAAGTACATTCAAACGAGACATCCAGATTACTCATTATGATTCCCACGTTTAATTTTAATTAAAGCATAAAACTCCCGTAAAACATTTCAATATAACAATTATCTAATGTAAGATGCGCCAAAAACTGAAATATATCCTATTTTTATACAAAAATTAATCCAGAACTTTATTTTATTCGTTTTTTTTAACTGTATTATATTTTATTAGTGTGATTTACCAAATAAACTGATTTTTTAAAATTTAAATCTTTAAAAGAGATGTCAACAAAAAATTATAATTAAAATTTTTTTAAACATAAGCAAAAGCATATGTGTTAAATAAACGTATTTATTTTTACTAATTTAGTTATTATTTTTAAATTAGTTAAAAATTTACAGAGGGAATCAGTTATTTAATACTGAAAACCAAAGAAAGTGAAGCTCTTTTAACTAAGTTCTATATTTAGAAGCAAAAAATATTTAGAATAAATGTTTAATTTATCTATTTTATATTTTTTCTTTGAAGTTTTATGATCATAGTATTTAGTACCTCTGTCTACTTTAAGCGTATTAGAAAAATGTTTTTTAATATTTTTCTACTACCCTTGAATACATCACAAGAATTTCAGTTTGTATCCAATAAAAATATACCTAATAATTAAGTGATTTTTGCATTATTATAAAAAGGAACTTTTCAACATAAAATATATTTCACATAAGAATTAACATAATTTAAGACCATTACTAAGCTAGAAATACACATCCTTGATGAAAGATTGAGAAGACAGCTTTTTCTCGACTTTTTCATACACAGTGTAGAACTGATGTACAAACATAAAATAATTGTAGTTGTTAAGTACTTGAAATTGGATGATTAAATGTGTTAAATATTGTGGTAAAGATTGAGATATTTGCAACAATATGCTGATTACGAATTCTAAATAACATTTGAAAACTATTAGTAGGTTTCACTAAACTTACTTATGCTATACTTTTCTTTTAAAGAAAATAAAGCATTTTTTTAGTAACAACCGTTGTATCTAGTATGATGAACCTCCAGCACTAAGTTGCCCACTTACCTGCACAGAGCTATTCTATTTATATAAGACAATTTTTTTTTATGTATTGAACATTCTCCGAAATTTGAAATAATTCGAACATAGGAGAATTAAATTTGCTTTAAATAGCTCTACCAATTTTATTTACCTTAATAACATGAGATATAAAGATAGACAACACACGTATTTTTTGCCTGTACTTGCATGTTAAGAGATGACGGTTGATATTGCTATTTTCGTCCGATATTTGAGTCAAGTTATCTTCTAAGAACTTTATCTCAGACATTTCCCAATGATCTAGATTGCATAGTTATTTAATTTCATGCAAATACAGGACAATAAAAATTTATATCATTATTCTAGAAGAGAAAATTAACAAAAGGAAGGAAATATATAGAAAATTAATATACATAAAAACTAAATGAAGACTCGTCTTCATGTTTTGCGAATAGTCAAATTTTTAATCAAAATTTTTGACTATTTATTTATATAAAAAAGAACAAATAATCAAATAAATCCATCGAAATTTTTGTACAAAGAGATTTTAGACAACACGAAGTATTAATTTAAAATAATTTGAAATGAATAAAATGCATAACAACTGATTAGCTTAATCAGGTTTTTAGGTAAAATATTTACAAGCTTTTTAAGTTTTCTTCATCCAGCAAAATATTATTATAAAATTAACAAATTTTAATTCATATTTAAAATCAATCAAAATATTTAAAAATATTAAAAAATGAAAACTAAAACCAGATATGTAATTATTACAGGTTCCTTTTATTTAAAGGTGTGCTTAATTTTAAGCCTACAAATAGTTTTCAAAATTTTGACAAAAGGAAAAAGAAATAACAATGTGAAGAAAAAAACATGTGTAATAAACACATAATTTAAATAAATAAATATCAATTTCCCTGCACAAATCAAGAATAAAATAAATATTAATATTTTACGAAATTATTTACTGTACATTGTCTTTGAATTGGTAGCATATTCCAAGATTTTTTTTCCATTTTCTAAGTCAATAAAATATTAAATCATATCAAAGTAACCGAAAATTAGCTTTTATTGAAAGGTGTTGAAATCATGTAATTAAATCTGTATAAATTTTAAATTATATCTGAATAAATTACTCTAAATATATATATTATCTTTTATGCATTAAAGAAATAATGCTAAATCACATAAATTGCATAACTTTATTTAATTAAGTATTGTCAAATTTATACTTATGTTTTTAAAATACTACTTGCTTATACTTGATATTATTATCGAACGTTTTCTTTGAAAGCTTGTAGATGTGCTTAAAGTTTGTAACTCTGTATTCATTGTAGCATTTCTGCGGAAACTGTATTGAACAATAGATGTGATTTCCAGTGTAACGCAATTTATGAATAAAGAATTCATGATGTGGTGTAAATACTGGATCTTTGATTATTTAAAGGTCTAATACGACAATTAAAGGCAGTAAGCCATTATTTATCACTGTATAACCTATGAATTCCGAGATACGATAAATATTTAATAATAACTTCATGACATATCTATATGTTAGCTGAATTAACAATTTATTTTCGATGATAACTGAACACTTAAAAATTTGTGGCCTTTAAGATATACTTTTCAAAATATTTATAGCTTAATACGAACAAGATAAAAATTGGGGATCAATGCCCTTAATTTTAAAGTATCAAAATGCATCTTAAGCAAAACATTTACCAACAATTATGAATATTTCAAAAACCAGTTTTTTTAATTTGTTACACTCGATGGGAAAAAGTCGATGGCAAAATAGGAATAAGCGTTCATTAATCTACTGACCAGATAATGCAGAAAAACTTTCTTTGGTAACTTGTGAGATGAAAGAAAGTTGGAAATTAATAACAATGCGATACTGGGTGAATATTAATAAAGCAACATCAACACCAAATCAATGACTGAAAAATGTTTGCTCGTGCATCTGATAAGTCATGAAAATTGTATTCAGCTAAAACCAAGTATAAATGTAACTTTTGAGCTCTATAAGTGATTGATGCAAGAAATCAGTGTAGAACGCCTATTTATTGACAAAGGTTTCTATCCTGTTAATTGCTCCATGATTACCCAAAGCATCACGTTGCAAAACTAAAGTGTAGGTAATGATACGTTTGTAATGTATAGCAGAGGATTTTGTGACATTCGCAATACTAACTCCAGATAATCCACTCAGACTATTATCTCTTTTTATCGAAAGTGCAATGTCTTGTCTTCTGTACACTTTTGAACAAATAAGAACGTATGAAAATTAGTAGATGATTTTATGCCGTCAAAAATTGAATCATTCTACACTGTAGAGTGATACAAGTCACCCGATCGATAGTGAAAGGTGCAAAGTAATGACATAAAATATTTTGATGAATAATGTTACTATTCTTTATCTCTCTGAAACAAGCTTCAAAACACACACACAACACACACACACACACACACACACATATATCATCACACACACACACACACACATATATATATATATATATATATATATATATATATATATATATATATATATATATATATATATATATATATATATATATATATATATATATATATATATATATATATATGCGTGCACAGATGAGATTTGCAAATCATTGGCACTGCAGCGCGTAAGTATAACACAGACAACTAATGCTACCTGCAAGCTTTATATAAAGGTGAACGAGAATTGCCGATAGGAAATAGTGCAATTGCTTTTTCCCCGTAACCTGTTTGATTATACTTCGTAGAGATCGAGGGCCTTTCGAATATGTTGCTGAATTCGACGGAGAAAGAACAGTTGCGTATGGAGATTGTATATTTTCTTTCAGAGAAATGGGTAATCGTGTGGGGTGAAACCAAACAACTACGATGCAAATCTGTAATCACATTCATGCAGGAAGGAACGGTGGAGCGATTGGGCCAGGGCCGTTGCAAGCTTGTTTCTCTCACAGGGCCAGATACTAACTTCTATTGCGTCACAGAAGTGAGCTAATGTATCGAAAATTTTGTTTCGACGTATTTTCAAACAACTTCTTCATTTATGAAGTTTACGCATGATTGTCATTTAATATAAAATTGTGATACAATGATTAATCTTAAAATTGGGTTACAATTATTAGCTGTTAAGAATATCAAAATAATCACTGTACTTTAACCAAATAAGCGATATCATTTCCATGAGATTGTAATGTTATATTAACAGCGTGTAAATAAACTATCATTACAAATTTCACAATAATTAATTTTCGTCAGATAAAAGAAATATTTTCGAAATAAATATATTTATTAACTTTTATGTAAAACTAAACTACCACAACTTTGTCACATTTAACTCATTAAAACTTTTATAAATTAAAATTTTTAAATCAGTTAAAAAACTCAACAAAATATTGAGCATTTTTTTTTAAATTTTTGAAGTGATAAAAGTATTTCCATACAAATATCTGCAGCACACATTTTATAATTGCCTATGATGAGTTTATTATTTAGAATAAATTTCATGAAAACTTTAATCTCTTATTAATGATTATGATTTTGAAATTTTAAAAGTAAATACAAAATTATGCTTAAAAAAATTAGATGAATAAAATAATTATCAAAATATTCATAGTAAATATTGAATAGAAGATTTAGATATTTTTATAAAAGCAGTTATTATACTAAAAACACTTTATTTTTACTGTGAAAATTACAAAAAATTATTTTTCAAAAATTGAAATGATTGAAAGAGTCAAGATTTTAATTAAGTAAATTTAATTTACTTAAATACAATTAATACAAAAACATGTACATTTTATAAAATAATTTTATCCTATTTACTGAAATCTTGTAACATTTTCTATGTTTACAGCAAATGATCCTTTTTATATATATTATAATGTATATCAAAACTTTCAAGATGTATTTTATTTAAAAAATATTTGTGGTTTCGTTGAAAACAAAAATATAAAATTAACAAACATTAATTATATAAATTAATAAAATTATAAGAATATAAAATAAATAAAATTATATATATATATATATATATATATATATATATATATATATATATATATATATTAATTAATTAATTAATTATGCGAAATATGGGAAGTAAACAGCAAAATTAAAAATCATAGATATTAAAAAACTCTTATTTTTTTATTGATTGATCAACTATTTCTTAATGTAGAAATTTGCCGTTTTAAACTTTTAGTGGTTCGTTAATCATTGTTTAACTTAACATAACTATTGTGAAAAATATTAGCTAAGCCAGATAAGCTCTTTTTTACAATATTAATATGCTCAACACTGTAATTGCATTTATTTTCAATGAAACACCAATTAATTCTAGTTTTTCTAAAACAAGTTTAATAATGATTTTTGATTGAGATAACAAATAAAAGAATTTTTATAAATTTCATCTGTTTATAAAGGTAGGGAACATTTGCGTCCCATATTGAGATGAAATTTAAAAAAATATATATCCTTAGTGTACTGAAAAAAATTAAAATAAATATTTAAAACATGAATGTTTAATTTGCTCAAAAAAATAGCAAAACGTTTTACTGGGATATTACATGAATAGAAAAAAAACTTGATATACACTTAGAAAAAAATGAATATTTGATCAATGATCTTAAGATTACGGTTCGATTAGATTAAAAAATTATGAACCTATGTTTAACAAAATTCAGAAGAAAATTTCGAAGTTTCACATAACAAGTTCAAAAAGTATTTTAATTATAGTTAAAAAATTAAATCCTTTAATACAAAATTGATATTCACAAATCTATCTAAAAAAGTTTACACTAAAAATTTATATCACATATAAAACTTTAGCAATTTTTTTTTCCAGTTCCACATTCTTAAATATTTAAAGTTAAAAAATTTTCATTTTAAAATAAAGTCAGCTGTTTCTCAAAATAGAAACTAAGCAAAATATTAATAGAAGTTAATTAAAGTTAAACTGCCATCAAAATTAACATGAATCTTTCAAAACAATATCACATATGAATAAAAATCTAGTTTAAAAAAGAATTTTCACACATTTATATTATCAATAATTTTCTCTCAAGTAACTTCTACTACTTCAAATCTATCTATCTATCTATCTATCTATCTATATATATATATATATATATATATATATATATATATATATATATATATATATATATATATATATATATATATATATATATATATATATATATATATATATATATATAAGAATATAATATATTTATAAGATTATATATGTATGTTCTTTGATCTTTCATTTGTTTATATCTTTTTCTGAATAATTCAGAAATTATAATATATAAATAAATAATTATTTCATTTGTAAGTTTCTACATAAATAAAACATAATTGAATAAAAATATGATTAAAGGATCGTTTCCTAAGGCTCAGATAGAAATTTTAGATCATTTAGGGAAAGCGAAAGTTTTCTCAAAATTAGACTTACAGAATGAATGTTTTCATGTTCGTGTGGTGGAAAAGAGCACCAAATATTTGACATTTATCAGTCATGCAGGTCTCTGTGAATGTTTGAAAGCTCCATTTGGTC
The DNA here is from genome assembly GCA_037975125.1 of Latrodectus hesperus. Classification (NCBI taxonomy): domain Eukaryota; kingdom Metazoa; phylum Arthropoda; class Arachnida; order Araneae; family Theridiidae; genus Latrodectus; species Latrodectus hesperus. The sequence goes on from CM075854.1 coordinate 75,833,577, forward strand.
TGTTTACATCGCCCAATGTATTTCAATAATTTTTTACAATGTGCTTTAAAATTTAATGAGGGATAATACTGTTGTAGTTTATATGGATGACTTTATTACACCTGAGAATGAGGAGGAAGGTTTAGAAAAATTAAAAAGTGTTTTGGCACTTGCTAAAGAATATGCTTTAAAACAGTCATGTCAAATACGGCTTGCATGCCACATCTGGCTCCCAGGCCGTATCAATGAGGCCCACGACCGCAATGTGGCACAGAAAGAAGAATCATGATTTTTAGTGCATTTAGACTTCACTCAATTCCTTTAAGGAAGTTTTAAAATAAGCACACTACATTTATAAATAATATCATGAGCAGCGCGTGTCTAGATAAGCGAGAGAGATAGTAACACTATCTCTTAATAACAAGCTTAAATACCCTATTATTTTTGTTGAGTACAATATAATCTTCCACGCGCTTCGAGTCTAGACTAGAACCATCCTTATCGATATAAAATGAGTGCGTTGGTGCGACGTGAGTCAGTTGAGTCGAGTAATCGAAGCGATACAGTCGGAGAAGGATTTTAGTTGTACTAAGAAGTAGTGATTGTGAAGTCAAGTGATTTTGATTGTGAAGGAATTGTGCATTTGTGTCGTGCGCATGCGATATCCATAATTGTTACGATTTTGGCATAATGTCACAAAATCATAACAATTTTATGGAACTCGATACAACAATTATGGTTTTGGCATAATATCACAAAATCGTGAAGTTAATAATGAGTGCAAAGTTTTTCAGTCTAAATGGGCAATTGCATATTTTTCCATATAATAGAAAGGTAAACCACTGTGTTTGATTAGAAATCATACAGTTGCTGTTTGTAAGGAGTTTAACTTGAAAAGACACTATGATATGAATCATAAATCCAAATTGGATTGTTACACTGAAAAAATAAGAATGGACACATTATTTTCTTTAAAATATAAACTTCAAGGTCAACAATCAATATTTACTAAAGCTAATACTGAGAGCGAAGATGCCCTGAAATCAAATTTTATTATTGCATTAGAAATCGTGAAGAGATCAAAACCTTTCACTGATGGTAATTTTATTAAAGTCTTTATGTTGAAAGATGCCGATGTTTCATTTCCATTTCAAAAGTCAATAATTAAAAATATTTTTCTATCAAGAAACACTGCTACTTCAAGAATAAATAATTTATCTCAAAATTTGGTTCTTCAACTGAAGGAGAAAATTAAGGAATTTACAAACTTTTCACTGGCTATTGACTGGAGCACTGATACTGTTGATACAGCTGTTTTTATGCGAGGTATTAACAGTAACTTTAAAATAACTGAAGAACTATTAAGGTGCGTTCCATTGACAGGTATTACAACAGCAAATGATATTCGTTCTGCAATTGAACATTTGATAACAGAATATGAACTTGACTGGAATATGCTTAGCCGCACAACTACGAATGGTGCTCCTGCCATGGCTGGCAAACATTCGGGCGTTGTAACTACATTAAAACCAAAAACATCAGAGAATTTTGTGGGATTTCATTGTATAATTCATCAGGAATCATTGGCATCCAAACATTTAAAAATGAACCAGGTCAAGCAACCTATAATTAAAATAGTAAATTTTATAAGGAGCAGAGGACTAAATCCCCGACAGTTCGGGCAGTTTTTAAGAGATTTGGAAGAAAGGTTTTCTGATGTCCTTTATTTCACCGAAGTTTGTTGGCTCAGTCGAGGAGTAGTTTTAGAAATATTTTTTGCATTACGTGACTCTATTCAGGCTTTCATGTTAGAAAAAGGCAGCCCAATTGATTATGACAATGACTGGTGGGTTGATTGTGCCTTTTTGGTAGATATGAATAAACTCTTGACTGATCTAAATGTAAAGTTATAGGGTAAGAGTCTGATTGTCACTCAAATGTATTCATGTATTCAAATCTTTGAAACAAAGTTGAAGCTATGGAAAAATCATGTAAAAAATAAAATTTTTGATCATTTCCCTCATTTAAAATCATTTGCCACAGTGAACCAAAAAAATTGGATCAATATTCTCAACTTCTGCAAAATTTGATCACGGAATTCAACAATCGTTTTGAAGACTTCCACAAAATGAATGAAATGGAATTCTCATTTTTCAACAATTCATTCAATTTTGAAGCTTCACAGGTACCAGTTCATTAGCAAATGGAATCTTCAATTGGATAATATTTTGAAAGCAAAATTTAAAGAGATAAGCGATCTTACATTTTATACAAAATACTTCAAGAGTTTGGATAAATATCCGGAATTAAAAAAGTATGAAGCAATCATTCTGTGCATGTTTGGTAGCACCTATTTATGTGAGCAAATGCTTACTGTCATGAAAATAAATAAAAACAAACATCGCACAAGAGTTACGAATGAACATCTCCAACCAATTTTTAAAATAACTGCAACGAACATGATACCTGACATCAACGAGCTTGTCCAAAACAAGAGAAGTCCGGTATCTGGATCCTCGAGCACAAAATTATTATCCTCTTTTATAACTTTGAGATGATTTTTAACAACCGTATATTATGTACTACCTAATTAAATAAATAAAATGTTATAATAATTCAGTACATTTTTTATTTGAATCTGGCCCGCCTACACATTCCAAAATTTAATTTATGTCCCTCTGCAAAATTCAGTTTGACACCACTGGGTTAAAGATTAATTTTAAAAAATGTAAATTTCTTTAAAAAATAGAATTTCTTGGGTATACTAATGAGGATGGTACGATTCACTCCTCGTTTGAAAAAACAATTGACTTTTAGAATTTTCCATAGCCCAAAACTCTAGAACAAAATCAGAACTTCTTAGGTTTTACTGGATATTTTAGAAAATTCATCACAAACCATGCTAAAATTTCCAAACCATTATGTTTTCTTCTTCAAAATGGAGAAGAATTTAAGTTCGGAGTAGCCAAAAAAGAAGCTTTCAATACATTTTAAGAACTTTTGTCAACAACTCCTATTTCTGAATATTTTAAGACAAGGACTCACGCTAGAATTACGGACGCAAGCAGTCAAGGATTTAGAGCTGTTTTTCAACAGGAATTTGAAGATGCACAATTTATCTTACTACTATATGAGTAGGAAATCCACTTCCAAACAAGAAAAGCTATGTAGTTACGAGCTTGAAGTTTTAGCTATAGTAGAAGCTTTCAGGAAATTTAAAAATTATTTATTAAGCTCGAAGATCAAAACAATAACAGAGTGTAATGCTTTTCAAAAGACTATGTTAAAAAATATCTTTCCTTTTGATATTATGTTATTACCAGTGCGAGTAGGTACTATAGCAAAATAGCTTTGTCCTTTTAAATGCCATTGTTTATTCAATGTTTGCGTAATTAAAGGAGTCCGTTTTAAAACTGTGTTTTATTTATGAACCATTGGCCCCCTCTACACACACACACACACACACACACACACACACACACACATACATATATATATATATATATATATATATATATATATATATATATATATATATATATATATATATATATATTATTAATAGTACATTTTTATAAAATTACTAATCAAATATATTAGATGGAGAATAATATATTCTTGCGCTTTTCAATTTTATATCTATTCTTGTATTTTTCAATTTTCACTTATGATACTTCTAATCTTGCTTTATATATATATATATATATATATATATATATATATATATATATGTGTGTGTGGTGTGTAATTATCGAAATTAAATGAAGTTTAATACATAAGCATTCATACTAGTACAGATAAATGATAAAATTTACGAAGCAAAAATAATATTGTGTGTCTGAAATAAATATTTGGTGGAAAAAACACGTGTCACAAAAATTGTTAATATATTATGTGTCATGGAATCAGATTTTGAATATCATTGTATGTATATTCAAATTTCATCTTTGGAAGCTGCAGGATAAAATGCGAGCAAGAAGACGACCAATGATATCCCATACATGCTCGTTAAGTAACATGGCTAACAGAGGAAGAAGCTGTATGTTTGGCTGAAAAGAAGACTAAAATTTTTCTTGCAATATTGGAGAAAAGCATTTTAGTTAAAAGATAGCTCTAGGAATATCTTAAAGGAAAGGAACAATTTTTTTGCTACAGTACTTCCCTGACGTGTCTGAATCTGTTACGATTATGAACAAGGGATAACAACTATGATTCTCCATTATACTCAAATCACTCTGTAGACTAGAGGTGAACCCAAATTGATTGATGGGCCAAGTACAAATTTATTAAATTGTGATTAGCCACACATATCAAAATAAAATAACATATTCAAAATATTTTACTATCGTACAACATTAAAAATATTTTATTACCTTATAATTAATATTACACTTGTTTTTGTATTTTACTTGAGATTTTTTTAATATCAACGGATAATTTAGTCGAATTGCATCGTTGTTTATTGATCATGTTTTCTTCGAGCAACCTGCAGCGATACTTTTTTTGTACCAGGTTTAATTTCGAAAAATAAATTATAACTTGCGGAGATTAGCCGTTCCAAATCTGGTATAACATGCATAGCTAATCGTTTTACGTTTGGAAATTTAATTTTGAGGACTTATTTTTGATAATATTCAATCTTATTCCCTTCAAACAATTTTTTTCTCGGTTCTTGATTGTAATTTTATTTCCTCCTTTGTGAATTTGAAGGCGCTGATTCCACCTGTACATTAAACGGAGCTAAAAATATTGAAAGCATTTCCTCAAACTGTTGTACATAGGACAATCTGGTATTGAATTCTCCGAGTAATTTTCCGATTTTTGTAGAATATTTAAATTTTATGGCCACTTTTATAGTTATTTAGCAGTGAAAAATAAATCAAATTGCTTGACCACTGTTGATTTTCTGACCTTTGTACCAAAGCTGAAGCTTTGCAGCAAAAGTTTTTATATTTTGATAACAATCGCTAATCAACTCCTTTTCACCCTGTAACTTCTGGTTTAGTTCGTTCAGTTTCATTGTTATATCTGTTAGAAAACATAAATCTAGGAGCCGTTGATCATCTGAAAGTTTACTTATATCATGACTATTATTGTTCATGAAAGTCTATATTTCTTCTCTTAATTTCCAAAATCACAATAAGCAGTTTCCGTGACTTAACCACCGAATTTCTAAATAATAAATGAGATCAACGTATTCCGATTCCAGTGTCCTAAGATATTATTTAAATTGACGATGCTTCAATGGATTGTTTTTAATTGAATTAATTACTTTGACATTAACTTTCATCACATGAAACATATTTAACACTTGTGTACTTAGACTCTGAGGTGAAAAAAAAAACAATGACAAATGAACATTTCGAAATCATTTGAACTTTTACTAAAACTTTTATGTGATCCAAAATAAATGTAACGGCACCAATATTTTTCAGACCATTGAAGGACTCCATCTGCTGCAATGCTTGCAGGTTTTTTCATATTTATCTAACGATTCTGCGTGCAATTTATGACAGCATCCTTAATATCTCTTCCGGTAGTCATACATTTGAAACTCACCAGTTCGAGTAGTTCTTCTGTAATATTCAATTGACTATTGACACTTCTAATAAAAAAGCAAGTTGAGCAGTATCATTGATATCTAACGTTTCATCCAAAGCCAGTCAGAAATAATGAGGCGTGTTATAGTTGTGTTCAGCGATGCACATATTTCACTCGAAATCTTTTCTATTCTTTATACAGTTTGACGTGACAGACTGATTTGAGTAAAGAGATTCAGTTTTTCAGGGCAGATTTCTTCAACTGCGGTTATTAGACAATTGTAGCCATCTGTAAAATTCCTCATAATTTTAGCAATAATGTAGAATACTTGAAAGCTAGCATTGAAAATACCATTTGATTAGGCAGTTTGCGTATGAAATATGTATTGTTGAGACGTAATTGTTCTTCAAAGATTGTAACTTAGCTTTCCAACAATATGTCTATTAATATCTCCCTGTTTTTGTCCAATTAGTTACACAAAACCGGCATTTCAGGTTTTTAACTAAATCCAGCATTGAAAATTAAAATTTGCGGTTTTTAGTTCTACTAATACAAATAGATATACTTTTGGAATTTTTTAAATTCCGTAGAGGAGTATTCAGATTTATGTGTGTGACTACATAACCAGTCTAATCTCATTATATGCAGGATCGCAAGTTGCAGAGGGAGGATTATAAACCTCGTACTGTAGATCAGTTAAATTTTGAACAAGCTCGTCTGGAACGGTCCCTTTAATTGAATTATCTCATTTTTGATTGAATGTAAGTTTTAGACTTAAAAAATTCTGTTAAAACAATTTTTGAAGAAATATTAACTTCAAAAATTTTTAAAAAATAGAAATCCGTCCACAGGAAGGACAAGCGGACTCCCGACAGGCTGCAAGATTTTAACATTAACATCTTCCAGCAGGATCATATCCATCATGGAAGACCATCCTCCATGCTGTAAAGTGTCTGAGATACGAGCTACCACATCACTCGACCACGATCTAATATACCAAAAAGTATCGAACAGAAAAGGAAACATAGAAAGCCTTTGAGTGCACTGGCAAATTTCTATGTATTTAGTCTAGAGTTGGGTTCAACCAGCTACATGGAAGCTTCTGAGTGGGAGTTTTTGTAATTTTGAAGGGAATAAGTAGAAGAACCCTCAATACCTCAGGGTTCCATTGAAATGATACCCCATTCCAAGGGTATCATTTCAATGGAAGAGATTGCGACCACGACCTATTTAACGTGCCCCAGTCGCCTTTAGTGAACACGACTTATCTTTGCTTGAATCGAGTTTCGAATTCGCTACCTTCTAATGAGAAATAATGAGAAAAACACACAACTACTCAAGACACTACTATAGGGTATGTCCTTTTCACTAATCCTTAGTGCAGCGTGAGAGGTGACGAACGTGCTCTTCTGTAGCTACCAGCATCATTACTGATATTTCAGACAGTGATATGCAATGAACTTACAAGTGTTATTCTTGCTGAAATAATTCAGATAAGGCATCAATTGATAGAATAAGCATCTACAATAAGCAAAATAGACATTACAGCATTCTGAAAAATCCCATGTTCTTCTAGTTTGTCATCAGGTATGGTGATCCATTACTATTTAAGTGAGACATTTTCAAGTATTTCCTGAGGGGATATGCATTTAATAAGGACAAGTTGATTGACGGTTGATAATTAAAGTCGCTCCAGGGCAAATTAACCGATATGTTGGGTAACATTTTGCAGCTCCTGTTACAGTAACGACAGAATGTTTGGTTCGTTGATTCCAGCATGTCACCACATCGCGATATCACTCAGCAAATGTTCAACAGTGCCTCACCAAGATATTATTGACAGAGCATTTATAATGTATGAATCGAAACAAGCACAAGGATAAGGTATGTATCCTAATGAACATCATCTGGGAATACTCCAACTTTCTATAATGCTGTCATGTAACGACGCATACTGAGCTCACTTTTGTCAATTAGCGAAATATGAAATGTGCAGCGTGAAACTCACTCTAAATACAGATGTATATTGTGACTAATGGAAAATAGACTGAGTATCAAAGGTTAATATATTTGATAGCCATTAGCTATAGCTGTTCTGTGCGCTCCGTGATGTTAGCGAACAGGAACTCGCTCTTGTATCAGTTCATCTCTTTGTGTATCAGTGTTTAAGATATCCGGCGAACCATTTTGAGACACGGATTAAATTTTGTCCATATATTTTAAGTACTAGCACGTGGGTTACTTATGCACATCTGAAGTAGAGATTTTTTTAAAAAAAATTTTAACTGAGTATTTTTAAAAATAAACGTCATTAAAAAAAACTTCAGTTGGCTTAAAAATTCTTAAGTGTCTGGTGTAAATGGCAATAAGTGTTTTAATAAGCAAGGAGAAACGAAAATTACATACAATATATATTAATTAATATATTAATTTTATTAATTATAATTTTATAAATTAATACATACGTTAACTAATACACACACACACACACACACACACACACACACACACACACACACACACATATATATATATATATATATATATATATATATATATATATATATATATATATATATATATATATATATATATATATATATATATATATATATATATATATATATATAAATTGATCATAAAGTATTTAATGAGAAATCTGTTGCTGTTTATTTTCAGGTAGATTTTTAATATGAGGTTCATATTTTGTATTCATTAGTTTAACGCATTTCGCAATTAATTCCCTGTCAAGCTTATTTCTAGTAGAATATTTTACAAATTTCATTGAAATTTTTTTTCACATGAATACGATGGCCAAGATATAGTTAACAGAGTATTAACTAGTTTTTTCATTGATATAAAATTATTTGGTAAAGAAATCCATACGTTTTTAATATAATATTTTCAATTTTTATTGTGGGATCAATATTAGCTATACTACTTTCATATATTTTTTCATCTACTTTAGAAATCAAGTCTTGAAATTTTGTTATCTTCACTACACTGCTTCGAAACTCAACTAATTCCATTCCTAACGGCCGTATTCACCGTCAATCTTGACCGCTAAGTACTAGCGAAACCCCGGGTTAAATCTGAAACGGTATTTACCATCAACTTCATGGGGAGTAACCGAGAGGAAAATCTGACTCTAGGTTCAAAGGCCGAACCTTCCCACATAAGAAGGTTAAAGTAGACTGTGCATGTGCAGTTCATATATGCGATAAGTGATCATCCTCAATTCTTTTCAACTCTTGTGTACTTTTTAATGTTTAATTACATGAGAAACAAATCAAGTGTCTCGTAACTTTTAACGTTAATTATTTTGTACACTAATTTATTATATAATTTTCTACGCTTAGAGTTTCTTGAGAAAGTAGAACGTTGTAAACAGAACATTAGGCCTAAAAAGAAATCTGGAAATAGTAGAAGTAGAAATTTTGTAGGATGAACTAGAAATCCACAAGCAGCATCTCTTAACGAAAGCTACTATTTCGGAAAATCGAAGATTTCGAACAAAACTATTGTTTCAAATGGAGATGTTCTTCTAGAGGTGTACTGAGAAATGTCTCCAAACATTCTCACTAGCTTGTAACTGGAGATATATCAGAGGTAAGTCAATCAACAATTTCAAGAATAGTTTGCAAAATAAGCAAAGCTGTTGTGCTTTTTTGAAACCACATTATACCCATACAACACAATTTCGTCCAGTAGACGTCGATATGACATCAGGTGAATGTACTCTAATCCAGTAGACGTCTCATTTTGGTCCAGTTTAAAACCAGGGCACGTCAAATATCCACCCATTATACGTCTACAATATGAGGGCATTGGACGATTGATGGACGAAATTTATGAATGTATTCATACGCACTGCTCTATTATTGGCTTAGTTTTCATGGATGTATTTTAGACGAGACTTATCTACTGAATGCATTCTCTATTGGCTTAGTTTTTATCCACTAGACAAGGTAAGAACTTAGCTTTTTTATATACATTTGTTGTGTTAAATTTTTCTTTATTTGCTATGAAGTGGCTCAAATCTTTGTCTACAAGAAAATTTATTTTTATAATTTATATTTTTGTAGAATTTTTTATTGATATCTACATAGAATTTTTTCATTCTAATTTCTTTTTAATACACATATTATTTTAGTATTTTTAATACATATTATTTAACAAACAATATTTTGAAATTTGTGTTTTATATTGTTTAAAATAAAACTAAACTTTTCCTTTTCTTTGAAAAATATTAAAATTTTTTCCAAGAAATATTTTTAAGAAGAGAGTATAAGATAACTAATAAATTGTGATAAGTGCAGTTGGGTTTATATAAATTAATACATACTTATGCAATAAAGGTTTATTTTTGAAAGATAGTTTATTTTTATTTATACATTGACATTTTTTTTATTCTTTCACTCGAACATCTTCCTTCAGCATAGTACAGTGAATTCTCTGTAACATGAATCAACCTCTTAGAGGACTGCTTGTGTTCTCTAGAAAGCTTCTAAAAATAAATTTTAAATCACTTATCAAAAATTATACTTGCAAATCAGTAATCTGAAAAATAGTAAAAATAATTTTTAAAATATGGGAAACAATTTTCAGCAATACTATAAAATTACATTGACTCAACGTGATTGGTAAAACTGATTAGCGTAAATTTCAATATGAGTAAAAAATTTAGAATGAACTCAGCAAAAAAACTCAAATTTTCTTAATCAATTACTGACTTTCAGCAATTTCACAGTACCGATTTTAGAAATGTTTATCTTTTTAATTACATGTATGCTAAACCTATGGTACTAATTTCTGGGAAGTATATATTCTTTAATCTTTTATCCTTTGGGATTGATTAAATAACTGAAATTACAAGGTGTTTAAAATTTGTAATGAATCTTCAAATGATCAAAACAAGAGTTAGATTGATAGGTAAAATTTAACATTACCATTAAAAGAACAGATTAAATAATCAAATAGAGAGTTGAATTTACATATTAGTGCTCAGTATTAAACAAAAATGTTATTTACTAAGGGATATATTAAATATTTGATTAAACATTTTCATCATTTTACAACAGTAAATTCTTAATAAAATTTAACACATGAAATGTTAATTTACAATTTGCACTCAGTAGAAACAAATTGCCATGTTTATAATCCTTTAAAGGATTTATTTTCTCTTGTGCTCTATATTAGTTCCAAATGAGCTTAAATAATACAGAAAAATTAAATTTTGAAGAATGTCAAAGCACAATAAATAAAAGCATTTCTTTTTCTGGTGAGAAGAAATTTAAAATAATTTGCTTATTTTAAATTTAATCTTATCCTCAGGTATATAAATTTGTTATTCTTATCTAAATGAAAAGGAAAACAAAATTTTGAATTTATAAATTAAGTACTTAGTAGGTATTTAGGTACTCTTAAAATACATTTAATTCAACTTTAACAACCAAAGTAATTAAAGCATAAAACAATAAAAATATTTAAGATTATAATTATAAAAAGCTAACTATTTATGAAACAAATATTTTTTTTCAATTTCTTTGAAACTAGGTTCAGCCCAGCATAAGAAATATTTTATGCATAGCAGAACAGCATATGAAACACTTACTATAGAAAAAATGAATTTCCAATCAACATTTAATAATAACTAAATAATATTTGCAGTGATGAAATGTGTACATCTTTTTTAATAATATTCAAATTAGATTCAAAGAAGACATATATAATAGAATTAAAAATCAGGTTATTGTGTGAAACGTAGATTCCATTCAGTTTATTTTTGCCTGTAAAGTCTTTGATGTCAGTAAAAAAGTGAATTACTACAAAATAACTTTAAAGAAATACAATGAAAAATAGAATAGTGATATTTATGTTTATATAAAACTAAATTGAAGCTTCATTTATTAAATAAAATTAATCAACAAAATTTGAATGGAAATGCACATATAATATTCATTCCAGAAACTTTGTTCGTTGTTCTATTTATGTATGCATTGTTTTTAATTTCACTGAGAGCATGCTTTTTAACTTCCTTTCAGGGTATACACATATAAGCAAATGGTTTGAATTTCAGAAAAAAAATATTTTCCTGTGATTTCAAGAGACTAATATATTTTTAATAGTTTTCAGGCCTTAATTTTCAAACAAATATTTCTTATAGTATTAAATCTAACAAAAAAGTAAAATAAAATTAAGAAATATATCAAAGGTTTTTTTTAAAAAAAACTTTGATACATTTCTTAATATAGTTTAAATGCACTATACTAAAGAAAAATATATTATTCCGGTTAGTTACTAATTTCATTTTTTACAATGAACTAAATTTTTCTCGTGCAAAAAGGTTTTAACTATATTGATTTAAAAATAACTTTAGTAGAAATGAAATCAATGTATTAAGATTCTTTTTTGTTATTATAATTTTTTCCTGAAAATGAGCATTCTTATACTATTTGCATCGATATATAAAGTGTAATTATAAAAATAATTTCTTTTGAAGATATTATTTATGATCAGATGGTTTTTGTAAGAGTATTAAACAAAATAATAAATGGTTGTTGTCGTGTCCCAGCTAGGTTGGCATTATGGGGTGCGCTGCTCCACTTTTCCAACTGAACCATATTTAGGTGTGGAGTCTGACATCCTCAGTATACACATGCCATAGGTACCCGTTTATAGGTTAGGCAACCATTCACAACCCATTCCTACAAGGAAAGGACAAAGACAGGATAGAGAGAGAGAGAAAGTACATCCATGCCCGAACCGGAATTTGAACCCAGGACCTCCCTATCCGTAGTCAAGCACGCTGACCACTAGACAAGTTGGGCGGCAATAATAATGGTAATAATACAAAATAAGAATATACAAAATATCCAGAATTACAAGTATATGGAAGTAGAAAATTTTGCTTACAAATAAAGTGAACACACAAAATCTTACAGAAAATCACATTCCCAGAGCATTCAAAATACTGAATCACTGAAGATGAAAACAATTCATACTGAATCATTTTATATAATCTTAAACATCTTTTTTCATTAAAATAAAAAGATGCTTACCATGAATCAATACTTCAATTTCTAGAACCTTTAATAGACAATTAATTGAAAATTTAAATCTTCTAGAAGATTCTCCAGGAAAATAACAATTCAAAATCTGGTATATAGGCAATAAACATATCTTCCATTAAACTACAAAATATGAAAATTAATTTTCAAGTATACATTTTAATAACTCTGCATTTGAAATATTAGTCCAGCATACAATAAAATAATTGGGTGACATAATTTTTTCTTGCTAAGTAATAAAATCTTGGATCATGGATTTAAAATTTTATATTCAAAAAAAAATTCAAATTTTTAATTCAACAGTAAAAGTATTTCAACCAAGCATTAAATCTTAGAACTATAAAATACAATTAATTTAGAAACATAAGTAATTGCCGGCTGGCAGTTATCAGAGGTCCCTGGATCTGGCGATCCTCTACCCTCATTAGATAGCTGGTTCTTGGTTGGTGAGCTACAACTTGAATCAGATTGGCTTAAAATGAGTTTGAAATTTCAATGGGTGGGACTGTGGTTATTTTATAAAATTTATTTCAGAATTTTGAAAGTTATTGTTGATTAATTTATTATCTATGAGAAATATATATTTAAATTAAATAAAACTAATAGAATAATAAAGAAAATAGTTAAGGAATAAAATGAGAGAAATAAGAATATTTATATAAGAACAGGCAGAGGTATTTACAGGAATTTATACATGCTATAATATTTGCAGGGTATAACTTGGTCTGCAATACAATATCTCTATTTTTTTATCTTTTTTTTATATTTTATGTATTTACATATACATATATATTTAAATATATATATATATATATATATATATATATATATATATATATATATATATATATATATATATATATATATATATATATATATATATATATATATATATATATATGTTTTTATATATATTTAGTATGCACACTTATATATTCATTTTTCATCATCATTTTTATTTTTAATAGTTTTCTTTTTCACATATGGGATGAGATGTAACCAAAAAAAAATCATTTTATCTTTTTAGTAATCTCTTTTTTTTCCATACAAAGAAGTAGTTATTAAAAAAAATTTTCTATATATAGTTCATCTCATGGTGGTTGGTGAGGAAACTTTGGACAATATCTGAGCAATGAGCGAGGACGGAATCTATTATGGGTACTTATGTCATTATAGGTCGGAAGGCTAATTATTGTTTCATTATTAGTATTATCAATGTTTTTAATCATGTTATACATTAGTTTCGCGAAGAATTCTCTCAGGGTAGGGATTTTTAATTCTTGTCTGATTTTTTAATTCCTAATGAACCCGGTTGCCTTAACTGCCCATCTGAGGGCTTTATTTAGGAGAGTTTCCAGTTTTTTTAATTTTTACTATCATGAGTGTAACCCCAGATTGGGCAGGCATAGGAAATAAGTGGTCGAAGATATGCTTTATAAAATCTTAGAACTAAGACTGTCCTAAAAATAAATTTTATTAATTTGAATCAAATCCTAATAATGATTAATCGTTATCTTGTTGAAATCAAGAGAAAAATACATAAGTTTTTATTTGACAAAATAATAACAAATAAAAGTAACTTTGGAGAGAAAAATATTTTAAATTGAAGGACATAGAAATGGTTTTTATTTAAGAAAATTATTTTTCAGTATAATAAATTTTCTTCCAGCAATTTTCATCCTATTCCCGATGTTTGCATTTTTTCAGTCTAAAAATAACTGGAAAATTTAATGATCTAAAAATATTTTTACATTCTGCTATCAAGCACATTTTATGAATAAAAGCAATATATATCCTTTAATGTTAATTTAAATTAGTTACAAATGTAATTTTTTAAAGTAAAAATATACTTAAACATAGCTGGTTTTCTACACTTAAATAGCACTACGCACACAGTTTTTAAATTTTATTTCTATTATATGACTTCTTTGGAATAAAAATAGGTTATTTAAAAATACTGAAATATGAATCGATAAAAGAAAGCAATTATTTTTTTAACTTACTTCGTTAAATACTTAATGTAGAAATAAGCGACTGTAGACTGTGAGGTAATTTTTTTTTTCCAAAGTATATTTTTGGAGCTTTATGTTAAAGTGCTTTTAGCTCACATTGAAAATAAAACATCAGTTATTAAATTTTTAAAATTGATATTAGAATTTATTTGAAACTTGATACAATATTCTCTCGTTGATAGAGTCTTCACCTTTCCAGGAAGAAAGCATGGCAGAATTTATTCACTTTCTACTAATAGTAGAATCAGTTTACCATCAAATGCATTTATTTATATGCTCTATTTTTATGAAGTTCATTGACAAACGATACTATGGGAGTTACTATAAATTCTTTGTCAGTGAATTGATATCTCAGGGAAAGCTGATGTTGAAAAAAATCGAATATGAACTTTAGTGCCGACTTTCCATCTTAAAGGTTACAACCTTTTAGATCTTTTCATAAAATTCACGATGCATTCGATTTTATTGGAAGGATTTACGGATAGTTTAAACAACCAAGACAAGGATAACGCTCCAATACCATTTTTTTGGCGAAGGAGCTCTCGTATCTGCTTGTATGGGAGGCATTGAAGTAATATGTGATCTATAGTTTCGACCGCTAGACATTTGCATTTGTCTGTATTAGAAAAAATGAGATTGTTGTTGTTGTCGTGTGCCAGCTAGGCTGGCAATATGGGGTGCGCTGCTCCACTTTTTCAACTGAACCATATTTTGGTATGGAGTCCGACTTCCTCAGTACACACATGCCATAGGGACCCGCTTATAGGGTAGGCAACCATTCACACCTCATTCATACTAAGAAAGGACAAAGACAGGATAGATAGAGAGAGAAAGTACATCCATGCCCGAACCAGGATTCGAACCTAGAATCTCCTTATCCATGTGAGGTAAACAATAATTTAAAATTATGGTAGCAATAAACAAAAATAATTACGGTTGCAGTTAATTACCTACTTTTAATATATGTTCAGATAACATCCATTATGAATGTATTAATTGCATCCACTTTGGACGTTGAAATTACATCTATCATCGGCATATAAATTACGTTTATTACAGATCCAAATGTTAATACTCCAAAACTCATCCATTGTGGATGTCAATCCGATGCTCATATGTAGTCGACAGAAGACCATCCAGTTTACATTTTACCATGGACGTCTTTACGACGTCCAAAAGGTATCCAGGACGTCTTTTGGACTCTATGTATCTTTTAAAGACGTTTAATAGTCTTGTGTGGTTGAATGGGTATTAGAATTCCAAATATAGAAAAAGAATGATCAAAGGCTCCATTATATTCTATTGTTAAAATGTTTGATAAAAAAAGTTTTTAATTTGTAAAAGTCTCATGTAAGTCTCAATAACTGCATGTAATTCTAAAAAAATGCAAAAAATAAAAGAGTAAATTAGGGCATGCATGGTTTTTAATAGCTAGTTAAATTATAAAGAATAACATTAAAATGTCTAATTATATTTTATAAACTTTATATGTTACTAATACTTTATCCCGTCACCATTTCCATAAAAAATATTGTTCTCAAATTTTGTAGCTTAGTGACCATTTACATTTATTTAAACTTCATTTTACAGTTTCATTTTTAATGATTGCAAACTTTAAGTTTGTGATTAAAACTTTGGAAATTTAATTTAAAATAAAATTTTCAACTGTTTATTTATTGAAGCTATAAATTAACTTCTCTTTTTTCCTTCAAATGTTGAAAAAATGATTATAACTGGTATTATTTGACAGCACATTTTTTTGTCAAATATAATTATGTAATAGGATAATAAGTTACTAAAATTAATTCCTAATCTCTCAAAACTTATTGAAATTAAATAAATTTCTATTTTCGCGCTTTTTAAAGTTTAACTATACGTTTCCTTGTAAACCAATTTCTTTTACACAGTCCGGTTTCCCAGTATGATAGGAAGTATTGATTGAGCACATGTACCAATCCTTTCAACTGGTGGAATTGATGCAGAAGGGTTTCTTAACAGAAAAGGTCTATTTTCAAATAGCTGGAGTACCCAGCTTCTCTCAGGGAGTTGATATGAAATTCTGTGATAATTGGAATGAAAGAATAAACTTTAAAATATAAAAAGGGTACAAAAATTTATATTGAAAATATATTCAAACTACAATACTTTTGTTTACAATAGTATTGTAGTTAGAATATAATTTCAATGAAAAATTTGTACCTCTAATATTTTAAAGTTTATCCTTTTATTCCTACCACTCAAACAGAATTTTTATTCTGGATGTTCCCTGGTCATGTAATGTAAACATTCCTACGGAAATGCTTCCAGTGGTGGTAATCGAACTTTTCCATTTATGCAACAGATTTCTTGTGTTTCTTTACTGAAATTTTTTGCGTTGCAAACTTGGCAGATATTATCCGTTTTTTCTGATAAAGACATGTATGTTTTTGTTTTATTCTTTCGTTGGGTCATAATGGAATGTTTCATTTGTTAGGCAGTATTGTTCACTTGTTCTCATTTGCGCTTCTCGTTGAGTTATATTTGCATGGGTGGCTTACGTTTGCAGTTTTTTATTTTAAGATTGTGTCACAATTCTTGATTCTTCAAATCGTTCATTATGTTGTTCTTCGGTTTTTCTGCTTTTCATGGTGCTCTTTCTCGTTCATTTAGAATGTAAATGGCCTTTGCGCTCTTCGAATGCTTCGTTTTTCCGTGTTCTTTTTGTTTTCACTGTTTTGCTTCAGAAAACTGGCAAGATCTCCTGTTCTTTTACGTCTAGGCATTCTATAAAATATAAATCAAATGTGTTTATTAAGAAATACACTAACTACTCTTTAAATCCTTTTCGCACTTTATATTCGATTTATATTTATCACTTTGATTAATCAAATTTCTCTGTTTGTTTTTATTTCTTCCATGCACCTCCCTGGTAAAAAACTGACGTTCAAACCCACGAAGGATCATGCTTTATATACCCCTCCCTACCAATAGGAAGCCCCACCCAAACAAAAAATATTTCGAATAGTCCGCAGTATTCTAGAACATCTAACAACATTCGAGTGGAACATTCCACAGTGATTCTAGATTATTCCTGAACCATTCCAGATTGCTATCGAATGATCTAGAATACTTTGAAATGCTCTCGAAGATTCTGGACTGTTCTAGAAGTTTCTAAAAGGTGAAACTTCCATCCCTTATATCTTCAAAAACATCCTCTTCAGGTAAAGACAGGAACCTTTTACATGGACGGGTAATAGAGGGTTACCACATCACATAACTCCTTTGTTCATACGGCAAGCAGTTTGAAGTTTTAACGACAAGCTCATTGTGCACTTTATATCACAATATATATTGATTAATGTGCAACATTGCATCAACAGATTTATTAGCCTTTGTAGCGTACTCAGTCTGGATGGGATGAACTATAAGTAGGCAAAGGCCGCTAAGGAATCAAGCTCACGTAATTTAATATTCTTAACTAAATATTTATTTACAGTTTTACAGGATAATTTAAAAGGAACATTCATAAATTGTTGGCTCCAGGAAAACTGATGAATTCCTCAAATTCTGGAACGTTTCACTGCATTTTCGATCGGGGGAAATTCCTCGTAGATACAAGAAAACAGGCTCTTATATTCCACTCTCGGGAAAAAAGTCTCGGAAATTCACTTTATAATGTCGATGATCTTCTCCAGAGAGTACTAGAGGCTTGGGGTATTCAGGTTAGAGGTCTGACATTAATATCTATGATCAGGAGCTAAAGGCTGCTCACTCTCCTCTTTCGGTCGCTTAGACTTGCCCGCCCTGGGATTCTTTCGGAAGCAGTATCAAGGAAACCATACGTAAATCGAAGATCTCCCAACCTCCCCATGGGCTTGTTATTTATATCCACGCTTTCCCCCACGATCAAAAACCTGTAGTTTCTTTTTCTGAGGTCACTCTTCAACCCTTATTCACGGCCACTCCACCGATTCAAATCTGAAAGGGTGAAGAGACAATAAATTCTTCTAATGCACCCGGCCCCTAACTAGGTGATTGCAATTTATTTTGAGGAATTACATTTGTCATGAAGGACTTAATGGCTCTTCACAAATCCTGTTTGTAGCTCCCACATTATCCTCCAATTACAACAAATTGATTGTTTTGGTACTGCTTGTTCCAGGGTTCAAACAGAAAAAAATCTATCTCTTTCATAGCTGCAATGGGTGTTAAATTCCATTAAAATTCTGGAGTTATCGTGGGTGTTTGCAAGCAATAACGGTGACGTTATACTATACAAAATTTTGTTTCAGAGTGGGTTGAAGTACCCACAATAGTATTGTTGTAAACAATGGTATGATTCCTTAAGAGATGCAGTGCACTAAGTACAGCAAGTACCATCATTTGGCTGATAGTGGCTATCTCAATTAGCCATATTTACTTATTTCTGTAAATTAGCCTACTATGCAAGAACTAAGGTGAATTTTAAATTCCCGTGTTGTCAAGAAATTATTTTGACAAATTTTTCAGGAGTCAATAAATTCCTCCATGTTGTGTCTATAGTAACATAATGAATAAATTTTGATTTTAACGCAATGTATCTATAATTACGTTGATATTTCTTCATCATATAAACGCAATTTTCAAAAATTTCACTAGAAAATCAAGAATGATTATTAAATATAAAGAAATTAACCACCTTCACAGAATTAATATTATTAAGGAATTAGAGATTAAGTTTGAGCAATTTTCAAAAATTACTGTAAGAAAACTAGGCTTGATTATGAAACAGTAAAAGTAAATTAACCACTTCCATTAAGTATCAATATTATTGTTTAATTGATAATAAGTTTGAAGAACAAAACAATCAACATTAAAGTAAATTTCAATACCATTTCATAATTGTACAGTTATAGTTTGAATATTTTCATCACTTCTAAAAAAATAAGAAATTCATTTTTTTAGCAGAGTTATACTCTGATATGTAAATTTAGATGTATGTTAATACATTAATTTTAGTTTCTGGCTATAGAATTTTGCAATGTCACGCTTTTCCATGATTTCTTTACTATACTAAAAACAATTTATAAACTTAGGACTAAGGAAAGAAATTATTTGCAAACATGAGTATATATATATATATATATATATTAAGGCAATTGTCAATATTTAGTAGAATTTTCCTTGACAAGTTGATGACATTGAGATTGGAATTTAGTCAACAACTCTAAATTGTGTTAGTAAAAATTTATATCCTGTACCCCTTGATATTTTGAAGCCAGTATGTGACTAGCAAGATGGCGACTATACAAGAGACAAATTAAATTTTATCACTAAATTAAGGGGTACCCAATTCTACACCAAACCAGTGTAAATTTATTCTTTCTGAATGGTAACAAACATGAAAAATAGGTACTTACATATTATCCTATAAGCCTTTTTAAACATAAAAATATATCATAGAATTTAGCAAATTTTAATAGATTTTATTCAAAATGTGAAAGAGAAATGCTAAACAGTTTAATAATATTTTCATTTTAACAAATACATAAAAACTTTATTTACAATTTATATGGTGGTTAATCACATCCTTAAGCAATATATATATTTACCACCAGGTATGGTCAACGTAAGTATTGAATAATATAACAATATTTTTAAAAGAGCACTCATAACAAAACATAATCAAATAAATAATTATTAATGATAATAAATAAAATTATTATAGTAATAAATTATAATAATAAAATTATTAACTATATTTCTTGATTTTATCACAATTCTAATGCGCAATAATGTACAATGGAGTCAAAAATCACAAAAAAAATTTCATACATTAATCAGAAATTTAAAACTGTAAATTAGAATTATGAATCTAAGATATTCTAAACCTTACAGGAAACTGTAATACTATTTCCATATCAAAGTACACTACTGGCCATTAAAATTGCTACACCAAGAACGAATGCAAATAACAGAACGATATTTATTGGACACATACATTATAGTGGAAAGAACAAGTGATTAGATTTACAGGAAATTAGGATGTATAGATCTTGAGAAATCAGTACCCAGAGCAGCCACGTCTGGCTGCATTAACAGCATTTATCCGCTTAGGCATGGGGTCAAACAGAGATTGTATGGCATGTACGGGGATCTCAGTCCATGCAGCTTCAACACTATGCCACAGTTCATCGACAGTAGTGGATGGTGAGTGATGGCGTACCAATCACTCGGCAACCATTGACCACACGTTCTTAGTTGGTGACAGATAAGGAGAACGTGCTGGCCAGGGTAACAGTCAAACCTGTTCTGTATCAAGGAAGTTCAGAGCAGTACGGGCAACATGTGGTCGTGCATTATCCTGTTGAAACAAAGCATTAGGGAGGCCTCGAAGATAGGGCAGAGCCACGGGCCTTAACACATCGGAAATGTAACGGTTGCTGTTCAAAATGCCGGTAATGCGAACAAGAGGTGATAGAGACGTGTATCCAATGGCACCCCAAACCATCACTCCGCAGATGGGCCAGTATGGTGATGTCCAGTGAAAGCTGGCAATGCGCTCCAAACACGGATGCGGCCATCATGGTCCTGTATGCGGAACCGAGATTCATCTGTAAAGATGACGTGATGCCATTCCCGCGTCCAGGTTCGTCGCTGATCACACCATTGAAGGCGCTCCTGTCTTTGACGCAGCGTCAATGATAGCCGAATCCATGGTCGCCGTGCAGACAATCCATGCTGCTGCAAACGTCGTCGAACTGTTCGAGCAGAAACTTGTTGCCTTGCAAATGACTCCATTTCTCGACTCAGGGTTCGTGACGTGGTTGTACGATCCCTTGTGACCATGCGGATAAGATGTCTGTCTTCTCGGCTGTTAGTGATGGGGGGTCGCTGAGATCCTGCATGACGTTCCGTATGATTGTACTGAACCCATTGATTCCATATTCTGCTAACAGTCATAGGGTCTCGACCGACGCGAGCAGCAATATTGCGGTACGATAAGCCGCAATCCCGTAAGGCTATAAATCCTTCCTCGATCAAAGTCAGACACGTGCTGATAGGCATTTCTTCTTCTTACACGAGACATTACAACAACTTTCTTTGCCGAAAACAACGTTGAAACGGAAATTAAGTATGGGAAAGCTGCTGTCAAATCTCTGGTTTTATACACATTGCAGATGTCGCTACTGTCGCTTGCTTTGTACGAATGCGCTGTAAATCTAATCATTTGCATATCACAACAAGTTCTACCTGTCATGCAAATTTCACGTGTGTGGTGTGCCGCTTTCCTGGTGTAGCAATTTTAATGACCAGTAGTAGTGTAGTATTTCTTTGCTATATATATATATATATATATATATATATATATATATATATATATATATATATATATATATATATATATATAATACTGTCATGTTGAAATAGTATTGAAGCTTTGCTTAGAAAATACAGAAGTTTACAATTTCTTGTTTTGTATTGAAATAAATTGTTTTTATTTTATTTTTATGAGAAGTGGGGTGATTTGAAAAAAATTTGTCGATATATAAACAAATTATCTTTTGTATATTAATTGGCTAATTTTTTAAAAAGCTAGTGATTTAATTATAAACTGATTATGTGTTTTACATTATTTTTAGAATTATGCATACTTAAAAGTTTGTATTTTCAATTTGATTATTTATGCAGTTTTCTTTATTTGAAAGTTTTGCGAAAATTTTTACTTTTGAACGTATAACATTGTAAAAATTTACAAAGATATTTTGAAAATTCCTTCATCACGCATTTTCTAAGATAACTAATCTTTCATTAATTTCTGATTTTCGTTGTCAAAGTGCTCTGTGAATTTAGGAATATGTAAAGCATTTTATTTTTGTAGATACAGCATACAGATATTTAGCATAAACTAATTAATATACAGTTGTATTCCACATATCTATAATTATTACATAATTTTAACTATACCCAAAGTATTCTTAATTTTTTTAAGAATAACATTTTTTATTTCTGTTTTTATCTCGAGATTTAATTTTGAATTATGAATTTAACATCTATTTAGATATTTTTTTCCTATTTTGTGCATATTGAGATTTCTCTAGCTAATTTTATCTCATACTAAACACACACACAAATAATGAAATAATTTCTTTTCTATATTTACTAATATTAGCAGAGATAAATATACAATGCTAAGGTGAATACTTTAAAAGTTTTATTAGTTTATACCCTGCTAGAAAAAAAGTAGGACAGTCATATTTTATAAATTATGCTTTAAATTTTTGAGCAATTAATTTAATTTCTCTCTTTTTTATTTTATTAAAATATTTTTTCTTTATTTGCAGTGAATGAGTTTTATTAACACACACACAACTAAGAAAATATAAAAAATAGTACTTATATATTTTTGGCCTGTGAAAAAAGTAGGACGACGACTGCAAAAATATCTCATTTTGGAATCTGCAGCAGTTTAATATGTTGAAAACATTGTTCTTTTAAACTGGCTTTCTTTCAAAAGATATATTTTGTTAAAAAAAATCCTCAATTTTTGTACAGTTAAAATGCCTTTAATGGGAATCTTTAATTGAATTTCAAAAAGGACAAATTGTGGCATGTAAAAATGTGGGCGAAAGTCTAAGAGAAATTTCAAAACATTTACACATCAGTCCAAACGCTGTTTCTAACTTCTTGAAAAATCTAAAGAGTCAGAAGAAAGCAAAGATTGCCATAAATAAAAAAAATTGACTCTATAGATAATCAAAGAATAATCTTTGAAGAACTTAAAAATAACGCATAGAAACATTGAAAAAGGATGAATCACACTTTTAATCAGAAGAACACTTTTTACAGCTACATAAAAAGATCGTATACGTTCCTATTCAAGAAAAGAAAGCACTATCCTAAATGGAACGAAAGACACATTGAGCACCGGCAACAGAGGGTCTAAGAACACATCTCTTTGAATTCCGAATAGACTTCGGTTATTTTTTCTGATGAAAAGAATTCAATTTAGATGGCCCAGACGGTTGTCAATATTATTGGCATTGTCTGGGTACACAAGAAGAAACCTATTTTACAAGAGGGATAGGAGGATGCAGTTTATTGGTTTGGATATCAGTTGGCTACGTTAGAAAGATCAATCTAGTGTTTCTGGATGAAAGACAAGAACATACAGATTACATTCAAATTTTAAATTCAGAGCTTCTTCCCTATGATGATGAGCTAGGAGAAAATTGGATATTTCAGCAATATGAAGTATCAATTCACATGGCCAATGACGTTAAAAATTGGTTTGAAACAAATTATGTTTGGATTTTGCCATAGCCTTCTAAAAATACAGATCTCAATACAGTTAAAAATATATGGTCAATAACTATTCGGCTTGTTTTCGCCAGAGGCACAAGCAATACGAATCTTTGATTGAACTTTGAGAAGCTTTAAATTGTATTATGGACAATTTTTGTCAAGCCAAAATTCAAGACTTATATGATTCAATGGCGAATAGTCTTTGAATTTGTTAAAACAAATGACAGAAGAATTCCTTATTAATAAGATTTTTACTTTCATTCTTTAGAACCGTCTTTTTTTCCCACTGTATGATGTGAATAAAATTAATTTTTAATTATAAGAAGCAAGTAGTTTTTTATTTCATATTACATATATGAAATAAAAAACTACTTGCTTCTGATTGTAAATAAGTTTTTAAGTGTTGTAATGAAATATTACTTTGTAAACATTCAAAGTTCTTCTCTTATTTGAAAAAAACTTAGTGTCCTACTTTTTTCCAGCAGTGTATTAAAGATAATTTCTTATTTAACTAAATGCCTTATTTTGCTTGAGTTGCTGTTATAGTGATTCTGTGAAGTAAGATATTTTGTTTTGTTATTCATAAAAAATTGAGCAAAGATTAATTTAAATTACAAGTTTTGCCTTTTAAAAAATATGTTAGACTTTCTGTAACATTCTTGAAACACTTAGCAAAAAATAGTTTTAATTGAATTATGTATGTTTATAGCATAATATGCAAATTTTGATTTCTTCATAATTTTGGAAAAACAATTACCAAATAATAGTGTTTATTGAATTCGATCTATTGCATTACAAACTCTTCAAAAGTTACATTCAGAACCTTAGTTTAAATAATTCCTACACATAATTTCAAAGGATACTGTGTTTTGATATTTATTTTAGTAAAAATAATAGAGAGTATTTGGTATGAAAAATTATTTTCTGTAAAAAAAACTTAATGGGTTTAAAAATACAGTAAAATAATATATAACAAATAGATTAATAGGAAAATATATATAAAGAATAACTATATTTAAATTAAAATAAATATATAAAATTTAATTTTTTGGAAAAGTTAATTCTTGTAGAGAATTATAGTTAGTAAAATATATAAATATATCAAATTTTGAGCACTATAAATGAAAATATATCTATCCAGAGTTACATTAGTGTTTAGATTTAAAATAACTAAGAGTAAAAAATATGTGATAAATTTTCCAATTCAGTAATCATACATAAGACACTTTAATACGTAAAGTAAATATTAAAAATAAAAAATTTCGAAATGCAGATGATTTAGTCTTCTTGTTTACAAATTACGAAAGCAATTTGGTACTATTCTGCATATTTACGTGTATTTAATCACTTGACTAATTTGACCAATGAGCGATCTAGTTTGACTCATTGGTTAAATTACCGCTAGTTCAGTTGTTTTTTCTGTCAGGCTATTGGTGTGTGTGCGTGAATACCACTTCCTAATTCTAAGATCAGGTTGCTACCTTTTGATATTTGAAATCCTAGTTAACCTCTTGTTCAAGGTTAATGGTGAATACGTGGATAAATTAGATACCTAGCCAAGCAAATTAGGTTAAACCCATAATTTCAAATTCTTTTTTGTTTGAATATAAAATAAATCAAAATGTATTTCCCAAACTTTTAAATATATTGAATATCTCAAAAGCTTGTTTTATTTCTTGCATAATCATTAAATATGATTTAATTGCATCTCATTGAAAGTCAGCCGAGTTTGCAAAAATTACTGATTTTGAAAATGTGTTTATAATTGAAAAAATATTTCAAAATTTTCATTTCCAAATCCTTAGTAAAGATGTCAAGTTTCATCATAAATATTTTAATATTTTCAAACAACGTTAAAACAATCAGTCCATACCCTTGAAGTTTTTTTATTCAGTTCATTAAAATGCTGAGCGCGGTCACATAAAAATGTTAAATCATTTAACCAATGTATATTGGATAATTCATCAAAATCATTCTTTTTAAATTAAAAAGAGCTTAGTTTTTTCTATTAACATTAAAAAATCGACTAAGAACTTTACCCAAACTAAGTAATCCCATGTAGTTGTACGTAAAAACCCCTAAATATATTGACATTCAATTTCCTCTAAGAATTGTGCAAATTGTCGTTTATTAAGCTCTTGCGTTTATAAAGTTGATAATTTTTATTACAATTGACATTAAACTAGAAAATGTTTTTAAACTACGCTTCTAAGATAAAACTTGCTGGTGTATTATACGATGAAATTATACCAATCTGAGAATATGAAATATTTTACTTAAGATAATGAATAAATCCAATGTCTTCCCCTAAAATATATACTAGTTGCACTATTTGTTGTTACAGAAACTATTTTCTCAGAAGGTCCACAGCAATTTATTTAAATATAATATCAAATTCTTTAAAAATATCAAGACCGGTACACTTCATTTTCAACGTTATTAAATTTATTAACTCTTCTTTCATTAATTTCCAGACTTATGATAAGCAAAAACTGCTAATTGTGTATAACCATATATAACATTACTTTTATCTAAAGCAATGAATACATTTCTGTATAGTTTAAGTTATCTATGTGCAAAAATATATTTTTGCTAATTCTATTACTTGATCATTAATTATATTGCGCGTCCCATAGGTAATTCATTTATACGCTTGATAATCAAGAATTTTTCTTTAAAATAAGCAAACAATGTGTGTGTGAGAGAGTAGGACTACATTCTAAAAACGTTTTTACTTTTTTACAAATTTTCCTTCTGTAAGAGATTTTCTGTTGCGAGAGCAATGTAATGAGCAACTTGGAAACTAGCAGCTTAATGTTATTTTTTGGAACAAAAAACTTTTTAAAACAATGCTTTGAGAAAAATTATCTAATCTGAGAAAATTTCTTTGTGTTAACATGCCAAGATTAGAGTGTAACGTCTCAAAATGTCTTTTCACATTATATGTACTTGAACTCATTTTTTCATTACGAATACACATATAACCATTTCATTCCCTTCAATCACATCATATTTATTAAACAATTTAGCTTGATATAGCCTGGAACTTCTATCGCTTGTTTTTAATTTTTTAACCGCCAACATAGTACAGGGCTACAAATAAAATATATATATTTAGAATACAATAATTTGAGAAAATTTTTTTACTAACATACTTAATATTCCTACACATCAATATACATTACTTTTAATGCATTCAAAATGGACACCACTAAGTTTAGCATTGGTACTGATTGGTACAGGTGCGTCTTAAATTGCGAGACAAAAATTGCTAGATATCTAAGAGAGTTGGGTGAAGTGACATAGCTTTTATTAGATTCGTTCGCGAGCAATATAATGAACCGATAAGCAGCAGGGCAAGGTAACGATAGTTCTTATCTGGCAATTCATGCACGAGGAAATAGCGAACTATTGGTTCTAAGAATCCTTAGTTTTGCGTGATATGAGAACTGGTGCGTTATCGATTCTACCAATTCTAGCTCTAGCATTAAGAATCGTGAATAACACAGACGCATGGCACCTTACAAGGTGAAACAGAGAGGAGACTGCTATGGAAGTCTCTTTCTACAAACATAACTAAACATAACCTTACAAAAGTACATTTTATATGAAGAAAATACTTTAAATATAGTTATTTGCTTTAGTTTGTTGCTTTTACTTCAACAAACAAAATGTGAGTATAATTAATACACTTTATTTGATATTTAGTAAACACCTTTGCTTTATTTCAAATATTAACAATTCATTTGTCATCATTTGCATAACTTTAGAACTGTAATGGTCAAATTGAAGGTTACAGACAGCATTTAAATTGTGCCAATGCAGTGCTTGAAAAAATACAAATAAAATATAAACTATCCATATACAAATTAGAAAATCTCAATAAACTCGCATAAACAAATGGTTGCCTAGCAATCGTGGGTCAGTTAAAGAGCTTGCATAGGTCCGAATCTGACCCACACAAGGTCATAGGTTCCCTATCACTGCCATAAATGTCGCTTCTCTATAATTTTCTCACTGACATTTCTCCTATATTTTATTTAACTTTAATGATAAAATCATTGATTTTCAAATTTACAGTGGTAAATCCTCTAATCTGGCAATGCATAGCTACTTTAATATATCTCGACTATTTTAAATGACCATAAATTGTCTGTATTCTAAACTTAAGGAAGCAAGATGAGGAAAGAGCTCACTAAGCACATGTATAAAAGCACTTTTTAACACAGATGGAATTAAAAAATGATGAGAACATATATATAGGGTAACTTTCCAATTTTTATAAGCTACCTAAAATAAAATATATTTAATATTTTAAATCATTTAAAGAATCATTCTTATATAAAAAATAAAGTACTTTTTCCTATAATTTTAATAATCAATAAATTCAATTTGAACAGATTTTGTAATAAACGATTAAATAATGTCCTCATTTGTAGAAGCGAATAACTTAACATGCTAATTATCGTTCATATTTTTTTAATCATTCAGATTTTCAAAACATCAAATTGAAGCACATAATGATCATAAAATTGCAAGACATAATTAGATAAAAATTACGAGAGCAATTAAATAAAAGTATTTCCTATGTGATTAACAGTATATCATGTAAGAAAAGACTGGCTGAAATTAAATGAAAGTTATTTAAAATTGGAATTAAATGTTTATAAAGGCAATTAAACAAAAAACATTATTTTTATTATAGTATACAAATGAAAAATTATCCAGATGAGACATGAAAAATTAACACCAATTAATTAATGGTTCTGTTTTGGATTTTCTAAAAAGCATAATTTTTGTTGAAACTAACTAACTGTATTCATAAACTATATTTAACATATTTTACTATGCAAAATAATCTGCCACAAAATTGCATAAAATTAGAATACCTTATAAAGAAATGAGGCAACTGTAGAGAACAGATAGTTTTTCAATAAATCATGAACAAAATTATTTTGCAAGATGAACTATGTACATAAATATTTAAAAGATCATGATTTTTACCAATCACAAAAGTAAATAAGCAAAATTTGCAGGCCTTAAATAATTTTTTTATTAAAAATATCACAAATTCAACAATATTTCTAAAATTTACAAATACACAGGAATACATTCATAAATTTTATAAAAAAATTATGAACTAAAAATAAAACAAGTTTCATATTACATTTTAATAAATTCACCGAAAACAATAATAAAATAAAGAAAATTGTATTTAATCAAATGTTCTCAATGTAAAATATTTAAATGCAAAAATCAATGATATACTGGGAAGGAAAAATAGTCAAATAACGCAAAAAAAAAACTTAATTAAAGGAACGATTTTCAAACTTTTTTATTTAGAACATTAGAAGAATTAAATTATAAATTGAATAAGAATATTTTGTAAATAATAAAAAGCTAAAATAAAACAGATAAGAAAAATTAACTACATATGAAGTTAATTTAAATTTATACTTTTATATTAATTCACATATTTAAGAATAATTTTATATATATAGGCAACACTCATATTTCTGGTTTAGTCAGATTTAGCAATAAAACATTTAATAGCTTAATACATTTCATTTACAGATTCAGAACTTTGTACTCAGAATTACAAAATAAGATAGTTGAAGTTTATAAGTATAACATTCAATAACTTTCACTCTTCCCATATTTTATCACAAGAAATTACAACAAAATGGTCAGTACTCTATTTTCTTACATTACTACCACATATTATATAAGTATGACCAAATCAGAAGATTTAATCTGGATAACTGAAAAAATTCATTGTAATAAAAAATTAAAAAAAAAAACAAATCAATATAAAATCTAAACATTCTGTATTTATAGAATTTTAACTTATTAAGTAAAAGAGTAGTAATGTAATGGAAATAATTAGCAAAATATAAAATATCTATAACATGGATTACATGAAATAAATGCAGTAATAAAGTTTTAGAAACAGAAATTAATTATTACTATGATGACATTGTCTCAACAAAACTGGTCCTAAAAGTATGAAAAATATTGAAAATTACTTCTATGGACAGTAAAAAGTAATTGAAGTAACTAAATGCGAAAATTCTTAACGAGACAAACATTTAGATACAATTTATGTTGCTCATATAATTCATTGCATGCAATAAATTCATTTTTAACCAAAACTATTTCAACAGAAAACTTTACAGATGATTTAGGAACAATTACATTAGCTTACATAATTAGTAAGAATAAAGTAATCAGGCAAGTAATATCAATACGTAATTATTGTAATAAAATTTTCTTTCAAACTGTAAGTCTAACATATTTTATTAACAAATTTATAACATAATACATGACAATTTGTATTGAAATGCCCCACTTTCTATGCAGCACATTTTAAGTTAATTTTTATTCAACTGATGAAGTTTTATACATTTTAGAAAATGTTGTTTAAAATAAAAAAAAATATTGATTTCTAATTCTAAGGCAACAAAAATAATCCATAAAAAATTAGAGGAACTACTGCTCTATTCTAAATTTGACTAAGGACTTATCTAATTTTCATGTTAGGTAGGATTAATACAAGAAAAATAAATAAATTATTTTCCTATTGGATTGAGTAACTTGTCATTTGGAAAGTATAAGTATTTTAAAGTGCAGAAAAGGGGTAAAAAAAGTATAAAAAGCAGTCATTAATTAGAAGCATAATAAACACTTAAGCGCTTTAATGCTCTAACAAAAAGTGCATTAAAAGCCAATGCAATAACTGAACCCTTTGGTTATATACTTAATTAAAAACGTTTGTTATTTTATAAAAATTTTGAAACACAAAGTTATTACATTGATCAAACAACTTAATCACACACTAAAGAGAGAAACATAAGATGCTTATGTTTCTCTTCTTAATCAGTGAATTATTTTATAAAAGATCTTAATACTAATTTTTTCACAATGAAATGAAGCTAAGAGAAAATATTATATTACAAACAAATAATTTTCAAGCAAAATCAAGATAAAGGAGTTAAATATTAGATTATTGAATTCAATACATCAGAATGAAATATTAAATCACTACTTAATACTAATTTTTCTTTAAAAAAAAACGAAATAATTTATTTAAGTCTAGTAGAAGTGAAGGATTCATAAAGTGTGTGTGTGTGTGTGTGTATTATTAAAACGTGATAATCATAAAATCAGTTAATACTTATCCTTTTTAATATATAATCTGAAAATTTATCTTATTTTTAAAAACTAATATTGAAAATAAAATCATAAAATAAACCAGTTAAAGATCAGATGCATAATATTATATCTTCTGATCTGTTTTAGGGCATAGTAGGGCTTTAAATATCTAGAATTAACACTCACTTTTTCTTTTAAAATATGTTAAATTAAACTAAATACTTAAAACTTTAAATTGCATACATCCTTCTTTAATCACATGTATGCCTCAACCCATTTTTATTTTAGCCGACTTCAATTTCACAAACAATTTACTTTCAACATTAGGAGTAGAATATATTTTTAAACTTAATTGCACTAACTAAATAACTTAATTAGTAACTAAATAAATAACTTTTAATTTAACTTAACATATTGCATTTTGTGAAAAATATATAAAAAAGTAAAATTTTACAAGTTTACAACAAAATTTGGTGCATACATTCATTAGTTTATACAACAGTCCCTGAAGTCTGAAAGGTTACAAGATTTTAAGTTACTGGAAACTCCAGTTTACAAAAAATAGATAAAATATAAATACTGATCTAGCTATAAAATATTTTAGATAACATTACCCACAAGAAAACAGTAAAACAAATTCTAGAATTATATATTATACAGTAATAAGTTTCTAAGAATTTGAGCTTAGTTTCATCACCAAAATGGCTTTAGGAAAAAATCTGAATTAATTGCAGCATATTAGTTTAAACTATGTAGTACATCAATTTTCTTAAAAAAATGCTTGTACAAAATAAATGAGTACAAGTTCTTGAGATCTACTTTTTAAATTCACTATAAAAATCAAACATTTAAATTACTTTATAAAACAAATGCCAAAATAATAAAAAAAGGTTTTACTTAAATAACATAAAATATGCAAAATCCTGATAAAATTTATAAGAACATATATAACAAATTTATAAACTATAAGTACAATATAAACCATGTATTATAATAAAAATAAAATACAGCTGTCTTTGTAATATAAAATGCATCCTTAAAGGATGAATTTTATAATGCATGAAATAAAGAATTATAAAGTAAAGCAAATAAGTAATAAAAAGACATAATATGAATACTAGTTTTTAGAAATCAATACATTAGTCTACTTTAGACAGATTAGGTAACTGTCTCACATAAATTTGAATAGTGTAGAAAATTTTATAGGATACAAAATTCAGATTGTCATTTCATAATAAATACAAGTTACAGACACAAAGATTTATTTAATTGCAATAATCATTTAAAATGAAATAAGTAGCCAATTTTCATAGGAATATAAAAGTGAAATTCTTACTTGACATATAAATTATTTATTTTATTGTAAATATAACTTAAATGGTTACAAAGAAAAAAATTGACACAGTAAATTTCCCTTACTGTGAACATCTATATACATAATCATTAAGACGTAGAAATATTTGAATGTATAATTTACATTGCACAAATACTCATATGAAAATTTTGTTTTATGTTCACATAATATAATACACTGGAAAAAAGTATACCACACTATGCAGACAAGATCTGTGAAAGTACAAACTGACTAAGTCATGAGATAGCTAAATTAACAAATTTACAGTACATTTAATGCCATTAATCTTGAATAATTTATAAGGCAATTACTGATATAATTAATTACATCTAATTATTTGTAAGCAAATTGCTTAGATTATGTTTACCTTACTGAAAACAACTACAGCTATGAATGGAAATGCTCTAGACAAGTGTTATAATGTACTAAAAATTAATTATGACAGCAAATAGTGCTAATAAATATATAAAACAAATTACAGTAAATCACAATATTCTTCTGTCAAAAACTAATTTTAATATTCAGCTTTATATAGACACAAAAATTATATTTATTTCAATCGCTTACAAAGAAATGAAAAATTTGCATGCTTTTATTCAAATTAAGAAAATAAATTTATAAAATTTCATATATTTTTGAGATGAGAAACAAGATATACAAAACTCAATTTTACATTAATAGTTTTGTTACTTTCATTTAAATAACTTATTTTTGCCATAAATTCTTAACATATTTCCATGTTTAATACAAATTTTCCTTATTTATATATGCATAGTTTTCTAACTATGCAACTATTGCAGATGATTAATAATTATGAGAACAAACTTGCTTAAAATATCACTATGAAATATTCTTAGTAAAGAGTTTGAACAGATAAAATGAAATGAAAAACATAATTCATAAATTAGTATCATTTAATTATGTAAATGAATAATAAAGAAAAAATAAAATTAAAATTACCATACAAATTAAATTAAAATGTTTAAATAAATCAGTTTGAGCATCAAAATATTTAATTTATAAAAATGACAGTTTTTTTCTAAGAAAAATGTAGTAGAGTTACTTTGAATTATTTCAATAATACAATTTTATTCTGTGCCTTAGTTTTCATAGTGGTTATTATCAAGTTATGAAACAATTTCCCTGCTTTTTTTAAACATTTCTAAGAATCAAAAAGTAATAAAATAGGAAGCAAAATCAAAAATCTAGAACGTTTAAGCCAAAACAAAATAAAACGCGAATGCAACTATTTTCTAAAAAAATGAGCATATTAATACTTAAATACAGTATAATAAAATAAATACAATTGATATATATATATATATATATATATATATATATATATATATATATATATATATATATATATATGTTTAGAGCAAAACAATTATCAAGGCTTCCATTTACTGCAATAAAAATCATAATATATTATTTAAAATTTTCATTTAAAATTTTTTAAGCACTATATAGATAAAAGATCTTTTTATATATTATACATTAAGTCAATTTTGCATTTATATGTTTCTGCACAACTATAATTGTCATGCAATCAACTCTATATGAGAAAATACTTATATTAAAGTTTTGATTCAAGGAATATATATATATATATATATATATATATATATATATATATATATATATATATATATATATATATATATATATATAAATTTTAATGCAAAAATAATTTAGCATACAAATTATTATTAAATTTGAAATTTAAAATTATTCCATCATTAACATTTCATTACTCAAGCAAGAATTACTCATTTATAGATATTCAATGGTTAAAAGCCAGAAAATAAATTTAATTTAATAGTGATGCAGAAATTAATCGAAATAAACTGAAATAATGACCAAAATAACAATTTGAATAATTTTTTTACCATGAATAAAATGTTTTTTTTTCAATAAAAAAGGGATAAAATGATTAACTGATACAACAACTAAAGTAATTAATTAGCAAAAAAAGATGAAATCATATACGAAAAATATACGTAAACTATAAGGCAAAAAAATGTATAGAGAAAAATAAGTTAAATAAAGAATTAAAATAAGCTAAATCAAAATTACAAATAAATACATAACTTAAAATATTAATTGCTAATAAGAAAATATTTCCATATTTCTTTATGTAAAATACAACCATAAAAATTACTTTGATGTTTTACACAGAAAAAAATCTAAAGTAAAAAACAATGAATTTGTTACATTTAGGGAAACTTTTTTTAACATAAAGTATGAAGCAAAGACACAGATATGTTACCCATTGTAATTTGTGACAAGTTATTACTTTGACTGTCAAAGCAATGATTTAAATTATTCATTAAATATTAATAAATCTGACTAGACTGATAATCTTTTTCAAAACATTTTCTTAAAACTATGAAATTTTTAGTATAATTATAATCTAAGTTTTTGCAAGCATTTTTTTTTTCTAATTTCATTACAAATTAAAAGAAAAATTATTTATATGCTACAAAGAAAAAACGAAATATAGACTGTTTGTAAAGATAGATATTTAAATATATACAGTTAAAATGTGTTTATAATTTGCTTAAAAAATTACATTTATTATAATAATAAAAATTAAGAAAGAACTTCAAAAATACTCGAATTCACATTGGCCTTTTTGTATATATAGAAATGCTGATTAAAAGGATAGTATTTTTTAAATTTTTTTAATAATAATATAGTTTTCTATATAATTTATGATTGTTAAATTATAAAAATTATTGAAAAATTTAACATGAGTGTTAACTCAAAATTTGATATAATTTGAGTCACTCATATCAGTTATAAATAAGCACAAATATTAGATAAGATTAAACAATATAAATTAAAACATTTTATAAGAATAATCAAAGAAAAGTTTCAACAAATCAATAAAAATATTTTAACATATATTTGCATAAAAGTTACAAGCCTAAAATAAGTAGAAATAATTCTTAAAAAACAAAATTATAATAAAAAAGCACTAATGCTGTTAGATGATAATGACTTAGTAAATACTTGCTAGACAGACAGTAGTTCATAGAAACATTTAACAGCTTTGTTATAAAATAAGAGTTCTAAATATTATAATAGAAATAGCATCTCTTATGATTACTAAACTAATTTAAAAATTGGACATAAAACAATATTAACATTTGTATGGCACTAGACATTGCAATACCAAAATATGTTTGATAGTAAGAATGTGAATATGCAAAAATGATATAAATAAAGCTCATTCATATTAGTGATTTGGTATGGTGCATGAATCACAAAAGCATCACACTATCAGGGGTCCAATTTTTCTTAAAACAAAAATCAAAGCAGAATAATTTATGGTACTAGTCTTAAAATACAAAACATTACTGGACATTTTCCAACTGTAATAACAGTAAATGAAAAATTTAATTTACAGAGAACCTGCATCCACTTGTGAGACATCAATTCAAATTCCACTAGTCAATAGCATCAAGATCATACCTAGAGTGAGGAATTATTTTAAAAATTTAAATTTGTAAAGAAGTAAAACTATAAACATATTATATAGTTGATGAATCCTTTAATAGTTTTTAGTATACAAGTCTTAATTCCTATATTAGAACATTAAACAATTAAAATAGCCCTCTTTTAAAACAAATGGGAAAGGAAAACAGTATAGAAGATAGAAATTACTTAATTGATTTATAACTATACTTTACGTAAATATTTTATTTATCATTTTTCTCCACTTGAGGAAAAGATACCTATATTCAACTGTATATAATGCTTATATTTATTAGTCTAAGAAAGTTTTGCGTTTGCAGAAAAATTGTAATTTTTTTTATCTCATATAAGCAACATATTTTCTTTCGCTCATAAACTTACATGAAAAATACAGAGGAATAATTTATAACTTTTTTGCAGAAAAGTTATATAGAATATCATTAACTCAAATATTTTAAAAACAAAAATGCCCAAATAGAACTATTTCAATAAATCATTTTAAATATTGCATGATATGCAAACTACTATACACACACATTTCACAAAATTTATAACATTCACAATTTCAAATATAATTTTGAGAGCTCACATTAATACTTTAGCTTTTTTTGGAATTTGAAGATGACAGCATTAGAGAATATCAAAATGAATCAAATAAATTCGAAATTTGTGATTTTCCAAAAAAACATATTTTTGTCAAGAAGTTTTATTTTTGTTTTATGGAAAAATAATATTTGTAATACAATTTTAGTTCACAATAGAGTTATATCTTTTGTTAACCGAATAAATCAGTAGAGTAAAACTGTATCTTTTGCTTTAAACAATTAACTAAATAATCCTAACATGATACAAATTCTGTCAGCAAATACTTTATACAATCCATATTACATACCATTCAGTTGAAGCTTTGCTGAGATCAAGTTGTGATAAATCAATTATTGACTTTCCCAAGATTTTACCCCTGGGAAACATCATAGAGCCACTTTTGGAAATGACCGTAACTTCTAAAGAGAAATTAGCAACTTCTGACAGGTTTACATCAAATTCCAAACTAAAAGAAACATGTTTGCGCGTCATTTATATGAAGTTATGCATTTATCTTATAAAAATTGAAGATAAACATTAAAAAAAGATCACTGCATTTACCTAAAGAATCCTGAAAAAGATTTATATGTTATATACAGAGGGTATTAACGCATTTTTAGAACGATTTCGATTAAGAATTTTAAAAAAGTAAATGTTTTGAAATAAAAAATTTTGGCAACAGCTTATTATTTGAAATGAGAAATATTGTCTGCTACTTTTAAAATTTATTGTTCTTTCAAAATGTAGCACGTAAACAAGCTGTTGATTGAGGGATATGTTTTTACGCTTTCCGAAGAGAAATATTCTTATTCCAGGATTCAAAAACGTTGTGAAATGCATGGTATTAAAATTTCTAAGTGCAAAATAAGCAACATTATTAATTGGACAGGTAAAAACTATCAATCATTACTGATACATGGAAAGAAGACTCCAAACGAATATCCGAAAAAATTACGTACTGTTTCAAATGTTCCTAAAGTGAAATCCCTGGTAACAAGAGAAAATCCATCAACACAGAAATCAATTGCAAAGTCTTTAGATACATCTGTATCAACAATGAATAAAATAATAAATCAAGATTTAGAAATTAAAAAGCTAAAAAACATAATGTTCACCAGCTTTTGCCGAGACATGTGGCTCAAATCAAAGCATTTTGTAAAATCCTGTATGAAAACCATTTAGCAGAAGATAAATGGAAATACATTGTGACCCTTGATGAAGCATGGGTTTACCTAAATGACTGCAACAAAAAAGGTCTGTTTACTATAGGAAACGAGGAGAAAAAATGCATAAACCTGGTTCCGTCAATGTAAAGAAAGTTTCAGTAAGGGGTTTATGATAGTCGCAGGTTTCTCCTACAATGGGAAATTAAAAATAAAAAGAGTAGATAAAAATGTTAAAATTAACTCATACTACCAGGAGACGGTTTTACCTACAATATTTACATAAAAAATTCCACTTCTTTATCCCAAAGACTTTGAAAGAGTGAAACATCAACAAGACAAAGCTACAAGTCATACTTCAAAAACTACCACTGCATTCCTTGAAAATATTAAGACTAATACAGGTATTGCATATATACCTTTTCAACATATTCCTGCGAAGTCCCCTGACGTTTCACCCATGGAATATTGTCTCTTTGTTCTGTTAAAAAGAACTCTTTCTAAGCGCAAACCCACCACGATGGATGGACTCTGGAAAGTAGTGGAAGAGGAATGGAAAGCAAAACCCCTGAAAATTTTATGAAAGCTCTTATATCATGGAAATCACGATGCAGGCTTATAGTCCAGAAAAAAAGCTGTCAGATCGAACATTTAAAAAAATAGTCTTTACATTTTAAACATTAATTGAACGGCCCAAAATCGTTCTAAAAATGTGTTAATACCCTCTGTAGTTTAATAATGTAATAATAACTTATGAATTGTAAAAGGAAAATTACTTATACATTTAACTGAAGTTAATTCCAGTTTACCTAAAATTAAATATGATGAATTCACAGCATTAGAAAAAAGTATATAAGTAGAAGATGATAAAAAATGGAAAACAGTAAGAAAGCAGACACACATCAAGACATAAAATTTTATAAGGGCTCATAGATTTAATTAAATATAATATCCTTTTAATTTAAGGATTTCATTTAATTTTTAGAAAATTATTTAGATAAAAATATGAATAAATCCTAGGAACAAATACCACAATAAGTGTGCAAACTGTAGTGTACAGCAGCAGAATATATTCTTGAGATTTTATGACATATAACCTGATCAGTTTGGTTTGTTTGTCACTCAGAATTGTTTGTCAATTCAATAGAATGTTCATCACAATGGAAATAGGCTTTTGGATTCTGCAGTCGGAGTAGAAATGATCATAGGAAAAATTTGGCAGAAATGGTCCCTTCCAAAGGTTTTAAACAAGTTTGGGATAACAACCATTGGGTATAAGGAAGATTTAGTTATTATCGTCAGAGGTAAATGTGGTGGAACTGATCTCTAGAGTCATATCCAGTCCTTAAACGAGCTGAGACTTGGTGTATTAATGAAGATTTTCCTGTGAATCCTCAAAAACTACTGTGATTGCCTTCACAGAGAAAAAGAATCTTAATCTGAAAAAGATAACTTTTTTCCGTCAAAACTTAACTGACTAAAATGTGGAATTCTTAGGAGTATTTTTTGACATGAACTTAAGTTGGAACAAGCATTTTAACTTTTGTATTGAAAGAGCAATAGAAGTTTTCTAATCATGTAGAAATGCATTTGGAAGAACTTGGGGCTTGAACGCCAAATTTACACTTGAGTTTTTGCTTGGTATACATCCTCTTTACATGCATATTGAAGCAGAAGCAATACTTATCATGAAAAAGCTTAAAAATACAGGTCAGTGGAAGGACTACTCTATGTTTTTGTCTTGGGGAAATTTTAATGCTGAGGTAATTCTTACTCCTTTTGCAAGTATGCCTGCTGATTACTTGATAGTTAAGTATGCTAGCGATCAGCTTTATTTGATCAAATTTCCCTTACAAGAAGATTGGAATAATGTTGCCATCAAAATTACTTACTGGTATATTGATGTCTTAAAAATGAATTCCAACACTTCGGCTCTTATTTGTTGTTCAGCTGATGCTACAAAGTTGTCATTCCTTTTGAGTAAACATACAACTGTATTCCAAGCAGAAGTCTTTGCCATTCTCATAGGCAGTAGAATATGCTAGGACAGAAACTATTCTCGTAAAAGAATATTTATCTCTGCTTACAGTAAATCAGCATTACTAGCTTTACAAAAATCTACTATAACTTCTGTTTTTGTATGGAAATGCTGCCTCACTCTCTGCAGATTGGTTAATAATAGCTCCATTACTTTAATGTGGGTCCGTGGGCACTGGTGTTCCTGGTAGTGAATTAGCTGATGAGTTGGCAAGGGCTGGATAAACAACTGATACTGAACCAGTGCTATGTATTTAAAAAAACTGATCACAGGGCTTATACATATTTCCAAGAATTAAATTCCAAGTATTAAACCAAAAATTTCCCGGAACGATCAACATTCATGTTAAATATTTTTTTTCTAAATTTAAAATTGCTCCTAATAAAGTATGCATATAATTATGTATATGCCACATTTTTCAATTATATTTGTAAATAGTAGAAATAAATAATTGCAAAAATTAATGAGAATATTTTTAAAGTTAAAATTATATTTAATGGTATTTCAAGCCTTTAATAGAGAAATTTTATTAAGCTATAACGGAGAATTTTTATTTAAATAATCAGTATTCTTTTATATTACTGGATTAAACATTGTATAAAATAATGAGTAATTTAGAGTTTTTAAACATATTCAATATATTCATATTTACTAATTTATTCAGTATTTCAAAATATGTAGAACAACCTCTTTTCAAATATTATTATACTTACATAAAAAAATACAACTGTTAAATAAAGTTTCTAGGATGACTTTTTTCCCAAGTATAATTTATTAAAAGTCATTCTATATTGTTCTTCTATTTACTTTCAAACTCATTTAAAACTATACAATTTAACATCCATATACTTGGCTTTCCTATTTTTTTAAATCCTTTCCATAGAATTCACATTTCTGGTTGTTTATATATATATATATATATATAGTTTCCATCAGACATAATAAATAATTTCAGCCTTTATTTGATTGATAAACATATTCATCACTATTCATTGAAATTGTATGCAATTTTTATGCACGAAATTATATGGAATGGAAAGTATATTTTAACTCAAGAATTTTACATTTAAATAATAATTTTCATCATATATTTTATATTTAATAATTTGTATTCAATTATATATTTAACTATTAAAATAGAAAAAAAGAGTCAATTAAAATCATCCGCCTGATTGCACATGATGATCTTGTTAGTATTCACTTTACTTCGCACACATAAATCTATATACTACATTCGGTCTTGACAAAACTGGACTAGCATGAAATTATTGTGGCTGAATTGAATTTTTATTTTAGACAACAGTTGTGAATACAACAATCAAATATCAATTGTGCGGTTTTCTAGTGGTAACAGCTAATACTGAATTAGGTTTTTGATTAATTTCCTTGAAAATTTGAACATTAAAACAAAAAAACTCAAAAAATTATAATATTTTCTAACAAAATATAAATGCATCTAGGTAAGTAAAAATTACAGAAGAAATTCATGATTTTTAAGAAGTCAATTCAAAATTTCAGGAGTCTCAAGGGCTCTTCATTCCAGGATTTTCAAAGAGTTATACGATGTCTGTGATCAAAAGCAGTGTTTTTGATCTCTTAAAGAGACAAAAGTTTTTGAACTGGTCTAATGCCAGTGATCAAAAGCATGAAAAGCTATTAAATAGTACTTGTTCTAGTAAAAGGCAAAAAGAGTTATTAAAGCTCACTAGAAGCTGTAAGCATCCTAATCTGGATTTTATTTGATTTGTTGATTTGTTTTTACTGGCGCAAGATGTTCAGATGGGATAAGCTGAGCAGAAAACAAAGTGGTGTGAGGGTGTACACAGGTAGCACAGGGGGGTGTAAGTCAAGAATCTAAATTTCGTTTAGGTTCTTGGTAGGGTCACTGATGGCGAGAAGGCTGTGCTAATACACCTGGCTAATACAGGTAATCCAATCCAATTTAAGATGTCATAATAAGACAAGGGAGCAGGTGGAGACAGCACAGAAGGTGGGAGGCACCAAAAGATTTAGGTCTGAGGTATCAACCCCTTTTCCCAGTAGCACTGCTATCAAGAACCCCAGGGAGGACCAACCTGGGACTTTTG
This sequence comes from Latrodectus hesperus, assembly GCA_037975125.1. Classification (NCBI taxonomy): domain Eukaryota; kingdom Metazoa; phylum Arthropoda; class Arachnida; order Araneae; family Theridiidae; genus Latrodectus; species Latrodectus hesperus. Next base: position 75,875,302 of record CM075854.1, read on the forward strand.
CTCAGGCTGTTAAATGCCATAAAACAGCCATTGTAAAGGATAGATTTCTATCCAACAAACTCAACAAGGAGGATGTTGATTCCATACAGCTGGAGATCCTTACCAGGGCAGATGAGGTCCCTATAGGAAATCATCTGCCTAAGGTTCATGGCTTCAGTTTAGTATCTGGGGCACTGATCTTCCTTTGTGATGACCTTGAAACTGGAATGGATTAAAAAATCCTTCCATGGTAAAAAAGTGTCTATCTGGTAGTGACAGATTCAGAGTTCTAGATCCCTGTGATATTCCTAAACTGGTAAAGGTGGCCTTTAAGATGAAGGTTACTCATAACAAGGATCCTGTAGACCTTCTGAAATGACTTAATAGGCACGACATAGAGTTGAAATCTTTAAAATGGCATGCTCTGCAAAAATCAGTAGAGACACATTCTATTAGATGGATCTTTAAGGTTGGTATTAAAACCTCAGAAGCCATTAAGGAGGCAAATTATGGTGCCTACACTGGTTTAGACAGGGGGATCTTTAAAATTCTCCAGGATCAAAACCAGAAGGATGCTCAGAGCATTGAAGAGATGGAAGTAAGCCCGAAGGCTCTCCTTTATATGAGAGTGAGATAGAAAAAGCTTTACAGAAAACTCAAGTAAGTATATCTCCTATTTGTGGACACATGAGAAGCAGTGCTTTTTCTTAGCTTCTTCAGATGCCACTATGATGAGTATCATCAAAGTAGCACAGATCAACTTTCATTATAGTCGATCAGCTTCAGCTATGCTTAACAAGATGATTAAAGAGGAGGTTGACATTGTGTTAATTAAGAAGCCATGGAATAGTAATGGTTCTGTTTTGGGCTTACATATCCAGGGTTTTAAAGTAATTTTATGATAAATGTTGTTTGAGATCAAGAGCATGTATGGCTATTAGCAACAAATTAAATGCCCTCATTCTGGTTAATCACCTAAATGGGGATTATGTAGCTGTAAAAATATCTTGGTTATTGCAAGAAATAAAGAATGAAATCATCTTTATGTCTTCATATCTTCCCTTTGAAGATAAAGACACATTCAATATGTAAATTGTTAATCTTTTAGATTATAACAATTTCAGTAAGAAACTCATCATAGGATGTAATGCAATTGCTCACCAAACTATGTGAGGAAGTAGTGATTGCAACAGACGTGGTGAGGATCTTCTAGAATACATTTTGTATTATAATCTAATTATCCTTAATAAAGGTAATAAACCTAGCTTTATTACTATAAATAGTAGAGAAGTCACTGACATTACTTTATGCAACAGTAAGTGTGCTGTCTTTATTAAGGATTGGAAAGTGTCTGATGAAATAAGCTTATCTGATCACTAATACATTAGCTTTTCTGTTTTAGGAACAATCAGACAAGAGGTAGTAGGTAGTAACCCAAATATACCAACTGGGGTTCCCAGAAAAAAGATCTAGAGGCTCTGGACAAGGAAGGTTACTTCGGTAGCAGATTTGGAGTTGATTGTTGATCATATGCAACATGCCGTTCTCCAAGCATAACATCAAAATTGTAATGTCAGTAATACTTGCTCATCAAGGTTAGTTCCTAGGTGGTCTAAAGAGTTAAGTAAATTATGAAGACAATGTAGAAAGCTCTTTAATTGAGCTGAAAATAATGTTGAGTGGCAGAAAATCACTTAGGACTTACCACTTACAAAATGCTATCAGGAATTCTAAAAATAATTCCAGGTAAAATTACTGCACTGACATTAAAACTGTATCTGATACTGCAAGACTTGTTAAAATAATGTCTAAAGACAGGAATTGCTGTCTAAACACTCTTAAATTGCCTAACAGTAAGTTTTTAGAATCTAGGAGGGACATCCTGGCTGAATTGTTCAGAGTTCACTTTCCAGGTTCCAACAAAATAAATGGAATTCCTAACTTTACACTCTCTACATCGAATTGTGGAAGAAGTAAATGGGATGTTCCCAAAATAATCATAGCTTATGATCAAACAAATGGGCAATAATGTCCTTTAAACATTTTAAATCACCGAAAATGGATGGAATTGTACCGGCTCTACTTATTGAGGGAGTCCAGTGCATTACCCCAATTCTCTGTAGAATTTATCTGTAGAATCATCAGTGAAAACTGTACTTACTGGTATACTAATGTCTCAAAAATGAATTCCAACACTAGTGCTGGTATTTGTTGTCCAGCTGATGGTACAAAGTTATCATTCCCTTTGGGTAAACTTACATGTATTCCAAGCACATACTGTATTCCCAGCAGAAGTCTTTGCCATTCTGATGTGCAGTAGAATGTGGTTGGACAGAAACTATTCTCATAAAAGAATAATTATCTGTTCTAAAGGTAAACCTGGCATTACTAGCTTTACAGAAGTCTACTGTAACTTCTGTTCTTGTATGGAAATGCTACCTCACTCTCTGCAGATTGGCTAATAATAACTCCACTACTTTAATGTGGGTCCCTAGGCACTGATGTTCCTGGTAGTGAATTAGCTGATGAGTTGGCAAGGGCTGGATCAACAACCGATCATTTTGGTCCTGAACCAGTGCTAGGTATTTCAAAAGAATTGATCAGAAAAAGCGTTTTTGATCTCTTCAAAAAACAACAGTTTATGAACTGGCACAATACCAGTTATCAAAGACAACCAAGATTACTAAATAGCACCTGCCCTAGTAAAAAGCAAAAAGAATTATTAAAGCTCAATAGAAGCTGTCAAAGGAGAGCAGTGGTTTTTCTAACAGGACACTGCCACTTCAAAAAACATCTCACTATAATGAGAATATCAGATAATCTTACTTGTAGAGGTTGTCATTATATGGAAGAAACTTCAATACACATCTTATGTGAATGTGACTTTTTCCGCATATAGATTCAAAGATTTGGGTCAGCACTTAATATAACTTTGGATGCTGTAGGAAATTCCAATAAAATTTCTGCTGAATTTTGCTTCAGCCATTGGTCTCTTCAAATAGGGCTTTCTTAGGGGTACATTACAATAGACCTATTGTTGCAGTGCTAGGTTCTTTCAGAAACAACCTATTTTAAATCTAATCTAATCTTGATACAGTCAAGTGCTTAAGTAAATCACTGTTTAAAAAATAATTGAGAATGTTGAGAAGAACGTCTCAGAAAAACAAAGGCACTAATACAAATTCATGAAAGCCAAAAAGATGAGACTAATAAATGTTAGATTTAAAATAAAGAGAGAGAGAGAGAGAAGAAAAAGACTACAATTTTTCTGAGAACTACAACAGTTTTATGAAATTAATGTCATTCAGAGCAGGTTTTGATTGTTTTTTGTACTTTTCTTTTCTATACTTCGAAACGGTCTGAGATGTACAGGAGGAATCGATTTCCATATATGTTTCAGAAGAGGATATATCAATTGTTTTTTTAATACTTTTTTCTGAAGATTTTGGTTTCTTAAATTTTTTACAACCAGTCTTAGTTGTATTGGTAACAGAAATAGATTTCTTGATGCTATTAGAAGTTGCGGGTAAAGTAGATTTAGGTGACAAAGTTGAAAGTGGAGCATGTATTGGTAAACTACTCTTATTTGCTGGATCATTGTTGTTTTATTTTTTAATTTGTTTGTAAAGTAGAAGAATAGGAAATGCCAACTTTTAGTGTTCTGCTTTTCACTATTTGTCTTGCTTTCAAGAAAATATTTTGTTTTATCTTGGTTGCAATTACTTCTTTCTCCACAATCTATGTTGGGCTAGATTTGGAAAATGCAGTGAGTGCACCAAAACAGTTACAACACTTGAAAATTTCTGAGGTACAAGCATTTGTTTAATACCAGAATGAGCGCATTTTCAACACATAGGATCAGATTCCTACCTGCTTGTTAGGAATGTTAGCATATCTCTGACATTTAAAACACCCTAAAAGGGTTAAGAATGAATGAAATTTGCAGTTTATATAACCTGCTTTTGTGGATTTTGGAAATACTGGTGACTGAAAAGTTAAGACAACATGTTGAGTGAGGATAAGTTAAGACAACATGTTGAGGGTCGTATGATTATATGACATGCTGCACAAACTCCTTGATCACATAGTTTTCCAAGAATTCTGCTTCTGTATGAAATTGGGGTTAGAAGGATACCATGAGATTCATTTAAGGTTTTATAAACTGATGTTACGACTGGATATGAACCCAATTTTTTAAATTACTGATTATCAAAGCTTGTTTTTGAATTTGAATAAGAACATCTGAACGTAATTTTTTTAACATTTTCTATGTTAGCAATAGTTGTTGTTAGAAGTTTTTGCATCAGGAAAGGCGATACTGCACGAAAATTGCTTGGTGTAACAAGTAGATAAATTGGCTTCAATGATGGGAGAATTAGAATGGGTATAGAATATTTGTAAAGGCTTAGGTTCAATGGCACCACCCACCACGGAGCCCTACAAGGGACAGCAGCCACTGGTTCTGGATATCTCCAGCATTGGTGCTTACCAGAGTGCTAGTTGACACCTATATGCTGAATCCTTCCCCCAAAAGCAGTGACCACTCTTAACATCAAGCCCAAGGATGTGAGCCCTTCACTTGATCCGTAGCAGACTAGCCAAATGATGGGAAGGATAAGGAAAAAATTAAAAGGAGAAGAGAGGAGAAACAGAGAGAGAATATAGATCCCTGGATGCCTTGAGATCGGGACACCCGTACTCACTTAAAGATGGTGAATCTTATAAGGGGATCCTAAATTGGAATATGCTTTGCTGGCATGATTTAGGAAAATGGGAGGAATGATGTTTTTGCATGTTATTTGTATTTTCAATAGAGAAAGTCAACTGTTTGCTATGTAGTGAAACATGAAAAACTTCAAAGCATCATATGGTTGGCCCCATAAAAGTAACATCAGACACAGTTTGAGCTTTAGAAAATAATAAAGTGAAAGTGGAATTGTAAATCATTCGAAAATTTAATAAAATATACGAACATTGAAATCACTACTTTCTTAGAATTATCCAAAAGATGTTTAATATGGATGAAACAATCTTACCAAGAAAAAATTCTTAGCTTTAAAGGCAATAAATGTAATGGGTACTAAAAAAGCAAAGAATTAGCATGGCTCACAACTAACATGAATGGAACAGAAAAACTGCCTTTGCTTTTAAAAGGAAAATATTTAAAGTCTAGATGTCTCAAAAATGTTCAAAAACTAACAGCTGTATATCATGCTAACACTAAAGATAGTATTGACAGGGTGTATTTATAAAAATAAGCTGAGACTTAGATGAACTGAGCTGAGACTTAGATGAAATAAGCTGAGACTTAGATGATTACTGTAGAATTATAATGTTCTGCTAATTGTGGATAATCATAATGTTAACATTGAAGTCTCTGATTTTGAATCCACTAATGTGGAGTTTCTCATATCTAATCTAATTTGTCTTACAGTCCATAGATCAGGGCATAATCCAAAACGTATATAATGTAAGGTACCTTTGCAAAAGTGATTAAGCACTTGGTTGGTTGGTTGGGTTTTATGGCGCAAGGTCCAAAATTGGACATGCTGCGCCAAAACTATGATTTCGATTTTTTTAAATTCATTTATTTTCTTTTTTCTTTATTACTTTATTTTTTTTTAAAAAAAAAACCCAAGCAACATTAAAAAATAAAAATAATTGTATATGAAGTAATTAAAAATCCCTATAAATATATAGACACATACACAAATATATATATAAACAAAAACCAAAATTTAAAATTAAATATATTGTAAAAAACCTATTGCTCTTAAAAACGCAAAAAGGTTTCTGTGGGGTGGATCCCCTAATAAATCAGGTAAAGTTAAAATAACTGTATTAAAAATGTGTATACGTAAATGGTTAAAATATGAACATGAAATTAAAATATGATGCACAGTATAAGGTTCATCACACGTTTCACACCAAGGATTTACTTCACTGAAAAACAAATGTCTGTGTGTGAAACGTGTGTATCCGATACGAAGGCGAGTCAATCTAACATCTGCACTTCGTACCGGTAAAACTGACAATGAGATGAGGGATGAGATGGTTGGTTGGGTTTTATGGTGCAAGGTCCAAAAATGGACATGCTGCGCCAAGAATAAATTTTTCAAAAAATATATTTTATATTATATTATTTACTTTTTTTTATTTTATTTATAAATATGTATTTCTTTTGAAAACCCAAGCAACATTAAAATTTTAAAAAACAAAAATTAGTGTATAAATTATTTTAAAATCCATGTATAATAGAACATAAAATAAAATAAATCAAATATATATAAATTTTAAAATGTATAAATATAAATTTAGAAATTAGACAAAATTTAAAAAACCTATTGCTCTTAAATAAGCAAATAGGTTTCTGTGGAGTGGTTCCCCCAGCAAATCAAACATAGTTAAAAGGTTTGTTTCGAAAAATTTAAAACGGCAGACGTTAAAAATGGAACATGAGATAAAAATATGATAAATAGTAAATGGTTCATCACACGTTTCACACCATGGATTTAGTTCATTTAAAAACAAATGTCTGTGTGTGAAATGTGTGTGTCCAATACGAAGGTGAGTTAATCTAACATCAGCACTTCGTAACGGTAAAACTGATAATGAGGAGAGGGATGGAAAAATGGTATGTAATTTGTTGACGACCAGCAAGTTCCATGATTCCTGCCAAAGATCATATATAAAACTTTTTATAGCTTTTCTCACATCTGAGAGAGGAACGGATGGTAATATTGAGCTGATGCAGCCTTTGCAGCTGCATCTGCTTTCTCATTTCCTTCAAGACCCATGTGGCTTGGTATCCAACAAAATACAATTTCTTTTCCCTTGCCAGCAAGGGAATCCAATGCTTTGAAAATTCTCGACACAACAGGATGAACGGTAACGCTATTGTTTTTCAAGGCTTCAATAATACTCATGCTGTCAGTATATATAAAAAATTCATGACAATCATCTGTATTCACGTGCTGAAGCGCGTAGTAGATTGCTGTTGCTTCAGCAGTATAGATGGAGCAGGACGAATGAAGGCTGTAGCTAAAAGACGTATTATTGATAAAAACTGCACAGCCCACATGTCCTGCGGTTTTAGATCCATCTGTGAATACAGGTTTGTATGATTGGTTCTGACAGCGATGAGAATAGTATAGCTGTTGAAAAACAATTGATGTTGCGTCGGATTTTCTGAATTGGGCAAAGGTATTTATAAAAATATTTGTTGGTTCATACCAAGGTGGATAGAGGAATTGATAAATTGACTCTATCCGAACATCACATAGGTCTGTGAGCCAAAGATGTGATTTGGCTCATGTGAGAAAAGGTGGGATGCTCATTGGACGAGCATCATATAGTCTTTTAAGTGAGGCATTAGGTACCATGGAACGTAGTGGATGGTCAGGGGTCGACATGATCTTAGCATAATAACTGAGAGACTGCTGCATACGTCTCAGGTCTAACGGTAATTGATGGCAAACCACGTTTAGACTCTGGATGGGGGATGTGCGGAATGCCCCAGAGCATGTCCTCAAAGCAGAGTGATGAACTGTGTCCAGTCTGTGTAAAACAGAAGACCTAGCGGATCCGTAAACAACACAACTGTAATCTATGCGGGATAAAATTAGTGATTGGTAAACTCGGAGGAGAGACATGCGATCAGCACCCCAAGATCTATTTGAAAGCACCTTGAGGATATTGAGCGATCGCTCGCACTTACTCCGCAGATATAATATATGCGGAAGAAAGGTTAATTTACGGTCAAATATCACTCCGAGGAATTTTACCTCACTGACTACTGGTATAGGTGTGTTGTTTATACGAATAACAGGATCATTGTGGAGGCTAGTCTTCCTGCAGAAATGGACACAATTGCTCTGGCTAGGAGATAGTGTATGGCCATTCTCAGCACACCATGCAGCAATTTTATTAACAGATGTTTGTAATTGTCTCCCAATTAAATGCATGTTAGACCCTTCACAAGATATTTGCAGGTCATCTACGTACAAGGTACCATGCACATGAGGTGAAAGTTGATGAAGTATGCTACTGATATGAAGATTAAAAAGGGTGACACTTAAAATACTTCCCTGAGGAACACCTTCAGGTTGGTTAAAAGTATTGGACAAAAAAATACCAATACGCACTTTAAAACTACGGGAGCATAAAAAGTTTTGAATAAATATCGGCAAATTACCCCGAAAGCCAAAATCATACATTCTACGGAGAATTCCATAACGCCACGTACGGTCATATGCCTTCTCTATATCAAAGAAAATGGAAACTAGATGATTCCTTCGCACAAAGGCGTTTCGTATTTTGTCAGTCTATACTACTTTTAAATATCGGTGGGCAGATGTCTTTTTACCAATACCCACCATTAGGCTAATTGCCAAAATAATTACCACGATAAGCAGAGCTGCAAATATTAAACTTTAATGAAGTTAAAGAAACGCTAGCTATAAAGTATTTCATTCTATTAATAAACACGAAAATAATAACATGCCAATAATTAGACTTGCTTAAAAGTAGTAAGTTTAATTTATTGATACTAAACAAAAAATAATTACATAACATAAATTAAGTTTAAAATTTGAGAATAGATAAAGATATTCCAATTAAATAATTCATTACTAACAAAATAAGTAAAATTATAATACTGATGAACATAAAAGTTTCCAGCCAAAACCATCAGACACCAGAGTTTGATTTTCTGAAACCAGTGTTTTTAAAACACCTGGTATACGCCCCCTTTGAGGAACTGGCATGCATATACTGAAATTCAAAATGCCAGATCGGCAAAGTAAAATTTTAAGTGTGTTTGTAATAAATGGTATAGGAGTATGCCGGTAAGGCATAGCAGAAAATAAAGTTGAATTAATGCACAAGTATTTTAAATGTATGATAAATATGGTGATAAGAAAATTAAATAGAACCATACTAGACTAAAACTTAAAAGCACTGAATATATGAATTTAAGTTTGTACTAGGGTTTCGTATCTGCGTTTCCAAATAAGTGATATTATCAAGAGAGGACTGTAAAGCCCTTTGCGAAATCCGCTCTGATTGATATGTATACATTTGTTTCTTTCTAAGATATATACGAGACGGGCGTTGACCATATGCTCAAGAGTCTTACATAAGCAACTCGTCAGAGCTATTGGTCGATAATTTGAAGGAACAGAAGGATCCTTAATAGCCTTAAGGATCGGAATCACTATTGCTTCGCTCCAAAGTGATAGAAATTTATTTTCAGTCCAAATCCTATTGAACAGGTAAAGTAAGTTCAACAGGGAATCTGGACTTAAATGACGAAGCATTTGATAGCTGATTTCATCAGGTCCTGGGCTAGTATCATTGGCCTGCTGTAAAGCTCTCTTCAATTCCAACATCCGAAATTCACAGTTGTAAGGCAAAGCTTGTCCATGGTTGAAACGAATTGGTGTTCGCTCAGCACGACTCTTTGCCCTTAAGAACAAAGGACTATAAGAGTCATTGCTTGAGACGCTAGCAAAGGTTTCACCAAGGACGTTAGAGACGTCCTTAGGAGAAGAGTATATAGCAGCTCCGGATTTCAAAATAGGAATTGAAAATTCTCTATATATTCCATTGGCTGCTTTCACTTTTCTCCACAACTGTTTACTGGAAGTGGAAGAAGTAATTGAGGATGCATAGCGAGACCAGGATTCCTTCTGACTTCGACGACGAGCTCTGCAAGCTAATGCTTTTGCTCTCTTAAAGGCGATAAGATTCTCCGTTGTGGGGTACCTCTGAAATAACCCCCATAACTTCCTTTGTTTTCTATGAGTTTGTTGGCATTCTTTGTTCCACCAAGGTTTGCAACGCCTGTGTGTTATAAAGGAACTCTTGGGAATTGACGCATCAGCTGCATTCAATATTGCTTCGGTGACCTTATATATGGCATCGTCAATATCATCGATCGTAACCATTTCATTATCAATAATTGCCAATTGTGTAAATAACGTCCAATCTGCCCGACTGTACACGTAAGTGGGTAGACGTTGTCTTACACTACTACCTCCAGTCTGGGAGATGATGAGAGGAAAATGATCGCTGTTATGCAGATCATTTCCTACTATTAGATTTAACAATGGCAGAAGAGATGGAGAACAGATGGCTAGATCGAGAGAATGAAACGTTCTTGTGGGTACATGGAAATATGTCTTCTCGTCGGTATTAAGCAGACAGAGACTGTTGTCTGAAATAAACCGCTCTATCTGCCGACCGCGAGAATTAGTATCATCATTTCCCCACAAAGAACTATGGCTGTTAAAGTCACCTAACAACAGAAATGGTGTTTGCAGCTGATCTATTAATGCATTGAGTTCCGTTTTGCGGATGACATCATGTGGTGGTAAATATAAACTACAGACTGTTAATAAGCATGCAGTATGAATTCTTACAGCAACAGCTTGTAGAGTAGTATACAATGGATGGGCAGTGCTGGGAAAAGTATTTGATGTTAATATACAAACACCTCCAGACACTGCACCATCGTCACCACAGTCTTTTCAAAAGCTTTTAAACCCACTCATGGAAAAGTTATTGCTGGACTTCAGGAATGTTTCCTGAAGTGCAACACATGCTGTGTTGTAGGCTGAAATTATAGACTTGATGTCATCATGATGAGAGCGCAAACCATGGCAGTTCCAAGAAACAAAGGAAGTTATTGTTTAATTTGAAAAGCTCCTTTCCCGGAGCTGGAAGGCATGTCATCTGACATCTCCTCGAGTGACAGATCTTCGTCGGAGGGATGTAGAGACACAGCGTCAGCTTCAAGGGATAAGGCTTTACGGGTGGATATGGAGGGTCTAAAATTGCCCTCCTTTGCAGATTTTAGTTTTAATGCCTTTAGGGCTTTAGATTTAGCCATCGGAGCTTTTCTACGGAGAGTAGTTGCGGATGTTGTTTTTGACTTTTTCTCAGGTGTAGGGGGTAATTTGACTATTGGAAGTGAAAGAGCATCCGTTTGCGTACTAGCCGTTCTGGTGACCTTGGCGGCGACAGATGCATAGCTAACTCCTGCTTGAGGTGTACATGCTGTAACAGCACGTCTTGCCTCAGGATATGAGCAGTTATTCTTAACTTTAGTGGTTGTGATCTCCTTCTCCAGTATCCAGATAGGACAACTTCTAGCGTAGGAGGGGTGATCACCTTTACAGTTAACACACTTCTCCTTTGCAGTACAAGACGAACTGTCGTGGCCAACTGCTGCGCAGCGAGCGCAAGTCAGTTTGCCCCTGCAAGTCGCTTTTGAGTGACCAAATCTCTGGCACTGGAAACAACGCAAAGGATTTGGTATAAAAGGCCTGACGGATAGATGCATAAATGCAGCTTCAATATGCTGCGGTAGGTCTGGCGTCGCAAATGTCAGTACGAGATGCTTAGCATTGATAATCTGCCCATTCCGTCTGACAGTGATGCATTTTACAGCACAGACCTTTTGTTCTTTGAGATTTTCTAAGATCTCATCCGCTAGCGTATTTAGGAAATCCTTGGCGGATACCACACCACGTGAAAAGTTAAGATTAATATGAGGTTGGACGGACACCTCAAGGTTAGCAAGCATGTTCATGTTGCTTATAAGAGTAGCTTGTGCTTCTGAAGCAACTTTGACCATTAAATCTCCAGAACGCAGCTTCCGAATGCTCTTCACTTCGCCGATATTGCCAGAAATACCTTTCCGGATTAGGAAAGGCGATACATTATCAAAAGTACCCTCTTTCCGTTTTACAATGTAGAATCTTGCTTTTACTATTGACAATGTGTGCTCCCGTGGGAGAGAAGAGAGAGTATTTATTTCAATATTAAAAATGGAAAATTCGGGACCTGACGGCACCACCCACCACCGAGTCCAACAAGGGGATGCAGACCAGCTGCACCAGTGCTAGCCAGGTCCTATACGCTCACAGTACATCCCTGAAGTGGCCTCCACCCTTAACGAGTCACCCAGTAGATGTACCAATCGCTTGATCCATAAAGCCGATTGATGTGCTGAGGACCACAACACACCTCCCATTTACCTGAAGCAGAGGCCAAAGTAATGTGTTGGTCTCTAGGGGCTTCAATTACCAGGACCCTCTTTTCCAGGGACACGGGTCTCCACGCACGGCAAACACGTGGGTTATTTAGTCCCCAAGAGGAGCTAATAGCAACACAGCGGCGAAAGCTACTCAAGGGGAGCCCTCAACCTCTTACGAGGCAACCACAACGAGGGAGAAGAGAAAGGAAAAGCAGAAGAGTAGAGGAGAGAAGAAAAGACAGAAGAGGACAGATCACTAGGGTACCTCGGGATTGTGACACCCGTGTTTACCTAAAGAAGGTAAACCCCCTGAGGGGGATTAAGCACTTGGAGTTGGAGCAGCCTTATGATATTGACCTTCTGAAGGAATGCACTTGATAATAAATGTTTGGATGGATATTGAAGGATTAACAATATTTACAGTGTATCAACATGCAGGCTTTATTAAAGAAATCACCATAATTGAAGAAAGTCACAGTAATTCCATTGATGATTTGAACAAAGATGAGCCACTCATGCATGAACTGTGAGAAAGAACCCTTTAAGTGACTGAAATTTCATTAGAGAATCTTTTGAATATAGACTCACAAGTGACATGTACAGAAGATAAATCACATGATAAAATTATTAAGAACATAATTAATGAGCAGGAAAGAGCTCTCAGATATCAAAGAAAAACAACAAACAAAAAAGGACACTCTTGAAATAATTGTACACTGTTACATTGAAGATAATATGCCCTATCTCTCATGCACCTAGCATATGACATTCAAATTTCTTTTAAGGATCTTTTGAATATAGACTCACATGTGACATGTATGAAAGAAATATTGGATGATGAAATTATTATGAATAAAATGAATAAGAATGAAAGAGCTCTCAGGTATCAAACAAGAAAGTACACTCTTGAAATAATTGTTCGTTGTTAATCGAAGATAATATGTCCTATCTCTCATGTATCTAGAGTAGTGTCAAATTCAAAATTGTGTAAGTGTTAATAGTCTACCATTGTAGCAGAAAATAACTAATTTAATAATTTTTCAAGATAGCAATAGTCTCGAATAGATGCTGCCCATTGCTTGAATAACTGAATTAATTGTATCTGCACACATGTATTAGCTTTCCTGGCACCAAAGCAAATATGTATATTTAGATTTAATAAGAGAGAAAATGACATTATAATAACTTATTTCATCATTTTAAGCACATAAAATCTGAAGGTATTCACAAAAACATTTATATACTAAAAATTACTATTTATAATATGAATCTATCAAAACATTTTGAAAAGTGTAGGTAATTATTGCACAGTTTGCTAAATTTATCTTAATATGAATTTTGTATTCAATTTAAAAGCACAAGTAAATAACAGAAATTTTATAATACATCAAAAACTTGCTAAATTTGATAAATCAAAAACTTGATAAATTATTTGTAAAATTTACCTTAATGTGAATTTTTTATTCATTTTAAAAGCAAAATTAAATACTAAAAAACAGAAATCTTACGATTCATCAAAAACTGGATTGCAAGTATTTTTTATAACTTGAGTTTTCTGCTTTGTTTCCTTATTGCGGTCAGGAGTCATGTAAATTTTCACATAGGGATCTGGTTTATCTTCTCCTTCTTTAAACGGCAAATTCCTAAATAAAAAATAATATATTTTAAAATGCAAAAGAATTCTAATTTTGAATTTTTGAAGTTCAAAATTTAATTTTTATAAAAAATCAAATTAATGGAATACTACAAACATGCACGCAAGTACACACACACATATGTATACATACACTGTTAACAACCCAAACTGCAGCAGTAAGAAAGATTAGAGACATGAGACAACAAAATTTATATGCCAGATAATGCTATAAAAAGATAAAACGATTCAAATTGCAATCAGTTGTGAAGTTCAGCTGACAAAATCAGTAGTTAGTCATTGCAGGTTATAATCACTGCCATACAATTTTCACATAGAATCAGAGGCTTTGAAAGTATCATTTGAATATAATAGTCAATGCAGCCTTTGTATATTGCCAAAGATTTTTTAACAACGATAATCATTTAGGTGACTAACCCTTCGCTACAAAAAAGACGTAAACTGCTACTCATTTATCGTTACCCAGTGGTCACCTGTGAACCAAGTCAAACAGGAGAGTAGCATTACTCATGCCATATCACCACAAACCCATTTATAGGTAGGGCCACAATCATACATCATCTCATAAGAAAGGATAGAGAAATAGAGAGAGAAAGAATCATCCATGCCCTAACCAGGATTCAAACCAGGGACCAACAGTTTAGGAGTCAGGAACGCTAACCACTTAGCCATCAGTCAGCTATATTGCCAAAATACATCTAGTGTAGCATTGGCTAGTGTAACCCGGGCCAGTTATGAAAGCATGCACCACTCATTTTTTATTGGCAATAGATTGAAAGAAGGCTATGTAAGTAATTCAACTCCTGAACATTGCATGCCACTAGTGGTCATGCATTGTCCAGTTAGAATACAGCTAATAGGATGCACTAAATGTTTGACAAGATCAATGGCTCCAACACTTCGAAAATGTACCAGAACTACATACCAGAGGGATGTGATAGTGAAATACAATACCACCTGAAGCCATGATACTGGATGTTGCAATGCATAACACAACAATTCAGCAGTTTCTCATTATGCTGTGTGTGTTTCCCGACTTGAATCAAACCATCATTTTACAGCCAAAAGTGTGATTCGTTAAAAATAAAAATTTTGAATCACTCCATTGTCCATGGTTTTCAGTAAGGGTAAACAAAATAATGGACACTTGGTGGTCAAATAACTCAAATACAAATGACAAGAAATGGTATGAGCAGACACCAAAGGATGCATAACAGATTGAACCAGTTGTGCTATAATCTGTTATCTGGCTGAGCAATCCATCCTTAGCATGTGCACTATATGCCTGTCTTTACGTTAAAGTCATTCAACAAGCAAAGTCCAATCAATATATTCAGACTATTGTACTTTAATGCGTCCAGCGATTAAATATCCAAATTGTGGCTGCTTGGTTTCCCCTAACAATATCAGATTTTTCTGAGAGTCACTATTGGCTATTCACATTTCCTAAAGGATACAAGTTTTCCTTGGTTGAACTTAAAAACCCAATTGAGAGATGTACCAATGTATTTCTATGAACCATAAAAAACTACTTATGGAAAAAAGAAAAAAATAACAGAAACAATATTTGAAGGTGATATATTACAAATCAGCAATCTCATCTTCCTTTACATAATGCTTGCAGGTGACACAACAGTCACATGTGATGTCGATCAATACTATAAGGATAATGATTTGCAAATCTCTCTGCCATAAGCACATCATGAAAACTTTATATAGTTTGCATGCTTCCTTCTGGGTTATGTATTTCAAAGGAGTAGCCAGTAGTGTACATATAAATGTGTGTATGTATATTTGTATGCACTCATAAGGATTAAAATATAATAAAAGTTACCATTTTTTATAAATAGAAAATTATAGATTCTGGAAGTATGTGGTAACTTCACTGAAGTTCTACTAATCTGATTTTTTACAAAAGTGTAAAAGGTCCAACCTCTTAGATTTTGAGAGACCAAATTGTTGGGTTCTGTCTACCTGCAGCAGTTGTGATCAAAAGATTTAAATTATTTTGCATTTCTTAAGTTACAGTGCTACAGTCATGACAGCAAATACACATCATGGCAAGAGAAACTTAGCAAAACAAAATTGTGAATGAAAAGAGAAACTCAGTGAAAAAAAGAGTAATGAGTAACATATTCAGCAAATGTAACCATAGAGCACAATCAGCATCAGGATCATCCAGTGTCAATGATTACAGTAAGAATGCACCTTTATAAACAGAGCATTTATGGCAGAGCAGTAATTCGCAAGCTTCTTGTCACAGGTGTTAATGTCACATGTCATCTACTGTGGTGTCACACTCACAAAACCCAGTTGATTGATAAGTGAAAGAAAGTAATGATCTGATGAATCATCTTTCACAGTTTTTCCAAAAAAAGGACAGAGCATGTTTGGAACAATCCTCCACAAAAAAGTATATAGTCGTGATTGTGTCCTTTCAACTTTCAAGCATGGAAGTAGATCTGTCATAATAGAGGCATGAAAGTTGTGGTTTTCTGCTGAAATAATCGTAATTCTAAAAAGGAAGGATCACTAGGGTGAAATATAGAGAAATTTTAACTGACCAGTTCCATCCTATGATGCCAACTTTGTTTCTCGCAGGAGTTGAATTTTCCAGTATGATAATGTATCTATCAATGCATAAGAACTTTCACATTCATGTTTTGATGAATATAGAGAGCAAGTGAAACAACTACCTTGGTGTGCACAGTTATCTGACTTTAATATAATTGCACTGTTATGGTCCATTTCAGAGAATTCAATACATAATTGATATCATTCATTCCCAAAGCTTTCACAATATCTCTGAGAAAAATTGTACAATTTCCTTGAAGACTATTCAGTGCAAGTATGAATCGATTTCTATCTGAAACCAAGAGTACTACATGCCAAAAGTGATCCTATATATCATACTCTCTCTCTCTCTCTCTCTCTCTAATAGAGGATTCTTTAGAAATCTAAGATATTTTCATTATTTTGATAACCATATATATATATATATGTATATATATATATATATATATATATATATATATATATATATATATATATATATATATATAAGAATGATAATACTTAGATAGTCTTCTAATATGTATTAAAAAAGAATTTTTAACTTCTATTATTGCCAAAGATAAATTATATAAAAAGTTATAAATGAAATACTTCAAAAAACAAAAAAATGGTGAAAAGTAGCTTGAAATTATTGTTAATATGACTATATAGATATGATTTAAGTGAAATTATTCACTACTAACCAAATGGATAAAAATTAGAAAAAGTTTATGGGTATTTTATAGATAAAAATAAACCTAAAATGTACTTATTTCCCCAAATTTATTTTTTAGTTTACAACTTCTTATTTAAACAATACAATTACAAATGTATTATTTAATCAAAATATTACTATAAGTGATAATGTAAATAGGAGTTATAGAAAGGAAAAAATTTACATACACTGTTGGCTATTAAAACTTTACACCAGAGAAAAAAAGGAAAATAACAAAATATTTATTAAAAAACATAATGGTAACAAAAAATCCATTTTCAAGCAAATTCAAAATTTAAGGTTCTGAGAAATCAGTATAAAAAATATCAAACTTTTTAGAATTAATAAGAACACATATACCTTGGCATGAAAAGAAAAAGGGAATTGGATGATACCATGTTCAAGTATCAGGGTACATGAGACTTTCACATTAATCAATACTTCATCGACTGTAAATACTGTTTATTAGTTGCATGCAAATTGCTTGCTCTACTAAAAAGGTAGTTTCAATTGCTAGAGATAATGTAAATATGCTGTCTAAAGTTAAAAATATTTTGTGTCAAAAAGTCAAAAAATTACTACCAATGTGCAGTCATGCAAAATGTCACTAAAATGCTGTATTACAAAGCTTAACATTCCAGTTGAAACACCAGAAACCTCAATAGATAGTGCAAAGTTAATACATCAGAAATGAGTAGCTGCTCATTTCTGATGACATTTGTATTTTTCATAATACAAATGTCAGTATTTTGAAAAAAGAATTATCAAGATGTGCATCCAATATTACACAGCATTCCTAATTAGATTATTCCTACTACTGGTACAGGAGGGGTCACCATTAGCGGTAGAACAGCATTCTTCAGAGCATAAGATCCCAGGTTTAGTCCCAATTACTGTTGAACAGGAGATGAATGTTGTGCTTCTACCTTCTGTTTGCACATCTGTTGGGGTTGGTGTTGGGAGTTTTTCTTGTTTTCTACCTTGCAATGTAAACATCACCCACTACTTTTGAAAAGTCCAAATTTATGCTTTGGATAATAAAGTGTTTTACAGCCACCTTCAGCTGTAGGTTGCCCATTTCATGGAATCAAATTATTTAAAGGACTATCTGAAAAATTAAATTGGACATCATAAATTTATGTCTCATATAATCATACAGGGAAAATATTGAATGCATAATAGCAATGTCCATTCTGCATGCTGTAGCTAGCATAGGTGTAACTGCAATGCTGCAGCAAGTAAAACCAAAATTTACAAAAATAATATATCATTCCTGAGTACAATTTTTTTGTTAGTCACACCCAAAGAGTCATTTTGGATGTTGAGTTGAAAGTAGTCAAAGTCCATAGTTGCTGAACTAACAATCTTCACAATGACAGCTGCTGCATGCTTTGACAAACTTAGTGAAAGCCCTAATTGTCTTGCAAACAAGCCAATTTCATTCCTCACTCAAGATTCACAAAAAAGGTATTGTGATAAGGTAAGGCCTTAAAGAAAATGAATAGCATGTTTGTCTTATCCATAGTTGATGAGCGATGCAGCAATTAACTGCATACATAGCCTTCTGTACGAATGTCATGAACTTATCAATATCATATTTGACTGACAATTGTCAAATCACAAAGTGATCAGAAATGCTGTGTGTGAAAAGATAAATTCAATGAATTATATTTTGAGGTTAATCGAACTTAAATGGTCTGATAAGCAGAAGAGGCACAGTAAAAACAATTTTGATTAGAAATATATTCAAACCACATTATTGCACCAGAAATCTCCAGAAGAATGTCTCCTTTTATATCTAGACGAATAGCTTGGAAATTACTGTTTGCCATAAAACTTCTGCTTCTGAAGGTACCTTCGAATTGTAATTATTGACAATGGAGAATGCAAATGCTGATTGAGCTTGGTGGCTGCTTTTATTGCAGTTGTGTTTTTCAAAAATTACAATCTGCTGCAATACCCATTGTGTGTGTGTGTGGTCATTTTCTCACAACTTCTCTTTCCAACCAAAATTTTGCTCAACCAAGTTTGTCTTGTCACATTGTGTGCCTGTGGTCATGACTTTAAATACTGTATCTCTTGATATGCTTAAAATTTGAGATGATTCAGCAACATCTGCTCTAGATAGACCGACCACAACAACTTGATTTCATCAAAAATTTGAAAAATCTGTCAATTTAAACTTTTGAATAGAAATAAAAAATTATAGAATTTCAAAAAAGCTATCACATACTATCAAAATATACATATATCTATTAATAAAAAATACTGGTGTCAATGATTATATTTTGATACTCATGGAGCACATGAAAAATATCAATTTTATACCCAGGTGGTTCCATTATTTTGATAACAACCCATACATGTCACTAATGCCAACTGTCAAGCAAAACTGTCTTAAAAAGAAAATGATTTTCATATTACAGCATTTTCTCTCATCATAAAAAAATCAATTCTTTTTTGGTATACCAATTTTAAAGGCCAGCAGTGTATATTATTGGATTTTAAATATTACAAAGCAGAAAAATTCTTACTTTGCTTTGTGAACTACAACAACAAGTTTATTTCTTGGTATGCTATATCTGATGGTTAACTGAATTTTTATAATTCCAGAATTGCTTCGTAGACTTCTGTTACTCTTTATACTGTCACCACTAATGCTGCAAAAAATACATAATTTAAATAAAAAAAAGTATCAAAAAACAATTTTATTACAGAATAATTTAAAAAAAGTTCATTAAAAGAATTAACATGATTACTAAACTGAACTATAGAAATAAAATCAACTAACTTTTTATATAATAACATATAATACAGAATATATAATCATTTGAATATTTTGCAAACCATACAGAAGTCTGATTTCCTAGAACAAATTTCCTAAAGATTCTTATTACAAATTAAATATTTCAGCTGAAATTTTTAAAGCCTTTTGAAATATCACATGAGCCGTAACAAGTGCTGTAAGACTATTTTCCATTTAAAAAGATTGCTATTACAAAAAAAATTGTAGAGTAGCATGTCTCATTTTTACTTTTTATCTGTAGACATCTTCTGTACTTATTCCTCGAAATTTCACAACAATTTTTTTATGTTACAAAGACTACAATAGATTTCTTCTTCAAGTTACAGGGAATTCCATTTATTCAGTTGCCATTATAATTTAAAAATCATAAATAGGTAACATATTAATCTATTAAAGGAATATATTAAACTGAATTAGTCTAAGACTCAGACATTAATCAAACACAGAAGACATTTATTAATGGCAGAGAGAAATTCTACAAGTTCAAATAATGGAGTGTCAATAAATATTTTTAAGCAAAACAAACAAATCATTCCTTATTTTACTATTGAAGAGAAATGAAAAATCAATTGAACCATTGAACTCAAGCCAAACTTTGTGAATTGTGGTATATAAAATAAATCGAGAACAATTCCATATAAAGTTAAATGGAATTGCTCTAATCAGATTGGAGAAGTTTAAAGAATAATGCAAAACAGTACATGTTTCTACCAATAGTTTCAGTCTAATAATTTAATAAAAGTCTCAAGAGAATAACTTGCAGATCGAATACTTAAAAAAATACTACAACCATTAGTAAACTAATGATTGTAATTCTTTATTTAAACTATCCACATAAGTTTTTTTCCATAAATTAAAAAAAAAAATTCTAAACTTTAACATAGTTATTGACAAGTTATACAAATAACAACCATTATAAAACTTTAATTTTAAAGCAGAACAATTAATTTTAATATTTTTTTTATTTTAGAGCAGGACAATTCAATCTAAGGATGGACAAAAAATTTAAGTTGTTTAAAAGAAAGGAATGAATGCACAAATTTCTCTCTGCAAGGAAACTAACCTAAGTCAAATTATATGTTTATCAAATACACTGTAAAAATATATTAGGTAGGAAGTGTACCATATAATAGAAACTGACTGGGATGATATGTATATGAACTTAAGGCAATTTAAACCATTTGAATTATTTTCAGATAAAGCTATATATATGTTAGGATGTCTCAATAAAGACTTTACATGTTATAACACATAATAAATTTATTGAAATTAACACATTAACCGATTCTAATGGTCACCCTACATCAATTGATATTTTTCTACATTTGCCCTCTAATGACGATTTGACAGTTCTCATAGGAATGGCCTCTTAAAACTATAAATTCCAAGACAATTATACACATCATGAGCTCACTGGCATGTCAAGCTGAATATAGAAAAACCAATCAAAATGCTCAATAGTAAGAAAGCTCTACTAGTTGTATTCACGGAAGAAAAAGTGCAATGTCTACTGCAAAAAACTTTCCATGTTTATAGCAGTCTCTGCGATAAAATTCAATGCAAATTTATGCAAGTCCTTTTGATAGAAGACATTTTGTCTCTCTAACCTCTGCTTAGTGGGTACTTTGTTTGAAGAACTGCAAATAATATTGTTCATAGAAGGTGAACAGTGCCCATGTCCTTGACAAGTTATCTCTATATTGCAGACTTAACCATGTCGTTTGATAAAATTTATTGCAAAGTAATTAGTGTAATTACAATGATAAGATTTTGATTGGATTCAAGCTCATGAAAAATTATTGATGAGCAACCAATTTTATTATTATTTGCATGACTTCATCGCATTTTCATAATCAGCAATAATGCAAATAATTATCCACAATGGAAAAATAGGGGGTAAAAACGATTCTTTTGCAATACAAAATGCAATATGGGGTAGTAATTTTGCAAATGTACCAAAACATGTAAAAATCTTTTTTTTTTCTTTCAGTTTTTGGAATAATTTGAGTGCATGAAAATACAATAAAATAGTTCATTGACAGAGAATGGACTTCATATATATAACATTGACAGTGAATGAACGACCATTCAGATCGTTTTTTTTTAACTTCTAATAACTTGACAGAAATATGAAAAACAATACTTGAGTTTTGTTCAATATGCCTGAATGATGCAAACAAAGTATGGTGAATATTTTTTAAACCAGCTTAAATAAGATTTACTATATCTAACCTAGAACTTTTAAATTAAAGACATGCTTTAAATAAAGATATGTTAACAAATGACTTTAATAGTAGAAGAGAATGCAAATATTTAAGCATGTATCCATAAGGGCAGGATTGAAGCTATGTTTCAGTTGAATTTAATTCTTATCAAAATCAATGCAACTAAGTATTTACATGGAAAACAATTATAAAAAGGTGCATAATCAAGTAATTTTATCTTTAGTCTTTATATCCTTTTAAAGTTAAATTTCATTTAAAAATTCAAGCATAAAAACGCTTGAATATTAATTAGGCAATTGCAAGCATAAAATAAAATCATAATAATAATAAAATCAGTGATATAGAATGTTATTTATAAATAAAATTTAAATATTATTTTTTAGTACATGGAAACACAAAAAATATTAAATAATTTTCTAAAATTACGAGTTTTCCCTTGTCACTAAAATGGCATCAAATTAACAAAATTTAAAACAAAAAAGTTATATGATTAAGAAACTCAGATGGTGAAAGCAAACTCTTTCTTTGAGGAATACGAAAAACAAAGTTTACATAATAGAAAGTTATTAAAAATAATAAACCTTAATAAATTTATACATTCAATAACCAAAAGCATTGCAACTTTTAGGTAAAGAAATCATTAAAATCAATATGTGACCACATTAATATGAATATCCTTTTTAGAGACTAAGTACAAGGTTTGCTTCCTAGTAAATATCAATCTTTTTAAAAAAAAAAAACATATCATAATATTTTCTTAACCACAATGAATGACATAATAAGAATACGCCTCCCATTCAGAATATATAATAGATACATTATGCTCATTTGCCTCAGGATGTTAATTAAAAAAATTAATTTCTAATAAATATTTGGGAGACCTACAACAATTATGATTGACAACCAACTTTAATAACATTTCTAAAAATTTATTAAAAGATCATTTTCAGATAAATTTTCAGCAAATGAGTTCCATTAAAGTAAGAATTGCAATAAATTGTATTTTAGCCATTTTTTCATCATTTGCACAATAGAAATGAAAATCGTCTGGTGAATCTATTAATCTGTGATCTGACATTGTGTACCATGATTTTACATACCAATGTCATTAATGGTGTCATAGTCAATTCTTGGGAACAGAAAAATGTAATTTTTGATAGGACAGTGCAGAAGCTTAATATCAAACATTATAAAATATGATTACTGCACAAGTTATCAAACATTATAAAATATGATTACACATTATTTTAATTACTCAGATATTATTCTAATTACCACTTTTTCTGTCTTCTAGACAATGAAACGTCAGTAAGACAATTCTATAATGCGCACCAGATATCAACACAGAAATAAATCATTGTGTTTTGGATTGATCAACTAGCTTTATTACAACAGTTTACTTATCAAGGTTTTAATGTAAATACGAAAATGAATTTTCCTGACCATCATAAACAGATGTATACCAAATTTTGAAGATAAAATTTTAATAGTCTCCATCATTCATTCACACTTTAAACTTAAATTATGTATATTTTTATATTACAAAATTTAGACCCATGTCCTATGACAAGTTAAAAAAAATGAGTGCAATGAAAAAACTTAACAATATAAAATGATTGATGATAAACATTGAAAATACTTTTACATTCATGAATGTGCTCATTTATTTATTCAATAAAAGATGAGTATAAACATAATACTATATTATAGAGAATATTGTAAAAGCAAAATGTTGAATGGCATGAAGAAAATAAAATTTGATGTAATTACGTTTATATACAAAAATATTAAACATACCACAACGTAAACATTAAATCAGAACTTCAAAGCTCTAAACTTATAAAATTCTAAGCGTTTTTTTTATCTTATAAAATTCATTTATAAAAATTGATATCAAAACTTTAATACATATAAACTTTAATAAAAATAAATAATAAAAAAATTAATATACATAATTTAAAATATAGAATATGAAATACACATAAATGATTTATTATTTATTATTTATTTATGGAAAATAAGAAATCAGATATCATTTAATTATGAAAAACAAGAAATCACAGATTCTATTCTCATTATTTGAAGTAGGCTATGTTTTTCATTAATTTTTTGATAAACACATATCAGTACTCTGACTTACAACATTTTATAAAATATATTCCCTGTTTTCTTGACAATTAAAAATTTTTCTAGCTTACTTGAAACCTATAAAATTTTTAGGCATTTATTTTTATAAAAAGTTAAATGAAGTTTTTATAAAAAGTTAAATGAAGTGGTAATTGCTCCACAGATCATATTGTCAAGTGCACTGGTGATTATTTTGATGAGTACTTACATTTTGTTTTGTCACTTTGGCACTGAATATTGAAGTTTCATTTTGAAATGCTTATATAATTATAGGTATGCTTTGAAAATAGGACAATCAACATAAAAATTGATAATAATAAGCAACACTAATAAATCACAATATCTTAAAAAATTGGTAAATTCAATAATTAGAAAGATACCTTGGTGGAGAGGAAGTTTTCTTTTTAACAGGTGATGGAGTTTTTACCGGGGATGATTTTCGAGACGGAGAATCAGAAGGAGAAGTATTGGTAGGAGTTATCTGACTTGTTATTTCAGGTTTTTCACTTTTAATTTCCATATCATCAACTGCAGGTATAATAGTGGTTTGGATCATATCCTGAATAGTAGGTGCAAATGAATTCAAAGAATGTGCATTTGATGCAATATCTGGTACATCAGGTGATTCAATATTTGGCTTAATGTTGCTTTCTTCAGAACTTTTTTCTTTTTTAAGCATTTCTTCCTTTTTAGAGAATGATGTTGTTCCCATAGCAGGTACCAAAATCTGAAAATAATTTCTATAAGATAGATTGTAATAAACTTATACTATAAAGCACTAAAAACTTTAAATTAATTAATTTATGACATTTACAATTTGCTATACAAAAGCATATTTAATTACTTTCAATTACTTTTACATTTTATCCCAAAAGAATTTCATTATTGAAATAATTTCTTCTTTGATTGGGTTTCCTTAACTGTTAAAATACATAAATGAAAAGTGCTACAGTTTCATCATTGAAATTTTAAAAAAGTGTGTGTTTTGAGATTTAAATTACTACACACAATATAGTATTTTTCAGAATTCTACTCTTTTATAATCTATCCAATGCACTGTTAATATTTCCATTTACAAATTTAGCAAGAAAGAATACTTGGTTACTATTTTTATATTATATTGTATTTATTTATATTAAAAATATTCATATTATTTCCTTATGTCCCCTAATGACTTATTGTTCTTAAATCAATTCCTAGAATTATTTGCTTATATTTTTATATGCTTGACTACCTATAAAATTTTCCAAATCAACTTCAGAAGTCAAAATTGTTTTGATGTTACTAAAACTTTAATATTAAATTAATTTCAGGCACCATATCTATTGCTGTATTTTTACTAAAATCTTATTTCTAATTACACTTTCAGCGAGAAAGATTATATAATATCAGGGTTTAACTGCTTTTTTTGTTACTATTTAATATACTTCTGCATATAAAAAATGGGCTTACAATTTTATTTATAAAAGCTCAAACAACAAATTATTATAGCACAAAGCATTATTTATGCAATCAAATGATTAATAAATCAATTACTTATATACATAGACACATTTTTAAGGAACTAGAAATGGATATTTCTAAGAATTATGATAAAAAACATAGCAAAATTAATTTAAAGCTAACACTTCTTTGTGTTCTCATATTTTTCAAATTAATTTTCTTTAATTTCATTATTTATTCTAGTTCTCTCTCTCTCTCTCTCTCTCTCTCTCTCTTATCATTTTTTATTAGATATTTTGAAAACTTTGAAACAATTTGAATAGTGCTTTAAAAAAATTATAATTAAATCTTAATTTTAATATCTATAAAAGCTTATATAATTATCCAAAAATGTATAAAAATTATAAATTTAGGATTTTCTAGAACTTTTTTTTATGATTTTTTCTTTAGATAGACATAGCGATGTGAAATCCTATAGTGTAGGTTTAGTTTGGTTGGCTTGGTGCTCACATCACTTTTTACTCATGAGGCGTAATTACACCAGGACTTATAGTTTAAAGCGGATTCCAAACCTTTCCAAACAGCTAATCACCAGGTAGGATTCAAACCTACGAATTGTTGAGTCAAATAAAAGGACACCAATTATTGAACTGGCAGCTCAGTCCCATCCTAAAAGATAGTTTCTTTTGATTCCTTTCTGT
Source organism: Latrodectus hesperus (assembly GCA_037975125.1). Lineage (NCBI taxonomy): Eukaryota > Metazoa > Arthropoda > Arachnida > Araneae > Theridiidae > Latrodectus > Latrodectus hesperus. Next base: position 75,901,545 of record CM075854.1, read on the forward strand.
CTCATGAAGGTGCCAGACATAGAAAGTGTCTTAGGTAAATTTGCTTTGTCTTAGAAGGTTAATTCAAAATTCTATTCAATAAATACACATTCTGTTTAGAAAACACTTCTTACACAATTCTTAAAAATTTGATAAAAAGATTTCGTTTTATATATTTAAAACTTTTAATATTTAGAAAATGTTCATATTCTCAATGATAATTAACAAATGAATAATTATTCTTAATGATGTTTCAGATTAAAATAATATAATACAAAAAAATTTCATGATTTGTTATTGGATGTGATGCCTTTAATGAAAAATTCTTGATCTAAATACCATAACAAAGCAAGTTTTATTCACAACAGATTAGCTCTATTCACTTCACAGTTCTTTCAAGATGATCAGATTACTCAAAGAATATCATGTTTTATAGCTTTTAAATAATTAATAACATGACAGTTTGAATGATTCCCTGAATTGGAAATAAATTATTTTCTAATTTAGATGAAAGTGGAATATTTTAACCTATTGTTTATAAAGAAAATATACTTTTTGATATATTGAATAGAATATGCAATTAAATTTACTAATTTACGTTTTAAGAAATATATACTATATATACTATTAACTTAATTCATATTTCAAGTGAGAAACAAATGTTTTCTTATTAAAATAATAATAAATGAAAAATTTATTTATAATAAAAGAAAATCCATTTTATAAAAACCTAAAATGCATGTTTATTTCCTTTACTGTAAAATTTTGAGCAAAAGTTTAAAAATGTATTAGAGATGTTAAAGATTAGAAATGCAATTACATATGCATTTCTAGAAATCGGTTATAAGTTCATATTCTAGATGTAATGAATGAAACCCCTATGTAATCTTAGCAGATGCTAACAAAATTATTTAAAAAATGCCCTAATTCAAGAAATAAATGGAGCAAATGGAAAAGGAAATTTTCAGTTATGATTAATATTGTGTGCACAAAAAGAGCACAAATTCTTTGCAAATTATTTTAGCCAATCAAATCTATCTATCTATCTATCTATCTATCTATCTATCTATCTATCTATCTATCTATCTATCTATATATATATATATATATATATATATATATATATATATATATATATATATATATATATATATATATATATATATATATATATATATATATATAACTCTTCTAGCCTATCAAATGAAACAAAACGTCCTAGAATACAGTATTCTCACAAGAGTTTAAAAACAGTTAATAAGGGAAATTGTGGTTCGTTCATCACTTTTACAGTAATTTTCTCTGCATGCTGAAACTATAGACACCAACCAAAATCTGTTTAATTAGCTATAGAATAATTTTAAAAAAATTTTAGAAATGTTCAAGGAAAGCAAAACTGATACTTTATAGAAAAAAACAGAAGTATTTAGTTGATGTGCTTCAGTGCAACATCATAACAATCAATACAAATATGTCAAATTAGTCGTTTTATTAATGTATTTAGCACAGAACTGCAAAGTACATTTTATTATTGACTATGTATTAAGAAACAGCCGAGTAAACAATTTTTTAACAGTGTTTTATTACATATAACTGCATCTTCTTGTATCATAAAATAGCTAATTTTGTTCTCTTATGAAATGATAAACATAAAAATTTGCTTGTGATTGTGTGAACCATATGCATACAACACTGAATTAATCATCATAGATTAATTCCCCTGTGATTACGCATGCAACACTTATGAGCCTGAGTAATTGAATTATTAATCATAAATTATTAACTTTAAAGCAAATTATCAGTTTTACTAAAAATATATTTTCCAAAATCACTGATATTCACAAAAAATTTACATTCAATCAATGCTCAACCAGGAGAGAAATGCAAAATCAAATTATTTACTATTAGTCAAAATAATTTTGTCCATTTTGTGGTAAATTAAAACAAAAAGAATACTATTTTATGGGTTATAAAGTAAAACCTACCTCCATGAGGTGCACCTCAGGGAACGTCATACAGGTAAAATGGACTTCAGATTTGAAAAATTCTTTTGTTCTCGAAAGAGTTATGCAAGCTGGCACTTGGCTAGCTTACATGTATTGCAATGGAATGCTATTGCTTACCTCAATCAAAAAGAATGAATGTAACAGACACAATTCTGATATTTTTGCCCTTAGAAGGCAAACCTCACAAATGAGAACATTAAATAATAAGGAAATTGTAATCTGAAGACAAAAGAGAAATTGATAAAATAGATGTTAGTAAGCAGAATTTTCACTTTAAAATTTATGAATTTTACATCCCCCCCACCAGCAACATCCAGCTTTGCATTAGGGGTATGGTGATATGAATGCTTCTGAAAAATAACTTGAGGACCTCCAAAACTCTAGCTAGTTTGAACTAATCTATAATCCTTCTGATCCACCTACTTGTACCAGAATGTTAATGGCAGCATATCGATTTTGTTTTGGGTATCCTCTGATCTAAGAATTTATTCTAAAAGCATTGTAATCAAGAGTCTTGGCTTTGGACACAGACAAACTATAGCTTCAATCGTTTTACCAAAACACTGACTTATCAAATGTTTCTCAAAAGACATCAATGGAATTTTAAATAAGATTATTAGGAGACTTTCAGTAATTTAACTAAAATTGCATATGAAAAATTTCAACTTTAGTTCCCATCCTAGCTGAATTATTTCTTAAATAAGGCAATCTTAACACACATCTGCAAAATGCACTATTCCAAGAAGAAAAGTAAAGATTTTCAAACATTTTTTGTGAATTAAATTTAAGGAGATGAATGAAAAAGAGATCGACTAAAAAGAAAAGTGGAATTGCCTGAAAAACTAAAAGATGAAATCCCTTGGAGCAAATAAATGGAAGTATTAAAGAAGCTAAACATAAAGTTTTCATTACAAAGTTTTATGTCTAATATTAATTTTAAGCTGAAAAGCATAAGAAAATGTAAAATTTTTTTATCAATTCTTCATTGTTTATGGGGTCAGATTAACCCCAAAAACATAACCAATCTCATTCAATAGACTAACTTAAGACAAAGCTGTGACAAATGCTTTTGGATAAAGCTACACAAAACTATAGAGAAAAGAGCCTTTTGCCCAAAAGATGTCAAGACAAATTAAAAAGCAATATGGAAAAGCTGAGTAAAATATTTATAATTCTAATGCAGTTTCTGATGTTTTTACTGGTCATTTTAAAATGAAAGAATTGAAATCAGCACAATTTTTAGTGCCTGAGCATACTGAATTCACCAAGAGAACACACATGCAGAATTTTGAAGCATACAATTGAAACAGCTAAGAAATATACTTTATGAGTATCAACATTATCTGGATGACATGATTCATACCAGCTAGTTCAAGAGCTGTAGTTATCCCTGCACTAAAGAAAGATAAAGACCCAAAAAAACTCCACAGTTACTGCCTAATAATCATTAACAGTACACTTAGAAAGCAACATTAAGATTAATCACAAACAACTTAAACTGGTATTCAGAGGACAACAATTTAATAGTCAGATAACAGGCTGGTTTTCAAAGAAATTGCTCAACAGATCAGGCTACTTTTTTCAGCCAGGTTCTTCAAGGTTTGGACTTATGCAACATCTTAACAGCAGTTTATATTAATTTTAAGAGTGCATATGATTTGATATAGAAAAACTACTTAGCATTGGAATTTGCTGTAACATACTTAAATCGATTAAATTATGTACTGACCACACACACACAATTCATTTCCAGCATTAGATATATGCAAATGAATACTCTAAGTTTTATAATTTGCAAACTGGATGGCTTCTGGGGCCAATCAGCAGTTGTACATTATTTAATGTGTATAATAACTCCATTCCTGCCTTAAAGACAACATACAATGTATTTGCAGATGATCCTGACATATACCCCAAAGTGAAAGACAGAACCTTCAATACAGCATACGACTAAATTCTGCATTTCATATACTTTCAATAAGGTGTACTGAAAATAACATGATTATAAATTTGAAAGACTGCTGTCCAGTCTTTTTCACTTACATATTGAGAAATTTTTCAAAACTCAAATACAGAAATGAAGTATTTACTTACACCAATAAGTTCATCTATTTAGGAGTGACTATTGACAACAAAGTAAACCGGAAATCAAAAGTTGAATCAAAGTTGAACCATTTTTTTTCAAATAGGATAACCATTTTAAAGAATCTGGCAAAATCCATGTGGGGAAGTAACAAATCAAGAATACAAGAGACAAAATATGTTAGACAAGGAAAAAACAGGGTTTTGCAAATGTGAATTACTTAACATTTTACTTACATCAGAATTCAAGGACATAATCATAATATATTTTATTCAAAGAATTTGTACAATGAACTCTTTTATTAATTTTTTTGTCATTAATATTATAAAGGATTTACGATTAAAATTAATTCTACTTTCATATCTGCCAACATTTAAATTTGAAATGTTTCAATTTTTCTGATCCTTTATAGCAATGCTTGAAAAATGCCTTTATGCAAAATTCTTGCTTAGAAATGAAGCAATTGTATTACATTTAAATATTAATAAATATAAGGTATAATAAAGAAAAAATCCTTTTTCATGTCAGGTAAAAAATATAGGTATTACTTTCAGCCACAACAGTTTAATTTTTAAAAGTATACACAAGAATATGACAAAATTTTACAAACACATTATATATACAAAGAAAAAATTTTAAGTAAACAAAAATGCGACACCTGGAGATGTAATTTAAATAAAAAAGTAAATACAGCTTAAATGCATGATGTATATATTTAAGGCAAATACAAATCCTAGATATCACATTTTATTATAACATGTTTTGATGTACAAAAAAAAAATGTGAATATATTTTCTCATTTAACTCTGAAGTTTAGTATTAGTAGCAGATTTAACTCCCATAAAAAGGTTGTTTTAATTCATTAATTATACAAAGCATTTTTAATATTGCTTTAGACAGAAAGTTGTGATATTATGCTATAGATTTAGGAAAAAATATACCAACTTTTTTAAATGTATCAACTTAAATATTCAGAGTTTACAAATTAATGCTATTTCTAAATTAATCATCACTCTATTCAATAATCATATTGACTTCAGACTTGGTTGGTTAAAAATTAGAAGTGTTTCTATTTAACTGAAATCTATATAAAAAGTAAAATTAAAAGCTACCAAAATGTATACTATATACACAATATATATGAATTTAAATGACAGAATTTTGAATGGAAAACATAAGAGTAGTAACATCTTGGACTCTCGGCTTTGAAAGTAAACATTCGCTTTTAAATAAAACTTCCAACTTAACATCATGAAATTATATTTATTCCCTTTAGGAATGCTTAATTTGAAAAACAAAGTTGAATATTTATTTAAAAACTTTTATTGAATAGGTTTGGTTTGGTTAAGGTTTCCACTCAATGGTAATTTGTTGCACGTGAGGGTTAATTACCCCTGAACCTATGGCTTTTATTAAGTAATACATCAAGCTGAAATTTCAGAATTAAAATGATAATAATGCAGTTTGATTGCATTTCCAATTCTCAAACTCATAATCACATTTTTATAAGAATATAATAACTTTAAATAATCCTTTATTTGGAAATCAAAGATATTGGTTCCATTTAAGATAAGATACTAAATGCTTTTAAATAAAAAAATATTAGAAAATGTAAACCATTTTCTTTTCTTGGACAAATGTGCATGTATAAAAATATGTATGTATATATGCAGTACATATATTGTGATAAGTAACCCCTGATATTCAAGAAACTGATCAGACAGGAAACTTTTATTTTCATAATTATAGTTTAACTTCACAATACTGTCATATTATATTAAAGCTAATTGTAATATTTGTAAGCTTTTGAAAATAACTTAAATTGCATTATAAATTTTTAGATGTTTAATGAAAATCTTTTTTACAATATTATATTCTTACTTTTATATAAAGAAACCACAAGAAATTAATATTTTAATGTATCATTTCCTCTCATTGAAAAACTAAAATTGATAATAATATTTAATACAAATATCTCTCAAGGGAATTAAAAACTTCTAGTAGTTATCCACCATATTCCAAACTCAATTCAAATTCTAGAAGTTTCCAGGGCACTGGAATAAATAATTGATTTCAAATAATTGCCAGGAAATGTTCAAAACCTGTACCTATGAATTAGTGCAATTAGACACATAAAGTGCAATCAGAGTCATATTTTGTCGCTTAAATTTTGCATGAAATTCAGATATTTAATCAGATACAAGTTAAATGTATGAGTTTAATAATTTACATAATCAATGACATCTTTGGTGCTTCTCATTTAATATTTTCAAAATATACAGCATAGAATACTTGTAATATTAAATATAGTATAAATAGAAAGAGTACTTAAGCATATTATTACCAATTTTATAATGTATTGAATGCATGATCATTTCAAAATTCTTTATGCAATGATTTTTATCTCCAAGACACATGGACATGCAATGGAAGCACAATTTCTTTAAGCAGAAAATGCTTTGAAATCGCAATACTTAGCACTCATTAAAAGAAAGCATCCACACCTCCAGCATATCAACTTTACAAAACATTTAGCTCAACAATCAAGACTCAAATTTTTAGAATATAATTAAATCCTGTAAATAATTTATATCTTGTTCTATTCAATCATTAAACTTTTATTTTGCCTAACTCTGTTTTTCCCAACAATATACTTAAAAATCACTTATTATCACTTGTTCCTTAAGTTAAAGGTTCATTTGAGTGGCTTAGGGTCTAGGAGCGAGGATGAGGGCAAAGAGGTCTTAACAATTTGGCAATGGAGTTCTGAGACAATGGGATACAGAAATTGGTGCACTATCAACAAAAATGTGTAGAAAAAAGATAGCCATTATGTTCAAAAATGGAATAGTTTCTTCTTCCCAGTCAAGTAAGTTTCTATGATAATAAACAATGTTGTTTTTTGTAAAATTGCAGACAACCTTATTTCTGGATCGACCCTCAAATATTATTTTTTCTTATTGTTAAAAGATAACATCATGTTCTTTTATTTATTTTATTTTTGAAAGTCATAAATATTTGAAAATTTTTTCATCAAGAAATATGTAAGATTTTACATGTCTGAAATATTTCTGCAATAACTATTAAAGTATGAATGAAAAATAAAATAGAAATTCCAGTTGAAACTTATATACTCATGCAGAAGTAAATTTTGAGAGTAACTCATTCTTAATTAACTCAATTAATATTAAAAAAGATATTAGTATTCATTGCAAAAATTACTTTTCCTTTACATATAAGTCAAAAGTGAATGATACTATAGCTTCATTTTTAATAATTAAGATAGAATAAGCAATAAATATTCTAATTTACCTTAAGGAAATGTTTGAATTACATTCTATGAAATTTGAATTATTTATGTGGGAAATTTCTAGATCATAATCTAATTTAGATGTGTTGTTTTAAAAAAGGCTTATTGTGTGTAACTTCAACTCTTCTCCCAATATTTTATAAAAAGATTAATTTTTAGGTGTAAAATACATTTACTTATGCAGATGATAAAAACTTTTATTAATTACTGTGTTAAAATATGAAATTAAATCTTCATAATAAACATGATTAGATTAAGTCTTCTCATGAGTAGAATGATTTTAAATCATAAAAATGAACATTTTTAGAGAGTTAAAAATCATGATCTTCATTTAGATAAATGAAAATGAATTTTTAATACTTAATAGAAGATTGATAATGTAGTGAAAACTAGCAAATTTTTTTATATAAACCTTAAGTTGAAGAGTCATCAAAATTTTTGAGTTAGGTCCAGCACCAAGGAGTTGAAAAGGTTCCTCCAATTGCATTTCTTTCTCTCTTAACAAGCGGCAGAGATGGACTCTTGTCATTCCAATTGGTTTATTTGATTTTGTATCAGTAACCTTTTGATATAAAAAATACAGTTCATTACAGAAATCATTCACAATTTAAAAAAACAATCATAAAAACTCAAATATTATTTAATTCATCTATAATTCATCTAAACAAATTCATCTATAACAAAAGTAGATTAAGAATATATTCAAAATGTGCACTGAAATAATAAGTTATATTCCAAATCTTTACACTTTATTAGTAATACCTGATATAGAATAAAACTTTCTCAAGACAGTTTAATTAATTAAAAGATCAAATATAAGCAAGTTATCAAAACTTAATGAAGACAAATGCCTATGCTATGTATATAAAATTATTCATCAACATATAAACAATTAACAGAATATAATGCAAAAACTATTTAATAGATTCTAATTGTATGAAACTTTAAACAGAAAACAATACTCAGTTATGCTAGTTTTAAATCAAAAATACAAATCTTTTCAGAACATTTTCTATTGTCCTTTTGAAATTAATATTTGAACACAAATTGATCTCCAAAATTAAATATCCAACATTTGTTTTGGTCTAAAGAGAAAAAATAATGATATAATATAAAGGGCTGCAAACACATTTCCACAAAGACGTTTGAAAAAATCACTTAAAAAAAATTATATTCTACAGCTGATCTTTCATAAAGAAGAAAAATATTGGTATCCATTTCAGTACAAAAATTATATTTAAAAGAGTACTATTTAAGCATTACCCTTTTTGAAAATCATCCTGTAATGTTTCTGACTTGAGGAAGAAGTATCACATGATTCAATTTGTAACAATTTTGTCACATACAAACAAGAAAATGTGAAACAACAACAGAACAAGATAACAAGTAAAGTGTTCTCATAAAGGATATCTATTTATCACTCATCAAACATGCATTAAATTTATACTTTTCAACATTTTATTTTCAAGCTACACCATAAGTAAAAGAACATAAGTTTTCATAAATAAAAGAACAACATATTACCAGTGTACATAAAAAATAGTTCAACATAACAAAGAGTAATGACTAATAGTTGTTTACAGGAAAAAATGACAAAAGAATCAAAGGTATAAAAACAAATCTTATTTAAATATTATTATAAAAGGATATAATAATAATCTTATTATAAAAGGAGTAATAAAATTCTATGAAACAGAGTCGCCAAATTTTCTCCTTAAACATCAAACCTAATTAATACAGGCATTGAACTTGTGTTGTGTAATGTCAAGATCCAAAAACCCCTTCTTATGAGTGCGCTTCAAACATTAAATCAAATTATCAATGTTTCATTAGAAAATTTATCACACAGATATCAGCAATCACACAGATTTGTAAAGGCACACAAGAAATAAGCCATCACAAATATGAAAATGCTTTTTTGTATTGTTTCTTAAAAAGTGATATTCTTAATCACATGTATAAAAATCTGTCACAGAAGTATAGAGAGGGAAATGCAATCATCTCTTGCTTTGAAATTTATCCCCTTGAATTAATTCAAAATGATCCACACGAATAACTGAGAATCCAATCATTTATGACAGCATGTTCTTATACATTTCATTCACTTCAACAAAGCTACATGTTAAAATCAGATATTAATGTGAAAACCTATCTTTAGTCATTTATAATTCATTTTCTACTCACCATGATACTTAGAGATAGACTAAATAGTACTACATGGACTGCATAGAGTGAGATGGAGCCACATATTCTAGATGCTAAGAAATTCAGAATATACACAGAGTCCTTGAAATTTTGACACCAAGATATAAAGTAGTTACATACGTAAATTTTATATGATAGGAAGGAGATGCTATGGTACTTAAATAATTAGCTTTTCAACACATTCTTGTAAAACAGAAGTAGTGGTGATATTTATGAGTTAAATAAAGAAATTGCATGGCATGTTTTTCTTAAACAGATAGCATTTGAAAATTGCTACCTGATCAAAAGTTGTTATGTGTAAGAAGAAAATTTTACCATCATGTCTTTGACTTTGATAAAAGTCAAATTTCAACTTACTAGATTTACATTCTATTCCTGGGGCTTGAGCAGCTATCAGGCGCGTCGGCAGGTGGTGGATAGCCGAACGTCCTGTAGAAATGACAGGATAGCCTTGAATATAGAATCAGAGGCCGTGAACTAGCTCCCTTAAACCCTGGTGTTATGCGACCCATGGCTAGGGTTATTTGGCACCGCGGTAATGGTGTCTTAACGGAGCCTCTAGTTGCCTGGCGAACTTCTAGAGTAATTTACCTTGCCCAGTAACTCAGTGCTAGGTGGACTATCATATTACCTGAGATTATTAATTGTAATCTTGTGGCTGAAAAGACAAAAGAAATAACAAACCTCTCTGCATTTGCAGATGAAGCCTCTGAAGTAGACCTTGCTGAAAAAGACAAGGGAACTTAAAGGCAATCTAGTGAAAGGGGCAGCAATGAATCCTTCACAGGAGATAGAAGTGATCTCAAAACCATATTCTTCTGGTGAAAGTCAGGAAGCTATCGCTAGCATGACTGACTCTCTGACCAAAATCATTTGTGGATCATCAGTGAGGATTGCCTCTGAAATTCTAAGATGCTCTAGGCAGAAAATACTTTTAATCGTAGGCTTCACAACTGGGCACTACTATTTCAGAAAACACCTCCATAAAATGGGACTGTATCAGCAGGACCCTATCTGCAGGAAATGTCATATGCAAGAGGAAACAGCCAAGCATATCATTTACGAATGCGAGGCCCTTGCCCTCCCTAGATTAACTTCTTTAGGCATCATCCATAGTAGAGAGTTACACCTAGACTCCATTAAAGGGTTATCGGAATTTATTAATAAAGTGGGTGACCTGAGCAACTGGAACTAGGAAACATTATTTATTATTTCTTAAAAAACCTATTAGTCTAAAAGCAGTATTTAGATAACAGTTGTCAAAACCATCTCATTCAGTAAGACTTCACACATATATATGAAGCAGTTAGCATTTTTTCATAGGTTATATCTGTTCAACCTAGATCTAACCTATGAAAAAATGCAAACTGCTTTAGGTTTCTGCCAAATATCTTTTATCATATCAATATATCTTCCACAAAAGCCTCTTTATCAAGGAACACAGTGAAGTAAAAATCTCCAGTACATTTTTTACCCCTTCATCGTAAACTTCTTTGAAATCAATAAATGGAAATGTGCCTTCGCAGATGTAGCAAAATTAGTTCCATTATCTCTGTATTTAACTAAAAGTTTTTTTGCAACAAATAAACGATGGAAATAAAGCAAAATGCTCTGTAGTGGCCAGCAAGAAATTAATAGTTCTATGGATGGCACAAATAAAAAGACAACTCCATGCCTTTGATTTATACTTCATAATTACAGGATTATTGTAGTACATTTTAGTTATTTGAAAATGTTATCATCTTGAATTTTATCAGTTGGTGGCTATGAAATTAAAAGTGTTTACAGGCTTAGTAGAAAACCAATAAGACATCATACAAGATCTCACTGCAGATTTGATAGTTCTTCCATAAAGCCAAAAGTTTCCTCTCAAGATTCAATGTATAAGTTAACACTTGCTCACCCTTTTTTCTTATGTTTACTTACCATTAATAATAATCTTCACAATCTTCACAATAGAATGAACTTGTATAAAATTGCAGGGATTTTTAAGTCCTCATAATCGTTTCTTATATACAATCATTTTTAACTTAGTACTCCCTTATCATTAAAAAATTTATTTATATACTCCTATAAATGACTCTTGTTGGATAAGCTAAGGAATGGTTTTCTTGGCTTAATTTAATATATTTACGTAACAATTTTTTCTTTTGTTCTAATTTTGGCAATTGTAAAAAAAACTTTTTATCCATAACACTATATGAACAAACCTTTTTGCAATTGCAAAAATGTGAACATAGTTTGCTTCAGAATATTGGAACTTTATTAGTAAAATAAAGACAATTAACTCAAAACAATTCAGAATAAAATGTCATAAATACACCTCTTTTAAATGAAATAAAATAATAATATTTTGAAGAACTTAATTAAATAATTAAGAAAATTTCTAGTTTCAATTATTTTTGTCTCTTTATAAAATGAAAAACTAACAAATAATTTTAAAGATCAGAAAAATTGTTCTGTGCAACAGATAAATAAATGTTACCTGAAATTCAATAAGTTTAACAATTAAATATATATTTTTAATAATAAACAATAAAATTTCCATAGTTCCATACATATAATATTATAGTTTCCATATATAGATATACATATGGAATATGTATATCTATATATTAAAACAATAAATTTTTGCTTGTAATTTTGGTAAAAGACAATTTACTTAAAAAAAAACTCAAAAATAACTTTTATTGATGTACAGAATCGATAAAATGCCAACAAGAAATATTTTTATTTAAATCCAAACCTAATATTAAAATAATAACTATGTATTTCAAAACAAATAGAAGAATTATAATTTTTTTAAATTACTCATATTATGCACTTGCAACATGTTTTGTAAATATTTTATACTTAAATATAAAAAAAAGTTTTGGATTTTTGATTCATGAAACGATTTAGAAGCAAACTTCCAAGAACTTTACACATGTCCAGATATTTGAAAGGATACAGTATAAATCGTTATTAACCATACTATATATAATTTCAAGCAGCATTTTTTTTAAGTCTTTGGTGATAATATATATATATCAGCAGCAAAAAATTAATCAAATTCTGATAAATAAAATTAACTAAATTCTGATAAAATATAACCTCCACAGTGAGATCTTGAATTTCAGGATTATGTAAAAGAAACCTAAAGGCTTCCTCCCAGATAGGATGGTTAGTATGAGGGCGAATAGCACTAGAATCTTTAAAGCCAGTAACTGTGAAATGTACTTGAGCACTAGGTTCTTCTGCACCTCTGTTAACATTCTGAAAAGTCCAAATAAATTTAAATATGAGTAATAAAAATTCTACAAAATATAACAAAAGCATATTTTAATATTTCTAAGGTAAAGATTAATTTTAATAAATATTTCTAATGCAAAGAGTCTATATGCTTATGAAGAATGTTACAAGATATTAAATTAAATGGGAATACAAAATTTTAAACTGCTTTAATTTTAATTTTTGATAGTAAAAATAAATACAGCAAACTGTACATTATGTGAAGTGATAATAAATAAATCTATAACCATTTTAAACAAACGCTGCATTACTTCTTACATAAATTATAATAAACACTGAAGAGATAAGTAATGAATATTATATTGCAGATAAACCAATTTTATAAGGGTAAATGTGTACGCTTATATTCAAATTTATGGTTTTAGATGCAATTCATACAAACAAAAACGTCTTCTGTAATTCCTTTTAGAATTTAGAGTTTACAGCAATATTTAAATAGTATACTCCAATTAACATTTAAATGTTTGCATAGAAATTAACAATAAAAAAGTAAATCATCATTAGAGCAATGTGTTAATTTTATTTTGTACTGAATTTTTTTCAGTGGGATTATGTAATGTAAAATATTGAATTGAAAAATCTTACTATTAAAAAAGTTTTACTTTGTAATTCCCACATCACAAAATATAAAGAACAATTATTTTTATGACACATGAAATCCAAATTACACTGTGAGGTTTAAATATTTTTTTGCACTAAAATGCTTTAATTTTTTTCACTTTTATTTAAAATGTTCTCAATAATTATAAATAACTTGCATTGTGCATTCTTAAATTTTATGATTTCCCAGGATTATTCAACTGTGAAGTTGATACTGAATTTCAGATTTTTAAAATGAAGTTCTGATATTTCATTTGGCTGATTTTTAGCTTTTAAAAAAGTCGACTTCAATGAATTATTATTTATTGATTTAAAAAATGATACTTTATTGTTCATTTTAAACAAATTTATTGAGAAATTAAAAAAGGAAAAGTGTTTGCTACCGAAAATGCATTATTTTGTTGATGAAGTACAATCTGCAGATTGTTAGACAATAGAATGTTAGAATGCAAAATGAGTATTATGTTGTAAACTGTTAAAACTTAATTGCCTTCAAAAACTAAATCATTTGCATGATTGACCCTTTTACAATAAAGGTTGCACATCCCTAATCTTTTATAAAGTGAAATAGTTTTAATATTTTACTGAATAGAGTATATAAACAGTGTATAATTCATCTGCTAATATTTTTTTTTTGTTTTCAAAAAAGCTTTAATTTTATGACAGTTAAGTAACTGTGTTGAAAAATGCTATTACTTTTAAAATGAGATTAATTTTTGAAATATTCTATATTCTTAACATTTTAATATAACGCATGCCAACAGTCTTAATTTTTATATATATGCTTTTTTTAAAAATTTTACTCTGCATCCTTTAAATCCAATTACTATTTTGTGAAACATAAAGTCTTGCTCTTATGTTCTTAATAAACCAACCAATGGTGGAGTGGTTAGCAATTCTAACTTAGAAACAGTAAGTCCTTGGTTCGAATTCTGATTCAGCATGGATGTTCCTTTCTCTCTCCATGTGTTTTTTTTCTTTCAGTACAAAGATGATGACAACTTATACAGAAGAACACCTATTGGGTGTCCCACTGTATAAGTTGCCATCATCTTTGCCCCTTGTAGCATCAAATGGATTAATAATAAGATCAGCTGAGGATTGGGAAAAAAATGTTTTAAATAAGTTCTGCTTTTTAGAACATTACTGATTTACAAAAATTACTTAGGAATGATTAAATTCCTTGTGGAAAAAACAAAATGAATAGATGAAGAGTTTCTATTTATTTTAAACATATAAGGCATCAATGATAATATAGATAAATATAAATAAACATTAACAGTTCCTTAAAATGAACTTTCAAATGGAACCTGGAAAGCCATTGCTTTCTTTTCAATGCAACTTTCAAAATGTCAAAAACACTAAACAAACTATAACAGAGAACATTTTAATTATTTATTCCTTCATCAAAAAGTTTCAGCAAATATTAGAAAGCTGGGAATTTTCAATCTACGTTGATCTAAAATCTTTAATTGATGCTTTCAAGTGAAAGCCTGATAAATGTTCATCGCACCAACTAAGACATTTAGACATTATCTCCCAATTTTCTATCAATATAAGATATTTCATATAGAAATTGATGCAATCTCAAATAAAGTTTTAAATCTTCATGAGATATGTGTCTCACGATTTCAAGCTTCAAAAATTAATAAGTTCTCAAAATTCTAGCTGCAAAATTGACAAACTATATTTTCCTTTAGAGGATGTAACTCTGTATTGAGATCTTTAAACAAATTTACCCCATTTGTACATTCCAAAATCTTCTGACTCAAATATTTTCAAAAATTTTCACAATCTTTCCCATTCACTCATTCAAGCAACTGAAAAACTAATTAAAAACATTACGTTTGGCCCAACATGAATTTATGTATCAAAAATCTGTTCACTCTTGTCATAACTGCCAATGTTCAAAAACGCAAAGACTAAATCACCCATAGGTACTTTTTTATACGGCAGATGCTTGAGATGCGTATATTCACCTCGATTTTATTGGACCTCTATCCCATCTGATGTTTATAAATATTGCATGACAATAATTGACTGTTTTACTAAATGGCTAGACGTTATTCCAACAATTCATCATTAGTTTGCTCATTTTGGATGTCCTATCTCAATAACAAGTAATCAAGGTAAAAATTTCTGGCACTAACCACATTCACTCAATCTCAAATCATCCCCAATCCAGTGGATTGGTAGTGTGTTTTCACAAACATCTGAAAAGCTCCATTATGACCCACAATCAACCTAAGTGGACCACTGCACTTCCTATAATTTTATTAGAAATTTGATCTGCAATAAAACATGATATAAATACAGTGTGTGATGAGCTAGAGTATGGAACAACCGTCATATTAATTTCTAAAATTCTTAATGCTCCGAAAGAATTACCCTCAGAAACAAAAACATATGTGTCTAAATTTCAATCAATTATGCAGTCTTTAAATCCTATTTCAACATCTAGGCATTGTAATAAATCAGTTTATATTCACCAATCATGACAAACTTGTTCACATGTATTTTTATGTGCTGATAGTGTAAAACCAATTCTCTGACCTCCTTACACTGGTTCACAAAGAGTAATTTCTAGGAAAGATAAGCATTTTGTGATTAACACTAGAACTGCAGATGAGGGCATTTTGTCTGTAAAGCAATTTTGTTTCTGATTTTCTTAAAAAGTTACTATCAGAATTGAAAGAAAATTTTTGACTTTTTCTATTTTATTACCAATAGTATTCTGCAAAAATATGATACATTAAATACTTATAATTTTTTTGTTTTTAATACTCATACCTAAAACTGCAGAATGAGTCATTACATCATAAGTACTAAATTTGCAGTTTAATGTTTCCTGGAATATGAAAAGATTTTTCAGTCCTCTTTCCTTCCCAGATGCATACAGAACAATACTTCAAGGTCAGTATATTGTTACTGATAACAAAAGAGCAGCTGAGAATTTTATTATAGTAGTAGTAGCCAGTGTTGCAGGCACTGTTATCATTCTCCCGTCCTGTTATCATTCTTTACGGGAAAAACGCCTCTGGTTAGTATATTCAAAGAATGTTTTCTCTACGATGTTTGTTTTGACTCATTGAATGACGATGTGGTGCAATACTACCATAGCCAATCCGGTAGTCTAACGAATGCACATCTGGTTCTTTATGACGGCACAATTGATTGTTCACATTGCCTTGGAAATAGTTTGGAAATACCAGTCTGTTCGATTTTTGACCCATTGTTTACATACGAAGATAAAATTGATCTTGAATGAAAATTGCTGGAAGAAGTATGCATAAATTATCAACTAGAGAGGCTCTTGAATAAATGCAACAATTATTGGAAAATGAATTCGAAAACGATAATGAGGAAGAAATTGTATTCAGTGATGATGAATATATGCCACAAAATAAATAACAAATTTCCTCAGATAAAGAAACTGTATCTAAATTTCCTGTACAATGTACTAGCAGGAAAATCACTTCTGGGAAAAAAAGCAATATATAAATAAACATAAAAAGTTATCAGATTGATATCCATATGAAATGAACTGTGGAACTTTAGTTACAAATCTTGGAATATGTTGGGAAAGCATCACCTCTAAAAGTTGAATGCATGGAAGAATTGCCGAATATAATGTTTTCAAAGAAACGAATGGCCCAACCAATTATGCAAAGCGAAATATTAAAAATAGCTATGCAATTAGTTCATGGAGGCTACTTGTAGATAAGCCTATGCTGTATCATATCAAAAATTGTATATATGAAGAAGCTCCTGAAAACGGAGAAAAAAATGAATGGTCAACAGCTTTAGACAAACTAGATTACTTTACATCAATTTTGAATGATTGAGGTATATACGGTACAAATAATGTAGAGCTTGATAGTCTATTGTTTGGAGTCCATCAGTTTTCTGCAATACCATGGTGAAAGATAGATTCAGTAAGCTTATGAAATTTTTGCGATTGAACAAAAAACTTCAAGATCTCAACACCTTCAAACAGATAAATTCTATTTCATTTCTGAAGTTTGGAAGAAATTTATTGAAAATTTGATAACTTACTAAAAACTAGATTGTTGGAAAATCTACGATTTTATAACATTGTTATGCAAATTTCACTTTTAAGAAAAATCCCCAAATTACACTCAAAAATAATTCCAATTCTTTTTATGAACATTTAACTCAATAAATAAAATTCAAATAATATTTAATTCTTTCTTTCAAGCAGTGTTTCAAACAAACTGTAACTAAAACACTACTGATGCAAATATATTGCATTTCCAACATTCATGATTATTAAAACTAACATTTTTATTAAAATTAAAATACAAAACAAAAATAATTAAAAAATTACTTTAAAATATATTTATTAACTTAAGGAATAAATTGCTAAATTATTTTTGCTCAAGAAGAGAGAGAGAGAGTGAGTGCGTGTGTGTGTGTGTGTGTGTGAATTTTAATAATAAAGTATTTAATTAATTTAAGATATACATGTTATCCATTCAAATATATTTCATATTCAAAAATTGAAATGAAATTTCTTCGAAAATTGAAATTTCTTTGATGAAAGAAAATAATATCTTAAGAAGACATACCTTTAAAGAAAAAAAATTGGTATTTTTATTAAAACATGCTTAATAATATTTGCTTAACAAAAAAATACAATTTAAGTCTCCTAAATATTTTTTATGTAGCTGATAAACAATATTAAGTTAATAAAAGTCAATTCAAATAATTCTAAAGCAAACTAAAAAATTATTTAAGAGACTAAGATTTAGTATTTAAAGTTTTAAAGATATTATCAAGTTTAAATTATTGAAAAGAATAGGATAATAATAATAATAATAAATCAAAACATTTTCTCTGCACACATACATACAGGCACTCAAATATATTCACTGACATTTCCCAACTACAAGTAAATTATGATGACTGAAAAAACAATTCTTACAGGTAAATGTTTTGCACAATCAAGGAAAACAAGCAAAACTGCAGAATACATGGTAGATCTTGGGTTTATATTTCGTATATCAAGCAATTGCTGGAAAAGAAAATAATTACACATTTAAACAGGTATAAATAAACATCAATAAAATATAAACAAATGTTAATTTACCTGAGGCAGATCATCAGGATTATCACTTAAAGTTAACCAAGTAGATTGAATATTTATAGAACCAGATTTGGTATCTTCCAGCTGAAGCCACTATTGAAAAAGAAATTATTATTATAAGAAAAAAGAATTTTAAACACTTCTTTAGTGCACTAGATTCATAGGAAAACTTCAAAATGTACAAAATTATAACAATAAGTTTTATAAGAAAACTTTTAAATAATTTCTATCTTAAAATGATCTCTTTTACTTCAAATAAACATGGCACAACTTAGTTTTATAGCAAATTGTGCCACATTTATTATATGTAGTTTTATATAAAAATAATATATATACAATAATAATCCAGTATAATACATAAAATAATATAATGAACTACACAAAAAAAAACTTTTCTTAGATAAAATTATGATGACATATCATGAAAATGAATGTGATAAAATAGCTTAACAACAAATGTTCTAGAGTTCAGAAAATATTAATTTGAAATTAGTTAAGCATTTAAACTGCAATGAAATATATACTTTCTTAAAAAAAAAAAAAAAAAAAAAAAAAAAAAAAAAAAAAACAGAAAACTTTCAAATTAGGAAAAAAGTGACAAAAAAAATCGATTTTTCTTTTTTAATTTATAAAAAATATCAACAATTCTCACTAAGAAAAAAATCTATTCAAACACCCTTAGACAAAGCTATGTTTTACTGTTGTAAGCAATGAGCCAAGCCCCTACAGCTGCTCGAACATATAACATGACAGCATATTTGCAAAATCACCAATTTCTAATGAAATATATGATTTCTAAAACATAATAGGTTTCTAATATCACATTTTGACTAATATCAAGTTGATTGTGATAATCAACGTGATATATTAGCTAAAATGTGATAAATTATTTGAAATTGTGAAAATTTAAACTTGTAAATATACGATACAGAATTTTCTAAACAAAAGAGCACGCCTATTTTATAAACTCTCATAGCATGTAAATGTTTTCCAAATAAATTTTTACAAAATTCTGGTTTTTGGTTGCGCTATAGTACATATACAGAAGAAGCTCGTTTTTACAAACTAATGGCTATTCCCTACCCTCACACCATATAAACAATGAAAATTTTGCTTATCATTTAGGAACTAAAATTTTGAAAGATATCCTATTCGCGAACTTTCATTTTTGACAAATAATATTCTTTTCTGTTTTATTTTTTATGCCTTAGAACTTGATTTACTGAAGCAACACATATAGGTATTATCTAAATTGTTGGAACAAAAGTTAAAGATTCATGGACATCAGATATTTGACTAGAAAGAACAGTGGAATTTAACTCCATTTTTTTCCCATTAACTCCATTTTTTAAAAAATACAAAAAGGGAGAAGAGGAATGCTTAAAAGTTTGAGTTTTGTCATTCTGTAATAAGTTTTATTTGAACAACTCAATTTATTAAGTTTTGTTTTCTCAACAGGAAGAATGAGCCAGCTCCAGTAAGGATTTGTCCCAATTGAAGAAACGATCAATTATATCAGTTGAATTAAAATACAAACTTAGTAACATTAGAAGTAGATTAAAAAAATGTTAGGTAAAAATTGCTAAAATGTATGGAATTCCAAAAAACAGCCGCTTAAAAATTTTAAAATTTAAAAAAAAACTCCTTGGAAAAAATATAATGGTCGCCCCATTTTAACAAATTTAAAATTTAACAAATTTAAATTTTAAAAAAAAAACTCCTTGGAAAAAATATAATGGCCTCTCCCTCTTTAACAATTTTAAAATTAAAAAAAAAATCCTTGGAAAAAATTAGAATGGTCTCTCTCGAAAATATTGTAAACAAGCAAACTACAAAAAAACCTTGCTTGTTGGGAGAGAAAAATGAGAGGAATAAATTTTCCTCTTGATGTTAATGTCATTAGAGAGAAATCCAACTGCTTTGCTGTGAAGCTAAATATAAAATATTTCAAAGCAACAGACAGTTTGCTCCAAAAATTTAAAACTTGATATGATATAAGCTTTAGAAAATGGTGTGTTACAAATGGAACTGAATAATTTTTTTTATTCAATAAAAAGAAATAGCATTGAATTCACTACTTTGTGAGCACAACCCAAAACAGGTTTTCAATGTAGAGGTGAAAGGTTTGTTTATAATGTAAAGATGAGAGCAAAGAAAAGAATTAGTGTTGCTTACAACCAACTTGAATGGAATATGAAAACTGCCTGTTTTTATAAGAAAATATTTAAAGCCCAGATGTTTAAAAAAATGTTCAAAAACTACCAACTGCACATCATGCTAACATTAAAGCTTGGATAACAGGCAGATTTATAAAAATTGACAGAGACTTTGATTGACATTTTTCTTGTAGAGTTCTACAAACTGTGTATAAATGCACACATTGGATGCTGGATGTTGAATCAATGTGTGTGTAGTTTCTCCCATCTAATCTAACTTCTGTGTTACAGCCTATGGATCAGGGCATAATCAACAACTTCAATAGAAAATATCATATGGTACTTTTGCAAAGAGCATTGTGGCATTTTTGGAAACCATAATACTAATAGGCTTGTTAAAGTGAGATTTCTCGTGTTACAACTCAACTCCCCTCTGCCTCTGTGTAACATCAAAAGAATCATTTACAATAATTTAAAACGTAATAGAGCCTCCTTGCATAGTGATGCAGCTATGAGTAAAAGGTAGTGTCTGTCTTGTCTTAGAAAAGGATATTAAAAGAAAGACAATATTAAGAGCATTTTCAACATCCAGGTTTTATTAAAGAAACCTAAGGTAATTTACCAGATAACTTCAATAAAAATGAGTCACTCATGCATGAATTTCAACACAGATCCCTTGTGTTACCTGAAATTTCCTGATGATTAGGTACTTCCAAGATTTGCACAGATTTCGAAGAATCAAATTCCAGGAGTTTTCCAAGAGTCCAATCAAAAATTTCCAGGAAGTAACAATATTCGTGTTTTATTTTAAAAATAGTTCTTAACCAAATATGCATATAATTAAGCATATGCAACATTTTTCAATTATACTTGTAAATAATGGAACTAAATAATTGCAAAAATTGAAAAAAATATTTTTAATTTAAATTTCCTAACCATATTCTAGGCTATTCTATTTCTTAATTCATACAATAGATTTTTCCTTTCTTGGTTATTTACGTATACAAAATTTTGCTGATTATTTAAGCTTTCATCAAAGAGAAGCACATAATTACTAACATTTTTAACTTTTTCTTTTAATAGGTTAGAAAAATAAGAGCAATTCCAAAAGGCTGTTAATTAAGCACACTTTTTCTAAGCATAACTGAATTGCTTTGCAATAGCACTATCTGGAAACATTGCTTGAAAGAGACAATTTATATTGCTTTGAGAACTGTACCTGAACTCACTGCTGAAAACTTTAAAATCCCATATAACTTCAGCCTTTAAAACTCCTTTTGAAAAAACAAATGAATCGAAAATTTCAGAACATGCTTCACATTCTTTAACAGAAACAGCAGTAGTGAAAAAATCTTTTAAATAAGTAAATATTTTGGCAGATACAACCTGCTCTAACAAATATGTGATTGCAAACTTGCCCATATTTGTAATGCAGAAGTCTTTTTTGCAAAGCAGATGAGGAGCATGTGTTTTTTTCAGAACCACTGGTCAATGAAAAGACACTTTCCAACAAGCATATTTTATAATTTATTTCAACCTTTGTTTCATTCACTGAAATTATAAGTGATTTCCGGGAAGGGAGATTTGGAAAATATATTTAAATATTAATATTCAGTTTATTTCATACAATATAAAGAAAACAAAAGTAAATAGAAAAATCATCAATTAAAATTACCCGTCTGATTGCACAATATGACAATCTAGTTTCGTGATTACTTCACTTCACACACATAAATCGAAATACTACTAAACAAGAAAATAATGAAATAAGTGTGGCTGAACTAGATCTTTAAACAATTAAGAATTCGAAAATCTAATGTCTTTAAACAGATAAGAATACAACAATCTAATATCGATCATGCCACCATCTAGTGATAACAAAGCTAATACTCAATTAGGTTTTTGGACAATTTCATTTAAAGTTTTGAAATTTTAAAACAAAAAACTCAAAAAATTGTTTTCTAAAAAATTAATTAATGTATCACAAGGTAAGAAAAATTCCAGATGTAATTTATGATTTTAAGGAAACCAAATTAAAATTCCAGGCGTTTCAAGGGCCCTTAAAATTTTTTTGAAATTTAAGGAGTTTCAAGGAGTTGTGCAAACTCTGTACTTCATAAATACCAGTGTCTTCTTTAGATTTTGATTTTTCGTTTGATTTCCGAATATAAAACGATCTAAAGTATTAATTTTCCCCATATAAACAAAGTTTGCTAGAGATATTCACTATAGTATTCTAATTAAAAGTTTAAAATAAAACATTGGGAGTAACTTTATGTTAAAATTAAAATTTGAGATCTGATATTAGTTTTCAAGAAATATATATTAAAGAATAATGTTATAATTAGTTTTTAAAAATACTTAACAAATTTGCAAAAAGGTCTTACATTCAAAATAAATCCATAGTTTTAGATATAAATATTAATAAGTATAAAATATACAAAAATACATCAAAATTTAAAAACAAGGAAGAATTTAATACAAAAAATATGTATGTTTATATATAAATTACTTTTATTGCCATAACTTATTATCTTACTTATTTTAATTCAATTATAATACCTTAAGATAAAATTATGTGCTGATAACATTTCTGCCCATTTTCCAGAAAATTGGATGTAAAAACATAATATAATTGGATTATATTTGAAAGTTCACTGTACGTATCTGTAAATTCAAACATATAACGCTAAAATAATAAATTCACACTATTTTAGCCTAATTTATATTAAAAAACAATATTTTTATTGATTTGCATGCTATGGCATCACTCATCGATCAGGAGGGTTGCACATCCACCCTGATGTCTTATATGCAAATTCCAAGGAGCTCAGTGAAGAAGACTTCCCTTGCTGGCATAAATACCAAGCGCCAGCACTTAAAAAGTGTTGTAGTTAGAAGTCAGATTACACTGCTTAGATATTGTCACCAACAGCAATCATTGTAAATATTACTTGTAAATAGTTGTTGTAATTAGTTTAAGTAAAATATTAGTGGTAGATACTTGTCTTGTGGTCTTTACCCACTAAAATAATTTTAAACTAATCTCTGGTGACAAAATTAATCTATCTTTTTTATTTATTATACTTTAGTAAACTGATCATAAATTCATATAACAGAAAAATAAGGTATGTTATCTAATAAAATTTTATATTCAATACGAAACTAAACTAAACTCCATGGCACAACAGCCCATATGGGCCAAGGCCTACAGTGCCCATAACTGTTTTCATGACCGAGGGCTCTGGGGTGCGAAGCATATATCCCAGTTAGGTGGTCAGCCTAACGTAAGACACACAGTGTTTAGTTCCCAAGCATGCTTCTTCTTCTTCTTAAAATTGAGTTTGTATGTCATTGGGCACCTCTGCTTTTATTAGCATTTTGTACCATTAACTCCAAACCCAATGTTTCCTAGTTCCAGTTGCTCGGGTCACCCACTTTACTAATAAAGTCCGATAACCCTTTAATGGAGTCTAGGTGTAACTCTCTAATATGGATGAAGCCTAAAGAAGTTAATTTAGGGAGGGCAAGAGCCTCATATTCGTAAATGACATGCTCTGCCGTTTCCTCTTGCATATGACATTTCCAGCAGATAAGGTCTTGCTGAAACAGTTCCATCTGGTCAGAAATTCAGTCATGCTAGGAATAGCTTCCCGACTTTCACCAGAAGAAGATGGTTTAGAGGTAATTTCTACCTCAAGTGAAGGATACATTGCTGCCCCTTTACAAGATTGCCTCTGAGTTCCCTTGTCTTTTTCAGTAAGGTCTACTTTAGAGGCTTCACCTGCAAATGCAGAAAGGTTTGTTACTTCTTTATGTCTTTTCAGACACAAGATAACAATTAAAAAGCTCAGGTAATATAAGTCCACCCAGCATTGCCTGAGTTACTGGGCAAGGCAAATTACTCTAGAAGTTCGCCAAGCAACTAGAGGCTCCGTTAAGACACCAATACTGCGGTGCCAATTAGCCCTAGGCACGGAACGCATAACACCAGGGTTTACGGGAGCTGGTTCGCGGCCTCTGATTCTATATTCAAGACTATCCTGTCATTCCTACAGGACATTCGGCTATCCACCACCTGCCGACGCGCCTGGTGGCTGTGCTCAAGCCCCAGGAAGGTACACGTACCCCCTGGTTCCAGGAAGCATGCTTGGTACTCAGTTAATTGACCCACTGAAGGGTTGAAAGGCTGAGTCAAGCTTGCTAAACCCGAGGATCGAACCTCAGACCTGTATCATGGGAGCGTGAAGCACTGCCACTAAGCCACCGGGCTTATATTCAATAAAAAGTAAAACAAAATGTTTTATATAAGTGGCAGTGATTGAAAAAATGTTAAACAAAACATTTTGTAGTAAGATGACTGGTATTTGGAAAACTAATAATATTCAAAATATAATGAATATTATTTTTAAAATGAGATAGTAAACATGTTTTTTAAATGGTAGTAACATAGCATAACAAAGTTATTTTCTCCCATAACTTGTTTTTTGTCAACTTAACTTTAAAATTTGATGTAAATAAATCAGCAATTTGTGTCCATTGTAAAATTTATAAATTTAAAAAAGTGCATAAAAAATTAAAGTATAATAAAATAAGAAATTTAATTTATAAATTTTATTTTAGCTAAATCAACTACCAAATACAGAAATAAAGTTTAAAAAATTTGAAGAAATTTTAAATTAAACAATATAAATTAGCATAATTAAAAGCTACACCCTATACAATGTTTTGATTACAACTGAAAAATAAAACATTTATGCTTAAATAACACAATAACAAAAGAAAATTATGAAAGCTTTGTTGTGACTCAATAGAATACAAATTTACACTAAGTTTTACAAATTACAGTATAGTTAAGTATTTTAGAAAGCACTGTACTCTTTTGCAAAGAAAATTATTTTCATTAGTCAACTGAACCACTTTTTAGACTATCTATGAATCATTTCATTATATTAAACCAAATTTAATAGAGTGTTAAAATCAATAATTATAAATTCTAAATTTTTACTAACAAAACTGTACAAACTGAAGCTGAATGTAAGAATAGTAATTTCTTTTAAAGATATATACCCCTTTTTGAACTTTAAATAATCCTATAATTAAAACATGAAATATTCATTATATTCCAAATAACATTTTTCAACACTTTAATAATTGAAATTATTCAATGAAATAAGTGGAAAATAATTTATTAGAACTTAATAAATTAATAATTTTACCTCATTCTTTTGATATTAATTATTAGTTTATTCATAAAAGTAAAATATTAGCTATAGAAATTATTTGCTGCAAAAGGATTTGAAATTGCATATCTGAAAATAAGGATACATTTAAAGATTCATAAATTATTAGCATACTATAATTTATGCTAGGCTAGAGAATTTTTCTATAATCCCTAGTAATTAAAATAGAAGTAGTTATCTATTTACTTCTACTTTAATTGCTAGATTGGTTAGCTATCTAACTTGTAGAATTAGTTAGTATAAGCTGTTGAAAATTAAAATTATCTTACAAAATATGAGATCTTTTGCTACAGATTTTTAAAGCTAGTATTTAAGTTTACACTTGACTACTATCGCAAAAAATATTTTCAAGATCAGGAATAAATAATAATATTTAAGTAATATTAACAAGATGGATAGTACAATTATTTTCCTAAAAATATAATTACCAAATTCTATACTACTCTTTAAATATTGTTAGGAGGAAATAATTATACTTAAGAACTGTGTTAATACTTTCCAATTAGGACAAATTTCCTTAATTTACCACAATATTTGAGGTTTTCTGAATGATTTAAAATATATCATTGCATGATATGTACATATCATGCAATGATATGTCTATCAGTAATAATATTCATATGGCATTAAATCAGAGCTGATAGCTCACACAATTAATATAACAACACTTTATCCACCTTCTTGAAAACTTAATACTATTTTATTTCAAAGATTTCAAAGATACTATTTTATTTCAAAGAAGATAGTAGCTATTTTGCAGTTAATTTATAATATTTTTAAGAAGATATTTTTTCACAATATTTAAATTTTTCAATATTTATTATTTAAACTTCAATTTTAATATTTAAATTTCAGAACAGATAATCAATTTAAGTTATTGAATATTAACTCTATACTCAATTATGCAATATAAATAGTTAATTTGGTCTAATAAGAAATAGCATAAATAAATTTTTTTAAATAATCATAAATTTCAACCGACATAATAATAATTAAAATATAAAAATATTAAAATATTTATACAGAAATTCATATAAAGAATTAAAACCAAATATGATTTGATTACCTAAAAGTTAAGCAATTAACAATACTGAAAATTTTATAATGTTTTTTCCTCAGTCGGTAATTACATTAAATTTAAAACATTATTAAGAATTAAATGACTTTTGAACATTATTTCCCTTACACAAGGTAATTATTGTCCATATTTTAAAATAATCATGCCATGATAATTTATGTATTAATTAGGATAAATAAATATAGGAAATATTTCAAGAGACAGTAAAAATAGTGATTGACAATATCAAAATTATTCAATTACTCAAATTAAGAATTTTTAGGCATTAAATAATAAAAAAATATGTAAAAATTTAAAAGTCAAAAGAAGTTCTAACTTTGTAAATAATATAACAAAATTAATAGATATTGTTTTATGTAAAAAAAAAATTACCCATTTGGTACTTGTGTGAAATAATATAATTTCACAGTAAATACAAAAACCTAAATTTATTAAACCACATAACTGCCTCAAGTATAATAATTTTATGGTTAAATTTTTAAGAGCTAAAAAAAGAATGGAAGGAATGAGAAAATTATGCAAAAAAAATCAGTAATTTTAGAATTCAAAACAATTTTTATTAACCAAAGTTCTCAATTCTTATGTTTAATATAAAAGCGCATATTTTATGAGAAAGAAACTTTAAAATTATTCTTCACTCCAAAATATTTTTACAGATGAATAACAAATTCACAAAACACAATTAAAATAAGATTAATGTTACAACTTTTTATATGAAATAAAATGTCTGAATATAATATGATGCTCAACAAAAGATTTACAAACTTTAAAAATAACTTTAAAATAAAAAAAATACTTTTGCAAAAAAATTTGTTTTGCAAAATTTCCAGTATTTAATTTATGATGTGCTCTTATAATTTAAAAAATATATTTTATGAACACATTAACAAAATATAAAAAATTTTCACAAAAGGCAAATATATTTTAAAACAATTAAAAAAATTTAAAGCTAGTAAATTTTGGAAATGTAGAAAACCCATAAAGAATTAAAGGCAAAAATAAGGCAATATGAAATTAAAAGTTATTTTATTATATATAAAAGTTATTAAAGTATTAGATCACTAATAAAATTTGGAACAATTTAGCATTCATTTGAAATTATTAGGAAAACATAACTAAGAATTAATAAATGAATTTTTTCGAAACTAAATGCATATAGAAAAGACTAAGCACTGAAAAATAAAATCATTTCTACATCAATGATGGAAAAGAATAAAGTTTAATTAGATTTCAATGAAAGATTGTTATAAATAAATACTATGCACTAAATACTATACCCATAATTATTTCTAAATGGGAAATAATCATAATTGATTATAAATTTTTTAACAAAATAGAAATACAAAAATTGGTTTTATACTCATAAGTCTTAATATTAGTAATATTCATATAGAAATATAAAAAAATACTTAAAACAAAAAAAGTTGAGCATAATTATTTAACATAAAAGAAATAAATAAAAGTAGTCATTAAAAAGCATTTTTTCAAGAATAAGTTCAAGCATAAATGCAAACATATTTCTATGTGTCTATGGACTCAGGAAAATTTAATTGGGAAATACATGACACCACATCAAAAATAATTATTTTGGATCTAACTGTATTAATAAACAATGGTAAACTAAATCTAACAAAAATAGGAAAATATATTGATATAATAGAAATAACATATCCATCTTCTCTTAAATAATGGACCAAATAATGGATCATTTTTCAACTGTTTAATAAATATAATTTCATTTTGATGATAATTATTTTTAAACTATGTTTATCGAAAAATAATGGAGAAATATAATCTTAAATAATTTTTATATATATAATTATTTCAATAAATAAAAGAACAAAAAAACTTTTTAAGACATATGAATTAATGTGGATATAGAAAGAAGTAAAAGCGTTAGTGCGTTGCACATAATCAATGACATTTATTCTTATTATACATAAATTTATATATTTTTCAGTTAATGAAAAAATAACTTTAAATTCTGTTTGTAATTTATATAACAAAGAATAGATTTTATAAAATAGTATGAGAAATAGCCTTGATCAATACCGAAAATCACATAATTAGTAGGAAAAGGGTGATTCTCCTTTTCTTTTACTTCTCAATAGAAATAAAAAAGCAAAACTAAAATCAATTAAAAAGGGCTTAAGGCTTTTTTTCTATAATACTATGTGCTGCAACAATCTTCAAAACATATGAGTTTGATAGCTATATTTAAACATAACCAACATAAAAACGCTTTTGAGAAAAATGATTATTCACAAAATAAAAAGAAGTAATTATTATTATAATACAAACTGCATCAATTATAATCAAAATTACCAATAAAATTTCAATTATTCAAAAAACTTACAGCATTAATGTCCTTTTTCTTAACCAACTTTGAGATATCAACTGACACCCTAAAAATATTTAAAATCTTTTAATAGAACACAATATTTAGTAAGTGAATTCATTGAAGGTAACTTTCAATTTTATTAAATTTATTATAAAAACTTAAAAAGATAATAATTTAAAATAAAAATCAACAAAATTTAATAACCAATAATAAATGTTAAAGATTTTATAATACAACTTGATTTATGGTAAAAAAAATTATGTTTGTAAAAGTGATTTAAACTAATAGCAAATAAAACTTTTAATTTAAAAATAGCAGTAAATAGTTACAGAAAAATGGAATTATTTATGAAATACAGCTGAATATACAAGTACTCAATAAAATTTTAGCTCATATTTTTAACATTAAAATATCAAACACCAGAGATTACATTAAGGTGTAGAAAAGTAGCTATAGGCTATAAAACAATACAAGTACCAATCCATTAGAATTAAAATAAAAAAATTAGTGGTTCTTCTCAAAAACAGAAAGATAAACAAAAAAGTGAATAAGAAAATTTCCGAATTACAGCACTTAAGTACTAAACAAATAAAACGTACATAGAAATTAAAAATTGAATACACAGTATGTCAACTTTTGCATGAGTTCGAAGACTTATAACACGCAATGAACAGGAAAAGTGATACTTCCCTTTGAACAAAATACTAGTGACTCGACCTAGTCCACAAGATGATTTTCTCAAAAAGTAATACAAGTGATATGGAATGACTTATGAAAGATCATCAGAATCTACACCCTTACTCAAATAAATTTAAATCAATTTTATTAATAAAGTAAATTAATAAAATTTAATAAAATTATTAATAAAATCAAATAAATAGTACCATTCTAAGTAATTGTCCCAGTTGATCAGTTTGTATAAAATTTAGACAAATATTTAATAATTCTGAGTAATGTTTAAAAATAAATTTTCATGTATTAAAAAGAAAAAGTTATTTTAATATCAAATAAATCTGTTTCTCATTATATAAATTACAGTTTCTTCTTATGTTTTCAGGTTCATATCTGGGACAGATAAAAAAGAATCATAACTGAGTTTGACTAAGTAAAAATAATTACTATATAAATGTAATAGAAATTTAATAATTGTTAAGAGCTTTCACTTAACAAAACAGAGCTAAAATTAAATTACTAAATAAATTTCAGCACTCAAATTTGGATAAATAAGACAAATATAAATAGTAATTTAATATTTAAATGAATTTCAAATTAATTATGATGAAATCAAGATTACTTAAATATAACTCATATCATGCAAGAACAATATAACAAAAAGATTTTTCTTTTCAGCAATCTAAATTTACAACAAAATACACAAATCAATGTCTTAATATAAAATTTCTCATTTATAAATAAAGAAATAAATAAGAGTAGAAAAGTAAAGATTATTTCTAGCAAATATATTAATATTTTGAGCAGATTAATTAGAAACACAATTATTATTTTATATATATTTCAACAAAATAATTACAATTAACAACATATTTTAATATATATCAAAAGTAAGACTAATTATTGATATTAAATTCAAACCATTTTTTTGTTTCAAAATTTTTTTAAAGGTAGTACTGTATTTGAAAATAATGAACTGACATCACACAGTCAAACTTTGAATAAATTTTCAAGACAAGTTAGTTAAAAAAATACTTCTTAAGAAATTATAATGTTCAAAATCCATAAAAAATATGTTCATTTCGTGTATGTCTCTAAGGTTACTATTTACATTTGAGGGCTAATTGACTAGGAGTTAAAAGTTTAAAATGGATTTTAATCCACTATAGTTAATATCACAAGGTGAGAATCAAATGCGCCAGTAAATAAAAACTATATACCCATTATTAGTAACTAATTGTCTTCGGGACAGTATTTAAACACTCATTCAGAATATTGGTACTAATGAAAAGAAGGCAAAACATTAGGAAATTTGTTTTACAAATAAGTAATTAATTTTAATTTATAAGAAAATTATTAGCACAATATCATTAACAACTTATCTAAAAACAACTTTGATTCTTCAGAAACAAATTTTAAAACCATTGGAATGTTTTATTTTGAATAAGATTTACATGCTGGCTAAATGTAAAGCATGTTTATACAAGGTGCAATCTGTCTGATGATATTTTAGCAAAACCTGTAATAATGTAATTAGTAATTTTGTCTTTCCATAGATGACATTATTTTTGCTCTACTATACACATATTTAGGAATACGTAGATAAATGCTCCACAGTTCAAACATTTATAGAACTTAAAGAATATTATAAAAAATATTGAAGCAAAATATAGATTATAAAATAAGTGGAAAAAACATTTAAAAAAATTGTTTCATAGAAATTATAGCAAAAATTTCTATTTTTATTTAAAAAAAAAAGCAGGTATTCTGGTATTTGTGGCAAAATACTACAATCTGCCGCTTTCCTCGACAAATCTAAGCAATTAGAGTCACAACATGGAGACTTAACTAAGAGACAATGTCATTGTGCTGAGTGATGATGAGTTGTAGGCAGAGCCATTGATGTCAGAAGAAAATGAGTTTGGATGTAGTATGAGCAGAGCCATGGACTCATACACTACATATTTTCATGTTCTGATATTTTTCATTCTTAGGTAGAGTTAAGGTTTTCATCTGAGATAATTTTAGGTCGATTTTCTGGTATTAAAAATACATCCTGTAATTACCAATTTTTCATTTGTGACTTTCCTCACAAACACACTAATGTTCAATTTTTTTATATTTTTTTAATTCATTGAGTTTGTCAGTAGAATGATATATGAATTAACTTCAATAAATTTATACAATAGATCCTCAATGCTAATTGTTTACTGAAATCAGTTTCAGTATTTAAGGATATTTAAATGTTTAATTCAAGAGTATTATTTCATAATTTTTTAAATTAAAAACTGACTTTTATAATATAGAAATGTATAATCATTTTAATTAATAATAATTTTGATTTATATATAGAGGTTCTGATATTGAAGTTAGAAATAAAAATCACATATTACATGCTTTAAAAGTCCTAGATTTGAAAGTAGTTAATGATAGTATCAACTACTTGTTGTTTCACATTTAATTGTGATGTACATGAATATTTATGAAAATATAAATTTAGTATCGACTTTTTCCCATCTACTTAGTAGTTAAAGAAAATCAATCATGATTATTATAATCACTGACAAGTGTTTTCTTCAAAATCAAGTTATCATTCCTGAATATCAAATCTGCATATTTTTAATATTTGTTATACTGATAATATTGTCTGGTTAAATATAAGAAGATTCAAATAATTCTTAGCATTTCTGAACTTTAACATTCAAATAATAAAAGTGTTTCACTAGCATTAATAAATGTTCATTTACAAATCAAAAAATTTTATTTTTATTGAAACTGAAACTACAAAGATAACAAAAACATATATATATAGACACCTATTTATTATATCTTACATCCACAATTATCTCTAATGTGCAGAATTTTGTGATTGATTTAACTCATTTTGATTGTACCAGTGATTATGATATTTCAATATTAATACTTAGCGTACATTTAAAGGAAAAAATCAAATTAAATTTTTCATGACCAATAGTATTACTGGCCTTATATAAATAAGATTTAACTAAAATTCATCATGTGTTTTTAAATGCAATGAAAAGAGAAATCAAATTATTTAAACTGAAGTTTGCAAGGTACTTTAAGTGCTTATTCATGATTTTCTATATTTTTTCTGAGTGGCTAGCATTCTTGACTTCTAAGCTGTGCATCCTGGGTTTGAATCCTGGTTCGGGCATGGATGTTACTTTCTCTCTGGGTTCTCTGTCCTTTTTTTCTTCAATGATCATGTATGAATGTGGCCCCCCTATAAATGGGCTTATGGTGGTATCGCGTTTGATATGGTATTTTTTATAAATACTCGTCGTTATAAAGAATATTTATATTCTGCAATTAATTTTAAAAATGTTTTTGCAATAATATACCCTTATCTCTGATAACCATGTAAATTAAATGAGTGAAAAATAGTATATCTATATTTTATTATTTTTATCTTTAAGTGTGTAGTATATTGCATGAATATTATTAAATACTATGATATAGACTTGTATTCTCTTAATTAGCAAAACTGAATACATGTAATAAGGGAATATTTTTTTAATTAAACTCATGAAGCATATATTATTATTAAGAGTATTTGTATGCTAAATTTACTAATTACAGATTTTTTGCAATAGCATAAGTGTTTCCAACATTTCTCATTATTTAAATTTCAAGCCATTGAAATTTTTTGATATATATGTAATAATATTTATTTCACTGATTTTTAATTATTTCACTTTATGCAGTATATTTTGCATATTTGTAAGATTATATACCATATATATAGTAGTTACAAATATGTAAAAGAAACTACAAAGGGGTGAAATAATTAAAAATGAATTTATGAAAAAAATTATTATCAGTAATTAATGATTTTTGTCTTCAGCTTTTATTACTAATATCCATATCACTTATAGATTTTTGTGCATAAGGAATGATTTTTATGGGAAAACTTCTCATACTTTCTTGAGAAATATTGATACAAAGAGAACAAGAAGTTTTCATGCATTTGGTAACAATGTAAAATTGATCAACAGACTAATGGGATATCTCCTGTCAGTAAAGTAAGCAATGATAAAATAACCTATTGAAATATACATGTAGTTTTGATTTTCATGCCACAGGGGAATCCATTTTATTTGAAAGAAACATTTAACAAAAATGAATGCAATATAATTACGGACATATTTTATAATATTGACTTACTATTTCAATTATTTTATTCATGTTAAATTTTTCAAATACCAATACATGTATATACTTAAATTATATAGCAATTTTCTTAGAATACTGTGTGCATACAAAACATGTTTCATGAATATTAAAATTCTTTCTTATTTTATTAATAATTTTTAAATCCAATTTAAAAACATTTTAATTTAAAAAATTCACCATTTTTTTATTAAGGATTCCACATTTCTTAAAGAGTGACAAGATAATTTGTAAAACTATAGTACATATTTTATACAAACTATGAAGCAAATTGCCTTAGTTGTAATTATATTTTGTGCTAAAAATATGTTAATTGCAAATATTCATTTTATGAATTTAACATATTTGCTTTAAATTTATAAATGAGAATAGAAAACATTTCAACCAACAAATAAATTCACTGCATGAGAATTGCCTAAAATTTAAATTAACAACAAATAATTTAAACAACAAATTAACATCAAACAACAAATAATTTAATTCATTACTTTTGTAAGATATTTAAACCGAAAGAAATATTTGTGACAAATATCACTGTAAGTTTTAAATACATAAATTTTTATTCACTTTAGAATATAATAAGTACAAAAATATTTTAAAATGTTTTCATAAAAAAAAATTACATGATTTGTTAATTTTATTTTATTTATACATATTACTGATGTCTTTGGGATTCAATGTCTAATCCTTTTAAATAAAATAAAAAAATTAATAATTAAGTTCCCCACATGTTCTGCAATATATATCAGATATATATTATTGATAACATACATACTTATAGATAATATATATTTTATAATGATAAATAAATAGGGATACAAAAAGAAGAGAATTTGATTCTTCAAGTATTTTAACAGACCTTTTAAATACATATTATTGCATTGAAATTATAAAGGTATAATTGCAATATATATTTAAATACAATTATTTACATATATTTTTAGTTAATTTAATAAAGAGTTTTTATTATTTTTGGAGGTAACTGATTTAATAGGATATATTTCCTAAATGATTATTTTTTAAATTTCAATGAAAGAGTTTAACAAAACTAACAAAATTAAGGAATTATGATTTTTAATACATTGCTAAGCGTTGTCATTTAACATGAAGTAAAATGTCAGAACAACACAATATGATTATATTACTTTCTAACATAATTAGGTGCCTTTGCTAAAGTGAAAAATAAGGAAATAATGTCTATATTCTAAATTGTAAAAATGTATTTCAATATGTATAATTGGCTGAAAAAATTTAAAAACATTAACTCAAATTTTGCAAATTTTTAAAAACAGACAATTTTATCACATAAATTTCAAATTTTAAGAGTAAAAATGTTTAAAATTAGCTAATGAAGTTAATTTTTGATAAAAAAAACAATTAAAAATAATATTAAAGGTAATATTATAACTAAGGAGGCTTAGTTTCTTGCTAAGAAAAATAATTTAGCCAGAACATATTTGCGAGATAATATTTTTAAAGAAATAAACAAGTAAATACTTTTTTATTAGAAAAACTGCAAAAGCAATATACTTTTTTTAACTATAATTAAAATTTTGAAAAGAATTACCATTTATTAATAAATATGAAAATTTATTTAGGCTGTTGAAATTCATTTTAATTATCTAAATATTGTAATTCTGCTCTAGGATATGTGTGTCTGAAAATTATAACATTAATGGATATTGGAAATTAAATATTTTGAAGCTAAGAAAATAAACATTATGAGCAACAAATAAAGTGATATAAATAAAAGAGAATTAATTTGAAGCAACTAAATTTCCTCACAGTACAATTGCATATTTTGCTCAGTTTCTCTCATTTCACATATTCTAAAAACTATGAAAATTATAGCTATGAAAATTATTATATAAAAAATTCAAAAATAAACAACATTATAGCTATATTAGAGATATTTATATGTGTGTGTGTGCTATTAAATAATAACTATTAAATTGGCTAATACTTAATTTAGTCTTTGGTAATAATTAAAAATTATTTTTGCTTAATAGATGAAGGTAAATAAATTAAATATTTACAACACACAGCTTTTTATTAATTTCTTAACACTTAAAAGTTTTTGTGAATGCATATTTCATAAAAAAAATCGTTTCTTTTAGCAGGATTAATACTTGAAAAGGTACTTATGTTAGGACCTTTCTCCAATAAAAATATGCCATTAGGTTTTGCAAATTTTAATACTTCTTTTTCAAAATGGAAAGAAAAGTATAGCAATTTAAATATATCTTCATTGTTATACTTTATTTGTAATTTATTTGTTGCTAAATAGCATCATTAAACAACAAATATCTTTTTGCAGTTATTATCAATGGTATAATATGCAAGAACTATTAAAAATGAGGCAAAAAGTTATAGCAATAGTTATAAAAATAAGGCAAAAATATCGCTAATTCAAATATAAATGTTAATATTCAGATATAAAAACATATACAAATAATTAGACAATATTGTCTAAAGATATGTGATTTTGTGAGGTTTATGTCCAATATTGGACATTTCTGCACCATACAATATTTAAAAATAAAAGGTAAATATTCTGTGTTAAAAGACTAGTCAAATGTATAAGATGGAATGTATTAAAAGTTTAAGAAAAGATTATGCAAAAGATTAAGATGGATAAAAATCTTAAATAAAATTCAAGAAACCAATTACACATAAAAATGCAAACAAATTTCTATGTGGTTTAAACCCAATCAAGTCAGATAAAATTAAATTTGTGGTATTAAAACACACTATGCATAAATCATTCAAATTGGGACAGACAAAATGTGATATACAGTATATGGTATAGTACACAGGTCACAAATCGGAGCACTCTGAGACAAGAATAATTGCTTTTTCGAGTAAATCCAGTATGTCCAATATGAAGGCATGTAAGTTTTACATAAACTTTTCACATTGGAGTAACTGGGAATGGAAGAATGTGGGAGGATATACTATATAATACATTGTTCGTCAGCTATT
The DNA here is from genome assembly GCA_037975125.1 of Latrodectus hesperus. Classification (NCBI taxonomy): domain Eukaryota; kingdom Metazoa; phylum Arthropoda; class Arachnida; order Araneae; family Theridiidae; genus Latrodectus; species Latrodectus hesperus. Next base: position 75,938,789 of record CM075854.1, read on the forward strand.
CCCAAGTTTACTGCCAGTGAGAGGAAATAAAATCTTTTACAATTTGTTTGATGTTAAAAAATGCTAATGCTTTAGTAAAATGTCAGAAGCATTTTTAGCAGCATTATCTGCAAATTCATTCCTAGCAATGCCAACATGACTTGCAACCCAACAAAACAAGATGTCATTTCCTTTATCCTTCAATATATTTAAAATATCCAATATTCTCACAATAATTGGATGACATTTATCATTAAAATAGTCTAATTGTATGACCACACTTATGCTATCTGTATAGATACAGTATTTTCGATGAGAGCTGGATTGCATTATTTCTAGAACACATTTAATAGCAACAGCTTCAGCTGTATACACAGAATATGATGCATGCAGTTTATAGCTGTAAACTGTATTTCCAACAACAATAGCACAACCAACATGACCACTTGATTTTGAGCCCTCATTTTATACAGGGATGTAGGAGGAATAATGAGAATGAATGAGTGAAAAAACATCTGTAGCAAAATAAGGTAGGTAACTGATTAAGTGCATCCAGCACATTATTTGATTATACTGACAATAGGGATATTCCAAGGAGGAAATTTTAGAGCATCTATAATTTGGATATGAAAATCGGGGAACTTCGATGAAGACAGGAGTAAGTTTGTACGCTCATAAAATAACAGTATATTATGTGGCCATGCATTACATAACTTTGTTAAAGAGGAACCAATAATCATTGATCTCAGAGGGTGTTGTGATGCTGATAGCATTTTAAAATAATAATGTAGAGAGAGTTGCTTACATCTCAGATCAAGAGGTAAATAGTTGCAAATTACATAAAGGCTCTGAATAGGAGAAGTCAGGAATGCTCCAGAACAGATTCATAAAGCTGAGTGATGTACAGGGTCTAATTTGCACAAAACTGATGATCTAGATGATCCATAACTTATACAACCATAGTCAATTTGTGATACAATAATTGACTAATACTCTCGGAGTAATGCTTTACCATCTGCACCCCAAGAGGTATTAGAGAGCAGTTTCAGAAAATTTAGTGATCTATCACCCCTTTTGCACAAATTTATGAGGTAGCAAAGTTAACTTTTTGTCAAATATAAGCCCAAAAAATGATATCTGATAAACAAAGGGAATAGTTGTGCCTGATATCTTAATTTCTGGATCAGAATGAGGCTTAGTTTTTCAGCAAAAATGGATACAATTACTTTTAAAAATGGACAAACCATGCTCATTTTCATTACACCAAGCGACGAGATTATTGACAGCAGTTTGTAATTGCCATTCAATCAGTCGCATATTGGAACCTTGGCAAGAAATTTGGAGATCGTCAACATATAATGTTCTATGGACTGATGGTTGCAATACATGAAGAATGTTGCTGAAGTAAATATTACGAACAGTAACATTTAAGGTACTTCTCTGAGGTGACCCTTCAGATTGGATAAATGGATTAGATAAAACAGATCCTATACAGACATTAAAATATGAGAACTTTAAAAATTCGGAATAAAAATGGGTAAATCTTTCCTCTAAAATTAAAATTATATAAAGTATGAAGAGTTCCATAAGGCCATGTCTTATCATAGGTCTTTTATATATAAAAAAAGATAGACACCAAAAGATTTCTCTGCACAAAGCATTCCTAATTTGTGGTTCTAGGTATACAATATTGTCAAGAGTAGATAGACTTTTTGGAATCCACTTTGATAAAGTGATATATAATTATCTTCAAGTACATAAACAAGATGGGTGTTTCCATATTTTATTGAATAGAACAAGAATATTTATTAAAGATTCATGACTAAGATGACAAAGCATCTTATATGAGATATACCATCTGGTCCAGGACTAGTATTTTTAGTTTGGAACAGTGTACTCTGCAGTTTCAGAAAAAAGGGAAATTGCAATTATATTGATGTATGGCTTTATCATGAAACTTCATAGGTTTCTTCAGCTTGCTCTTTGGTTCTGAGAAATTTAGGGTCATAAGAGGATGGACTAGATACCCTTGCAAAGACTTCACCTAAAAGATTGGCAATATCATATGGAGAAGAAACTATGCCAGCTCCTGTGTGTAGTATTGGGATACAGAAATCCTGATACAAACCACTGACTGCTTTAACTTTCTTCCACAGCTCTTTGCTGGAAGTTGATGATGTGATGGAGGAGATATATCTTATTCAAAATTCTTTTTGAATATGGTAGGACACATGCAGTTTTTCATGGTAGAACACCTGCAAAAAACAGGCCACAATTTTTTTGTTTTTTGAATGACACTTGATACTCATGGTTTCACCATGGTTTATGACTTTTGCGTGAAACTGAAAAGCGCTTGGGAATAATGTTTTGAGCAGCATCTAGAAATGCATCATTAACATTTTGCACAGCATCATTAATATTCTCACTTTTAATTATGCTGTCAGTAATCACATCTAATTGAGTGTAGTGAGCCCAGTCTGCACGATGATATGAATAAGCGGAGTGGAAGATTTATAGTCTGCTTATTTCAGTTAGGTTTATTATTATAGGAAAATGATCACTGTTATATAAATCCGTAACATTAAAATTTAATGAAGGCATAACTGATGGAGAGCAAATAGTTAAATCTAATGAATGAAAAGTTCTTGCTGGTTGGTGGAAATAGATTACTTCTGTGGAATTTAGAAGTGTCAGATATTGTTATTAGAAATAAATTGTTCATTTATGTGATCATGAGGATATTTATTATCCCTACTTCATAGGGTGTTATGACTATTAAAATCACCAAACAAAATAAAGGGTGTAGGTAATTGATCCAGTAAATTGTTTAAATCATTTTCATGGATGACAGCATGATGAGAAAACTAAAGGCTGCAAATAGTAATGAGAGATGTTGAATGTATACATACTGCAATAACGTGTAATAATATGTTAAGGGATTGTACAGACCTAGTAATGTTACAAGACACAAAAATGCATACACTTCCAGAGACTGTATCATAGTTAACATCTTTCGTCTCACAATCATAACCATAGAATTTTAAACAGTACTGAGGTTTCAAGAACATTTCTTGCATAGCAAAAAACATTGGATTATACAGGTTAATAGTTGCTTTTTTATTTTCTATATGAGTGTGAAAGCCTTGACAATTCCAAGAAACAAAGTCTACCCATTAAGCTAAACTGAATACTCTGGCATTGGATCAAGCCACCTGGGATTCACACACACAGACGAATCTTCACTTAGAAGTGTTTCATCATCTGAAGGATCTAATTTCTTTATACCTGTCTTAGAGGAAGTTAAAGTTCTTTTACTCTTTAAAAATGATTTATGGAGCTCTTCTCTTGTATTCATTAATTTTTTAGATCTTTGAGACTTAGATTTTGCGAAAGACTGTGTAGAAATTCCTTTCAGAATAGGTGAGACATTTGTATTAGAAATATTTGAGAATTAGTTTGGATAAGATAAGAAGTCAGTTTGGGTACTACAAGATTTCATGACTTTTTTATTGTTTGTGAATAGCTAATACCTTGTTGAGGGGCACAGAATGATACTGTACGCCAAGCTTCAGCGTAAGATTAGCTTTGTTTTATTTTCACAGTAATTTCTTTTTTTAATATCCAGGTTGGGCATGACCAGGAGTATGAGGGATGTTGACCGCTGCAATCGTCGCATTTTCTTGTAATTGACATGAGCTGCAGTCATGTCCAACAGATGCACATCAAGCACAAGTCAAATGTCCCCTACAAGTAATTTTTGCATGCCTAAATCACTGACATTTAAAGCAATGTAAAGGATTTGGAATGTAGGGTAAAACACTATAATTTAAATAACCAGCTTTAATAGATTGAAGTAGTATAGGAGTTGCAAACATGAGTATGAGGTGCTTAGTTTTTAAAAATTTTCCCTCTTTTGATTGTAATACACTGCACATGTTGTACTTTTTGGTCAACAAGATTATCCAAAATTTCCTCCACTGAAACATTAAACAGATCATCTGCTGAAATTACTCCCCATGTAGAATTTAATGTATTATGAGGAAATACTATAACATCAATATTACTGAGACGATTTCAGTTTTAGGGCGGCTTTGGCCTATTGGATTGATAAAACTTCAACAAAGAGATTTTATCTTGCAAAAATTTTTGACATTTCCAACTGTTCCAATAAGACTCTTATTAATTACAAAAGGGGAAGCATTGTCTAATGATATAAATACATTAAACAGGAATAGTTAAATTATTAACTATGGCTAGCAGATATAACTAAATTCATTTAATAAAACAGTTACAGTAATTTTTTGATTAAATTAAGGAAATCAACAATTTTTAAATTATGATATTAATAGTATTATATCTGGACTTCAAAATCTGCCTTGCTCTTGCATAAACGTACATGTAAAAGATATGAGATTTATAGCAAGCAGGCATGAAACTACCATTTTTTAGAATGATTATTGATAATATTGCTATCATCTCTGTAATTGAGGTTGTAATAAAGTAAATAATTGTATCTTTCCTAATCAATAAAATGGTGATTATCACAATAAATGAATAAAAAAGAATTTGTTAAGCTATTGGTGAGTACAAATCTTTAAGCATTTATTTCAGTAATAAAATTAATTTTATTATATAATTGATTCCACTCTTTTTTATATGATTTGAAATTAAATACTGAATTAAAATTTTATTTATCAACTGAAATTTTACAAATAATTAAAATATATGAAGCTACAAAGAAATTTTATAAAATAAAAATAAATTATTAACATGATTTTAAGTAAAGTAAATTGGGGGACTGTAACATTAGAAAAATTTTATTAGAAATAGTTAGGTAAGTAATCTATTTTGTTTTTGGAATTAATTCCTAACAAATTTCATGCAATTTCAATATATATATATATATATATATATATATATATATATATATATATATATATATATATATATATATATATATATATATAATCATTCTGTTATGAAATTTTGCATTTGTAAACTGCATGAATAATTTATTAATCAAATATATTTAAAACTTTTATTTAAGCATTTAAGATCAAAAATTTTAAATTATTTATAATTTGTTATAATAAGCGATTTTATGCATTATTGCATTAACTTGCTTTTGTATTCTAAATATATTTATTTAAACTTTCCACATTTGCTTACATGTTTACACCCCTCCTATTTAACATCGTTGACAACGACCATTTTACAGATGAACATTTTAGGTTTTAAATAAGAATTATCACCTAAATACACTAAACACAGTTACCATTTATGTTGTAGTCAAGAATTTGGAAATACTCCCTAAAAATTTTAATATACATTTTTTTTATTTCTGGGATGCAGTATCATAAGTTTAATGGCAATTTAAAGTCTTCATTGTCAAAAGTTACATGGCACCAATACCAAAAATGCTTCAGATAGATGTGAATTTGCAGCATCACAATTTTAAGCATGTTGGTAACATAACACAAATAGATACAGGAAAGTTAAAATAATTAAAAGATTGCAGCTCTAGTTTCATGAAACCAATCCCTATGAAATTTCAAATATTTTTTGTGCAGGCCATGATGTGATCTTTCCATCCAGAAAATTGCTTAGAGTTGTAATAATAGATACATTATACATAGATAGGAACTAAAAATATAAGCAAATGAGAAATTTTGGAATAAAAGCAACATAGGTCTTAAAAATTCATTTGCCTATAATAAATATGCTGCTGAAGAAGGAACGTACAATGATTTTAAAACTCTTTTTTCAGAATTAAAGCAGTACTTTAGGTTTATCAGTGAATGCAAAATTTATGCAGAAGAGATCTGAAGCCAGCAAACATTTGAATAAATTAGTTCTATGTATATTACAATGAAAAGAATACATTGTGCAAGTCAATTAGATTCTGAAGGAAGCTCTAATTGATGCATTGGATGCAACTGCAATTCCTTGAAATGCTACAGTAAGTGGACTGACTACTCAAAAGCACAAGTTCAGAGCATTCTGTCGATAATTGGACACATGACTTTATGCAATACTTCAAAATTATAATCTAATAAGATGCATTTTGTGTAAATCATTCATACACAATGTCACAAGTGAATGTAATTTCACCCTGAATTCAATTATAGATCATTTCTTCTACAAGGATATCACAATGAATGGATTTGAATGGTGTACAATAACAAGACAAGGTGAAAATATTGTTTAGCAATTATAACGAAAGGCAAAATTAGCAAGATGGGAAAAAGGATCATACAGCAAGAAGTATACAGAATATTATGCAAGCAAACTTTATAAATGAACATGCTATTGCAGAAGCTTGGTTTGTGAAATCACATGTCTGAATCTTTGTAGTTTCTGGCAGTCTGCTTTATCAATAATCAAGTTTATCAGGATATGTTATTAATGAAGCAGATTTGAAAGCTATGCAGTTTCTCTTATTTTAATTGATATGCTCATAATGGAGTTAATTTTCAAAGTATTGTTAACCAACAAAATAAGTATGCAGAATACAAATGTAAATAAAACATAAAGAAGAATAATTAATCATTGAATTTTTAAATGATTTTATTTCATTTCAGTGTCACCTGATAAGAAAATTTCAAATTATTTTTTTATAAATCTGGACAACATGATCTACGTAACATATATTAAAATTTCATTCTGATCCACTCAGTAGAATAAAGTAACGAGCACCAGAGAACAGTCAGTTCCATTTTACCTATCCTCTATATTTACACCAATTGTTAACTACACGTTTTTGTCACAAGGAAATTCATTTGTTGTTCATCATTACTTCAATGTCTATAAACCATTTTCCTTCATACATAAATACACACATCGCTATTTACAAAACTTGTGGAAATAAGTTTTAAGTTAAGATGCCAACTTCAAGAATTAGTCACTACAAATAAAACACTTTGTATTAATTCAAGTAATAAATGATTATTCAAAAACTTACATTTTTATTGTTATATTACTATAATGAATCTGACTAATACCATATTTAGCCAATATTGTATTCAGACAAGAACATTGTTTCACATCTCTGCAGAAAAATTCCTAATTCTGTTTAGAACATAAAATATTATTCCTGTATAAAAAATACATGCAAAATAAAAAGTAACTTCTACTACTTTACAAACAAAATATTATCAGTAAAACCTACTAAAATGTTACAAATAAGAATAACTTTGGAGAGTAATACATGTTCAACATATTTAAAATTGTGAATATTACTAAAACATTACTTTAAAAGGAAGGCAAATATTGATATATAAAAATGCAATATACCTGCCAAGAAAATCATCTTTACTACTTTGATCTTCATCCATTACTTCAATGTCAATATTTTGACCCACAAATTGATCTATAATGGGCTAAAATATAAAACATGAACTACTATTAAAATTTGAGAAGCAAAAACCAATTGAAGAAAAATAAAAAATCAATCAATATTAATTTAAAATACACTGAAAGGAATAAATAGTTTTATAAGATTCATTTAAATTATTTCTCTTTAAAATCGATAGGCAAAATAATCCACAAAAATACTTGCACACATAGGCTAATATTTTCAAGTAATATGATTTACCAAATTCATAATCTCTAAATCAGTCAGCAAATATAATTTATTGACGAAATTTTGATGAAATTAAGGACAAAATTTAAAAAAAAATAATAGTTCTTTTTTCATAAAAATATACTTTATATTTTCATTTCAAATTAAATTTATTTATAAACAGTCATATATGTAAATCTGAATCATATATTTGTAATCATGTAACCAGATTATCATATAAAAAATTCTCTCACGATTTTCTGCTTTCTTCAGTCAGTAACAAAGCGCAATGCATTGCACTTGTATTATGAATACTAGCAAATATAATAAATTATTATGTGCTTAATGCTCTTAGTTTTCATCAAATGATATAGTGAAAAGGAAATGCAAAGTGTAACTGCTTGGAAGTAGAAATAATTTTTTCTGAGTGAAATAATAAAAAGTGATTAGAACATAAAATAATCAAAATGAATAAAGGATTCAATACCCTACCCCTCCATTAAGTTTTAATTAAAATGTAGCTAAAAATTTTGAAAAATAGAAATAAAGCTTTGAAATTTAAGATTGTATGTAAAAATGATAAAAAGAAACCGGGAGAAGTAGTTAAATTAAGCATTTTGGTTATAGTTCTCTTGATGTTTATGTTTTCAAGTTGACAGATGAGAAAAAAATGAAAATTGATATTGCTATGAAGAAATTTGAAAAATATTAAATTCTCAGAAGTAATGAAATATCATATATTTTTTAATTGATTGAGAAGCCGATGAAAATTTTGAGGATTTCTTCTTTAAAGAAACTAAGTGCAACATTTAATTTTGTGGATCTTAAGAAATTTAATTAAAGACAGATTGTATGTGAAATTTGGAATAAACAGCTAAAAGGTTGCCTATTATGTAGAAGTAATCTTATTTTAGAAAAATGTATTAAAATATGTAAGGCCCATGAAATTGCCTAAAATCAACTTTGAACTCTTAATGGTAAAAAAGCTGTGAAAATATTACAAAAGAAATCATGGCAGTATGTTGGGTCAAAGAAAAGAGAGCATTTAGATTACCAAAATTATTTAGATTATTTTCATTTTCATAATGGTGTTTGGCAAATTAGTGCAAGATGAAACCAAAGTATGCGAAAAAAGTAGTAAGTCACATTTAAAATTTAATTGTCTTGCATTTAATAAAAAAGTGTAATATTTGAAAGAAAAGAAATTATTTTGACGAATGTTCAGATTCAAAAAGGAATATAAATGCTTTAAATGAAAACTATTCAGATTCTTAATATTATGTTGATAAATTGAAAGTGTTTAAAAATAATATATTTTAAGTGAAATTAATAATAATAATTGTAATGAAGATAAAGGTTGCTATGAAAATAAATAATTATAAATATTTGAATGCAAAACTCAACACTGGTGCTAAATGTAATATACTCCAGTACCATATATATTAAAAGAATTAAATTTAAAAGAGACAATTATTAAGAGATCCAATACTATTCTTTCTGATTATGATGGTTGTAAAATGAAGGTAATAGGAAAATGTGAGTTGTTGTTTGAAATCGTTGAAGGAGAATTAAAATTAATATAACTTTCAAAATAGTCAAATGTAACTCTAATGTTGTTACTGTCTTGGATTCACCTACTTTGGTTAAATCAAATCCAGTAAAAAGAGTACATTCCATAAAATTAGAACTTAACATTCTTGATCAGGTGATAGAATTTAGTGATTTATTTAATGACTAAGGATATATAATATTTCTGTTATTTTATAAAACTAAAATCTGATACTGATATTATAATAGAGCCATGTTGAAAAGTTCCTTTAATACAGCCATTAAAATTTGAGTTGAGAATGGAAAACGAAAATATAATTAGGAAAACTGACAAACCTACTAAATTTGTAAATTCTTTAGTTAGCGTTAGTAAATATAGTAGTTAAAAAATTTGTTTAGATCATCTTTCTTTAAATGCTAATATTTTAAGAGAACATTTTCATTCATCCACTTTTGTAGATATAGCTTCCGAAATGGGTGGAGTGAAAGTTTTTATTGCTTTAGATGCTAACAAAATGTTTTGGCAAATTCCACAATCGAAAGAAAGTGTTAAATTAACGACTTTAAATACTCCGTATGATAGACATCTACACTAGAGTATTAGCTCAGCACTATAAATTTTTTACAAATGCTTTACTGAAATATTCTCAAACAGAAAATAAGTAAAAATTTATATAGAGAATATATTTTGATATGGGAAAGAAATAAAAAAGAGTATGATATGTGATCGAAAAAGTATTAGAATAAGCTAAAGATAAAAATGTGACATTTAAGTAAATATAAATTTGGGTTAGCTGAAGTAAAAAGGGCATGCTTTAAAAGATTGATTGAAACCAGAGATGAAGATAAAATTAAAGCAATAATAAAAATGAAACATTCGCAAAATATTAAATTAAAATCTTTTTAGGTATAATAAATTGGGTTCCAAAATTTTTCCCTAATGTTTCCCAATCAACAATTATTTTAATAGATTTACTTAAAAAGAAAGCATTTGGACTTAAGATGCTGACAATGATAAATGATTTTCCGAAATGAAAAAAGTTTTAATGACAGTTTCAGTACCACAGTATTTTGAACCTTCAAAGCCTACAACTATATCTGTAGATACAAATAAAGATAGTTTAGGATCCGTACTGTTGCAAAATATATTACCTGTAACTTATGCATCAAAAGCATTGATTGATTCAAAAAAGAATTATGAGCAAATGGAAAAAGAACCTTTAACAATAGTTTTTGGCAATGAAAAAGTTCATCAATTTGTGTTTAGTAGATCCTTCATTGTTGGGACTGATAACAAGCCTCTTGATGCACTTTTTAAAAAACCTTTAGATAGATATCCTGTAGATTACAGCAAAGCTTGTTCTTACAACCTTGTGATTTTAATTTTATTTATAAACCTGGAAAAGAGAAATCTATTTATCTGATACATTACCATGACCGTTCATAGAATAGCCTTGACTATTTAGAAGAAATCAAATCATATGTTAGTACAATAGTAGGTCTTCGTATGTCCACCTCAATATTGCAACTTTTTCAGTCTAAAACTAAAAGACTGAACAATAAGTTATAAAAGATCTGAACACTTGTTCCACATTTGGCTAAACCATATTTTAGAGTCAGAGAGAAGTAAAGTGCTGCAAACGGATTAATTTTAAAATATTCTTCTGTAGTTGTTCCTTAAAGTTTGTAAAAGGATATACTGAATAGAATCCCTCATAGACATCCTGGTATGGAAAAATAAAAAAATAAAGTAAGATAAATTTTGTTTTGGCCAGGAATGGGAAAGGATTTTGAAGACCTGATAGAAAATTGCCTAACCTGTTTGAGATTCCAGGAAAACAACTTTCGTGTATATAGTAGAAAAAATAATCTTAAAAACTATTAATGTCAAAAAAGTACCATATGATCCGTGGGAGGTTTTGTGGACTTATCTGTTTCATTTTCCAGGAACATTTCACAGTAATTGATTATCTCAATAAATATATTGAAACTGCAATTTTACATGAACAGACAAGTTTGGCTACTGTTAAACAACTGGAGAACATGTTCAAACGTTTAGGAATACCCAACATTCTCTATTCAGATAATGGACCTCAATTCAACAATGTAATGTTTTGTAACTTTGCAAAATCCTAGAATTTTCATTGAAAAAATCAAATCTCTGATTTTTTTAAAGTGGAGAAATTGTTTTCTGAAGGTCATGTTAAAATGTATCCTAGATATGCTAAATAGTCTTCATGTCTAGAGATTTAGATGGTTAGTGGAAATTCCTAAAACACGATAGCAATCTTGACTTGTTTCTGAGTGATTCAGGGACCACTTGACAGCAACTCTCGATATATGAGATTATTATATTCTCATATGTCGAGAGTTGCTTTCATAAGACATGTGAAATTTATTTATGAAAGTTGCATTGTTCTTTTGGAATTGTCCAAGTCCACCGGAAACATAATGTATGTGAACGGTTCTAACAGATCAAACAAGATACACTCTTGACATCTTTTGGATATATGCTTCAGCAAAACCTTTTGTGCGTTTAAAATTATGAACAGCTAGTAAACACAAATTTTCTTAATTCAGTATTTAATTATTTTATTTAGTTAACTTTAATTTTATATTTTTTAATTAATTATAAATTAATTGTTCATTAAAAAATTGTAGATTCTGTGAATTTATAGCAATTAGATTTATTAATTAAAAATATATCTTTAGTTGCATTAAAATACTAGGCTAAAATGAATTCCTGAAACATTATGACTTGTGCTTTCAGAATATTAAAGATAATATTCACAAAGAAATGATTTGCATGCTACAATGAAACTAAACTGCAATCTACAGAAACATTTATTTCAATTATTTCATTATAAAAATAAATTATCTTATCATAATTAAGTTACATATTTAGAGTAGCTTTTAACTCAAACATATAAAAAATTATTAATTAGAAACATATATTTACAATCAATGAAATAAAAATTCTAGGTTAAAAGTGAAAAAAGCACCATTAAAATTTTTATTCATTACATAGATTTATTTTTAAGATTTTACATACTGGGAGAAATCAATATGATAACAGTTGTTTTCTAATAACTCTTACTGAGCTCTTATTCAAAACAAATTCCAATTAAGATTTCAGAATAAGCAAACTTTCTAAATTATTATTAGAAGTTAAGTACATAAATTCATTTAAATTCTTTTTTACTATGGCAAAAACTTTCAAAATCTGTATTGCTATGGGGTATCACTAATTATGGAAACATATTTTTAGTCATATTTGTAATTATTGTCTATTCCAGGGCTTCTTAAACTATGGGTCGCGACCCCATTTGGGGTCGCGTAGCAAAATTCTGGGGTCGCGAGAGATAAAAATACAATTTAAGAAAATGTTTTTTAACTTGTAAAATTATTGTTATAAAGATAAAATAACAATTATCGTAGATAAATATATCATAAAATCTTCTAGTTCGGAAAATTGTTTGTACCTGCATTTCTATTACTGTTAAGAGTATTATAATACTCTTAATAGAAGTGCAGGTACAAACCGAAAAACCGAAATGATTCTGAAACCGAAACCGAAATGATCCTGAAAAATATTATCAACAAAATTTCTAAATATTATTGCTGAAGAAACTATATAAACATATCGTTTTATTCTCATTTAGACATTGTTTGATTGTGAACGAAGTGCATGTTATTCCGAATTTGTCAGTTTAAAAAATTTTTTCCATTTATACTCGTATATTGTTGGATCTACCACCAGCCAGTTAATTGAATTTATTTTTTTATCAGTGAAAGTAGTAGTGTTAAGAAAATACAAGTTGCTAAGGCATTTAACGATTTGTTTTAAGATTTTAAGTTTATTATTGTGTTTTTAATAAATAGTTTTAAATATTTCACAAGTTTTTATAATAATTATCAACAACTACATAATTGTTCCTGTAGGACATAACAACCAGGTATGTATAGTATTAAATTATTGCTCCAAAAAGGGTTTCATATTCTTAACTTTCTTTTGCTGGAGTTTTATTTAACTGTTGTTTGAAAAAAATAATACCATCAAGTAAATATTCATAAACATTTATTATAAAAAATATTTCCAGATTAGTATGAAAGACAACATAGCTATTTTATTTCAAATGTTTTAATTAAAGTTGAAGAAAAGATTTAATCTGAAAACGTCGTTTGTAATAAATCAATTTAATTTGTGGAGTATTGACGCTCTTCTAGTGTGGTCAATTGTCAGTGTCCCCCGTAACAAGATTTTAGTTTTTCTTTTATTTATTCGGTAATTAATAAATCAATCATTATCTGCAATATGTTATTTTTATATATTTATTGTATTTTAGGGTCAAAATAATTTTTGCCCATGGATAAATGGCTGAACTTAAATAAGAATGGTAATGACGCAGATGATAATGCTACAAAGTCTTCTCAGGCAGGACAAAGTATTGGAAAAGAGGCATCTAATGTACAAAAAAGAAAATATGATGAGTCTTTTCTTCAATTTGGCTTTACATTTCAAAATTATAAGGGTAATGAACAACCTCTTTGTTTGATCTGCAATGAATTATTGGCTTCGGAGAGTATCAAAATTAAAAAGACATCTTGAATCAAGTATGTTTCGTATGTCAATAAACCTAAAGAATATTTTGAAAGACTGTGTAAATCTTTAAATAAAGAAAAGAAAAACTTTCTCAGCTTTAACACATATTAAATCCCAATATCGTTCAGCGTTAAAAAATGTTGAAGAGGTCTTATGTCCAGCAGTTTCAAACATTTAACCAAGATTTGATTTGTTATGCAATAAAAAACCGGTACATCCATCTCATTAAATTTTTAACTTATACTTTAATTTAATACTTACCACGCAACTGCTTGAATATATTCGAGAGAATTAAGACGGTCAGAATCCACTTTTATTTTTGAAACTATAATAAATACAATTTTGTAATTTTTTGTGCAATTTTTAATTTTAGATTTTTGTATGTTTCAAAACGAATTCTAAACTTACATATTTTTATATGTATATGTATATTGTTACCTAATAAATAAATCATCAAAAAATATTAATTTATTTTTCTTGTATATTTGTATGGGGTCGTCAAGAAACTCACAATCACAAATGGGGTCGTGAATTACAAAAGTTTAAGAAGCCCTGGTCTATTCGCTTAATTTGACTATTTTGAAACGACAGTGAAGCAGTCTTTTCATTTTCACAGTTTTAACTTATCTAAACTTTCAATTTTTAATGAAGAAAACTGATTCCTTAGCTCATTCATGCCCATGTTGTTAGATTCCCCCCCTTTAATTTTGCAACCAAAATGGAAGTATTTGGATAGTGCCTCGCAATGAAAATTTGAAAATAACCAATTTATGCATATCTCACAATTGCAAATAATGTAAAAGAGCTTTTTTAAGGATATAGTTTAAAAATATAATCTCAAGAAGTGATGAAATATTTCCAAACAATAGAAAGAACTATGAAGCCTGGTGGCTTAATGGTAGCGTTTCATGCTCCCAAGGCACAGATCAGAGGTTAGATCTTCGGGCTGGGCAAGGTCGACTCAGCCTTTCATCTCTTCACTGGGTCGAGAAACTGAGTACCATGCATGCTTGGTAACTAAACACTGGGGGTTTCGCGTTAGGCTGACCACTTAATCGGGACATATGCTTTGCACCCCAGGTCCTCACGGTCAGGAAAACAGAGGTGGGCGCTGTAGGCCTTGGCCCATATGGACTGTCGTGTCACAGAGAGGAAAAAAACTATTCCTCATCAAATAATGTTGCAATAAGATATATTATTCTTTTCACACACTCTCACACACAAGGTTCTTTTGATTATTATAAAATGATAATTCACTTCAAATAAGGGCATTATGGATGACTTAAACTTAGTGATTAGTTTTTTCATGCACAGGCTACGTATAACATTCTTAAGTTTATGAATTTGTGTATGACTAATGAAACATAACTTCCAAACATCTTTGCGGAGTAATACAAAAAAAGTACTAAGCTTTATAGGAGATAAGGAAATGAGAATTTTATTTTCTCTAGTTACTTTTTGAGATTTCAATTTGATATCTTTATCAAATGATATCTCCAAACTTTTCTGTCTTCATTTCAGTTTTTTTTTTTTTTTTTTTTCGTTTTAAACTTGGTTTGTTGCATTATACATCCACATCAAATAATTTAGTTTAAAATCTTAAAATGCTGAATGCATCAGAATTTTAAAAATATGTAGACTTTACCATTTTGACTACATTGTGAAAATAGTTTAAAAGAGGATCCCATTGATTAATCAGCCTTTGAAGACATTTGTAGAGAAAGAAAATATGAGTAAGCATGTTTAAGGATTTTATGAGTATATTTGTCACAATTTTTGAAATTATTTTAGACATTTTTTTTCAAAACTTTTATTTATATAATAACTGATATCAAATAATGACTTCATCAATTTTAATGGCAAGCTTACAGCACCTTTTACAGAGGCAAGTTGTAGTAAATGACAAGAGTAACCAAAAGTCATTAAATTTTTCTTTTTTGTATTTAAATAAATTATTGCATATTTTTTCTTTGCTTGATATACTGCTACATTGTTGTTGATGAACGAGCATGTTTCCCTACACCTAAATAGAAGCAGCCTGCTGGAGTCTTTGTAATTTTGAAGCAAGGACTAATCAGAAAACCCCCAATAATTGGCTTTCCATCCCCAGAAGTATCATTTCACTCGGAGAACATTACTACCACACTCAGTTTTAACATGCCCCAGCCACATTTAGTGGACATGATGGATCTTCGGTTAAGCCAGGATTCAAACTCACTCAATAATGAGAATGATGCCCTAACCAAAAAGGCAACTGCAGTCCTAAACACTGCTACATTGTTGGCATTAAATGCAATACAATATTTAAAAAGGATTTCTAATTGTTAAAACTCTTTTAAGAATAAACCACTTATATTTTCTCTAGGGCATCCCTTGTTAAACATGGAAATGATAATAAGCAACACTGAAGATTTGTGAATGGGACTGAAAAGTTTATGAAACTTTTATACAATTTTCAATCAATATCTTCATTCCTTCATATGCAGTAGAAAATAGTAAAGTTTGTAAGTATTTAACATTTGACTTTTTTTCATGTTAATTCCTTTAAAATAGTAGAAATTTTAGTTCAAGTACATTCATTACACTGGGAATACATCTATTATGCTACAAAGAATAATTATTTTAACTTTTTTAACGCAAAAAAGATTTCATATAAATTAATAGTATCTTCTGTGCTCTACTAACAGAAACATGAAAAATCTTCTAAGCTATCAGTAAAACCATAAAATTTGACAATCATACATAAAATTATGCACTATGCTTATAAGTTAGCAGATTTGAAGGATACTGTCACCAATGAGATTCATCTCTAAGTGTACAAGGATCCCATATCATAACAAATGCACATCATTCATATACCCAAAAAGGCTCCATCTGCTTCAACAATCTCTTGTTGATATATAAATGCTAAGTGGTCATGAAATTTTCTCATATCTTTATGAGCCTGATTTAATTGAAAGTGAGACTCATCAGATTAAGCATGTTTACAGCCATCAATAGTTCACAAGTGTTGTTGACAACCAAGGCTTATTGCGGTTTAGTAAAACAATGGTACATATGTAGGCTTTTATATTGGAAAGTTTACAACAGCAATGGTCAGCTAAATAGATCACATGATGACACTTATTGAATCCCCAGTATTAAAATCTGAAACAATTTGAGGAAATATATAGAACGTATTTTCTGGTTGCAATTGTAATATGGTTGTACATATAATTCCAAATTTCATCATTACCGCAAAAATGCTTTCATGCTCCAACTGAATGGCCACTTTTAAAATTACTAAAATCTTGACAACTTACCAATGTATCAACAATAACTGATCTAACAGCTTAGATATAAACCAGTGGTATCATATAAGCACTATCAACTGCCTTGTTTACTTGATAGTTTACAAGTTTCTATTATTTGCATACACACATTTACAACAGTTAAAACTTAAAATTACTAACCTCACTTTTTCTTTAAAATGACACCTGATAAAATAAAGAAATCAAACAAAATTAGTGAGAGACAAATTAATGCAGTAATAAGAAAAATCAATGCAGTTAACCGAAATATTAATCAATCACTGTTCAAATATTTTTATTCATTAATTAATAATATGTGAACAGTCTACTTTGCATAAAAGGAAAGTTTATAATGAATTAAATATTCTAATGAATATATAAGTTTTGTTATCAAGTAATGCATAAAGTGTGCGTTTTATTAAACGCTTTTATAAAGACTACCATTTTCTGATGAAATAATTTCCATTTTCTGATGAGTTAATAAGAAGTTAACAGTAATTATTATTTGATGCATTTATTATTTTTCAAATATATTATTACCTCCTTTATAATTTGTAACAACTACCATGTTTTCCTGTCCTCAGATTAAGTGTTACAATAGTTTCGAATTTTGTTGTGCATATCATATGCCACCATAGATAATCTGATAAAAAACATTCTCCCTCAGAAAAGCTTACCATAAAAATTGGAAAAAAATGCTGCATATGTTTCAAAAAATAAATTATAGATGGCAGTAGAATTGACTCACTTATTTGTTATAATCAGTTTGACGAATTACATTCAAAAATGAATTTGGTTAGTTGGGAAGATAAGAGTTGTTATTGGTTATAGTCTTTTCACCTTCTATCTAGACCAGAGCAGTTTCATTTTGAAAATATCCAAGAAAAAAAAGTATGTGCAATACAAAAGAAAAAATGTATCCAAAGGCAAGTTTGAAAATAATCAACTTCTTTTTATTTAATTATTAATAAAACAAATATATTAAATTCTTAAAATATATCTAACATAGTTTAAAATGTTATTAAAAACTAAAAACTAATACGTTTTCTTCAAATCTTCTCGTAATTATCACTTGATCATTAATCTTTTTCAGAAGATTATCACTTTTTGCAATGAGGCGAATCCAAACAAATGTTTTTCATAATAAATTTTTTTAGTATAATTTTTTATATTTTTTTAATCATACAGAGTATTTTTTACTTTATATGACACCAAATTATCAGCAGTATATATTTTTGACTATTCGCGGAAAAAATTGTAAAATTGCAGCAGATTATGTGTGCAGAGTTTATACATATATATGTATGTATACTTGAAAAAATGTTTTGTGGATAATGCACTGCTGAGTTAATATTCATTTCAAATTCCAATTTTTTCCATAAAAATTATCGCAATTGCTTCGTTTTTTAATTGCCTTTTGCAAATAAAATAAAAATATTTGTTGCAACTCTAAACTAAATATTTCCACAGAGAAAAGATAAGGTATTCAAATATTAATACATATTACAATATTTGTTGTTAAACCCATGTAAATTTGAGAATAAAAAAATCAATATAATTAAGAACAAAAATTAAAACTTGATTTTTATTTCAAACAAATTTAACATCCTTAATAGATTATAATTTTGAATGATTCTTCAAATTTTGCAATTTTTCAATATCATTTTTTGCTGAGCTATCTCACAAATCACTATTTCTCACAACCTTTCTAACAGCAGTATCCATGGTTTGGAAAGTTTTCCAAGTGCGCAAAACAACATTTTTGTCGATTCCAATTTCTTTATTTGCACTAATCACACTACAACCGTCCTTCGGTTTTCCAATTCTTCATCCTCTTGTGAAGTCAACCAGGTTATTTCTTCTAAACATATTCCACAAAATAACTCCTTTGCAGCAAATATCTTTAATTGCATCACAGTCCTTAATATTATTGTAGTCTTGAGCTGTATGTATCGATCTGACGCAGTTTGCGTATGCTCATCCCATTTGTGCTGTTTAGTTCCTAACATTTGGATATGCATGACTGACTTTTCTACGGATTTACTTGCACTGATCTTCTTCGTTGCACTGATTGCAAGAGCCCTTTTTCTTCTATTTCTTTACTATCTACTTAAAATTTAAACAGTTGCTTAAGTTTTGCACACTGATGTGTGAGTGCATTTGTATATACACATATATATAAGATGAATTGAAGCATTAAATGACATGATTTTACAATTGAATTTAGCAAAATTTCTAAACAGTTGGCATCTGAACTTACTCAAATATCATAGAGCAACTTTTAAATGTTCGAAATAAATTAATAAAAATATTTCTGTCATAAAACATTAATATCTTTGGGAATAGTTTCTGTATTAAGCTAATTTTTATTTAATGAAATAATAGATTTAAAAACAATGTACTAATAATTGCTCTTATTTATCCCATTTTTAAAGTACTTAAGTAGCATTTTTGAAAATTGCATAAGCATATTTGCGATTTGTGACATTAAACGCAAATTTTTTATAATTATATTTAAATTTATATTCCCATGTGTTTATTTTGAAAAATTTAAATAATGTATATAGAACCTTTATAAAACCAGATAAACATATCATACAAAATAAATAAGAAAAAAATGAGAGAACAAATAGAATAAACAAAAATATGGGCAACAGTGAGAGATATGATCATAGCAATTATGATTAGAGATAAGATGATAGCATTACCTCGCAAAAATAATTCCACTTAGGAAATATCGTATTCTTTATAACTGGAGTTCTAAATTCCTGAACACCAACTAAAACCATAGTTATATAAAATTATAAAAAATAAGTTAAGTAAATGTAAAACATGCATAACAATTTTAAATTAAGTTTGTGCCATTTATAAGATATTAAAAGTTATGACAAAATAATTTATATATAACTTACCTTCTTAAAGTTAAATAGATTATGGAAACAGCAAAAGTTTTAAGCAATTAATATTTTTATAAAAATGGTTAATATGAAAATCGTGATACATTATAAACATAAAAGACTGTAGTAATCACATGTTTGGAGCAAAATATTATCAATTCATTATCTAAATGATAAGATGCATCTTCAATAAGAAAGGATTATTACCTCAGATAAAATTAAAAAATAAATGTAAATTACAAATACAAAACTTTTAAGATATTGAGCACTTACATTAGAATGCAAGAAAGCTCTAATTAAGTTACAGTAAGAAAAGAACTGTATGGGCAAGAGAAAAGCACTGTAAGATTACCTAAGAATTTAGGCAGAATATCATAATTTAATACTGTCCAGTAAAATTCTTTTTTCTTCCTAAAATTTTATTTCTATCATTCTTTCTAAATTCATTTAATACATACATTTAAAAATGTATGTAGCTTTCATATGTTTTAGAAACTTGCTTTGATTCTACTCATAATGAAGTTTTATAAATGACATAACAAGGAAGATGAGATAATTAAAACCACCTGTCTTACTAATAAACAACCATCAATATGCAGATACAGATATTTCACACAGCAAAAGCAAATTATTAGTCAGACATCATTTAAGATTATTACAAGAGCATTATTACAAAATTCCTTTAGCATAGAGCATTATTACAAAATTCCTCTAGCAAACATTCCACCTATAAAGTTGTGACCATGTATTAAACTATGTAAAAGTGACTTATTAACAATCCTGTCAAAATATAATGAATTATTTAAATACAATATACTTGGGACATAAGTTAAAACGAGTTATAAAAACAACAGCTTTGTTCAGTTGCAAGAAAAAGGAAATATTTTCTTACCTTTTAACTTAACGAAAATAAGAATTTTTTATTGAAATTTCAAGAAATTTTGTTACAAAAAATATGATTTTTTTTTTTTTTTTTTTAAACTGGTGTCTATTTATATATGTTAAAAGGATTGCTCTTCACAATTGGAATAAATTTCCTTTCCTTCTTGGCTTCTTCCATGATAAATGTGTATTGAAACATTATGAAAATGTGAAAAATGATGTGGAAAAATTTAAAGTATATGAATTTCTTTAGTTCTGAGACTAAAAAATCTTTTAAATGAGTAGTTTCCATAAGAAAATGATATCTTTCCAACTTTTTACAGAACCAGCCATAATCTCTATTACATATTGGATTAATCTTCACTCATAAAAACATTTGTTAAGTTCATAGTCTTTTTTGATATTTATTTGAATCTAACATATGAAAGCAAACTGAAGAAAAGATATTACTGGCATATAAACGAAAATTGCTAGATGGTACATTTTGAGATATATGATTTATTATCAAAAGGCATATTTGAGAGTTTTACGACACACTTGTTTTTTACAAGCAACAGCTGTAAATTAAACAATGCTAATTTCAATAGCATGTAACAATTTAAAAACAATAATTGCAAAATGTATTTTCAACTAAATATAGTATATACTCACTTGAAACTATTCAAATATAATGTGAAAGATGGATTAATTATAATTTTAATAAGAAGATTAGTTAATCATTATAAAACAAAATGACTATTTGGAAAGTTTAAATAATTTTTTTATCAATATACAAAACTAGCATAAATGATTCATTCATTTTGAAAAAGCTATATTTTCAAAAGTATCACTTGCACACATGCAATGCGAAAAAACCACAAACTCACCAAAATTAGTATTGTGCATTCCAGGTAACATAACGCGTGCCTTATCTTTTCAATCAGGTGAAACAGTAAAAAGATTAGTGCCAGTCAAAAATGATGTGAAAGAAGGAAAAATGTTTTTATATCAATGAATATGTTAATTGTTTGTATATTATAGCTGAGTTTTGTTTTAAAAAATATAGAAAATAACTGCCATACAAATTAAGTATTCTGTGGTCGTATCAGCAATTTAAGAACACAAGCTGTTTTCTATAAAATGTATGGAATGAGTTAGATTATCATTTAGTTTGCTTATAGTCACATATAATCACAAAGGAATACGTAATGAACATTCTTAAAGGGTGTATAAACGTGCAGTGTTTGTGATTCCTTTGACATTTTTGAAAATATAACCCTTTCAAAATGAATGAATCGCTTATACAAGTTAGCAATTACATATAATACAAAAACTAGGGAGAATTATATATGCAAAGATTAAAACAAAAAAATCAAAATGAGAAAAAATTTAAAGCGTTCAATTTTATCATGTAAATGTTATTCTAATAATATATCATTATTTATATCAATGTTATATCATTTTTTATGAATTGTTATTCCAATAAAAATTTGTGTATACTAAAAAGTTTTTGTACAATAAATAAGTAGGAGAAAATATTTTACTTTGATCAGAAATCAATACCAAATAACTGTAAAACAACATTTTTTAACAAAACTGTTTGGATACTATGAAAAATAAAAATTACACATCAGTTTAGTTATTGACTTCATTAAATTAAGTCATTTCTTTCTTTCAAGCTTACTATTTTTCCTGAAATTAGCTTTCTTTATTCAAACTATTCATATACATAAAATTTTTAATTAAACAATTTTTTTATATTAGTATGGATTATTATGTAGGGTTCAATTAAGAAAATTGTAAGTACCAAATAATTGCAATCAAATGATATCATACAAAAGCATTTCCTCATAGGCTCAGAAAAACTTGCCTAATATTTAAAGGTTGTCAACGATTTGTTAGTAAAAAATAGATATATTCTTTAAAAGTAAATTAAGCATAATCACATTTAAAATGGTAACACAGCCTAGTCAAGTTTTCAAACCATATCTTGTGTGTTGGATGATTCTACATCAAAAGAAATGTGATTTATAATAAATTCCATCCTCTTAAAGATTACATGAGAAAGTATAACTTGATTCAGATCTCACTGAGAGGATGTGCATGAGACACACCACCTTATTGTAGCAATAAGCTGACTAAATTTTAGAAAATTAATGCTATGTGGAAAATATTTTGACAGACAACTTTACAATCAAAATTTGATATTTTACTTCATTTAATATATATTTTACTCAGGAAAACCCAAATTAAATTGATTTCTGAAAATATGATAAATTATACAACTACAAATTGCATAGTAATCGAAAAGTAATAAAGACTGAAGAAGGATAGTGTTTGGTTGAGTCTCAACAAACCTAATTTCATAGTACCCTTTATACTTTTAACAAAATGATTTCATACACTTGAACAAAAACTATGAAAATTATATTTAACAATTTTAATAAGTTTTTAATTTCGCATAAAGCAACCTTAAAAATGTACTTCATCTAGTTGTATTAATTAGAAATGATATTTGTTAGAAAGTGTATAAGATAAATATTAAAAATTTAATATTTATGGAAAAGGAGCAAAATGATTTAAAAGTTTTTCTGTCTGTTGGCAAAGAAAGAATATAAAATTTTTCATAAAAGTAAAAATTAATTTTTCGAAAAATTTTCGAATTTTTAACAGCTTTTTTAATAAATCTTCATTTTTTGATTTAAAATAATTTAAAACAATACAGGTAAATGAATACAACTGGAATTTTTTGCAAATAATTATTGTTTACTGATGGAGTCGCCTCAAGGGTTTTTACACCTTTTGGCACAACAAGACCAATTAGATGCCTGCTCATAAAGGAGTTATCATAATGGGTATGTCATCTTTACTTCAAAGGTGGGCCTTCTTTATTTAGGAGGTAAGACCAAGCAGAAAACCACTTAGCAGCACAGACTTAGCCAGCCAAACTCAGAAAAAAGCAAAGAAATTTTACCCACAGAAAAAATTTTGACAAATCTAAACTAAATCATCAGATATTTGTCAAAACCAAAAAATGTTCGTTTTTAAAACTCAATATATTTAAATCATTACATAAAACCCAATTTTATAGAGATCAAATGCAGGTCCAAATTGCAAATTCAAGACATATAAATCTTTATCACTAATAATAAAAAAATACTAAGCCAAAGTCATTATGTTGTATTATTAATGCAGACATAAACATTATCCAAGTTATACCTGAATCCTTATATATTAATACAATATCCAATATTATTCTAACAATAGTGAAGAAATTTTTTATGATTAACGAAAATTAGAAAACACAAATGAATTCAAAAAGTGCAAGAAAAACTTTTTTTATTATAAACAAACAAAATAATTTTTTGAAAAAATTTTAAAAAGGTCTGCATTGATTTGAAAATTAAAGGAATTCTTGCATCTTTTAGGCAATGTTTGTTCAAAATAAATTCCTGACAACAATACAACTTAAATACAAATTAAATTTATACCGAATCATATTTACTGTAAACAACAAAAACTGAATAAAAATTATGAATAAATAACAGATTAAAATAAGTGAAATATTTTAATTTCTTATTAATCTATCAATGTCAGAAAAGACTTACAACTAATCAATAAAATGAATGTAATAAAAAGATTGATTCATGAATTTAGAGTTCTCTCATTTTTTTATAAATGGTGGCCCGTATAAAAAAGGCAAATCAATTTTGCTTAAAAACACAAAAAATTACCAAGCACAAGTAAATAACAAAACACAAAACATTTATCTCTAATGATCTGATGCATTTTTTAAAAATTTTAATCTATTTTGTTTTTAAAATTTTTAAAAATAGATTCATTTCAGTTTCTTTTAATTCAAGAGTACTGTTAAGTCATACAATATTGATTTTAAATTAATATGCTCTAATACAGAGTTTTTATGATTGGTCTGACCAGTAATCAATGCTAAGGCAGTATATCTTTACCTTTTCTCTCATTATGCATCTCATCATTCCTTTCAAAATTATTTAAGTAAGCCATTAATTTTTTCTTTCTCACCTTTTAGTCTTTCTCTTCATTGCAGTTTTATTCCTTTTATCCCAATCTCTCTAAATACTTTCTATTAATAACTAATAGAATTTTGAAAATTTTCAAAATATGTTTACACATTAGTACATTTACAGTAACTTAATGATTTTTACTGAGCCTTTTACTGAGATTTTTACTGAGCCCAGAGATAACATATTAACTATTTTCTTCAATATTACCAAAAATAATTTTCTTCCTGGATCAGTATGGCAATAAATTATAATAATTTAAGAAATCCAAAAATATTAACTCTTCTAAATCAGCATCACATGAAATCTGATGAATAATTCATTATTGTAATTTAAACCAGAACAGATAATTACTTTAAAAAATTGAAAATATCAGCAATGTGATTACCTGATATAATACAATATGGATCAGATTTTCCCATTCCCAAAACACCAACATCTGCTTTCACTAAATCACGTCCTTCAACTATATGCAAACGAAGCACACCCTGGAAAAGATGTAATTTAAAATATGAATCAAATTTAAGCATAAAAATTCATTTAGTTTCCCAATGCCTTCCACAGAGCAACAAAGTATCATACCTGAAACATTAAAATAACAATCAAATTCAAGGAACTAAAGTATAAAATCAATTTATAACTTATAAATCTGTTTTTTAAATAAATAATCAAAATCATTGTAAATTAATATGGAAATAATACAAGAAAATATTCTCATTTACAAAAAAAAAAAAAAACATGAACTTGAAACACATTTTCTGATTTCTTTTTCAATGAATAAATTTTGGATTATTTTATAAAATGATGATTATTTTCTATAATTATTACTTTAAAAAATAATGCAAAATTATGTATTGAAAAAATAAAAATTTATACAAGTCAAGATAATGATACGTACAAAATTCAAATAAAAATGATTTACTCTTAAAGCATATTGATGCTTTAGTATTTGATAATATACTGGCATATATCAATGACAATATCTGACAATATCAAGGCACATATATTATAGCAAATATACAAATGCCTCTGAAATCTAAAAAAGCACACACTGATAATATTCAAGTAAATGACAAATCACTTGATTCTTTTATTTGCAACAGTGAATTAGAGGATCAAGTGACTATAAAGTGATTGAACTGATTATTTTGTTTTAATTATTATTTTGATTGATACAGAACAAGTTAACCTTCAATGTAATCAAACAACTTTATACGACAGATCAAGCAAGATGCAGCAGCAGTATGCAAGATGACTAAGAGTAAGGTTGATACTGATTTAATATAAAAGCTTTTGCTCAGAACTCCAAAAATTATGTTTGAATTTAAAATGAAATACTTTTATCTGCCATATAAACATATTAAAATACAGAACAAATTTGTACTCTTTTTTATCACAGCATTAATAGAAAAAAATCTAATAGGATGAAGTTCAAAGGTGTGTACAAATGAAACTGCAATAAGTGTGGTAATGATAAACTAGAGTAAAGGATTTTTTAAGAAAATAAAGGCTAAGTAACTTGCATTAATTTCTGTCACAGCAAAGACATTAAGCAATTTAAGACTAGAATACATGAAAAAGGCAAAGTTAAATATCACTAATCATAGTAGTAGTTTTAAAATTTTGAGATGTTTGCGCTATATGTTAAAAAATGGTAATCAATTATAAAACAAAGTGTATTAAGCAGTTTTTTCTGCCTTTCAATGCAAACAATTCCAAGTAAATGGCAATTTTATTTCTAAAGACTGGAAAATATTGCAACCATAAAACCAATTTAGAATCATAAACATAAAAGAAAGGAGATTATTTAATTATCAGCATACTTATCATCGTGGTAAATTTCAGAAACAGTACTTAATATAATTCATCCCGTTTTTCAAAAAGAATCTCACTGTTACAATAATTAATTTGACTATCTACTTAGCTATATATAAAACCTTCTTGGCAGAAGAAAAACATATCTAATAATATCTTGATGAAATACTAACATTGAATCAAAAATCAATTTTACTATAAATTTCTTCTTGAAAATAAGATTTTCATATTTTTGTTGAAATGAATTTGGTTGAAATTGATTTCAAACTAAAGTATTTTTCCTTTTCTCACCACTGTAGATATTCCTCGGGAAAAGATCATTCTTGCTGTATTTAATATTTATTAAGCAAATAACTGTCACTACACAAAATTTGATTGTAGTTTCTAATATTATGTATACCACTCTTGAGCAAATTTGAATTCAGCATGATATGCAGGCTTTTTAATAATCAGCAGGAACTAAATGTAATTTCAGTTTGAAAATATAAAAATATCATGTTCTGGAAAAAGTATAGTCTGTTTAAAATATCTTGAGAGTTTGAGCTGATTTTTAATTGCAAAAGATACTTCAATTTCTCCATTCAAAAGTTCAGTAATGAAGAACTGATATAGGGGAAACCTGAAGTTTATACTTTAAAGTTAGATATTACATTCACTATATAATATTCAACTTATCATTTATATACTTGGAATCATCATTTATATATTTTGTCAGAGAACATATAACTCTCTCTCTCTCTCTAATAAATATTTTACTTAGTAATAACTTTTCCTACACTCACAACAGTCCTGCATTCAAATTTAGGAATGGAATGATGAGATTAAGTGACAGAATTAATAAGAAAATTGCTTTTAGAGAATTAAACTAATGTTAAGTAATGTGCTTTCTTCAGTGTGCCTTTTAATGTGTCTATCAAATTTGATTTAAGTTGGTCTTGTGATATTTAGTTACTAATTGAAATTATTGGAAACCAACAACAATATGAATAGTGTTTCCAGATTCATGGAAGTGTAAAATGGAATCCAGCACTAGAGTCCAAAAATGATTTTTAGTAGATATGATACAAAGATATTAATTCTTTTTAATTGCTAATTACTGCAATATTGGATTACAGAAAAAAGTCTATTCTTTTATTTTATTCTTATCTGTTGTAATATTAATATTTGCTTCAGCAGAAAAATTATCGTGCTTTGGAAAAACCTTTTGCATATTTTTCATCTGAAAATGTTATTTTACATTTCAAAAATAACCTACTGCACATTTAATATATATTTCAGTTTATTGTTTCATTATGTGGTTTGTAGCATACATCAAAGGCAATGGCAACTTAAAATACTATGTAGAGAAAGGTAACAATGGAAGTCTATCAAGTATTAAGAAATTTAGAATAAACAGATTGGAAACACGTGCACAATTATTATTAATAATATAAATTTGTATAAAGAAAAATGTGTTTATAGTATACCTCCTAAATAAATATTTTTTATGAAGTAATAAGAAATTTTCAATAGATTTGATGAATCAAAAAATATTATGAATAGAAAGAATAAGATCTGTATATTTATTAATCTGAAATGTAAATATTCCTTCATAATTTTCATAAATTAAGAAACAAACATACTTTTCAATACAATAAAATTTCCATTTGTTATCAGAATTTAAAAAAGGAAATTTCAAACTCTTGGGTTCAAATACAAACATTTTAAACATATAATTTCATAAACTGTAATATTTGAATTAAAAGTACAAATTTTTTTTCTAAAATTAACTATTCACAAATTACTATTCACAATTTTGGATCAAATATTACGAAAACTAAAAATTTCAAAGTGATAGTAAAAATGAAGAAAATTATTAATATAAAATTTTATATTCGTCAAAAAAGACTTACTTTTAGGGAATCAACATAATAACTTAAAATACAATTTTGTGCTTTTTGTAACTACTGCAATTTTTCTATGAAAAATGTGCATATGCACAACATCTTTTAGTAAAATTAAAATTTTTACTAAAAGATGTGCATTAAAGAACACTAAAGTTAAAGGAATTATAATTAAGTAAACAAATAAGCCAGTTTTGAGATTCTAACTTTTGAACCAAACATCAAGATGTAAATAATTAGAAATGGTAACAAAAGTGAAATAAAATAATTGCTTTTATAAATAAAAATATCAAATATAACTGTGAGACAAATTACAGCTAAGGATTTATGATCAAAAATAATTCAGTTTTCACAAAATAATTTTCTATTTTACTTTCAATGATCAAATTTTTATAAAAAGTATAGTACATACAGCTGGAGGAGAAAACTTCAATGATTTCAGTGGTATGTCTTGAATTAATTGGATGGGAAATTTATTAGGTAACACCATCATGGCAGCAACTTGCTCATTAACAGCTTTCCTTAAAATGTCGCTATAAAAATTTGGGATAATTTTTAATAAAAAAATGTATTAAGGAATTATTGTTTTAAATAAAACATTTTTTTTAATTATGTTAAAGGATATAGCAGATATCTCTCTCAAAAAAATTTCTTTTGCTCTCAATACACTTTCCAGCCATCAAACAGGCATTTTATTAAATAAAAGTAATACAACAAAAATAGAAAAGAAATTAAAGCTTTACTTTATTACTTACTACTAGATTATTTTTGGGGAAAGCTAAATTTGCTAATTGTTTGCAGTAAGTTCCAAATATATTGGAGCAATATATTTTGAAATTATTAATTGAAAAAAAATTACAAACAAGATGAAATTTTTTTGCTAATTTATTTAAAAAATTTCTGAAATCAATATAAAAATGATAATATAATTTTACAGACTTCATTAACATTTAAATAAAAACTTTCTATTAAACTTGGAAAAAATTTAATAGTTTAATTTGCTGTCCATGAAACATAATCAACACAAAATAAGCACATGAAAACCCAAAATCAGACTTAAATAACAAAATACAAAACAGCTCTAGTGAGTCTCATGTTACACATTTTGCAATATGTCAAGTGACACATTGGCACAAGCATCAAATATAAAAAATCCTGTATTGAAATGCAAATTTTCTTAAATGTACACCCACGCGGAAGAATTCATAAATGTGAGGGTGTATTTAGAACAGATTTTTGCAGTGAATTAAGGCTGCTCTTGTTTTTCAAAGATCATTTTATGGGGTCATTTTATGATTACACGGATAATATTAGAAAATATTGATACTGAAAGATTGCACAGCATTATAAGCTACATCATGTATAACTATATTTAATGACAACTTAAAGTATTTTTATTTTATAAGCTGTAATATGCTGTTTTTTAGAGCGATTTTTGAATTACTATATAATAAATAATGCAAAAGTTAAGTAAAAATGATCAATATCAAAATGAACAACCAAAAAACAATACTCTACATTTTATAGCATGAAAGGAAAGTTTCTAATCAAAACACTTTACATCATTTAGTAAATAATAGCAAATAATTTCTCTTATTTCATTGATTTTTTTTAATTTTTACATAAATAAAAAGTAACATCTTTGAACATTTTAAAGCATAGTTTAACATAAAACAAAACTTAAAAACATTCACTAATTGCATTTTCTTAAATTTTCTCGCATGTAGCATATGTAATTATTATTTAAAATAATTTTTTTATTAACATAATTTAAAACAATTTTCAAAGGTAACAAATTTTGTGTATTAAAATAAAAATGATGGAGATATTCACCAATTTTATATTTTTCACTGAATTACAAAAAACGATAATTTTCAGAATTTAAATATTAATAAAAATGGCACACAGAAAAAGCTATGGTAATTCATAAAAATTGAAATGCAAATCATATCTTGGATTGTTATGAAAGTCACAATGACTTCATTTAACAATACTTTTGAGTCTGATATAATAATTCACCAACTATCTAAAGTTCTTTACAAAAAAGTATATATACTTTTAGCTGGTTGACATTGGAAAGATATCATGTTTTCTAGGCAATCAAAGTTCTTAATTGAAAAAGAATTTCCTTCCTTAATAATTAGGACAACACACAAGTTTGATTAATGTTAAAACATATTAGAACTTTCAGTCTGTATTTCAATATCTGCCATGTTCACATTAGCTTTAGAATCAGACTTCCATTTGTTTCTCTCAAAATAACTTGTCTGATATGATATCAATTTAGATGAATGTGTAAATCAACATTTAGAGTAACTTTTCACTTATAGAGACAAAAGTTAAAAAGAAATTGCTAAAAAAATGGCAAAATAGCAACACATTATTACTGGATACTTTTTAAAATATATAAATAGAGTCTAAATTACAGAAAAAAATCTTCAATAATGTTTTACTGACAACCCAATGCAATGAAATTTCTTTTGATTTACATTATTAGTTTAGTTATTAGAAGAAAGTAAGGATACTTTAAGTATATAATGGCTAAGAAAACAATCGTTTCATTACAGAGCGTAACGTTACAACTAGTTTTTGAATACGACTCAAACAAAATACAAAATAATGTATTAAAATGTATATTTGCTAACATCTTCATTTATTTTAATTTATTAGATTGGTTGTATTTAAAATTAATTTATTTATTTGTAAATTATTTTATTATATTTAACAAAATATTAGTTAATTTCATAAAATTCTTGATGTTAGATTTATCACCTGTAAATTGTGGGTAATAACACAAAAGAAAAAAATATCAATTGTAGAATACATTGGCACAGTAATGGTTTTGTTAAGAAAATAAATCCAAAAATAAAAAGATCACAATTTTCAATTGACATGTACTATAAAAAAAACCATCTGTTTATGTAACTTTAAATGCATTGCATTAAAATATTGAATAGCACATACTGGGTGAAAAGAAAAGTTATAAAAGCTTTGAAAGAATGATGATCACTATTCTAAACACAAAAATCTAAGTTTGCAGCCAAAGATTTTCACACATTCACTGATATGAAGAAAGATGGAAATAAAAAATTTTATAATTAATATTTTTGATAGACAGAATCGTAGAAAAAAATGAAATTTCTATTTTGGGTTCAAGTCATTCAGAATAATCACAAGATAATTTAGAAAAGGATTACAGAGATGTCTCCATTTCTTTCCATACAGAATACTAAAAACTCTTCAAAGTTAGATTTAGTAAGAGAACACTAGTAAATTTCAATTATATAAAATAATTTGATAATAAATTCAATTATCAGAACTTAAACTTAGGAATAACAGAGAGAGAATATAGATCCCTGGGTATCTCAGGATTGGGACACCCACATTCATCTAAAGAATGGAATGGAATGGAAAAAATACCTTTGTGTTTCATAGGAAAATATTTAAAGCTTAGATGTTTTATAAAAATATTCAAGAACTTCCAGTAGCATATTATGCTAACAGTAAAACTTGAGTGACTGGAAGCAAGTACGAAAATCAACTAGGAAACTTAGAACGATGTTTTTATAGGAAAATCGTAGTTCTTATAATTGTTGGTAACAACACTGCTGAATGAAATGCACTTATTCTAAAACTTCATATTGTCTCAGAATCTTTTAATGCCTCTCGCCAAATATTACAGTTACTTCTCATCTTCTGAATCAAAAACGTTTCTAGATTTATTAAATATTTTGTAATGCTCAAATAAAATCAATTTGTCTTATCTTTTATTAAAGTAAAAATTAATGTCAGTTCGAAAATGATTTCAATAATAAGCATAATTAGAATATGTTGTTCATTAATAAAAAGCAATATCAAAATTAAAAACAAGAAACATATTAATTTGTGTAATTAACTGATGGCTATGACTCATTTATTCAAATATCTACAATTAAAAAAGTTTATATGAAGAAAATTATATATTCTTACCCCATTCCAGGCATGTCTAATACATTAGCTATATTTGTCAAGTTGAAATCTATTCTCTAAAATAAAAATTTTAGAATTAATATTTGATGGAAAGCATACATTTCTCATTCACAAAACAACTTTGAAAGTATAAAAATCATATAAATGAATATAAAATCATATACAAATGTACAATCATAGAAATACAATAAAATAATTATTGCTTTAAAAAAAGGATACAAGAAATATTTCAAGGATTTTAATTATATAAATAAATTTGATGAAAATTAATTTTTTAAATATAAATTATTAGAAAATGTTTAATTATTAATGTAATTAATAAAGACAACACAAATTATTTCTGTAAACAATTATTTTTATTCATATGAATAAATTGCTCCTAATAGTCATTTCCTTTTATAACTTATCATTGCAAAAGACAAGGTTAATTCAATTATATTTCAAATAAAAACAACACTTACTTTGAGGCTAAATGAAAAACACAGAAAATGGAAGCAAAAATATCTTACAAAATTTTTAAATCATTAATAATAAAATGTAAAGAGTGAATCAATTCAAATTATAAAAGTAAAATTTAAAATTTATATCAGTAAATCATAACATAAAAGTTTATGTAATAATGGTTACTTACAGGTCGATTCAAGAAAAACACTGTTACTCCTCCAATTAGAGGAATGATTTTTACTAATGGTTTCATTACAACTCTCATTGTTCCATAAACCTAAAAATATGGATGACATATTTTCATAAAATTTATATCTATGTAAAAAACATAAATTTCATACTTCTCTTCTTTTAATAAATATATTATTTATTTCCTATAGAGTTTGATAAGAATTAAAAAAAGTATTTCTAACTATTAAAAAATGTCCATTAAATGTTGTTTGAATAACTATTTTTTAATGCTGCATAAACAGATGCGAACTCCTCCTCAGAAATATGTAAAATTATGACACTCAAAATGAAAAATAGATAAATATTTCTAGATGAACCAAAGAGTAATTCAAACAGTCAATTAGAAATATCATACATGAATACCTATTGGTAAAATATCATCCAAATATTAAATTCTAATGGATAACATGAATAGTTTTAAAAATCAAACTGGATATATAAATAAGTTATCAGTTAACTGAATTTTTGAAGCCTTGATGATTTCCTTAGTTTCTAAAAACAATTACATGTAGTTCATTAATTCAAATTGAATTATTAATTTAATCGATATTTTAAAATTCCTTTTGAAGTGATTGGTTTGATGATTTGAGCTGGATTTTCATCATTCAAATTAGTCAGAATTTGAATTATTTGGAAATAGAATTTTTAGATATTCACAAATTAGTAAGAAAAAGGTTAATTCAAAAAAATTTATTAACATAAAGAAAATTTATTTAAAATCATAAAATTAAGTGCATTTTGCATTATCTCTTGCACATAATTTTCCATAAATCAAACATTTTCTTGAGCAAATTTATGTTCCATTACACACAATATACATAAATATAGAAAGTTCAAATACAACTATGTTCATTTTAAACAATAGCATAATTTGGTTCATAATTTTCACATTTGTCATGGCACAAGTAGAGAAATAGTTCTCTATGAGATTAATAAGAGCTCGGTAAACGGATTTTATCAATTATATAACATCTTTTACAGTGATAATTCTGATAAATTTGAATATTCCTTAATTTGATAGAAATTAATAACTGAGAGTGATGAGACTTCAGTAACAACAAAATGGATATAATTATTGTGCTTTTTTATAAAAATTTTTAATATCACCAAAATTGAAAGACTGCTATCTGCAGGACTCACACAAACATGAAAGACAATTTTTTAGACTTCCCACCATACAAATTTTCCTCTGGTCCAAGTGAAATCCATTCACAACAACTTCCTTGAAATAAAATGCTTTGATGCAAACTTTCAAACTTTCAAAATTTATGACCCAATTTTGAATCAATTTTCCTGAAGTCAACAATTTGTTGTAATATAATAACAATTTGTTGAATGCAAAAATAATGAATTTTAATGCTAAAACTTCAATACTCTGCCTTTTGCTTCATTCTAAGCCAAATAAATCAAATACAAAAGTATTAATTTCTGCAGATGCTACTTTTAAATAATGGATATTTTAAGTAATAAGATAAATATTACTTATCCTATTACTTAAGTATCCTTTATTTCCTTTTCTTTCCAATTTTTAAATTAGAAAAAATTATTAAACACTTAAATTATTTGTTCTTAGACACATAATCTAGTATATTTTACTATCTACCTTATATCCATTTCATTTTGTATCATAGAGGATGTTTTTGCAAACTATTCAATATCTGTACAAAATATTGCACTGTGTTCAATTCAAGATTTCAGTTGAGTCTATCATTATATTGTTAACAAATGTATTTTAAATTTATCTTTGTAACTCACAGTGTTAAATATTTAAGGAAATAGATTTAAATTGAATCTATTGCTTTAAAATCATAAGTGCACATTAGATGATAATAAAGCATCAACAGGTACACAGGCGAGCATGGTTCCTAAAATTATTTCAAGAAATACATACATATTCAAATGTTATACTCAAAATTACATAAATTTTGTGTTTACTATTACTGGAGTATATGAAGAATAAAGGTTCCTGTGCATTAATTGCTAATATTAGACTATATGAAATCTTATTAATTTACCAATTTTATTTTAAATTTACCAAAATGACCAAATCCACAGTTCTAGTTGTTAACTTCATATAATTATTCAAAATAAAAACTTTGAAAGCAGGTCTTACATTCAACTGCCTACAAAACTGTACACATAAAATGCTTATAAATTAAACTGTACACTGAAATTACAAGCAAAAATTTAATCAATATACAAACTGTTAGCACGAACAAAGCAATCCTCCATAAGTTCTATAGATTATTAATCTTGAGCTCATCTTTGACCAAGAATTTACAAAGATTACATAACCATACAAAAGCTAAAGTTTTCACAATTTTTGATTTAATAGTCTAACTTCCAAAGGAAACATCTTGTGGAACTTAGAACAAAAGTCAAAATCTAACATTAAGAATTCTATAGCTAATACAAATATATACTATATCAGACATACTACAATAGATTCTAATGCAACTAATTGATGTTAGTCTTCCAGGATTCTAAACATGCAAAAGAATAGAAAGGACAACTTCTCTTGACATGACAAATTAAATTTTCTAGTTGTCCTTAAAATGAAATGTTTTATAAACAGCCAAAATATTTTAAGAGCTTAATATTTATTAGAGCAGAAAAATATGTTATTGCACAGAAAATATATTAAATGATTCATTTATTAAATTAATTGTGTGCATAATAACACATTTGGCTCTTAAAATATCGAATCTGTTGTTATTTTAAGTGATATGATAGAAAATAAATTTATTAGAACTGGTATAAAAATCAACTGTTAAGACAATTAAATAAAAATAATCTACAGCATTAACATATATGAAAGAAAAATTAGTTTATACATCTATCAATACAAAATAAGGTGAAATGTAACAGCTCCATTTTTAAATTAAAAAATATCAAACTTTGCTTATAAGTTTATATTAATATTAAACACCAAAATGATAATTGAAACACTAAATGTATTAATAATTTAAGTTTCCTTACCTGCAAATCTTTTATTCCAGCTTTAAATTTTTTTACACCAACAACAATGTTGCAATCTCCTGAATACCTATAAATAACAAAAAAATTATGAAAAGTACATGTAATGCCAAGAGGATAGCACGAATAAAATAATCATATATATATATATATATATATATATATATATATATATATATATATATATATATATATATATATATATATTAACCATATTATATATTTAGTGTCACTACATTTTACAAATAGAGGTATATAACCTACCTTAATAACCTACAAATTCTTATATTTTCCTGTATAATATGACAATCATAAGTTCACTGAATTAAATTTAAATTTACCAGAACCAGAATATGCTGTACACAATCTAGGATATTTTTAATTAATTGGCTTGGTAAAATTGTCTCCAATAATCTCCATCCCACTGTTTTATAATCATGATGAATTAGCTATTCTCTTCAAGGTTTAAAACTGGACTTATCAACAACGAATTAGGAACAACTATATTACTGTATAAATTTTGATTAAAATTGAACTAATGAATATAGGCATTATCTGAATTAAATATGCAAAGGATTTCTAAAGATAAAATTACAAAAGTAACTTGTCATGTCTTCACAAAAAAGGGACTGTTTAAATAGCAATAACATTTAAAAAATCTTGCTATTCAACTAAAAACACCAAAATTTCACATTAAATCAGTATTGTACTCCCACCTTATTCTATGTTCCCACCTTATCAACTGCAAGCCATAGAGATATTCTAAGTATCTCTATGGTTTGCAGCTGAGTGATGACAACACTAAGAAAACAATCATATATATATCAAAAAATATTGTAGATATAACAATAACGCATGAATGACATGTGTGAACAATAGATATGTAAAGCCAAGTTAACTAATAATAGAATACATAGAGAAATTACTTTAAAAATTTAAACAAAACACAAATGAAAAATAATGTTAAATTTGTACTTAATGAAGCCATGTGATGTGGTGCTAAAATTGAAGCAACATAATATATTCCTGTAAAGAGTAATTAAATTGATACCTTATTTCAAAAAATAAAAGTTTTGAATAAAAATATATTTTTATTTACATTTAAATTGAAAAATTAAATATTTTAATCAAATGAAAATACAAAATAAAATAATATTAACACTTGAAAACCTCTTAATATTTCACTCAGTTTCTATGTTAGAAAAGTAGTCTATTCTCTCTCTGAACAGTTTACCGTGTGTGTATGTGTGTGTATATATATATATATATACACAAGTGCACATTAGAAAAATATTGAGTTATATTTCTATAAATGTAATTTTGATGTTATATATGTTAGAATATAACTAAAAAATTTTAAAATTCTGAATTTTAAAAAATTGCTGATACAAAGACTAAAATAAATATATTTAATAATCTATAAAATATAAAATAAATTTATGGCAGATTTGAT
The DNA here is from genome assembly GCA_037975125.1 of Latrodectus hesperus. Classification (NCBI taxonomy): domain Eukaryota; kingdom Metazoa; phylum Arthropoda; class Arachnida; order Araneae; family Theridiidae; genus Latrodectus; species Latrodectus hesperus. The sequence continues at coordinate 75,976,339 of CM075854.1, forward strand.
TCATCAATATATTTCACTGTTTACCAAAAGTTAAATAAGTGATGGTACTTAAGTATATTACTTTTACACAAAAGTTTAAAATTAAATAACATAAAAATAGCAAACATGTTAATTCATTAACACTTCATTTATCAGGAGCACAGAAAGAGTAAAACTTGAATAATTACAACCAGATACATTAGCATCTATTGGACTTCAATGGTACTCAAAATTATTCATTTTAATCTTTATTAGGGAAATGGTTCTTAGTTTATAACAAATAATAAAATTGTAGATATATATTTTAGTCAAATTATAAAGCTGATTTGGAAAAAAACCTAGTATCCTTTTAAAAAAATCTATTTAGTGTGTTGGATTGTCTATTAACAGTCACTTTTTGCACATAAGAGCTAATTAGACCAGGACACATTAAAGTAGATTCAGAATCATATATACTACTTCAAGTAACTTTTGCAGATATCCATGCCTGAGGAAAGAAGTGAACACAAATACTTGAGCTAACCCTTAGATAACCATTCAGCTACCAGACTGGATAAGAAACAGTTTTGAATGTTAATTATATTTTGTTGATACTTTTATACTTACAATTTAGTTAAAATATCAAGTAACCAGAAAAGTTTTGTCACTTTATAAATTAAAAATTCCAAATGCAGTATTAGTATGACAGTCAACTTTATTTAGCAAAATAAACTTACTTGGATACAAGAAAGAACCCTCTCATATACATGTGAAAAACTTCTCCCAGCATGATAAATTTCTTGTATACCATTGGGATAAAATAACCAGTCTTCAGAAGCAAAAAGAGACACTTAGGTTTTGATCTCTTTAGGATTAGATACATTTTGTTCACATGTAATTGCCCAGGCGCACAGAACAAGTGATAACCCCTTGGGGAAATGTCTGGGAAAATAGGGAGGATGAGGAAAAACTTCTAAGGCAGTAATTACATTCAGTCACATTTGAAGCAAATAGCCTTGTATTGTCCTGCAAGAAATGAACCGCTTTACTGTTCACCAATGCAGGCTGTTTCTGATGCAAGGACTCTTGCAGTTGTTGAAAGTAGAAAGAAGCATTAATGGTGTGTGGCCATGAGGAAGAAACTTGCAGTTGATAATGCTAGCAGTGCCCATAACACAATGTAGCAGCTTTTGTGAATGAAGACTTTACAATCTCTGAAATCGAATATGTCCATGACAACCAATGAACATTTTCCAATTAACTTTTTGTGATTGATACTAAAAATGGTTTGCAATTAAAAAATTTACATCTTATGTTTTTCTATCAGTTTTGGTTATATACAATTCTGAGGGAATTTATTCTTATTTTATTATTATTATTTATTGTTCTTATTATTTTTTTTTTTGGTAACAAGTCTAACATCTAATTGACCAGCATCTTTTTGATTGCCTTTTATCTGTTACATCAATACTAATAAGTTTAAATAAAGAAACAGACAGCAAAGATACATTTAAAAAATTTAATTTAATTTTCTCAACAATGCATGAAACTTTCTTGCAATCAATGGCAACATTGGTTTATCAATTTGACAAAGTTTCAGAAAAGGTTCCACTTCCCAAGTAATGAATATAAAAAATTGCATTTACCAGAAAAAATAACATCTTGTTCACTTCTGCTCAGTATTAAATTTTCGTACGAGAGTTAGAAATATTTTTTCTAATTCTCATACGAAAAAACCGAACAAATGAAAAATACATGTTCGAAGATGCAGTAACATATCACACAACTTGCTCAATGCTTACATTTTCTAACCATCGATGTTTGCATAACTTTAAAAAAAATTTAAGCCTGGACCAAAATTATCCCTAGAAGCAGGAAAATCCTTTAAGTCCTTAAATAGTGTGTAAACAGCATTTGCTGTGACCTCAACTTCTGGAAATGAGTAACATCCATGGCTTTAGGCATTTTGTAGAATGTGTAAACTGCAATTTCAAAAATTTACAACATTTGAATGCTGTTCACTTTTTAAAAAATTAACAGTTTTGATATACAAAGTTATACCTATTCATTGCAATTTTTACCAAGGAAGGTACAGGATGAATACTTCATATTTAAATATTAAAATCCAATGAATTTTATTAAATATAAAGAAAACAAATAGAAAAAGGATCAATTAAATTCACCAGTCTGATTGTGCCAAATAAGAATCTTATTGGTGATTACTTCACTTCACACATAAATCTAACTACTACATCTGATCCTGTCAGAAATAGATCATCATGAAGCCACTGTAGCTGAACTGGATCACTATTTAAGTAAACAGTTATGAATACAATAACAATCTAATATTAATCATGCCGCCATCTAGAGGTAATATTGTGAGATAATACTAAGTTTTTTTCAGACAACTCCATAACTTCATTGAAACTTTTAAAATATTGAAAAAAACTCAAAACAAATTATATTTTCAACATAAAGTAAATGTGCATCATGGAAAGTAAAAATTCTAGGGATAATTCACAATTTTCTAGGAGTCATGTCAAAATTCAAGGAGTTTCAAAATCCCATAAAAATATTTTTGATTCCCAGGAGTTTTATGAACCCTGTGAATTGGTGTGTACTAGTGGTTAGTGTACTGGATCCATTTTTTCTCACATGCCAGCAGATAATCCAGAAACTGTTTATTTTCGTTCCAGCAGGTTCACAAGGAGCCATTTGCTTAGCTTCTACCCTTCCCAGTTTATGTAAGTGAGCAGGAAAGATTTCAGCAATTAAATGGAACTTAATTTCAAGTTCCACACATGTTTGAGGAGTATCTTCTTCAATAGCACTTTTCCAATCACCATTAAGATTGTTGGTACACTCGATCATGATAAATTTTCAAGCAATTACTCATCGGAACAGAATCTGCGATATCTCCTTTGTCTAGTTTGTTTAGTTACTGCATAGTCTCTGAATTTTGTGCATATTTTTTCACATGCTTCAGCAGAGTTTGTTCCCAGCCTACACTCATATAAAAAACATGCTCTTACAATGTCAGTGTTTACAGCCATTACTAAACATCTTTTCAGATTCTGATTAAACTTAAATCCATAAAATTTCCTCACTAGTACCTTTTATATATCAATTGTCTGAAAATACCAAAATTAGTATAAATGCTAATTAATACATGCACATAAAGGCATTTGCAATTTGCTTTATGTAAAAGTGACACAACTTTTCAAGTTACCTTATATTTAAAATAATATAAATACATTGAAACTTAATTATTACAAAATAATTACATAATTCTGGAATTAAATTTAGTAATAAAATCAGCATAGCCAAAAAGTAATCTATTTGTATCTATTCCTTATCATTTGTAAGAACTATCAATAATTTGAAATTAAAATATGTTATAATTACATGTACAAATTCTGAAAATCATACAGGAAAAGTGAGATTTAACAAATATTTCTCACCGAATTTCTAGGTCCATTATTATTTCATTTCGTGATACATTTTCTTGATAAACCTTTATTCCTCCAATACGAGGTGGCTGTCAAAAAATTTTAGTTATTCATTAAGTCATTGAAACATAAAAATAGTAATCATTAAAGAAATGTCTTTAATTTCTACATGCTCAAAAGTAAATAGAGCTATTGTTAACTTTTGCAACAATTTGCATTTCTAGCAAAATAAATGTCATAGTTCTTAGGATTGCATATTACTGAAAAATTAACAAGCACAATACTAAAAACCAGAGAAAAGAACAATACTGTAGGAATTCAATGAATATACTTTTGATCTATTACCATTTACAAGAATAAACCTTAATAACAATTTTTTTTTATTTAATTCTAGATACTAACCTTGTCATTGCTAAACCTGCTATTTCCACAGTCAACATAAATGTAAAAAAATTTGCTCATCTTACGATTTTCACAGACATGTGCTATTCTTCCTTTATTGAGGAAAAGAGAACAGAGTATTTAAATTTTAACTAATAGATGTTGTTAGTTCTTCACATTGTGGTATTTGAAGAAATTGGTATTTATCGCTCTAGCATCACTGTTTACCACCTTTTTCTAATCAGAAATGCTAGAAAACGTTCGGCGATTAACAAAATTCATCGAACATTCAAACGCCGATTTGGTGATCCTTTATTAAAGTTTGAAATAGATTTTAGTTTTGACAGTGCTATATTTTTCTCTGTAACTATGCATTTCCTTCAGTTTGATATGTTTTACTTTTTTATAGTCAATAAATAGAAATTAACAGTAATACGATTGAAACTTTAAAAATATATATTTTTGTGATAACATCGGAAATTATATTTTCTGACAGTTTAATTTCTCATAATAAAAATCAACATAAAAATATCTTCAAGGCAAAAAATGCATATTTCAATTATCTAGTATATATATATATATATATATATATATATATATATATATATATATATATATGCATAAAAATATTACATTTTTGAAACGATTTTGTCTACAATTGGAGCAGTCAGACGGTTGATTCTTAAAAAATTAAAGCAATCATCTTAAATACAATGACATACAGAAAAATTTGAGAGCATTCTTTTTAGTGAAATTTTTTCACAAAATTGTCTTTAATTAATAAGCATTATTGAAAATGATAGAATTTGAATATAAAAAAAATTTCATATTATTTTAATGCTATTAAAATTTTAATGTTTCTCTTTTCAAAATAAAAAATAAGAACAGGAGGATACATAATCAAAAGCAAATATAACTAATTGTTTCTTTAATAAATATAAAAGCCAATATAATTATCAGTAATATATATTTCTGGGATATCTTTATTAAGAATCACATAAACTGTACCTCAATTATTACACTGTATTAAAGGAAGTCAGTACTTAATATTTTCTTTAAACAGGCCGATAACTGAAACCATTAAAGTCATGTTTGTAATACTACTAACAAATTAAAGCTATTCAGTCTCACTGTGGTATAGTAATGAAATTGATAAAAGTCTCAATTTTCATTACAGGTCATTTTTTAACAATGATTGTACAGCAGCACTTCCATTCAGCACAAGTTGAGGTGAGAGTATGGGTTTTCCCTCCCAATGCAGAATACAAATATTCCTTACTATAAAAAAATTATTTTAACATATTTAGGAATCCTTATATAAACAATTAATATATTTTCAAAAGCCTTACAAACTTTTTTTAGGCTAATATATAAAACAATCCTCCTAATATTCTTTTTATAGCCTCCACCAACACAAAGACTCCTCCAATATACAATTCATTTTTCAAATTATAGTTGTTTAGGATTCTCAGTTTTCAAGCTATAGACAATGTAATATTGAAGCTAAATTTGTTTACATAACCAAATTAACAATTTGTAAAATGAATACATTATTTCACAAAAATGATTCGAATAAAATATAAAACCATCTTCAAAAAATAAACATGAGAATGCACTTTGATATTTAAGTATTAAATTTCATGGAAATTAAACTGCTTTCAAATGAAATTAGGTAGCTTCTAAAACGTTTTTTGGTTTTAGTAAATATTAAACATGCATATTTTAAACAATACATTCACAATTTTAACAATACATTAAAAACATCACAAAAATTTTAAGCAATACATAAAAAAAATAAAGTTAAGAGAATTTTCAATTCTTCATTAATTTGGGAACAAAATTATTATTAAAATAAAGAAAATCTTTAAAAACTAAAGAATTGCTACTATGGTAATGTTGATTGCACTAAAATCTTAATATCATTTGTCATCTATTTTAAAATATATATTTGAGTTCATCATTTGTGTATATAGATGTATATTAAAACAAATAAAAAATACAATATATATTTTAATGTAAATAACAAATGATATTATGATTTGAGAATATTAAATATCTTATGTATATAATATGTATACGTATTTGTGTGTGCAAAATAAAGAAACGGTGTAAATTTTAAGTAGACAGCTAAGCAATTGCAGAAAAGGGATTCTCATACAATCAATAAAATGAACATACATTTCAGTAGATAAGTCATGCATATGCAAATGTCAGAAACAAACCATCACAGGGAAAGTGAGCATACACCAATTGTGCATGATTGGCATGTTTCACACGGAAATAAACTAAAAGAAATGACAAAGATTAAAAAAATTCGCTGCAATTGCTAGTAAGATCCTTAATGATATACAGCTAGAAGAAATCCACAGGAAGATTTTACATATGGAAGAAACTTCAAAAAGCTGAAAGTGCAGTATAATATGACCAGAAAAGTTGAAGAGTTTGGAATCAAAGAGTTATTCTGCCTGTTTGGAAGGCCTTCCAAACCATAAATATAGCAATTAGAAAGGTTAGTAGTAACTGCTCTAGCAAATCAGCTGTAATGAATGACTGATAAATCATCTTGTAAACAAACAACTGAAACCAGCAAGCTGCAACTGAGTCAGCAAGCACCATTGCTCAGCAACCGTGTACAGTAACAAAGCAATAAGTGCCACACTTAACTGTGTCCAGACACCTTCACATAAAAGTGGCTTGTTCGTTCCCCATGTAAAACATTGCTCCCTGTAAAGTTCACACTAACACTACCTAAATGGTAGTGTTAGAGTGGTATAAAGAGTACAAAAACTGGACATATCCTTAATGGAGTCATATTGTCTTTACACATAAGATTCATTTTAATGCCACAAGTAATTCTCAACGCAGTTGACTTGGAGTGAACTCAGGATATAGTTTCATCCCAGTAACATCATGGAAAAAGATCATTACATTGTCACCAGGGAAAGCAATATGCTGAACAGATAGGCTGAGATCCATCTTATTGTCAATAATTACATAAATAGATATCGCTATTGTAAGCAGGTGACCTTTCTCATGTGCATCCACTTCAAGGAGCTATTGCTCTGGTTTGTAACTTAACAGTTATTTTTACACAAAAGAGATACTTAGACAAGAACCTACAATTTAAAGTAGATTCTAAACCACTATAAGCACCCAAATCCAAGATTGGATTCAAAACCAAATTGTTTAACCAAAAGTCAGAGCACCAACCATTTGGCTGCCAGCTCAGCTCAAGGTGCCATAGGAGCAGCCTACGTTTTTAAAGATAACTACACTAGACTCCAGCTATTCAATAGCTACTGAAAAGAAAATATATCACTCAAATTAATTCGCCATCATCTCTCATGTGATTTAAATCTCACAGAACATGTGTGGGATACTTTAAGGAGATGATCTGAAACATGATCACATAATCTATTGACTGAAATGGATACCAATCGAGGAATTTGCCCTCTAACCTCAAGAACTGGTAGACACACTGGAGTTGAATAAGGAGAGACTGTGCAAAAAAACCATTGCATATCTCATGCTAAGGAAAATTTTTTTCTTTGTCTTGGATAATGTGTAATGATATTATTGGGATAAATTTGGATGTTTTTCTTGTTGGATAAGGTATGTGATTACCAATTTTGTCTTGAGCTGCCTCAAACCAGTTATATCTGTCTAGAGGTAGTTCGATTAATCGACATTGACAATAATTTACTTATTTGACTGATTTTATTATATTAGTAGCTCAGGTGTAAGCCTTACAATGTCAGAGCTTTTTGGTTACGATTTTGAGTTTCATGTAATATGTGTAATTTTGTTTGTTCAAAAATGCATATTACTCAAAGGGAGCATTCTAAAAAAATCTCTCTTGATGAACATTCTTCTGTGAATGTGAGAAATATAGCTACTGCAATTGGCAATGGCACATGAAGTATTTCAAGAATTTTAAGAACATTTCAAGATTTCAGATTTTTCCAAAAAGTTAAGAATAATATTGGTGCAAATGTAAAACTACACCAAAAACTGATAAAATCCAATAAGAAATAGCAAAATAAATCCAAGCAGACTTTTGAAGAGATTTATTAAATTATGATGTAGAAGTAAAAACCTCATCTGTAGGGAAAAGGCTTTTAGAAGTTCTCAGTATGGCAATAAGACTAATGGAAAAGCAATTTCTAACTCAAAAAATGATGGAAAATGTTTAACATAGACCAAAAATACCAATCAATAAATGTTAATGAAAGGGAAAAGGTAATTTTGAGTGATGAAACACATTTATTAGTGCAAGGATACAAATCAAGTGTAATTAGATTAAGTAAAGATGAATCAAATACATACAGATCATATTTAGCAGACTAAAACACTCTTCAAAATAGCTTTTTTTACAACAAATGACATTGGAAGATTAGTTCTCCTTAAAGGCATTATGAATTCTATCAAATGCATAGAAATATTACACAAGATTGTTTCATTAATGAAAGTATTTGATGGAACATCTCAACATGACAACTTTTTGTCCCAATTGGAAGCTGATCGAGACTTTTATCAAGAAAATAAAAATGCTTCATTGACCTATATTACATTGAAAAATTATAATAGAGAATTGTTTATATAGGATGAATTGTATGAAAACAGAACAAATGATAAAATGCTTTAAAGTACGAATGCATGATGAAGTCAAGAACATGTGCACTACTCTAATGGAGTCAATGGCAAAATGCATTGATGATGCCATTTTCGCTAAAACACAACAGGCTTCATACTAACAGATTTATCACCCTACATAATTAGAAGCTAACATTTAAGAAAAAATCATTTTTTCCATTTTTCCAAATTATTTTGCATGGCATAGAATAAATATTTGAGGGAAATATGAAAGTTTTCTGAATTACAGTTTGGTATTCAGCCACATTATGGTCACTTACAAGGTCCACTTCAAATGGGATGTAATTTAAACTAGATTCTGAAGGACTATGAATAACCAAGAACACAGTATATTGGTTTGTTTGGTCAATGTATAATTCAAGGGTCATTTTTTGTATGGGATAAAATCGACTATAACCTATATTTTAAAATGGATTTCATGTCACTTTAAATATCAGGAGGTTGGAATATAACCCACAAACTGTTGATATGAGGCCAGATTGCTAAGCATTTATCTGAAAGCTAGACATGGCCAAAATGGGAGTCTTAATATGAACAGCTGAAATTGAGAACATTCAACTACCACTTCAGCTTAGTAGTTAGTAGCAATAGGATATTTATTCCCAATTCACTTGGAGGATTATTGAGATAGAAATGAATAAAAAAATATTCTCTGCCCATCACTCACAAGTCTCACACATTCTACAGCCAAAGGGCTAAATTTGCACCTATATTACTGAACAATGAAAATGAAAAAGTTTATAAAATTCTTTAATAGTAATTTTGTAATTTGTCTGAATTGTAATCATAGATTTATGAATTTACAGATTTTATACCTTTTCCTTTTAATTTAATGTAAAAATTCAAAGTTGAAAAGTAAAAGTTTTTGAAATCATTTATAACGTACATGATACAGTATAAAATACTTATATACATATAAATATAAAATACATATATATATGTGTGCATATATATATATATATATATATATATATATATATATATATATATATATATATATATATATATATATATATATATATATATATATTCAGGGTTAGCAAGAAATAAGTTTCCCACTTCAGAGGGCTGTAGAATATGTTCTATTTGTCCAAATGAGATAAAATTTGAACTACAAATAATTCAAATGATGCGCTTGACATTTAATAAAAAAAACAGTACAAAATTTCGCCAATAGATGGCGCTGTAATACACATAAAAACCTTTGATATGCTTTATAAATGTTAAATAATAATAATAAAAAAGTAACATTACAACTGTTCAATATGCCCCCTTCATTTTTAACAATGTGCTCTAATTGCAGAACCATATTTTCGACAGCAGACCGGAGTGAGTCTGTCGGAATATCAAGGATTTTGCGCCGAATGCTGTCCTTCAGATCTGGTACAAATGCTGGCCTTTCACGGTAGACATTGTCCTTCAAAAAACCCCACAACCAAAAGTCACAGGGGTGATATCCGGTAAACGAGGAGGCTATGCCATAGGGAAATGACGGCTGATAACCCATGCCTCAGTAAAATGCTGTGTTAGCAGTTGCTTTACACGATGATCAATATGAGGAGGTGCGCCATCCTTGATGAAAATGATGTCTTGAAAGCATCCACGCTGATGAAGTTGTGGGATTACAAAATTCCTCAGAATATCTTGGTACCATTGTCCTGTGATCGAACAGGTTTTGATTCCATTTGCAGTTATCTCTACAAAAAAATACGGCCAAATCACAAAAGTAGATGTAAACCCACACCATACTGTAACTTTTTTAGGATGCAAGGGGTTTTTCTGGATAGCGCGAGGGTTTTCTGCTGCCCAAATTTGACAATTGTGGGTGTTGACTTGCCCATTAAGTTGAAAGTGGGCTTCACCAGTCCACAGAATATTCCATGGTCAAGTGACGTAAGCCACCATTCAAGCAATGAACTGAAGTGCAAAAGTTATACGAACCTCTGAGTCCCCGTCTTGCAACAAGTGCAGAGGCTTGATTTTGTTGGGATAAAAATGCAAAATCCACCGTAAGACTTTTCGTACAGTGGAATACGGCATATCCAATACACGGGAAACAACTGGCACACTCACATTACCATCCAGCAATTGACTGCTGGCTTCAAGGACCGCGGTAGCCACATTTTCGACGCTAGAAGACTGGATTGGTTTTCGTCCTCTACCGGGAAGAATTGCAAGTTGTCCAGTTCTTTCAAATTTCTGCATCATTTTGCATAACACACATAGAGACATTGGACCTCTTCGTATCTGCTTCATACGGCGAAATTCTTTTACAGCTGCAACGGAGTTCTGCTGGTTCTGGTAGAACAATTTTACAAGTAGTGCTTTTTCTTGGAAAGAAGGCATGATGTGCAGAGAAGTAACTAATGCTCGTTCAGAATCCACCTTCTTTTTACCCAAAGATAATGCTAATAGGCATGCGCTGTAAAGCAAATGACTTTTCATATTTTCAGTATATGCAAATAAGTACCATTAGTATTACAGCGCCATCTTTTGGCGAAATTATGTACTATTTGTTTTTTCAATAAATGTCAAGCGCATTATTTGATTTATCTGTAGTTCAAATTTTATCTCATTTGGACAAATAGAACGTATTCTACAGCCCTCTGAAGTGGGAAACTTATTTCTTGCTAACCCTGTATATATATATATATATATATATATATATATACATACATATATATATATATATATATATATATATATATATACATATATATATATATATATATATATATACATATATATATATATATATATATATATATATATATATATATATATATATATATATATATATATATATATATATATATATATATATATATATATATATATATATATATATACATATATATATATATATATATATATATATATATATATATATATATATATATATATATATATATATATATATATATATATATATATAAAACTTAGTAATGTGTACAGCAATGAACCATTATATTAAGACCATCCTGTTAATAAAATGTAGCACCATTTTTAGCCTTCAAAATTGACAGCACCCAGTGTGGCAGACTACACAAGGAGCTAATAGGTATTCAAGTATCTGTGTTACTAAATGCTCAAATTTGCTGATCATGCAGTTCTAGCACATTGCAAGGAATTAGCTAGGCTGTACAAATCTGGCTTGTTAGGTGGACCACAAAAGCTCTATTGGATCAATATCAAGTAAATTTGGAGGCCAAGATATGACTGGAATGTACCAACCACTCCCTAACAATTTGACCCATATGACATATTGCATTATCATGTTGGAAAACACTATCCTTAGGCAGAAATATTATTATCATGAATGGATGAACCTCTGGCCTGCAGTAATGTTCATAAGTCATTTGCAGATACAACTGGGGATGATGTGCCATCAGTGCAAGGACATGCTTTGGCCTCATCCTCCAAAGGACCAAACATAACAATGTATGCTATACAATGTTCTGGGAAACTGTCTAAGTCATAACTTTTGTAGCCAGTGATGATGATAGCTGGAAAAGCTCTTTCATCAAGCCAAACAATGCATAGCAATCTCTACTCTCCTCTCGAATTAATATAAAATTAACAACACACTGCTGGCCGACAACTTGATATTTTACCATCCATACATCACTTTCAATATGTGCTCACAACTACACATGAACAGACAACTAAAAATTACTGTTTCTGATATTGATGATCTCATTTAGCAAACCAGAGTGATTTGACTTCTACTGAAGTCTAACAAATCAGCTTCTTTTCCATTATGTTTCTAATTGTGCTATATTTGGAAAAACAATGCATAGACGCTTCATACACTCCAACATCCCAAATAAACTTCACAAGCACAGTGATTTTGTTATTGGAGGAGCTCATTCTTATAGATGGAGAATAGTCATAATGTAATGGCTCTTCAGTGTATATAGGTAGATAGATGTAATGCAAATATTGATTTTGTATTTAATAAAAATTTCTCATTAATGAAGATAATTTCTGCTTTTTATCTCTAAGACATGAAATTCAATGTTAAGTTATAAATGATCTTTAGTTGCAGAGTTTCTTAGCAGTTACTTACACCTAATTTTACAACTAGAAGCATCACTAATGGTGAGAGAATCACATGAAATAATAGACAAAAAGTGAGTATATTTCAGAAAAAAATTTGAAACTGAAAGAAAACAAGAAAACATTTTATGCCTAATTCCGATTTAATAATTAAATTCATCAATTTTCTTTGTAAAAAGTATTTTGCACTTTGTACCGCAACATAAAAAAATTAAATCATAAGAATTCATATCAGTACTTTCTTTATATACACATTTTTTTCATGCAATAAATGCTGCTTTTTTTTCAATAATTTATATAATTTTTTTTCTAGCATACACAATTTAATTTAAATATTTTTGTTTCTAGTCAAAATTTTGAAAAAACAAAACTACTTACTAAAAAAAAGACTCCAATTTGAAAAATTCTTTAAATATTTTACAATTTCATCTGAATTTTATACTATTAAAATTATGAACTAATGACAGTCATTAATTAGAGTAGACTTGAATGTGTTCACAATATATTAGAAATATTAGAATATAGACATCAATAAAAACTCGCTATACTTCTAACTGAAAAGTTCTTTTAAATTAATAAATAAAGAATTAACTATAATTTGTTATTATTACTAGAAATTTGCAGCAATATTTACACCCTGAGTAAAATCTTTAAGGCCAGTAAAAATTTTTAAGAAAATGTAAAATGAAATTAAAGGTATTCAAATAATATTAATTATTAAAGTTCAGTGATAAGAAATAAATGCCATAAGCATAATTTCTAAATACATAATAATGAGAAACATGTGGTTATTTACAAAGTTAGTATTTCTGCCTGAGTAAAAACTTAAAACCATCAGTCTTTTAAAAATAAATATAATATAATCAAGTAATTACCATTGCAACTACTAGCTTATGGCAACACTGCAATTTTCATATTTGTCATATGTTTCTTCAAAGTATTGGTGATCTTTGTGAAGATGGCAAAGAGTAAGAAGTTAACTGATCGTGAAAGAGGACAGGTAGAAGCTTTGTCTTCATCAGGAATGAGTAGTCGTGCTATGGCAATAAAGATAGGAAGATCAAAAACTATAGTCAAAGATTTTTTTAAATTGAAAGACAATTATGATAAAAAGAATACTGGGGGAGGACCTAAAGCTTTGTCCTCACGTGATGAAAGAAGAGTTTGCAAACTTGCATCTACTGGAAAGTACTCAAGAATGAAACTGATTCCAACGGCAGGTTTTAAAGTTTGTCAAAAAACGATTTATAACACAATTAGAAGGTCTGCAAGGTACACTTATACAGCAAAATTGACTAAGCCTCAGTTACTGCAGAGACACAAAATAGAGTGTTTGAACTTTGCCCAGAAAGTCATGACCTGAGACAACCAATGGATATAAATGGAATTCGGGTGGACCAGATGGCTGTAATTTCTACTGGCATGATATAAAAAATGAAAAAGAAATATTTTCCAAGCACCAATTAGGTGGAGGGTCTGTCATGACTTAGGGCTGTTTTGCTTACAATGGTGTGAGCTCAATTGCATTCATTTCAGGTAGAATGAATTCACAAGGATACCGAAATCTTCTAACAAATAATCTTTTGCCAAATGCTGAATGTCTTGCTGGAGAAAATTGGAAATATCAGCAACAAAATGCATCGATCCATTTGAGTAACAGCACAAAAAATTGGTTCCAAGTCAACAATGTTGAAACTGTGAAATGGCCAGCAAGATCACCTGACCTCAACCCAATCGAGAACCTTTGGAGTGACTTAGCAAGAAGAGTTATAGCAAATGGGAGACATTTTACATCAACAACAGAGCTGAATCTACTATCGAAGATGAATGGTATAAAACCGACCCCATCCCTAGTCAAAAACTCGTTTCATCCATGAAAACGAGAATATTTTAAGTAATTTGAAGAAATGGCCCCTACACAACCTTCTAATAATTTTTTCTAATATGTGATTTTCTATGTTGGCCTTAAAGTTTTTATTCAGGCTCAAATATTCATCTGTTTCTTCTGTAATATTTTCTAATAATAAATTATTTGCAAATTAATTTCTCTACTTTTTTTACTTTAATTTAAGCTTAATAATTATCAATAAAATGGTATTTTAATTCCTTAGTATAAATGTTTCCATTTTCTCAAAAATGTCTACTGGCCATTTTTGAAGCTTTTACTCAGACTGTATAAATATGCTGTTATTATGTTTGTAGGTTACAGTAAAAGAATCGAATAATCTCAAAATTTTTATCTATTCATTCATAAAGTCAAATTCAATCAAAAATTTAAAATATTGACTACTAAGCAAAACACTTATTGAGTTCTAAACAGCAATCGATAAAATTACCGCATTTAAAAAATGTTCATCAAAATTTTTTGGAATAAATTTGTGATATCAGCTTGCATTTTAGTTTGTATTAAAATATTCAAGCTGTTTTGTTTCACTTATATGTTTAAAACCAAATTTGCACTACCAAATAACACATTACTTTTAAAGAGAAAAAGAATTGCTGTTAGAATTTCCAAAATCGGAAAATATTGAAGTTTAATTAACATAATTATTGAAGAATTCCTAAAAACAAATTGAAGTTAGCTGGATGAAATACATTTATGAACAGAAGATACTGAATTGTAACAATGAAATACTCTTGTCAATCTTTCACATGCTAGAAAGATTCACTAGCAGGGTTTGCACAGATCTCAAAGAATGAAATTCCAGGAGTTTTAAGGAGCTTTCCAGGAGTAAAATCAAAAATTTCCAGGAGATATCAACATTCAAGTTAAATAATTTTTTTTATTTTAAAAATTGTTTTTAACTAAATATACATATAATTATGAATGTGCAATATTTTTCAATTATATTTGTAAATAATAGAAAAAAATTATTGCAAAATTTAATATTTTTTATTTAAGTTTGAATTATATTTAATGATTACTTCAAAAGAATTCAATGAATTTACAGTTATAAGAGAAAAATTTTTATTTAAATAATCAATATTCTTTACATTACTGAATAGTACATTTTATAAAATTATTATTATTTAAAGTTTTTAAACATCTTCAAAAGTTTCCTATATACTAATCTATATACTTTTCAAATATACTTACGCAAAACAAATACAACTATTAGATAACATTTACAGGATGATTTTTATTCCCATTATTATTTAATAAAAACTATTTTTAATTTTTCTCCTGTTTAATTTCAAACACTTTTAAAACTATACAATTTCACATCTACATTCAAGGATTTTCTATTTCTTTAATCATTCCGTAGATTTTAATATTTCCTGGTTATTTATATATACAAAATAGTGCTGTTAGAAAAGGAAAATTTTCTATCGCTAAGACTTTCAGTTTCAATTATAATTATTAATACTGAGTAATAAGTGTTGATTCTCAGAAGCACCACGGTGACAAATGTTTGATTTTCCAGTTATTGTCAATGTGAAAGTTCTTTCAGTTTCCTCAGCAATTCCTATTATAGATTTTTCAAGTTCATATAGGTTATCTTCCAAACGTCAAATCATCAATTTCTTCAAGAAGTGTTTTTTGCTTTATTTTTGTTATCGGCAGTTTTTTTTTTTTCAGTTTTAATTCATCTAAATATATTTTATACATTTGCTTGGCACCAGCAGCAATATTAATTAGATCTTTGTTAATTATTATATTACTGACATCTTCTATGTTTCGGACGTGATCATCAATGTAGTTAAGCAAAGCCACAATTGATCGATTATTTAAATTTTCTACCATCAAATTTTTGTCCACAGAAAACACACATTCATCAGATGTTTGACCATGAGAGGGTTGTAAAACCAAATTAATTACTTTACATAAGTGACAATAAATTTCTAAGAGTAAGTTAACCTAAAAAGTATCAATTCTATCTTTAATAGGATCAAATTTCTCATCAATAAAATCTTCAAAACTTACAGTTGATTGTAGAGATTTAAACTCCTTTACAAAATTATGAAATTATTTTAAAACAGATTAACATTCAGAAGTATTTATTTTAGACATATTAGACTAGCAGTGAACAAGGAAGATTAGAGAACTGTATACACTATTAAAAAAAACAGAAACAAATAGAAAAGAATCCATTAAAATCACGCTTCTGATTGCACCACAGGACAATCTTACTGGTGACTACTTCACACACATAAATCTAATCAGTACACCCAGTTGAGACTGAAGTGGATTATCATAAAACTATTGCAGCTGAACATAATCTTTATTTTAATCAACAGATATGAATACAACATCCATTGTACCACCATCTGGTCATAACATTAAGAAATAATACTCAATCTGATTTGCAAACAATTTCATTGAAAATTTTAAAATAAAAAACTTAAAAAAATTATTATATTTTCCAACAAAACAGAAATGTATCAAGATAAGTAAAAATTTCAGGAGTAGTTCACAATTTTAAAGTAGTCAAGTTGAAATTTCATGAGTTTCAAGGGTTCTTGAAACAATTTTTCAAATTCCAGGAGTTTTAAGGAGTTTCAAGGAAGAGTATGAGTCCTGTATTAGATAAGCCCATTCATTTGCCATTATATGTAATAAAAAATGTTTTTTATTGATTTTTAACTGGTATTAGGGGCTTGTTCTATAGATATGTTAATTTCTTCATTTTGTTCTTAATGTTTTTGAGCTAGTATTTCACATAAAATGAAATGGACCAAGAATTTCTATGCAAAATACTTACATATTGGAATAATATTTATATTAGCTAAATAACAGAAATTCATTTATGATAAAAGATACTTCTAACTTTATTTCATAAATTCAAAGAGATAATAAAGTAAAGATGATACATTTAATAGTACGGTTTTCAAGTCAGATAATAAATGAGTTAGTTATAATGCTCTAGATAAAAAAATTTTATTTTTCATTTATTCTTATGGTGCCATTTCAAAGAGGTAAAAAAATTTACAATTTAAAAACAATATAATTAATAATCTTGTTTACTTAAGTAGTTTGATTTATAATTTCTCTTAAAATGAACAATAATAATCATTCTACAAATGTCCTTTCTTTCAACATTTTGAAAGAAATGAAAATTTAAAAAAATTGTAAACTTTTATTTTAAATAAAAAGTTCAAAAACAAAATAGAAAAATAAAATATAGTTTTTTACACATGCTTATGAAATATTAAACTGAAAATTTAATAATTTCTAAATATATATTTAATTTTAACTCATTTTAAATCTAATTATTAAAACTTTAAATCTTTCACCAACAAACAATACTTAATATTATAAAATTTGTAAAATTTTAAACTTTTAATTTTAAAAATCAATATTAAAAACAGTACATCACCATGTCACCAAGAATAATTTTTTCAAATCTAAAACTCTGAAGATAAGATGGTAAACTTTCTCTGATACTGGGTTCCATCGTTTCTTTGAGCACGTCCTTCACATAGGTTCCAACATAAGGCCACATTTGTCTCAGAACCTAAGAGATTAATTTATAAATAAGTGAAAATAAATGCAAAATTTGAAACACATTAATAAAAAAAACTATAGCACACAGAAATAAGAAATATATATAATTTGCAGCTAATTTATAAAAGTTAAAGTACCTACATAATTATATGAAACATCATAAATAATACTGACAATTTGTAAAATTGATTCACATAAATTTACAATGGTAGGCAACCAATATTATGTTATTCATATTGATGTAACAAATCCCATGAGCAAATTTTGTACTTGTTACTCTCCACAAATTACAATGGAAATAAGTAAAACAAAAAAAATCTCTATTAAGAACCTTTAAGTGTATAATTTCTTTTCGAGAACTACATAGTGTTAATTCAAAACTTTGTTTTGTGAACACTTTTTAACAAAAATTTAAAAATTATAAAATTTTCTAGGCACTCTCATTAGTCACAAATAAGATTCAGAATTAAAAAAATTTACTAACGTGTTACTACTAAATTATTAATGGAAAATTTATTAACGTTACTAATGGAATATAATTATACTAAAAAACAACCCTAAAATATAAATAAAGATTGATATATTGCTTATATTTCACAATGAAAAAAAGAAAGAAAATAGTGATGAAATATTGAAGTTTATTACATTATCACTGACATCTTCATTTTTCTTCAAACTCCAAAAACTAAAATATCATGCAGTATATAGAAAAACTTTTCTTATCAAGATACTTGCATGGTAAAAATTTTAAGACCATAACCTTGTAAATACGGTATATTAATAATATTTACAAGATTATGGTTCTAAAAATTTTTTAGATATTGTAAATATCGATTTTTGGGTCAAAAAAATTGTAAATATTGACTTTTGGGTAATGAATATATCTAATGTTTGTTAGAAAATAAACCTAAATTCCAGAGCTCAAAAATGTGATGTTTTGTTATTATATCAATTTTATATGGCAAAAGTGCATTTCAGTAATTATCTCTTGTAAAAATGTGAATTTTATGTAAATGAATGAATAAAGGCAAATTAAGTTTCATTATATTTTTTTTGTTCTAACTAATATATAGATTTAAGTAAAAAGGATAAAAAAAATTCATATTTAACTATCAGCACATCTATATTATAAAAATGCAAACACTAGAATTATCTTACAAGTAAAAACTTCAATTTCACATAGCAAATAAATATGAAATGAAATTTTTTCCTTTGAATTTATATTAGTATTACTGCTACCATTGAAAGAAATATTTTTGATCCTGTTTCAAAAAATTTAGAACATACATTTTTGGCGATCTATCATATAATTTTTACATTCATTAGATTTCAAGACTTCAAGACAAAAGAATTAAAATCAGTTTTAGATAATCAAGTATGACCCGTTTACATTAACAACGGACATTCGTAATTATAGTTTCTTTAAAATTAGGTGCATAAATACAAATTGTAATTGATTTTGCATTAATTTAATTGATTTGGTAAAAAATTTGTTATACTTATATCAAATTGTTAATATCCAAGATTTCATTTCATTGTAATTACATAATTGCATTCTATTATCTAAAAATAAAAGCTAGATAGGACTATAATTTCACAACAAATTTTTATTCCAATATGTATATGACTGAAACTGCACTTATAAGAGGCCTTACTTATATTGATGGACAGAAATCTTAAATTGAGTGCACCAAGTGCACTTCTGCATAGGCTTCCCCTAAACATCTCCTCCACTGTGTAGGGCTTTTGCATGAGGACTTTATCACTTCACCTCTTATTGTTTATAACTTTTTGAGGGTTCCTGATCTCCTGGATCCTTAGCAGACGCATGAAACTTTTATAACAGATAAAATATTCTAAGTGAATGTGACTTGATCCCCATAATTTCCTGTTTTTAGGGGTGTTTTGTTATTTAGAATTCCATCAAGGTTTACAGTGTAGATGTGGTCTTGAGGAGCTAATTGGAATAGTTGTTTCTGCGGTATTTCTGATTGTTTTAGTAACTTTATGAATTGCTTCATCAATATCTCCATCTTAATAACTAAAACTATAACGACTGCCAATAAAATAAGTAAATACCAATCTGCTTTCTTCTTCTTCTATTGACATGATAACACCTGATGAGCAAAGGTCTTCCCAAGAACTCTCTTTCAATCTGATTTATTTTTTGCAAGTAATCTCCAATTAATTACACTTAGGATTTCAAAATCGCCCTCTGCATAGCCCTTCTGTCTCAACCTGTGCCTATCGCATTTTCTAGTTCCCAAAAGCTTATGATTGAAAATTTTAAATGTTAATGATAAAGGGTCCATTCTGCATATGTGGTCTGCAAATTTCATGTCCCTTATTTTAATGCATTTGATGATATCTATATCTTTAAATTATTTGTACAATTCAAAATTACGTCAGCATCTTCAGACTTCATTTTCAATAACAGCACAAATATTTTTCTCAGAACTTTTCGTTCAAAGATAGTTAGCTCTTCTGCCAGGGATTTAGTAAACATACAAGTCTGAGATCCATAGATGAACACAGTTCTCATAAGTACTTTGTGTGTGTGTTTCCTCAGATTAAATTAGATTTTAAAAATTACGCAAGGGGCGTCGATCAGCTGCCAAAATTCTTTTAATCTCAATGACCACATAGTTTTGAGCATTGATGTTTGAGCCTAAATATAAAACATTACCCACTTTAAATTTATGATCCTCAGCCTCTAAAAACTTAAAAGTCACTGGATCTTTAATAATTGGCATGTATTTAGTCTCATCTTAATTAATATGAAGATGGATTTTTTTGTTGATTTTTTAAAGACAAAACATGCATTTAGCATAATATTCCTAGTATGTGCAATGATCACGATATCAACAGCATAAGCAAGGAGTTGCAGATTTGGTAAATATGATATTTCTGGTGTTGATGCCCGAGTTGCAAACTGTCCATTTCAAGGCAAGATAAAAAAGCAGGTATTAAGAGCATCTCCCTTTTTCACAACATTCTTTATTTAAAAATATTGTGAAACAGCCACATAATTTAAACAAGAAACCATGTTAACTAAAGTGGCTTTAATTAGCATTAAAAGTTTATTAGGGATGTTTAAATCAGCAAGAGTTACAATTAGAAATTTACAATCAGCACGATCATAAGCCATTTTTAAGTCAATAAATATACAATGTAATTCAATTCCAGCTCTTCAGAATTTCTAAGAATTTGGTGCAAATTGAAGATTTGCTCAGAGATAAGATGAAATTCTGTTAAAAAGGGTAATTGATAATATTTTATAAACAGAGTTCAACAAACTAATGCTTAGGTAATTGGAGCAACAAGTTGGGTCTTCTTTTTTAAAAACAGGGCATAAAATGCCATGAAAATAGCCTGATGATAGTTTTTCACAATTCCATGTGGGAAAAACGATATCATGTACGCTTTTGACTGTCAAATGTCTACAAAGCTTCAAAAGTTCAGCTGGTACATGATCAGAAACTGAAGCATTATTTAACTACAGTGATTTAAAAACCAACTCAACCTCTGTTACAGTAGGTAAAACCCCATGTATATTTGTTTGTCCCTGCAGAGGGTCACATTTTACACAAGTCAAATGGGGAGAATTAAGGAGGTTGCAAAAATATTCCACCCATCTATTAGAAATAGCATTAGTATCACTAAGGATTTCACCATCATTATTTCTGCAATAAGTAACTCTGTCCCTTTGACTATTGTTGATCAGCTTATAGAAAGCTCTGCCTTTATTGCTTCCTCTTAGATGCTCTTAGATATTAAGTAAATCATCATAAAAGTCACTTTTTTTGTTTTCCTTTTAAGTATTTTTGTTTTTAAGCCATCTTATAGTCTTGTAATTATCAATTGATCCCTTAGTTAATCTCTTACTATGCATATCACGATAGACTATTTTTTTTTGTTTTAGCTGCATATTTACATTTCTCATAAAACCAATCTTTTTTATTGGTCTTTTCACCAAAATCTAAAATTTCATTAGCATTAAGCAAAATATTTTCTTTCATGAAAAATCATTTATCTTCTACATTATTCACTATACCAAAATCAATAGTTAAAATTTTACAATCCAGTTTTTTTTTTTTTCAAATAAATTTCTAATTTTCACATCATTTAACTTACAATAGTTACATTTCTTTTTCACATTTCTTTTTAGTATTTTTGAAATTAGAAATTCTTGCACACAATCTAATCACAATAAGGTAATGATCAGAATCAACATTGGTACCTCGAAATGCCCTGACATCCAAAAGGTTAGAAAAATGCCACACATAAATAAAAGCAAGGTTGATTTGATTAAAAGTAGAATTTTCTGATGATCTCCATTTTCTCTTGCATGGAAACATTGTACTTCCCATGATCATATCATGTTCAGCAACAAAAACTATAAGTCTGATGTCATTATCACTGGTGCTTGAATGCAGACTGTGATTTTCAATGAAAGGTTTAAATTCATCCACTTTTCCTACTTTTGCAATCAAGCAACTTAAAATAAATTTAATATTGAGGACATTCATAGTTGAGTTCATCTAAGTTACTACAAAAATAATCCTTCTCTTGATCTTTTTCCTCAGTTGTCACATGGTCATAATTCACACTAAAATTGTGAAACAAGCCTTTAATCCTTAACCTAAATAATCTTGATGACACTGATTTAAAATCTAAAATAAAATGTTCTATTCTCCTATTAACAACAAAACCTGAGCTAAAAATAAGTTTATTAGGATTGTAGCTATAAAATACACTATAGTTTTTATTTTCCAAGATCCCCTCATCTATCCATCTCATTTTTTGAATTGCAATTACATTAATATTGCAAAAGTATATTAGCTCAACAAGGGCTTGGAAGGCTTTCCTTCTATAAAGAGATAAAATGCTCCAGCATCCAAATTTTAAGCCCTTAAATCGTTTCCTAAATAGTTTCCAATAGATCAGTCCAGTTTCATGTTCTTTACAGTTCGAGAGAAAAGGGTTTTATAGGTTGGAGTTGTCAACTCCATGCCCAACCTGGATATACCCCCCCAGGCATGGGTAGCTAAAACATCTCAAGATCAGCAAGCCCCTGAGGAAACCAATCTGCTATTTCCCTGATAAAACAAGTAGGCAAATATTGTTACATGGTACTACTTCCAGCTTGGAAGATGACAAGCGGAAAATTATTATAATGGGAATTATTTTATACAGTTAGATTCAACAATGGTAGAAGTAATAGAAAACAGAGGACTAAATCAAATGAATGAAACTTATTTAAAAAGAAATTTTTTCATCTATGTTTAGTAAATACAATTGTCTGACATAAGCTGTTCTATCATATGACTGATAGAATTAGTATTATCACTTTCTTACAAAGTACTATAACTATTAAGGTTACCAAGCAATAAAGATGAAGCAAAAAACTGCTAATTTAATGCATATTTCTTTTGGAAAATTACATCAGGTAGTAACAAATATAAGCTATAGACTATTATCAAAAATGTAGAATGAATTTTCACATCTACAACCAGTGGAATGGTACAGAATAGAAGAACAGTGCTTGGGAAAAACTATTTGATTTTAACATGCAAACACATCTAGACACTGTATTATTATAGGCACTATGTTTTAAAAAGCAACTCATGGAGCATGATATTAATTATAGATTTCAAGAAGGCACTGAGAAATAAGCACAAAATAATATTTAACATTTAATACGATTAAGTTTATATGCATGATTAGAATTTTTCTGCAGATTTATTTAAAATGAACAGTTAAAGGAAGAGAAGCAATGAGATGACATACTGATCACAAAAATAGAAAGTATGTAAATGCCCCATCACAACATGAGTTCTCCAACTGATAATCAATTAAGTGATAAATTCTTTCCTTGAAATAATAAATGAATTGGGTAGAAAGAGAAGAAAACTTTTTCAGAATTAAAAATATATCATATTAACTTTAATATAATTTTTATAAATTAGACTAAGAAAAATATTGCAACATCTATACACAGCTTCAAATAAGCTTTATCAACTGTTCCTTTTGAAATTTTGAAAATGTCAAATACCACTTTTATAAAAAAAAATATATATATCTTACTATTATTCTTTTGAAACCTTTCTACGCTAAAAATTTCTTAATCTCCAAAGTATTCTAGGGTGCAGAAATTTTACATGTCCAACAATTGATATGTAAACCTTTTAAAAATAAATCTCAAAAGAATCAATCCAAAATTTTTCACTTTGCTAATGAATTATTACAATAGGAGAGCATTTCAAGTTCATTATTAACAGTATTTTAAAAACTAAAAATTTTATTTGATGTGAAGCATTAAATGCTATTCATTTTGGAGAATGCAAAACTATTAAGTCAAATATTAGACTAAAATTATTCTAATGGATGTGAAGTTTAAGTTCCTTCCAGAGAAAATCTATACTTTGAACTATAGGGACAGATTTTGGTGACATATATATAACTAGAATCAAGTGAAATGTTTAAATTAAATTTCCATTTCTTTTACATGTTTACCAATTCTTAATCCATATCAAAAATATTATTAAT
The DNA here is from genome assembly GCA_037975125.1 of Latrodectus hesperus. Taxonomy (NCBI): domain Eukaryota; kingdom Metazoa; phylum Arthropoda; class Arachnida; order Araneae; family Theridiidae; genus Latrodectus; species Latrodectus hesperus. The sequence continues at coordinate 76,000,834 of CM075854.1, forward strand.
AAAACTGATTAGATCTTATATTGATAACAAATCACAATTTTTTAATAAGTCCGGTAATTCAGAAATCTGAATAAGTAAAATTTCAAAATATTAACGAAAGCAAATTTTTAATTAACTAGCTCAAATGCATTACACATATTTATCAATATTACATAAATTTCCCAATATTTATTTTTAAATATCCTCAAATTTAATATACAAAGCAAAGTTTAATTTATAGTTTCACCTATTTTATTACTATAGTAGAGAGATTAGACAAGAACACTAAAATCGTACTTATTTTCAACAAATTAAACAATTTAATCTATAGTTAAATGTGAGGAAATTTTAAATAATAAAATCATACAGTTAAATTATCTTCTGAATTTTAAAACTAAATTTTAAACTAAGAAAAGATAAAAAGATTAAGAAAAAAAGATTTAATTATAATAACTGTAAATTTCTGTTACTAATACCAAACCAAAGATTTTCTAAATGTTAGAAATATTTAGTTACAATATATCGAGAAGATTTTGCATTTCATTTTATAAATAAAAGAAATATATCCTGCAATTATATTCATGTAAAAAATTATAATTAAAAGCAGAATTTAAAAAAGTAGATACAAGTAAATAATAACAGAATAATAAAAAATATTTATTATAAAATGAACAATACACAATGCAGGTTGAGCTTATATTATGATTAATAAAATCGAGAACTTATTTTTAACATTATATAATAAATATTATTTTATAATATTGAAATTCCTTACAGGAGAAAAAAATAGCTAGCATAAAATATAAAGTATTATCCCCTTTCTATTATTAAATTAATATAAGCAAAGTATTAATAGCATCAAATTGTTTAAAAAAAATAATATATCCACTTGCCAATTTATATCATAATGCTAGAATGCTTCTTGTTAAGACAATTAGCAATTGTTAAGTTTAAATTAGATATTTTTTATGCATAAAATTATTAAGAATAAGACAAGTAAACAAGTGTATTAAACTAATAATTATGAAATAAGTTTTATAAATTTTGAAATGTCCCTTTTAATTTTGTACTTCTTTGCTTGCAAGTTGAACCATGTATAAAATGAATTCTTTTCTCAAAAGAAAAACAACAATTAAAATTATTTGGCACAGAAATTAACCAAACAAATTTAACTGAAAATAAGAATTTTTTAACTGATATTGATTAGTACAGTCTGTCACATTTGATACATACACTGAATTAAATTGCATTACAAAAACAAAGTTTCTTTTTAAACTTGAAATCCAATAATTGTTTTCCATATGATGATTTGCTTTAAACTAGTAAATTCAGGTCATCAACTAGATTATTTTGTGATCCTTAAAAAGTATAGTTAAATTTTACTTGCATAAAATAAAATAATGCAATATTACTAAACATTATTGCAATCAGCTATTTTATTATATTTTTTCAACAAAAAATAAATTCCAATCTTAACATTTTTAGTTTAATGTTTTATCCAAAATTGAGACTATCTTTATAAGTATTTAAAACATATTCCACTAATTTATTAATTAAAGATTTGTTTTATTCATACTTACACTAAAACAAAACTTTTGTTTCATAAGAAAAAACAAGTTTTTGAAGAATTGTATTTAATTTATTTAATCTGTATCTGGTTAACAATAAATACTTTTAATAACTTCAAATAATTAAATCTGTAAGTTGGGAATATTTGCATACAAATCTTCTAATATTAAATCACATATTTTTCCTGGAAGAAATTGTACAATACAAGGAAACTGAATAATTTTTGCTGTGCAGATCTGTTGAGATTAACTTCATTATAATATTTTAGACAATTAATTATCAGTGAGTGATTCCCACTACCAGGAGCTATAAATTTATCTTTTTAAAGTATGTAAGAAAAATAATTATATTTTCTTTATTGAAAATTAGGCACCAAATAACTCTGCAATATTTTTTAAAAAATCACTTAAGTGATAACAAATGAAACTGGATTGATTTTTAAAGCTGAGCGATAATATCAAAGAAAGATAGAGGCACAGAGGGGTTAACTCTCACATTTCACAAGCTCACTTTATTCTAACTTTCATATTAGGGATAATTTTCCTGATTGAATTAAACTTTTTTTCTCATTTATCAATTAAAATTTTGAAAGTCCTTCATTGCTTACTTGTCTGATATCACTAATAAAAACCCTTTAATTGAAACATAATATTTTGTGTATTGTAATTAATAATAAATCATAACTATTGATTTATATTTTTTAATAAATATTAATTTTAAACTTAAGTGAATTTAATTTAGTGATAACTAAGAAATCATATTCTCAAAATATAACAGAAATTATATAAAATTTTATATGCAGTTTATATTTAAAACATACTATATAATATACTTTAAAATACTCTGATGTATTGCAGTATTACAATTAAAATGTCTGCTTCCAATTTTAAATATATTATTTTTGCTATTAATGTATGTAATATTATATATATATATATATATATATATATATATATATATATATATATATATATATATATATATATATATATAATATGTATATAATATTATATAAATTATATAATATATATAACTTTGCTGCAGATTTGAGTATTACATTTTTAAAAAAGATTCAGTTAAAACATTTCTGATCAGAGCCTGTTTACTATTTTTACCCATTCATTATTTAAAAGATAAAAAATTCCTAGTTAATTTTCCCATTTATGACTGGCAACTTTGAGATTTTAAACAAAAGTTAAATTGAAAATTTACACAAGATTAGCTTTGAGGAGTTCAATTATAAAATTACATATTAATTGTGCAACAATAAAGCATTGTAAAAGAAAAAGAGTAAGATAAGTAAACATACCTTATTGACCCACTCTGCTCGTTCAGTTTCAGGAAAAAACACCTAAAACAAAATACAATTTTAAGAGAAATTAAAATAGTAGACAGAAAAGAATAATAAAAATATTATACACAGTATGATTTGGACATGATTATATTAAATTGCAAGTAGAGATACCATGAATTTCATTTTCCCAAATTCATTTACACATTCATAATTCAAAAATAAATTATACATGAAGAATGTTCAAAATATAGTTGCCTTCAGGAAAATACTTCCATTTACTCACTAAAAGTAATTAATATGCAGCTATGTTATAATATATATCTATCTTAAAGTTTTGCAACAAAACATTAAGCTGAATGCAAACAGAAAATGTTAAAAATAATTTTATATTAACAAAAATAACAGAAAACTATATATCACATGAAGTCTCAAAAATGTGATTCTTCACTATTGGAATTAAAATTTAGGAAATCTTGAACTAAATTAGAATCTATATTATTCAAATCTTACCATCACACACATTTTTTCACACAATACCTTTAAATGAAATATAATTTCAGCATATTTGAATCCTGATATTAATGAGGTATTTTCACACAACTCCAGTCAAGTTCTTCCTATTTTACAAACAATAGAATACTTTTATTTCTTTAAATGCATATAAACGCTGCATTGGTAGAAATATCCCATAGTTAAAAATTTAAGTTTTAAACATATAAACTGTGCCGCATTTATTCCAGAAATACTGTAATTATTTTCAATATTTTGTATATGAATGAACAAAATTATATATGCAGTTATCATTAAAAATAGAAAATGCATGACAATGTCAATTGTTTTTTTTTTTTTTTTTTTTTTTTTTACAAGTTATAAGTTCATTTTCAATTTCCAGAACTTATTCATAGTTGCAGCTGAGAAATTGGTGGAAGAACTAAAAAGTAGGAAAGAGGAAAAATGCATTTCATGAGTACAAATGGAAATGATATAGAGATACAATAACTAGAAAAGCCTCTCGTGTTGCTAGATATTGCGACATTTGCTCAAGAAATATATTCATGCAATCAGTGTTGGCAACTGTGAATGGAAATGTTTCTTTTGTATATGAATCTGATAATTTAAATATGTGTATTATAAATATAGCACAATTTTGTATTCTTTCCCATAGTAAGATCAAATGCAAGACAATAAAGATTGCTAGTAGGTAAGAAGTGATTAAACAAAATGAACAGAGACACAAGTTTACTATTGTTATCTTATATTTCTTATGATCTAGCAGAAGGCTAGACCAAGTCTACAAGACCATGAATCTTCAAAAAATCATAAGCAAGAGGACTGCTAAAAAGGTCAGTCTTATTTAAACTTGCTCAGGTCAGTATGCGATTAGGGGAGATTTGCAATGAGTCGCAGTTGGTACACTTTGGATAAGACTTTTGCCCCTGATAAAAAGTGGGGCCTGATGGGTCTACTTGCAAGCTTGAAAATGTTAAACTGAATGACTATCGCTGTTGATGGTAAGAGCACTGCTTGAAGTCTGACAATTATACCAGGGATGATTTGGAAGAGTTTTACATAGCTTTCGATTTGTAACTTTTATCTTGGAGCAGATCTCAAAGAAAGTCAAACAGAAAAGCATGCTATGGAAAGCATACGTGTACAAAGCCATTACTTGACATGCTACAGTTCACAGAATTATAAGTTCTGAATGAAAATCAGTTAGACTTACATCTCATACCCAGCAAATTCAAGAACTAACTGCAGATGATTTCTTGTTATACTTAATATGGCAGTTATTCCTATACAATTTATGCTTGACTACTACTCTTGGGACACAGAATAAAGCAAGCATATTTTTTATAACAATCCTGTTCATAAAACTTACCAGTCTGGAATATTTTCATGCCTAATAAATCTGCTAAATGAGTGATTTTACAAGTGTAATAAATCTCCAAGCATATCAATAAGAATTCTTTTTCAAAGTGTGAGTAAATAATTGATAAAAAAATGGAAGTTTTGCCAAAAGTACTGAAAATGTTCGACCACAAGCAGTCCATGTTGTTTGATACAAGTTTATTTCAAGCAAGACAAAAATAATCATATGGAAGTCATTCTTCAAGTCAATTTATTGACTAAAATAATCAACTTGCTCATCTCTAGATTTTTAATTTGCTAAATTAAGACATTTTCAAAAAATAAAAAATCTCACATTCATGACAGCATTCTGAAGAATGCCAAACATAATATGCTCCTTACTTTTAAATTTGAAATTTCAGTGGATACAAAAGTCTTATGTAGTATTGTAGTTCTTTTTGAAAGATATTACAAGTCTCTTTATTGCTGTGTGGTAGTTTTTTGAGCTCTTACCATAATTATTGCTCATTAAAAATCCCTTTATACTTTTGGAATTCTTATGTTTTGACAGTCTCATTAATACCATCAATATAGGTTTTTTAATGCCTTCACAATTTATGTACATTGTGGTCAAAAAATGCTCGATTCAGAATATAATGGCAATTTCAAATTAGTCCTTTAATCATTTTTTGCCTTCCTTTACATATTAACTTAAGAAGTTAATAAACAGGTATAATTTTGCAAATTTTTAAAATTTACTGAAAAAATTTCCTTTGTTTCATAACTTTATGTGAGATAACTGTAAAATCTTTTATGTAAAACGTTTTTCATACATTTTGTCATAATAAAAATTATTGTTCCAATTTTTGTGAAATTTGTCAAAAACTTTTGTTGCTAAATAAAATTTAAACATTTGTAGCAATTTTCAAAATGCAGCAATATTAAATAGGATATTCTTTTCAAATGATTAAGAAATCTTCCTTCAAAAATTATGTTTTTTTCAATATTTAAAAAAAATAGGTAGTTTTGGTAAAATATCAAAAATTATTTGAACTTAGTAAATTCTAATAAACAAATTTTGGCTCATTCTAAAAAAATTTCAAAATAATGAGAGTAAAAATGGTTTATTTTCAACAAACTTTAACTTAGTTCATTGTTTACAGAAATATAACTATATATAAACATCAAACTATATATAAACATATCTATAAACATCAATTACTTCACATTTTTGATAAAGGGATTTATGTTTATGTTATAACGCTATTAATATTATTAAATAATTCTTCCTCACAATAGTTTAATTGCAAATTTATTTAACTATTCATGCAACAGAAAATTCATTTTCAATGCATTTATTTCCTTTTATTAATCAATTTAGAAATTTTTTTTAAAATTGTAAACCATAATTGTTGTTGCTAATCTGAAACCCAGTCTAATGAAGTAAGATCAGATCAATGAATTTGCATACCTTCAAAAAGTTGAAGACAAAAGAAGTGGTAAAGAATAAATCTCTTCATAAGAAGACCAAAACTTTCAAATATGTTTTTAGCAGAAGCATGGTGAAACCATAATTGTAAATAAAACCTATGTCTAAAAATATAACAGGAACTACTGGTAATTCAAGTGCTCACTTTAATTAAAGTTTCTTTAATACAAATATACATGAAAATATATAAAAGTAACATTGTTTAATTTAAAATTAAAATATGTAAAAGGTAATATGTCTAGTGCATATCATTGTAATCTTTTCTAACAAAAAATGTTGTCTGTGTGACTTTTACTATTTGCATTAGTTACCAATTTTATTTATTTAACTTTTATAATGAAAAATTATCAATTAAATAAATTAGCTTAATTAAAAATTTTTGCAATATATTACTAAATTAAAATAGGAATCATACTAAAATAAATAATACAGACGTAAAAAGAAATATATATCTCAAATATATAAAATTATATATGTGTGATAAGCCTGTCTTAAAATATTTATTAAAGGCATTGTTTTATTTCAAGAAATTTAAAGAAAATTCCCTTTAAATGCTCGATTGTCAATTGCTGATCAAATTACGATGGGACATAAAAGTATCCGCCTTCAGTTTTCCTAAAAATGGAAATATGCTTAAGAAATAGATGGCTGTTTCATCAAGAAAATTCAAAAGAAACAAAAAATTCTAAAGTAAATCTTGTTTCATTTATTTTAAATGACTATAATTGAAATATTAGTGAAATACATTTTTTTTTAATTTAAAACACATGCTTGTGGCAGGGAAAAGAAATATTAAAGTTAAAGTTATTTCAGTTACACATAATTGTGTGTTTTTCCTCTTATAAAAATTCTCATTCAATAATTTACTTGGTTCTAATTTGAAAAACTTTCTATAGCTTTAACAATTACTAAAAATAATCTGCATTTAATTAATCAAGTTAATTATTTTTTAGCCTTATATAATTATTGGAATATTAAGTTTTACTATATTTATTAAGATAATTTTGTTACATTTGAATAATTATATAGTAAATTAATAATTAATTTAAGAATGAAATATTTGTGAATTTATTTATTTCCCATTTTTAACATGTGAAATAAATAATAGCACTAATTACTCAACATGCCTGAGAAAATAATATTTACATTCCAACTATGTAAAACTATAATATGAAATGGAAAAATTAATTAGAGAATAAGAGAGAGATATATATAATTTTAATGTCATGATGTACACACATAACTAAAATTAATAAAATAATTCAAAAATTCTGCCTCTTAAGTAATTTTAATTTAAAATTATCATTTTTTATCAATAAAAATAGTGACTATAAATATTGCTTGAACTTTATTAGAATGAAAATTATGATGAAATCAAAACAGTTCTTATAAGTGTCATATAAAGTACAACTAAATCTATGTATTTTAAATTAATCTTAATAATGTTTACTCTTTAGTTTTACAAATATCGATGGCTTGATATTCCAAACCCTAATGTTTAATTTGAAAATAAACTCAAATGATTTTAAAAAATATTCTCTCTCATTTATTAACTATTTTAACACACATAGCAGATAACTGTGTCAATTCTTTCTTGAAAAAATCATATGTGAAATATCATCTATTCATTTTATAAATGAAGTTGACGATAAGTGTGAAAATTATATTTTAATTAAAAATATACATAGGAGTGGTTTAAAATATTCTTGTGCTGATAAGATCACAAAATAATTCATTTTAATTATATTGTTGTTTCAAAACAGTTATCTTCTGAATTTGAAAAAGATTTTTTGAAGTGTAGCAATGTCACATCAAGAAACATTCGATTAGCTCAATGGCGAACCAGTGGCACGTTTGAAAATTTTGATGGCACGCACAAAAACAAAATATTTTTTATAAGTTATTTTTTCGTTAGAAATGAATTAAAAATTATTTTAATCTACTCTTAAATTATGATTTATGATATAAATTTGTAGTACTGAATACCTATCTTAGTGTGCTAACTAGAACTGTCAAATTATACATTTTATTATTAAAATATCGCATGAATTCTCTCAAAGTAAATAAAGTTGGCATTAGATAAAAATTTTTGCGTTTTGCCTTCTAATGTTACTGCATGTTGTTGCCGTCGCAGGGTTCGAATCAGATGACAGACTGCATTAGTCATTTTTAGTGAACTGTCGTCTTTGAAACTTCACACACACAGAAAGTGACTAGTTAAAAAATATAACCGTTAATTGTAAATAGATATAGTGTTATTTTTAGGTAAATATTTTTAAATATTATTTCATATTTTATATTCTGCATTCATTTGCAAGAACATATTGCGTCACGACTGAAGTTTTAACTTGTAGGTACCTTAAGGTATTATTAAACCTTATTATTAGGTATTAAAAAATACTAAACTTATAAATTATTTTACTTATTTTTGAACAATAAAATATTTTAATATTATGAGAAATAATTTTATCATTAAATCAGTGTAAAATATAGAAATTATTAAAATTACCTTGAATTAATATAATATTTATTTTTGTGTTTCTAATATTTTTAGTACTTTAATATGTGACAAAATATGTTCTAGCAAACGAATGCAGAATAAATTTTTTATTTTATAACAATATTATTAAAAAATATATTTTTTAGAATTTCTTATCATGGCTAGTTCAATGAAGAAATCGAAATTATCCGAAACATGTAGTAGCAGAGAATTTCAAGTTTGATGGACCGATAGATACGGTATAATAAAAAAAGAACAGTAAAGCAATTTTTTTTTTATATTCTAAAACTGTAGTCTGCAGAATATCTTCAGTAAAGCGGGATTATGAAATCAACCATAAATTTCTTCTTGATCGAAGTATAGAAGAGCAAAAGGAGTGTATATCACGTGACTTAAAAAATAAAAATGCTCAAACTACTTTTTTGATGAAATATATTGGAACTCAATCAAACATTACTGCTGGTAACTATCAAGTTTCAAAAACTATTGTTCAATATGCCAAACCTTTTAATGAAGGCAAATTTTTAAAGGATGCCTGGCTGCATTGTGCACCATAGTTATTCGATGATTTCGAAAACAAAGAAAACATTATCCAAAGAATTAAAGACATGCTAGGAATACAGTAAAAGGGAGAATTTCGGGTATGGCAAAATGTGTAAAATTTCAACAAAAAGTTCCTATTAAATCTTGCGATTTTATAACCATTTGCCTTGACGAGTCTACCGACGTAACAGGCTCTGCTCACTTAGTAATTTTTGTATGTTATTTTATTCAAAACAATATTAAATATCCGTTAATAGGTTTATTAACATTAACAACAAAAGGATTAGGCATTTGGAATACAGTTACATATGCACTGGAAAAAAGAGAACTGTCTTTCTAAAATTGTGCCAGTAACAACTGATGGTAACAGCAGCTTAACTGGACGGGAAAATGGATTTATAAATTTATTTAAAAAACGTATTGGACACACAATTCTTGATGTTCATTGCTTTATTCATTAACAAGCATTATGTGCCAAAACAGGTTTAAAAATGTTTGATGATATTTTGAGTTTTGTAACAAAATTAGTCAATTTTATATCAGCACGCGAGCACTAAATAAAAGAAAATTTCAAGAATTGTTATAAACAAAGTAAACTCGTCGTAAGTAGCTTACTTTTATATAATATTGTATGGTTGTTAAGCCGCGGAAATGTTTTACAAATATTTGCAGATTGTTTGGAGAAAATAATATTATTTCTAAATAATGAGAACATTATTGACCAATACAATCAATTGTTGGATGTAGAAGTTGTATTTTTTCTTTGATTTATATGCTCTCACTTAAATGAATTAAATATAAAACTACAAGATGTTAATAAAAGTCGTTATAATTTTTGACTTAATCAAAGCTTTCGAAGTCAAATTACAGATTTTTAATCGTGATATTCTTTCAAATTCATATAAATATTTTCCAAATACAAAAAAAAAATTTTTCTGAAAGTGAATGTCACGGAAAGCCAAATAAAGAGTCATTATCGAAGGAATTTTCAATGGTAATTCAATCCCTGATTCAGGAATTTTCTGCAAGATTTATGCAGTTTAAAGAATTTAAAGAAACTTTCAAATTTATTTTATATCCTGACACAATACCATTTGAAAAATTAAAATGGAATCAATGATTTAATATATGCCTATATATTCAACATTGATACAACAATTAATGTTAATAACAGAATAAATTATACATATATGTTTCTTAATTAAGTGATTATTATGAAAAACCTTAAAATGTAGAATTTTGTGATATTATAATGAATAAATTTATTTTGAATAAGAAGAAAAATGTAACTGCAATATATTTAAAACATGATCCTAATAATTTCATAAATTTTATTTTTTTCTATAAAAATTACTTAAAAATCTTATAAAACTACAAATAATGGCTAAAAATTTTAAAAATAATAAAAATGGAAATTTTGGGAGGAAAAAAAATGAAACAAAATATATAAAATTCTACAATAATTATTAAAAGCATTTTTAACTTAAGAATTACAAATTCAATAGTTAAAGTAATATTTTATTTATATTTCTTATTTTCTGATCATTTAGTTAAGAAAATTAAGAATTTTGTTTTGTTCAATTCTAACATTTTTATAAATGTACTATTAAAATAAAGATTTTTTTTTTTTTTACACATTTCATTATTTAATTAATAGCACAATGAGCTTATGAGTTTGTCTTTTTCTAAATCAAAAATGCTATCTTGGAAAATTTGTGTTCAGTTTTTATTTTATTTATTACAGTAATTTAATTTAGATCTTTTCAACACCAATGTTAAATTTTTCCAAACAATTATCAAAGACAGATTTATCAGATAATTATATAATTTTCAATTGTGCAATTCAAATAAATTGAACATTTGTAAGAATACATAGTACAAAGTGAATTATTTAGATTGTCATAAAGGAGGCAAAACAACTAGCCTCAGATGGATGACTCATCATAGCTGTGCTCAGGCTTTCTTTTTAGGGGGTGTTTGATCAGCATCCGAAGATCTATCACACAATACCTTAAGGATATTAAGTAATTACACTTCTTCTGTGGATATAAAACCAAAAGAAAAGTTAATTTTTGATCAAATATTGCTCCCAGAAATTTAAGGATTTCACTTTATTAATTACTCGTATAGTTGTTGATATGTTATTGGATCAACATGGAGGCTAGCAGCACTGCCAAAGTTTTTATTTGTTGACTTTCATACAGTCCAAATTTTCAGTCACTCTGAGGGGTTTCTTTCTCCCCTCTAAGGCTAATTAGACTGAGACCTACAGTTTAAGTGTCTTCTGAACCACTAAAAACATCTATAACTAAGGTGTGATTTAAGCACTTGACTAAGGTGTGATATGAACTGTTGAACAAAAAGTTAGAGTACTAACTGCCTAGATGTCAGCTCAGCTAATTACCTTCCTGCAGTTGGCATCAGCTAATATACAAATTATTGGAAGGAAATAGTGATTATACTGTGTACTTAAGTAAGTGACAGAAGGCAGACACATTAAAAACAAATTCCTGCTCTTCCTAATAGGAGAGAGGTGGCTTATGACAAAGAACTTTGCTCGTCACATTGCTTGTTTAGCATTGATTAGTTAATTTTAAGTTTTTTATCAATAAATATTCCCTGTTATCTGTTTGGTTGTGGAGATAATGTTATGCATAAATGTTTAATAAAATTTGATATATCTCCAGCCTGGTCATAAGTTGCTTAATTATTTTTTATCAGTCACTTTAAACCGCCAAGTCTTCAATGTCAGACTTTTAGCTTTCTATAGCATTTTAACTTCACTCTGCAGCATTTTGTATTTCTTTGTTAATACTGGAACATAGAAATGTGAAATAACCAACACAATTTAGAGTGGAAAGGAAATTATATAGCACTTAACATAAGAACTGGAAATCACACAAAACCCATACTTAGTTACAGTGTTTTTCATTATCATTAAAACAATAGTTATAACTTAGCTAAAATTCCTAATTTTCCATATTAAATGTTTTATAATATATAAAAATGCCAGTTTAACAAATGTTCTAAGCTTTTATAAAAATAAGTATTAATAACCTGATAAATTTAAATTACAAACTTAACATTCCCTACGAAAGGCTATTTCTGAGATACAATATGATAACACTGAAGAATTGACAAAAAATATTTAATTTCAGATTAGTTGATAATGAAACACTTCAATAAAATTATTAATAAAGTGTTTTTTTAAATTTTCTTAGAAAATGTAAAGGAAATAAACTAAAAAGCTAATGTTATAATATTGGAGAAAATACAAACAATGCATATAACAATAAGCAGAGTTTAAGGATGCAACTAAATATTTTTCTTCTGACTAGACAAATTTTTTAATATGACTTAAGGAAGGAAAAATATGTGATTGCTTAAAAAACATAATTAGAATAATCTGCTTAAAATTCATTAATATAAATTGATTATGATAAAAAAAATTCCATAAACTAAATTGAAAGTATAAAGTTTGCAGATTAGAGAAGCTACACTGATTGTGCAAAAATATAAATTTAATTAATGCTTACACTTGTTATGGAAACTATTAAATTTTATTTCATAAATCATAGCGAATTTATAAAAAGTTTTATAAAATGTTGCTAAAATACTGAGCATTTGTTGTCATCTCACAAATAGCATACTAGCAAAAATTTATTAAACTTTTTCACATAAAAGGACTAATTTGAGAGTTTAAAAATTTAAATAAATAATCATGATTCCAAACACTACAAATTCCCATGATCATGAATGCTAAACGATAGATATACCATGATCTTCCTATTACACTTATCACTAATTTTAAAGACAATAGAACCTAAATTAGAAATTACTCATAAAGAAAAAATTATGAACTTGCAAGTATATAAAACATCATGCTTCATATATTTTATTAGAATCTAGCACATATATGTAGGCAAAACTAAGAATTTAATAAAATTAATTATGTAACATGATTTAAATCACTATGTACTCCTACTATCATGAATGTTATAATCTCACTAGACTGATCACTAATTTAGAAGAAAGAGAATTTAAATCATCAGTTTGTATAAAAATACTAAGTTGAAAATTGAACAGTAAGAAATGACTCATTTTTGAGAAGTCTTTACAAATGCACAAAAGTTTTTCTTTTAAAAAAAAATTATTCTAGCCATCATCTTTTTAGACATGAGGTGTCTTGCAGTCCAGTACAATATTTAAATAGCTCCAGAAAACCAGAGGGCTCAAAAGTCTACACTTCAACGAATGTCAAAAAGAGGGGGCAACTAAAGAGATGTTTCCCAGTCATAGGTGAGGTGTCACAGAGCAAACAAATAGGCGAATTGGCCAGATTGATTTTATATAAATATGCCTGCAAATAGTCATGTACAGTAATAATTCTAAAACAAGTAACACCCTCTGTCCTAAGAAGGAGGGAAAGGTGAGAGCCCTGCTGACTATCCAGAAGGCGCACATATAAAAACCTAAGACTTTCCATCAGTCAAGTTCCTAAGAGCAAATATTGTCATGTCTGGTTTTGCTCCCAAGAAGTCTCCTAGCATTTCAAAGAAGGAACTGGATGGGAAGGTGGATGAAAAGCTAAAGCTTCCCTAGCCAAAAGGTCATCCCATTTATTCCTGTAAATGCCACAATGGTTTGGAATCTACTGGGGGACTTCTCTTTTAAAACAAAGAATAGAGTCAATAAGTTGTTTACTTTCAAACTCTAGTTCAGAGGGGTATAAATTATAATCAGATACGGCCTGGATTGCTAAATGCACAAAAGTAAACTAGTGCTTTATGCAACTATTAGTAGCCAAATCAGGAAGACTGTTTTGCCAACTATGTTGGGCTGGATATTTGTTCCAAAATCTTTCTGCGGGAATGTGGCAGTGTTGCAAGTTGAAATATTATTACTATTTATATATCCTAATCTTAAGCCTAAAAGGACATTCCCATGTGTTAAATATTTTTTTGCAAATTAAGATACTCATAACAATTTTATTATTATGAGTTAATTTATTTTGCTTATTGATTCCATATAATTATGAATTCTATTAACAATGAAAATATTAGTATAACTTAAGAATACTGAGATCCTAAATTCACTCAAAAAACTAACTAATCTACTTATGTTTAGCAATTCCATCCAAGTATAAAATTAAATACTTTGGATTACCATTTTGTAACCTGTGCTCAGTGAGTTTATCTTTTGAGGATTTACAAATGCACTATACTTTAAACCACTTAGAAAATATAGGTATTTGAGAAACATTCTTTCAATTCTGTTAAAATTACAAATCTTAAAAAAAAATTGAAGAGAACACTATTGCTTTTTTTGTACAAAGAATTTTCAAAAAATCATCTGATAATGCACTAGTGAAGTATTTTATTTGTCATCAAAGTGAGAATAAAAGAACCGTTAAGGATAGAAAAAGACGCGTGAAATGTGATGGTTCTAATAAAATTTCAAGAATAATCCAGCTACAATAAAAACAATTATTAGAGGTGTTAAAATTGATGTTGAAGCTCAAGCAACTCATTTTGGATATTTAAATTAAGTGGGTGCTTTTTTTAGTTAAAGAAGGAAAGCAAAACTTTGCAGTACAGATGGGTCAATGTATTCCAAAATCTATAAAATTTGGATTGTATATTCTTCAACTAGATTAGCTTACACAATTAAAAAGATTAGCATAATTTATGCAAAGATATTAAATTAGAAATATTCTTGATTAAAAAAATGATATTTGCCAGTTAATATCAAAGTTCGTAAAGTGATTAATGAACCTGGAAATTACATTTTAATTTATAAGTCTGACAGAAACAAACTCAAATGAAGATTTTATGCTTTGTATAATGAGTAATATTAAAAAAAATTTTTAGAATTGTATAGAAATGACTGTATAGATTCCAAATAGATCTTCTTAACCAATATGGATTACATTTGACTACCATTATAGTAAATGATATTAATAATGAAGGATTTTCAGAGGCAGTTCTTTATTCATCTAAGGAGAACCCTAAATTTTCTGAGATTTCCCTCCAATTAAAGAACAAATTTTGGTTAAACCTGCTCTGTTTATGTCAGATGATGTGCATGCTTTCCATAAGGGGGTGAAGGTCTCTGGCGATTCAAAATTTTGACTTCTTTGTAGATGACATGTTAGAAAAGTCATGAAAACAAATTTAAAATCTACGATAAAGGATGCTGATTTGAGAAATGAATTCAAAACAATTTGTTTAAAATAATTGAAGTTGATATTTTCAATAGTCTCATAAATCTTCTTTTGAGAAATATGAATTTGAAGAAAATGCCTAATTATAGTAGCATATTTCAAAAGTCGGTATACACAGAGTTTATCAGTGGGCTTATTATTATCATGTTCGATGTAAAATGTATACAGACATAAAGTTGGTAAGATGATATTGATATTTGAAGTATAAAGAAGCAACTAGGATTGTAAAGTGACTAGATCAATTATTTTCATTGCATTAAGTGTGATCATGAGAAAACTGGTAGGCAGATTAATACCACAAATTAACTCCTCATTTTGCCAACACACAAAAAAGGCATGAAAAGAATTTTTATAAGTCAAAAGAAAATTAAGCAAATGAAAGACATATTTTTTGTTGTTATATTGGATAAAAATTGCTGTTTGCCAGTTATTGCTAAATTTAATGATAATACTTGTAACACTGATACATATGATGTTAATTGTAAAAATCGTTAAATACACGCAGAACACCAAATATGAGAAATGTATACCTATAAGCATAAATATGTATACCATATAAGCATTAACTTTTGCATTTGTATTAATATTTATAAACATTAACATTTTGTTTGTGAAAAAAACCCTTAAGTTTTTGCCTTTAGGAGTTAAAGATTTAGATTCTTTACCAATGATTGACAATGTATGAAAAATGAAACATGCTGCTTTATCAACAATAATGAAAAGAAAAACAAAAAATAATAAAAGAAAATCGCCACTATAAGATTTAGCCATACTATAAGAAAACAACAAAAAGGTAAACAATTATCAACATTAGAAAGTGGTTATGCAGGTTTAAAAAACAAGCATGAGGCAATCTTAGTTTAAAAAATACTTTTCCCGCAAGTTGCATTAGTAGAGAGTTGACAACTACAGATATAAGTCCCCTTGCTCATTTTAAAATTACCAAAAATACCGAGTATTCTAATTATAAATTTTTATTATTAATAACTTTTGATAGGAATATTGGATTCTTTTTAAAAGATTTTGGAGCAATACTTTTCATTATTAAAGTAAATTATAATTAGCTCATTTTATTATTCTTGAGAAAATGTGGAATTGCATTTATTCAAAATATTTTTTCATTTGTATGCTATACTCTATTTTAATTATTTTATTTTTACTGACTTCATCAAAATATTTATATATTTTTTAACTTTATGTTTATTCAAGAATCATTTTAATTATGTATTATTTTAGAATTATTTCATTCAAAGAATTAGAATATTTTTTTATTTATTGGGACTGTAAATGTATTGCAAATTTTCCTAGTGTAGTAGCACATGAACTTGCTAAATTTTATTTATTAATATTTACCTTAACATAGTGAAAATTTGTGTTAGGTATCAACAATCTTTAAAAATAACTATGTAGTATTCTAGTTTTAACACTTTAGAACTAAAAATTTATAAAATTAAAGATATCTAAAAGTAGGCAATTCCTTTAAAAATTGTACACATTGGTTATTTTGCAAATGTAGGGTTCTTAGATATTATTTGCTGATATAATCTTTGAATTTTTCTACAAGGTCTGGAGGATTGATGAACTGTATGTGAAATTTTTAAATAGAAACAATTTTACTTACCTACTTTAAGATTAAAGAGTGTGAGTATGTATGTATGTATGTATATATATATATATATATACAGGGTGATCCAAAAGTCAGGACGAACTTTAAAAAGGAATAATTTGAAAACGAATCACGATACAAAGATGCGGTTTGCACCAAACGGATGGAAAAGAAACTGGGTTTTGTGTGTCAATGAAAAAAAAATAGTTCGGTTGGCGACCAACAGATGGCGCTATAGTGTTTTATTGCAACAAAAGATGATTTATAATGAAGCAATGATTAATGAAGTCAGATTAATTACAGTTAATTAGTACTTACTACAGTAAATGTTCAATGTGCTGTCCATCATACAGAAGTAAAGCTGTGAGACGAGTCACCACACCATTCACAGCACTTAGTAGCATTTCTTGCGTTATGGCAGACACATTTTGGCGGATGGCATCTTTCAGTGCCGCTAGTGATGCCGGTTGGTCACAGTACACTTTTGACTTCAAGAAGCCCCACATTCAAAAGTCACAGGGTGTGAGATCGGGAGATCTTGGAGGCCATGCGTGATTAAAGTAGTGACTGATAATGTGATCCTCCCCAAATGTTGAGCGTAGCAGGCGTAGCACAGGCAGAGCAATATGAGGTGGTGCTCCATCTTGCATAAAGGTGACTGTTTGGAGGGCCTGTCGCGCTTGCAGCTCAGGAATTATGCTGTTCTGTAACAGTGCTAGATATTGCCTGCCGGTGACAGAAACTGTTTGGAAACCTGTCTGTGTGACTACCACGAAAAAATATTAACCAATTATGAAATCAGCAGTGAAGCCACACCAGACTGTCACTTTAGGCTGTTGCAAGGGTACGTCAACAAAAGCATGTGGATTTTCTGTGGTCCACACTCGACAATTGTGGGTGTTAACAGCGCCAGAGAGTGTGAAATGTGCTTCATCTGTCCAAAGCACAGTGTGAAGCCAGTCGTGCAACTCTTCCATCTTATTGAAAACCAAATTCGCAAATTGTCGGCGAGAATCGAAGTAAGGAGGTTTTAGTTCTTTGTTATGTTGCAACTTGTAGGGATACCGTTGCAAAGTTACTCGCAGCGCTCTCCAGACACTTCCGTACGATACTCCTGTCTGCCTCGAAACTTCTCGAGCACTGCACTCCCCATGTGCAGCGACCGCCGACATGGCTTGCACCGTCTGCTCCACTGTCGTGGCAACAGCAGCTGCAGTTGAGGGACGTCCACTTCTTTGACGTGACGCCAAAGAACCTGTAGTTTCAAATTTTTTCACAATTTTGTTCAATCCAGAAGACGTTATTGGTCCTTTGCTATCTCGCATACCCTTCATATAGTGATATGCTCGCAATGAAGCAATGGCACTTTCCGAATTCTTATAAAACAGTTTAACTAAGAGGGTTTTCTCAACTATGGACAGCATTTCGATGCATACCAGCTTCGTCTACCATTACCTGCTGCAGTTGCTTCTTTTTATATCGTTTGTTGCTTTGCATAATCCTATATCAGAAATCCGACAGCGCCATCTGTTGGTCGCCAACAGAAGTATTTTTATTTTCATTGCCACACAAAACCTGGTTTCTTTTCCATCCGTTTGGTGCAAACCGCATCTTTGTATCGTGGTTCGTTTTCGAATTATTCATTTTTAAAGTTCGTTCTGACTTTTGGATCACCCTGTATATATATATATATATATATATATATATATATATATATATATTGGTACTTGTGTATTATCCTGTTGAATGCTTAAAATTTTAATCATATTTTCAAAATGTGAAGGAAAAATAGAGCAGTTAACTTAGAACTTCCTTACAGATAAAAACCTAAATTTATATGGCACTAAATTGATACATTTAATGACATATTTTTGGTGAAATGGTTGGCAGAACAATATTACATTTTCTACACCAAAAATTTTAATTCATCAAGTCTGAGTTGCAGGGTTTCAGTATCAAATATAAGAGAAACAAGAAAGCAAATAAATTGTCTATTATTGATGATATTGGCAATAACTACACCTCTGTCCAAGTATAGAGAAGTCAAGTTTCCAATTTGGTGATAGAAACATTTTAAGATCATTTTCATGGCAAATTTCTGCAAAAGCCTACTTTATGAGTGTGAAATGTGTATTTATGAGTGTGAATGTGATGTGAAATGTGTAAAACTTGTAGATTACTGTGTCAGAATGGATTCTTGCAATTTTATGATATGTGCAAACACATGAAATTTGTTTGGAATTATAGCAATGCTTGAAGCTTTTGCTAAGTTTTATTTTTTTACATTTATAATTGAAACATTTACATATGAACCTGTGATATAGAAAAAGATGCTTATTCATAGGAACCAGAGTGGCGATAAAATGTGCCAAACTGGTTTACTGCATCAGTGTTTTCTTGTGTTTGTATGATATAACTTGCATTTTATGACAAAATATGATTGTGTACATAAGCAAAATATTGTTTTGACCCTAGTAGCTCTTAAAGCCTTTGATTAGTGTATATATATAATTTGTTTTTATTTGATTGTAATTTAAGCTATTGATATGGATGATTCAATGTTTTGAAATTCTTTTGCAAGTTAAATTTAATATTAGTTTTCAGTGAATTTTTGATTTTAAATTTCTAAAGTAAAATTTATTTAAAAAGTTTACAAAATAAACTCATTTTCATATTGTTTTTATTATAATATTTGTGTGTAGCAAGTGATAAGTAATAAGTATGAATATTGATAAATTGTATTTGTGCACCTCGTGAAGTATATATGGCAATGTAATCATTCAGAGAACATTGCGTCAGAACTTTTGGAAGCAATAAAATCTATCATTTATCCAACCACTAGTGCCAATGATTCTGCAAGCAATTATTAGGGGATTATTTTATGTATCTAATTAATATTGATGTTGTATGCAATAGTTTGTCTTATATTAAGTATTGTTTATAAATATTTCATGTATATTTATTCAGATTTATTCAGAATGGTAATGTTGATTAATTAGAATTGTAGTTATGATAAAAATGTATGTTTACATTATAGATTTAGCTTTATTGGCCAGTTCAATATGGGTTATTGTTTGGTTCAATCTGAGGCTTGATTGCACTACGCAAAGTTTTTTTAAATAGGGCACCACTGCCCAGTTAATTAAAATAAGAGTATTTATAAGAAATGTTTATTATTTTCATCACTAATTCAATTTTACTATCTGGTTGTCACTGGTAGGCTGAGATGCTCAGTTAATATATATTTTTTATTACATAATCTTTGTGGAATTAGTAACTAGTTATTTGCTTTAATACTTCTGTAGCAAGCAATTATAATGAAATATTTGAAATTTTTTTTATTTGAAATTTAAAATAGTGCGAGATTGTTATATTCAAAGTTTAAACTTGAATATGATCATGGTTTTAAAAACTGGATATTGCACAAAGTGATGTAATTTAGGTTGGTGAAATAACTGCAGTGTTTGGAAATCATACCAAACTTGTACAGGGTCCTAGGATTTTACAGAAAAAGGAAGTTTTATTTTTGGACTGAATAACGTTTTTTTCATATTTGTGTGAAGTTGGTGTAAGGTATGGATGTTGATGAAGTGAATTTGGGCTTTCATTTTAATCTGGAGCATCAGCATTGTCCAATCAGTGCTGGATTCTTCTACAACTGATGTATAGATGACTACTTTTACATTTATGTGTCATACTGTTCACTCTCAGACAATAAAATAGAAATAATTAATTTTTAATTGTTTCTAAATTATCAAAAGAATCGAAAAACACTTTAAAAATAAATACACTATATATAATAGTAACAAGGTGTATTAATAACTGTATTATAAATCTAAATCAAAAATGTAAATAACATAAATTTAAATGAAAACTCGGGTTTCTAATTCAGCACGCAATGGTGCCCATTTTAAAGAAACATCTATTGCTATGCAATCTAGCACAGGAAAACAACCAAATTATAAATCTAAATCAATAATTTAAATTACATAGCTTTTTAAGAAAATTCTGGTTTCTTATTAACTATGCAATGGTGCCCACCTCATTTTGCATTTATATGAAATCACAAATTTTTATTAATCTGGAAGTTGTAGCCATTTAAAAAAAATTTCAGTGTATCCTCAATTTAAACATGACACAATAAAGCTAAATCTATTACATAAATAAAATTCACTTTCAGGAATACTCTAATCTTAATTAACCAGGCAGTGGCACCCACTTTAAAAAAACTTCAGTGCAGTGCAATCTAGCCCAGATTTAAAACCAACAATAAAGCTAAATTTATAATGTAAACATACATTCCTACAAAAACTAGAGTTACTAATTAACCAACCTTATCATTTTGAATAATTCTAAATACAAACATATGAATAAACAATACTTAATATATAACATAAAATATTATATACAACAGCAATAATAATTAAATACATAAAATAACACACCTAATCATTGTTTACAGAATCATTGACACCAGTCAGACAATAGACAGATTTTATGGTTCCAAAAAATCCTGCTACAATGTTCTCAGAATAATTGCATGGCCATATATACACAACGAGGAAAATTATAATTCAAAATAATAAAAATATTAGGAAAATAGATTTATTTTATAAATCTTTAAAATAAATTTTAGTTGAGAAACTTAAAATAAATTTTTCAATATTAGTTTGCAGGAACTTATTAACTTTCAAAAAATTCAAAATATAAACATGGTAGAATCCTATTTCTGCCCACCGCAAGACAACAGCAGGAAAAATTGCAACAAATATTTTTTACCAACCAAAACAATGCTATATCTCATGATTACAGGATTTGAAAAATATGATCTCAAACATTTCTTTTCATTAAGATGTTTTTGTGATTTTATAAATTTGGATATTGCAAGTTCAAATTATCGTGTACTTGTTTTTATTTGCATTTTTATGCCATTTCAATTAATTTTAGATTTTCAATATCGTAACTATAAGTATTTCTTATTATCTATGTAATTATATTATTTTATATAATTTTGAATTTTTCTTTTTACTACATTTCACATCAATGCAAAATGTCAAAAAAATCATTTTATATAACTAATGAGGATTTATATTATAAAATATCAGGAAGTGTGAAAAAACAATTACATTTATACATTACTCAATAAATAAAATATATTACTTTTTTAATATTTTGTTTTAATTAATCAAGCAATAAAACTAAATCAGTAATGTAAATAATATTGGATTCTTTGCAATATTTTCATCTATATTTAAATAGTAAGTGAAGCACACACCTTAAAAAAATCTTTTGCAATACATCTGGACTGAAGGAAAAAAATCAAGCAATAAAGTTAAAAGACTAATGAGAATAAAGTTTATAAATTCAGTTTTAAAAATCATTTTTATTTTCTCTGCTGCTTTAAAGTCTCAAATACAAAAATTTTACGTTTTCTAAATGTTTTCATGATTTAGAATTAATAATTTAAATAATAAAAGTACTTATTTTATTTCTTTTTCTTGACATTGCTACACTGACGTTCATAAATATATTTTAAACATCTTTTAAGATTTTACAATTGTGTCATCATTCACAGCATCTTGGACATTCATACGTGAAATTGAAATTAAATTTCATATACCATTAGCATTTAATAACGTGAAAAAATCAGCTGTACATGCATTCATGATACTGGATTATTGCTCAATATGAAACAAAAAATCATAAAGAAATGAATTCTTTTAAAAAGAACAAAAGTGTTTTTACATTTTAAAACCAAACTATAACATAAAGTATAAATATTGTATTAATTTTTATTTTATTCAATTGCTTAGAATGAAATTTGTTTTTAAAAGTAGTTCTAATTAATTAGTTAATTTTAAAATATTTGGCACAGAAACATTAGAATACTATAATTTTTTATTGAAATTACAAAAAAATAATTATGTAAAGATTTAACTTTCTCTAATAAAAATGTCCTTTTAATATATTTTGATGGAAAAAAACTTCGTCTACAAATTATTTTAAAAACATTACATTTTAGTTGTTGCCATAGAATCGCAACCAATAATAGTGCTGTTCAAAAATTGTCATATTAAAGACCAATGAATAGACACTTATTATACTAAAGAATCCAGGTTAGTGTTATAATTTACTGTGATTTCGCTCAACATCCTTGGATATGGGGAGAATTCAAAATGAGATTCAACCATTAACAATGTATTAGCCATTTTTCAAAAGCTTAAATTGTAATCTGCTTAATCCTAGTTTTTGTAACGTAGTGTACTTGGAAAGATTGGTGATGTTAGGGGACATTTAGGATTGTGATAAAGTTGGCAATATGGGCTTCACCCTATGACTTGGTATAGGTACCAAATCTGTAGATTATTAAGTCAGGATGTATTCATTCGGTGATTCTATGATGTCAACATGATTTGTTTGAAGTTTTAGAAATCCTTGCTGTCTTTTATTTTAGCTAAGTTTATTTTTAAATGTCTGTATGTGCAAAATTTTGTTTGTGTTCGTACAATGAAAAAGTTAATTGGATTTATTATAATTTTTTTAAGTAGCTGAACTTGTAAATTATTTTGAAATTTATTTTGGGGGTTTTTATTATTTTTTATTTTGAGCATGAATGAACTTAATTAGATAAGTACTTTTACTTTGTGTTACTCTATTTAATTTTCTATTTTATTCAGTAAACTATGTAGAATTTATTAAGTATTGTGTAAAAATATTTGAGATATTTCTTGTTGAAATGTATTACTTGATAAATTATAACTACAATGATGTATTATTTTAAAATATGCATCAGTGATCAGTTAATTAGAAATCTGCGTTTTCATAAAAATGCATGTTATTTACATTTTTGATTTATGACACAATTAATACCTGCTTGACTTTGTTATACACAGTGTATTTTTGAAGTGTTTTTATTCTTTTGATTAATTAAAAAATTAATTGTGATTATTTATTGTCTGATCACCAATAATAGCATCAACTTTCAGAGATTTATATTTGTTTCATAATATATATAATTTCGTAAGCTATGTGTAGTAAAGTTTGTAGCCTTTAGTTCTGTAGTTCTTTACTAAGTAAATATGATAAAATAATTGATATTTGAAATCGAAAATAGCATTCAAAGTTGGAGATAGAGTGCAATTGGGATTTTGAAAAATACAATTTTACCCAGACCTACTGTTGATTTGGAGAGATTATCTGGGTTGCTGTTTTTTAGATATTTTGCATTTGGAAATCTTGTAATTTTGCCATTGGCGACATTTCTAAAAATTGCTCCAAATATGTTTCGAGCCCTATGATTTTATCTCGTAATCAAATAAAAACAAATTACTAATCAAATGCTTTAAGGGTTTCTAGCACATAAAACAAATTTTGCACATGTACACAATCACATTATGCCATAAAATACAACTTACGTCATACTTTAACTAAAAAACATTCTAACACAAAAAGCTAGTTTGGTCCACACTAGAGAATAGGATTAACCCAATACTTTTCAATGTACAATACTTCAAGAAACTGAATATTCAGTACTGTAATGTTAAGTTACACTGCTATAAAGCTCAAATCCTACATTAAACATATGTATTTGGTATTCAAAATACATTTTAAATGCCAAATCCTAGTCCCTAATGAATAAAAGATGATTGTAGAGTAATCAATTAACTATTTAGCAACAATTTTCTATTATTGTTGTTATACAAAAATTCAAGCACTTTGATAAGAATTTTGAGCATTTTCTGACTTTAATTATTTAGTCTTTCTAAATATCTATAATTTATTTGTTTTATCATCTGATGTAAATAATAATCTTCAATATGCCACAATACTTTTTACCATTTTTTTTATTTCGCTATTACTTACATTTTTTAAAAGATTATGATAGATTAAGGTTTTGTTTGAATGTTAAATATTTTAACAAAAATAATAACACTGAGCCATTTCAAACTATAACAAACAATGCATAAAACAAATTTGTCATTTGACTTCAATACATATTAAAATAAGAAATAATTGTATTGTATTTTTTAAAGTTCCTGAACTAAGCCACACAAAAGAAGCATTGTAACCAAAATTATAACCTGATCTAAATACTGCAGGAATATTAAATATGTTCAACATAAATTCAAATGATGAAATTATTTACTCATATCATAATCCAATTCATGTTTTATAAAATATTAATATGAATAAAAATACTTGAATTCAAAATTTTATTAAAATCTTAAATTAAAAGCATTTATAAATTGAAAAAAATTTCATGTTAAGAGCAATTACAGTCAACAATTTATCATATTACTGACTCAGCAGACCAAATTTAAATAGTGCATTATAAACTTTGTTTCTTAAATTATGAATGTATAAAATCATCAGAACTAGGAATATTAAGTATACTTAGATTAATGTCCTACTTATAATTGCCTTTCATAAATCTAATTATCATAATTAAGAGTTTCTATTATCCTTTACATACATAAAAGTAAATAATTATTAAATAAAAACTAAATTAGTAGCCTTCAGTTACACTTCCCAATTAATGATGATTAAAGTAACCTGTCATTAAAATATTACAATCACTTTACTTAGAAGAACTAAAAGAGAAAAATATAACATTACTTCTGCTTTTAAAAGTATAATATATTAAATATAATATATATATTAAATATAATATACAGTATAATATATTAAATAAATGCATACCAAGCAGTTGCATAAAATAATCTTCATTTATTACATAGCAAATAATAATTGTAGCTAGCCAAAAGTATAATTCACTTAGGGATATTTTATTTTTAAGGGCAGCTGAAAATTCATTTTTTAAGTATCAGTTACAGCCAATTATACAGAAGACAATTTTCAATTTAAAGCCAGCATAAATTTGTAAAGTTTATGCTGACTTTAAATACCATCATAAATTGCATGAATATAATAATTGCGCACCAGATGGTTGTGCAATTCATTATGCACACATGGGAGCAGTTGTACAGATGAAATTTTTCCATTTCATATCCAGCTAGTTACATAATTCTGTATGCATTCATGCTGGCCAGTTGTACATAACAATAGGCTTGTTTCCCTAAAGTGAATTTTAGAATTACAGACAAAAATGCCATTTCTTTTTCGTTTGTGCAAACATTCCCGGCGGCTATACGTAAAAAGACTCCTTTATTTCCTTCTTTAAAATATAACTTAATAAAATTAAGTTCTTAAAAACGATAAAAACCCATCATTTACACATTCTTAGACAACAGGAAACTTAAATTATTTTAATAAGTTAAATTTAAAACATATTTCCATACCCATGAAGGCAAATCATTTAAAGTTGCAAGTATGCAACTTTTTTCATTAATGGAAACTGATCTTTCAATAGACAGTCGTACTTCTCTTTCAGTCAAGTAATTGCTTCTCATCATCCATGCAGATACGGCAATTCCCAATCCCATACATAACATGGAAGTTGCACCAAATCCAGTATGACCTATTAAATAAGCACCATACGACAAAGATAAAAATCCTCCAGCTATAGCATATATATTATAACGAAGCACTGATCTTGCAGCCCCAATTATTTCACCAACTGGTTTTAAGGAATCAATTGGAGATAAACACTTTTCTTCTCTTGTAATCTTATCCATAGAATTTGGTTCATTCAGTAATTTATTCTTTTCAGCGGACACATTCATATTATTAATTATTGTCAGAACCCACAAACAAATCAAATGCAGATCACTTTCGTTCCCTCACGTAATTCACTGCAGCCAGACCAAATTTAGATCTTTATTTATATTTACTTAATTCTGTGTTATTATTTTAAATTACGGTCAAAGTTAACCTAAGTTATTTCCTAAGTATTTTCAAAATATCAATTCCTAATGGGGCTTACCAGAAATACGTCGCAACAATGCATATACTAAAACCATGAAATCTTATCTGACCTATCACATAATGTTTGTGATGTGATTATCTAAGCTGTCACAAACATAATAATGTTACATAAAACTTCGTAAACAACATTCTTACATATTTTTGCTTATGTTTTGCTTACATTTTATTTTTTTACTTTTAATCATTGAGAATTTTATGTGTCATTTTTTTTATAAAAATGAGTGGTTGTGCTCCAGCAAACAGTACGAATTCTTCTCATTCAAAAAATTCTTTCAAAAAAGAGTTTTTTCTTTTTTATTCATTTTTAGGCTAGGGGCACACGAGAAAAATTCGTGGCTAAACTGACACCGGCAAAACTTCGGCGAACAAGTGACGTCAGAAAACGTCACAAAATACATGTTCTAAGAGAATTTTTAAGTTTTCCCGAAAAATAGATATATCTGACTGGGTACCGGTGACAAAGCAAATTATTTAATTTTTTTTCTCCTTTTGAAATAATGTTTGCGATTAACTTTTATCAATATTTTTATGATGATTAAATCCATGAGAAAAATCTTCGCAAAGGTCATTAAATTAATTTTTGAATATTAAATATTACCTTTTTATTAAATTACTTATTAATGATGATGAAATAAAGAAAATTTATTTTATAAAAATTATCATTTTTATAAAATTTTAGGAAATTTATAAATTTTATGAAATTATATAAATCGAAGATATCTGTGGGATTCAAAAGATAGAATTGTATCGTTTGAATCCCACAAAATAAGTTAACTTATTTTGACAAATACAAAAAATGTTCTATTCTAGGTATAAAGTGATATGTTTTACAAAACATTTGTAAAATCTGAGTTATAATTTATATTAATACTAAATAGATTTTTTTCAGAGAAGGAAATAAACTGAAATTCAAAATCTTATTTTTTTATATTTAAATATATCTTTAAATTAATTTAGATAAAATACATACAAGATCGTATTCTACATTTAAATGTAGTGTAATAATATAAATGAAAACATTGATTCTTGTGTTTAATATATATAATAACTTATAATGAACATTTTTCAAAATTCTTTTATACTGTCCCCCCTATTTAAGTGATATTATTATTTGGCTCTGAAAGATGATATACTATCGAAGTTTTCCACCATTAAGATTTAAGTACTTTTTCATCATAAACTGTATACACACATATATATTAAATAAATATAATAACATGTAACTATAGCTTTAGTACAGTAACTATTAAATTTTCAGAATAATTTTGTATTTTCTTTTTTAGCAGTCTAACTTAGTTTTCCAGCATAAAGATTTTTTAGATATTTCATTAGATAAAGTCGTAATACAACCGTCCAGTATTTAATATTTATCTTCAGAAAAGATGTGAATAAGCATCAGCATGCTTCCCTATTCCTAGCTCTGAGTTGGACTCTGCCACTTATACACAGAAACTGCCGGGTGGAAGCCTCCGTAGTTTAGAAACAGCTACCAAGAAGAAGATCCCAATACTCGACTTGTTAATCCTACAGGTATTATTTCACTTTGATGACATTGTGATCACGACTTATTTAATGTGCCTTAGTCGCCTTTAGTGAAAACGATGGATCTTCGGTGAAGTCACGATTCAAACTCACTACCTTCCGAAAATGAGAACAATGCCCTAACCAACCAAGTCTCCTCCGCCTCAATCAGAAAAAATGTGAAGTATTTTTCTTTGTTTTAACAAAATACTGATGTTTTTCATATACATACTTCACACGCTTTATTATTTGCAGTAAGCTGAATTTTTGTTTAATGTGATCAAAATGTGCGTACTTATTTAAACATTTTCCGGTTCTATGAGATTTTCGTAGATATTTTTGATTAGAAAATCTAAACTGGATCTCGAAAATCAAGTATTTTTTAATGAAAATCAAATAATTTAATTTACTTGCACTTGAAAATATCAGTCTTCGTGAAACTGCTTGATAAAAAAAAATATAAGCAAATAAAAAAATGTCTTGTGTTGTCCCATCCTATCCTGTATTAAGGCTGGTTTTATTACATTATCAGACCTATACGAAATGCACATTTGTTCAATTGTAATTTTCCCCGTTTAATTTAAATATTAACTCATTGTTGGAATTTTCTATATTTACGTTTACAAACTTATAGCATTAAAGAAATAACTTAATATGAATATTTTTGTTTTTAAATATTTGAATTGCCACCCAACTTGTCTAGTGGTCAATGTGCCTGACTGCGGATAAGGAGGTCCTGGGTTTGAATCCCGGTTCGGGCATGGATGTACTTTCTCTCTATCTAACCTTCTTTGTCCCTTCCTTGTATGAATGAGATGTGAATGGTTGCCTACCCTATAAACGGGTTCTTATGGCATGTGTGTACTGAAGAAGTCGGACTCCACACCTAAATATGATTCAGTTGGAAAAGTGACGCAGCGCACCCCATATTGCCAGCCTAGCTGGCACATGACAACAACAACAACAAATATTTGAATTGATTTATGCAATTATTGATTTGTACAATTTTAATTGATTTATACAATTTAATAGCAAATGCGATTTAGACTAAATACATTTTTGTGTTCTGGTAAAACTATTTTCAAATGTTTTCTTTTACCACTTTTTTCTATTGAATTGTTTGCAATTAGTTTTTATAATTATCTTTTACATTTTTAAAAATAATTTATAATATTACTTGATTATATATTATTTAACTTTAGGCTATTTTACATTAATAAAAAATATATTTTAATTAATTTTTTTAAAATAAATTTGTATATTATTTGAGTTTTAAATAATGTTATATCAGGCATATTAAAACAATAAGGGCAACATTTTTCAAGAGTTAAAGCCGAGCTGGCAGCAGAACTGTAATAAGGCTCTAGCCTTCTGTTCAACAATTTGTGGGTTTGAATCCCACCATGACCTTGGATGCTGTTAGGGGTTCGAAATCCACTTAAAGCTGACTAAGCCACGTAAGTCTATCTAGCTCTCATATGTAAAAAAAAGGATAATTGAGCTACATATAAACCAAAACAATGATCAAAGGTTAATAGTTAATTTATACACATTTTTAGAGAAAATACTTATCACTTTAAGATATATCTCTTGGGCTAACAATAATCGTGTTAATTTATTCATGTGCATATCGTTTTTATTATTTCAGTAATTTACAGGTTTTAGCTATGCATACATATCCCTCAATGAACTCTTACTTTTTAAAGAACCAACTCATTTATTATTAAAATGCAGTTAAATAAAATTTAATGAATAGATTTTTGTACTTTCCAAATCTAAAAAATGCTTTAGTTTTATTTTCAAAATCTCGTAAGTTAAAAACTAATTTGTAAAACCTTAACTTGGAGTGTGCCTGAAAAAAAAAGATGATGGAATTTTGAAGACATACGTTGTCATACTTTAAGTTTCACTTTAGGTTTCCAATATCTACTCTTCATTATATAATATTAAATATTATACTTCTAAGGGATTATTGTTATAATTAAGGTAATGGAGAGAATTGTGGGTATTGATTGATATATATTGCATTATATCTGATGTATCCAACAAGAAGTATAATGTATCCAACAAATATTGAAATTATTAACCTTAAAAGTAATACAGGGGTTACATTATTTTCTTCCTATTAGATACTGTGTATTTACTGTTCCCAACTTCAGCATTACGTCAGCCACAAGGTCCACCTTATGACTGGAGAAATAGGCGTAGAAGACATTATGTAAGTATATTTCATACTTACATTCGCTTATAAATTAATCTTTGATTTCTAAATTCATGAAAGTTTTACTACATAAAAGATAAATAATAATTATTTTCTGTAAGGAATTACCAGATTCATATTTAAGACTGTTTTTGTATTCTAAAATTAACACTTTAATTATTTATAAAATTATTAAATTTAAAGAAATTTTAGAATTTGAGGAAATTTTATTTAAAAAATATAAATGAATGAGATTATTCAATTTTATTCCAGTCATTTTAAATACTTCTTCTTCTTCTTCTTAGAGTTGGGTTTGTATGTCATTGAGCACCTCTGCTTTTATCAGCATTTTGTACTGTAACTCCAAACCCAATGTTTCTTAGTTCCAGTTGCTCGGGTCACCCACTTTATTAATAAAGTCTGATAACCCTTTAATGGAGTCTAGGTGTAACTCTCTAGTATGGATGATGCCTAAAGAGGTTAATCTTGGGAGGGCAAGAGCCTCGCATTCATAAATGATATGCTTGACCGTTTCCTCTTGCATATGACATTTCCTGCAGATAGGATCTTGCTAAAACAGTCCCATTTTATGGAGATGTTTTCTGAAATAGTAGTGCCCTGTTATGAAGCCTACGATTAAACGTATCTTCTGCCTAGAGCATCTTAGAATTTCATAGGAAATCCTCGCTGATGATCTTTTTATATACTTAATGTCTATTAAGTGCAAATTATAGACTTTAATCTATTTTAAACATTTAAAAATATATTAATATTTAATTTTTTTAAATTTCATTTCAATTTTTTTTCTAAAACAAATTAAGAAAGAACATCCTGGATAAATTTAAAGAAACAAAATAAATCATTTTTAGCAATGCTTCTTAAGCCCTGTTCGTTAATTCTGAAATTTTAGCATTTACTTTAACATTTATCATTTCACAACATAATAAAATATTTAATCTCAGAAAAATGGGAAAATACTTAATGCTAAAAATTAATATCTTCAAGAAAGAATATGCATTCAATTTTTCGCGTTTTAAATCTACAAATTTTTGCTTCTAAATAAATTTAAAATCATGAGCATTAATTTCATTGCCTATTTAGTTAATATCAACTTAGAGCTTGAGAATATATTTAGTTATTTTTATATATTTTTATTTAATAAAAATTATCTAAAAAGATTTTGTTAATTACACAAATTTGATGCATAGTAACTAAACAAATTAATTACATTCTGAATTTTCTTTGATTTTCTATTTTTTAAAGTATACTTTTTACTTACATTATATTTTCCTTTGACTTTTAGTTCTGATTAAATTTGTAATTAAAGTAAATTGAATAATATATTCCCATATGACAAAAATGCATTGAGGTAAACTGTGTACATGTAACTATTTTATTAAATAATTAACTTTTTCTCATAATCAGTTTTTTTTTTTTTCAATTTAAAATGTTTACAATGTATAGTTTTATTAATTATTCAAAATAAAATTAATTTGTAATAAAGAAAATGTACTGTTATTTAGTTAAATTGAAGCTTTTATTTCATTGCTTATACATTTTGGTTATAAATTTTTATTACTAAGGGAAAAAAAAAGGCTTTATGAACACTCTGTACACTTTCTTTAGTGTTAACAAATACAAAATTTAATTGAAATAAGGACATTAAAATTTCAGACTACATTGAATTTTAATGAAAAAATTCATACATTCAAATTTACTAATTGGAATTTCGATGTTTGGGTTACATGAAGTTATGCTTTAAATATTGCAAAATCAATTTAAAATTAAAAAATACTATGATATATAGATATATTGTTAACAGTGTATAGAGTATAAAATTCAAAAGACTTTGTAAATTTTAATCTATGGCTTCACCATTTTATCTTTTAAATTTTACTAAAAATATTAATTTTAAAAGTTGTAATTAAGTAATGCCTTTTTGTAAAAAATAATAACAGTGCATCTCTTGATTTAAATTAAGTCTCTTGAGCTTTTCAGTTATTTGTCAGTCCGTAATTTATTGTAATTATTTCTTTAATACAATTTTATTACTACCTATGATATTTTAAAAAAAAGAACTAATTCCTTGTAATCATGGATTTTTTCCCGTTTGACTTTTATTTGTCATTGATCATTGTATGATTGTTATGAAATTTACAATTCATCGACTCACATACATTTAAGTTTTGAGCTTAATTATATAAAGATGTTAATTTTATTATTTTAGGGTGGTTATGCAGAATATGCCATAATACCAGAAAAATCTACTGCTGATGAAAAAAATAAGGGTAAAAAAGAATCTTCAATTGCCAAAAATAACAGTCTTATAAGCTACATCCGATCACCTAACCTAAAAGAAGAAAAGGGCTTAAATAAGATCTTACGAAAACCAAATAAAGAATTTAATATCGATAAAGATACTTATGAAATAGGAAAAGACCACTTATTTAGTATTGGCATGAGTTTATCAAATGAAAGGGAGACAACTCCAAATAAATCAAAAAGAAATGTTGAAATATGTGGCGTCCATAACAAATATCCAGGGGAGAGAAATAACAGTAATCAGGCTGAAAATGTAACAGAAAATCGGATAACTGCTCTAAATAATTCAGATGAGAATGCAGAAACTGACACTCAAAATCAATCAGTCTACAAGCCATTATCTAATGATGCAGAAAATAAATTAGAGAATTATACTGAAAACTCAATTAAAATGAACATTGACAAGTTGAACTGTAATTTTACTGTCAACAACCAGGTAGATGTTCCTTTACCTGGGAAGCAAAAAGATTATGCTGTCATTGACAGAACTGCATTGGATATAAAGTATGAGCACTCTTTAGAAGTGGAAAATAATACTTCTAGTCCAATTCTTGATAATTTTAAATCCATTAAAAACACATCAAACTTCTCCTTGAAAACTGATTTACCAGATATTTTAAATACCTTGAATGAAACTCCAGTACATAATAATACACATACAACTAATATTAAAAACACGTTTAATAGTAGTATTCAAGATTTAAGCCCTCTTCAGAGAGCAAATTATATTAACGAGTCAGTTTCGAAGTCGAAACCAAACTCATCACAATCCAATTATATGTTTAATGCAGATTCGGTAAGCATTGATAATGAAACGACTTTGAATTAGCCTTTAAAATATATAATCATTTATAGTTATTACCAATACATTTTCCCTCAAAGAAATCATCAATATAAGCTATAACAGTAACCTTCAAAAAAAGAAATTAACTTGTAAATATTTAGTTCCTAATGTATTAGAATTTATACACTTACTAATCCTAAAAAATTTGTAATTTTAAAATTAAAAAATGCGCTCTATAAGCACTCTTTCGTGGTTATCGAAAAATACATATTATTCACTGATATTTTTACTCAATTGATTCAAGGAAAATCTTAAAAATGGAGATTTTGATCGAAGTTTACTTTTTGAATAATACATAAAAGGCTTTTAAAAAAATTTTGCAATAACCATTAAATGATACTTTTGTAAATTGAGTCTTAAATAAAATGCATCAGTTTATTAAATAAAAATATAAATAATGTTACACATCAATAAAACTTCTAAAATTAATTTTGCTGAATCACCACTATCAATTAATAAAGTTAATTGCTAAGGTTAAAATGAGATTATTATAAACATATAATAGCTCTTCTGCGAATCTTTTCAATCCTTCATAATTTAGTAAGGCGAATGAATAATTCCTGATAAACAGACGCTTTATACTACCCAAAAGCGTGATACAATTAATAGAAATAAGCAATTAGAAATTCACTTCTCTGTATTTTCTATACAAGTTCTCGATAACGGCAAAAAAATTTGTATATTGTAGGAAAGTACCAACGGAATGAACGCTGCTAATAGAAGGATTGGAATACAGCTTCGCCATTATTTTTCTTCAAGATCAACTTTAATAAGTCCTTGGATATGTTGTATCATGTGAAATTCTTTTGTAACATCATATCACAAATACCTAAGATGTCCATGTTTATGAGCTGTTTTCATTAATAAAAAGCTTAATTTTTGCAATTAAACTTGTAAGTTTTTTTTTATTTATTGGCTTTTATGCATTACATTTCTTAGTATTTAAATCTGTATACTTATTGATTCTTCTTCAAGGATTAGTCCTTTCCTATAAGCAATATTGCAAAGGTATGTACAATGACAACTATGTATCACAATTTAAATTCAAAGAACAAAAATGAATATTTATATGATTTAAGATATTTTCTAGAGTTATCTTTCAAAAAGTAACAAATTTGTAATTATATATTAAATCAAAAAGTGTTAGTCAAGTAAAAGTAAAAAAATGTCGTTTGAAAAAAGCTAAGAGTAAAAACAATACTAACAAATATCTTTCAAAAGTAGAAAAATTTTGAAATTTAAATATTAGTGCAGATAATATATTTTGAACTTATTGTATTGATATTTCAACAATTAGACATCATGTGTTTTGAATTTCTCATCATCACTACTTTGTCCCTCAGAGAGGAAATTTATATATTTTTAATGCAAATTATTGTATAATTATAAAAATAAAATTAATTTTTGCATTGTTTCATGTTCTACCGCCTATGCATGAATCTTTCTATTTTTTCTTCTTGAATCCAATTAATGATGCATAAATATTTTAAAACTTAGAAAATAAACAAGGACTTTAAAAGCTGTATTTCTGAGATAAAATCAGGCTGTGTGTAATGTTAAGAAAAGGAAATGTAGCACAAACAATTATGATAGTCCTATAATTTCCTATAAATTCTGAAAGCTTTATACCACATTAATTTATTTTTTGTATATGTATTTTGTTTCTAAGAGAATACTTACTATCGCTGTGGGAATATTTGTGTTCTTTTACTTAGTCATCCAAAAACAAAAAATAATCGCTTTTACAATTTATATGTGTTAGATAACTATAAAGCAAAATATACAGGCTCTATTAAAATATATTTAGCGAAATACAAGGATTAAAATTAATAAGCTAAAAATGTTGTTCTATAATAATATATATATATATATATATATATATATATATATATATATATATATATATATATATATATATATATATATATATATATATATATATATATATATATATATATATCAGGGGTGCACAACCTTTTCAGAATGAGGGGCCAAAATATGAAAAAAGATCAGGTCGAGGGCCAAAGCAGTACGTAAATGTTAAAATATGTTATAAACGTGAAAACACTGCTTTTTGTGGCAATACGCATGAATTGTATAATTGTTAATTTACTTATTTACTCATGCAAACATTATACAATAAAGTAATAAAACACAAACATTATAGATATGCTTAAAATACTTTATTTCCAGAAAAAAAACTTGAAATTGAATAACGGGCGAAAACTTTTTGGTAATTATACAAAGAACACAATTTAAATTTTGAAAAAAATTAGTAAAATTTATTGTGATGGCTATGACTGAATATTTGAAGTTATTGATTTTATGTTGGGCTTAAGATTCGTTGTCGCAATACTAAAACAGAAGAAAGGTTCTCATCTGCTATCCTATTTCTTATTTTTGATTTGTTTAAATTCATTAAAGAAAACGTTTGCTCACAAATGTAAAATATTTATTCTGATGTAGAATCGTTTTCCTATCAGATTTTTTCTTTTGTTTATTTGAAAGAGTCTCATTTCCTTTTAAATTAGTCTTATTTTATTAACAACATTCGCGGGCCAATTTTCACCCGCGGGCCATAGGCTGTGCATCCCTGATATATATATATATATATATATATATATATATATATATATATATATATATATATATATATATATATATATATATATATATAAACCTTGTCTTAAATATGTTGAAATTCATCCAAAATTTAAAATAGTGGAATCCAAATATCAGTCATAAAAGTAAAGAACATTTTTAAAAAGGAAATGGAAAATTGGGAGCATTAAATTTGGTTTTTGTAATGAATTGTAAAATATATATAAACCAAATATTCGTATTTTTTCCCTTACAATTTTGAATAAAATAAAAATATGTTTTTTCTTCTGTATGAAAAGCTTGGTATTAAAAAAAATTATGAATTTTAATTCACTGTCTAGAGAACTAACTCTGACTGAAGTGGAGTAACACTTATTTTTAAGCTTTGTAATTCACTGGTATTTTCTTATCAGTAATAAGATTAAATCACTGAATTGAGAGAAAGACAATTTTGGATGATAAAATTTGATTTGATCAATTTTATTTACACACACAGATGATAAAAAGTTTAATAATAAATAGTTATCAAAATTACCTTGAGTTAACAAATTGTTTGTCTAATACTTGTTAATTTATTTCTTTAATCATATTCACTTTTCCTGACACTAGTAATAAATCTATTCATAATATTGCTAAATTAGTAAATTTATCAACTTCTATCGTAAAATATTGATGTTTTAAGGAAGAAAATCGTATCAAAAAATATGCACAAAAAGTCAACCAGCAATGTTAACTTACACAAGATTTGTATTGATTTCCAAGAGTCAAAAATTTTCAGAAGGTATTGACATTGATTTATAAATAGAAATAATTTAATGCAAAAATTGGTAAAAGTTACCAGATCGGTACGAGATTGGCGCGATTTCAAATTTTGGCACCAAGCGCTCTACAGCTCTGTCGCCAACCTAAATTACGTCACTACGCGCGATAAATGTCAACCAATAACGATCGCGTTCGAACTTCAGCTTTGAAAGCACGCGTTTTTTCGAATTCCAAATATTAAAAAGTTGAATATTTCATTACAATTAAATACTGTAGAAGTTTTAAAATTCGAATAAATAGAAAGGAAATTTTTATCACTTGATTTTAAATATACCGAGCAATGGCGCGCAACTTAAAAAACACATCAGTGTAGCGCTACCTACTGCAGTGCCAACCGGGCAGTAAAACTAAATTTCGAACGTTAACAAATTTCACTTTTTGTTTCAACTTGATTTTTAATATACCGAAAAATGGCGCCCACCTTAAAAAAACATAAGTGTAGCTCTACCTACTGTAGTGCCAACCGGGCAATAAAACTAAATTTCGAACGTTAAAAATTTCACTTTTTGTTTAAACTCGAATTTTAATATAACGAGCAATGGCACCCACATAAAAGAAATTTCAGTACGCGGCACATTCTAACATTAACATGCAATACACACAACTTAAAAATTCTTATACTTACTTTCTTACTACCGTCACGCTCTAAATAAAAAAAACGTAAGTTCAAAACTTTCTCATCCATAGTTAATTATCGTTAGCAACACACAAACTCCAAAATTCGAATATTGAAACTCAATTATTAAATATTATTCTAAAATAGTTTCAAGGGTTACATACAAAACGCGCATGTCACGCGATCACGCTACCCAATAAAAAAAAAGTAGGTCATACATACGTAATCCGAACCGTTAAACCAGTTTGACGAACTTATCGCACCACTTTATCGCCTGCTTGGCGCATTTTACCCTTCGAACCGATCTCTTCACTTTAGCGTAACTTTATTACTTTCCTTAAAAAATAAAAGATAAACGGAAATAAACACATCAATATAAACAGATAAATTCTGCAATTATTTAAATGACTCACTGCATAATACAAAAAAAAAACGAATATAACAGAGCATACACAGATGATTTTAGTAAGCAATCATCCCAATTTATAAAACTATTCAAAATGCAACAGATTATTATTTTATTCTTCAAAATATTTTAAAGACTATATATATATATATATATATATATATATATATATATATATATATATATATATATATATATATATATATATATATATATATATATATATATATATATATATATATATATATATATATTCTTTCTAACCCAAAAATTTAATATAATCATAAGCCCATATTTTTAACTTTAAAAAAATGAGTAATTACCTTAATTTTTAATGTTTTATATCAAAGGCAGTATGTGCATCCTTAAAGTTTAATCAATATCAATTGAGTTTGCTCCTGAACATTATGATGACATCACTCTGTTTATAGGCATCAATTATTAACATCCTCATAATCAAGTTCTTTGCTATCACAATGTTCATCATTTGCACCATCATTTTCTTTTTCTGCATTTTTGTCATTTTCCTCTTGAGAGGGATCTTCACAAAATTGCTCTTCAATATTAGATTCGTCTAATTCTTTTGTTGAATCATCGAGAGTTTCAATACTAAGTTCATTGCTGTTATCATTTACATTGTTAACTAATATTTCCAATTCATTTTCTGCATTTTGGTTTTCCTTTTGGGAGGAATTTTCACAGTCTTCTATTTCAGAATCAGAAATTATATCAATAACAGTATAACAATTTTCTGCTATTATGGGAAAATTATAACTGATTTTAGTCTCTGGGTCCACAACATAGTGCATTTTCTTTTGTTTTTCATTATGATTGTCTTCTTCATTAAATTTTCTTTTTAATGAAATGGAATTTTCATTTTCTTCAGTTTCAGAGTCACTACTTAATGTTATGATTCTACCTAAACTTACAAGTTCATCATCTAAAATCGTGGATTCAAATCGGGGCTTTATTCCACTTGGGCCAGCTTGAGGTGGATTTTCACAAGCTTGAGGAAAAACGATAGTTAAATCAATTAGTGGTAATGATTTGATCGAACACAAATGAGTTGGCTGTTTTTCATCTTTTTTATTTTCTTCATCAGCATTTACTTCGTTTTGATGAGGAAGACTGTTCTTGGTAATATCTTCTCGAGAATTTATTTCATCATTACCATCTGGTAATTTCTCAGTGGAACAAGATTTTTTAACAGTTTTAGATATTTCCGTATTAGAACAAATGTCCTCAGCTACATTGTCGGAAGAATTTTCATTGAAATATTCACAAATCATATGAGATCCTTTTGGAATGATTTCTTTTGCCAAATTTTGGTTGTCTTCCTCGTTAACAGGGAATTCTTCGTCATTACGTTCAATATTTTTACAAACTTCTTGATTTTCATCCTCAATTAACTCTTGATTATCGCCTTCACATATTTTCTTTTCTTTAGAACGATCTTCATTATTTTTACTGTCCTCACATATTATTTTATTTGTTTCAGATTGCTCGCTTAATTTATTAGTAACAGTTTCTGGAACAACACTATCTTCAGGACAACTTTCTGCCATATTATAAAAGAGAAGAAAAAATTATTATATATAATTTAACAGAATGTTATATTAAGAAACAGTTATTTCTGTCAGTTAACGAAGATCACTTTAAAAAATTTTTCTATTAAATCGGAACTACCTGCCTTCAAACGAATCAACAATACACTTAGCACAGAATGCCGGCCTGTCATCTATTTCATAAGAACGATTTAGCCGAGCTGGCAGCCGAATGGTTAGCGCTCTTGCCTTCGGTTCAACAGTTCGTGGGTTCGAATCCCACCTTGGGCATGGATGTTTGTAGTGGTTCGGAATCCACTTTAAGCCGTAAGTCCCGGTCTAATTAGCCCTCGTGGGCAAAAAATGACCGTTGAGCGACAAACAAACCAACCAAACCATAAGTACGATATAAGTTGCATCAATTAATAATGAAATTTTAAGCGTGCTGAAGCAACTCCTAAATTCTGTTTTACTTTTTTCTTCACTGATTTTAATATAAATTCCTTAAAATAATTGTTAAATTATACATCATGCATAGTGTATTTTATAAATAAAATTCGATTTAACGTTTATGAATTTTAAGTATGTTGCTAGTGTCAGTTCGTCCTACACATATTTTCATACTTAATTTAATATACTCAAATAGCGCATGATTATAAATTGGCATCGCCTCATTAACATTTATAAATAGCACAATATATTACTTTAAAATCATCATATTGAAAGGTAAATTTAATAACATTTTTACTGAGTAAATAAGCATATAATCATAAGTGCAAAATGACGTCATTAATCTGGTAGTGACGTCAGATAATAGGTTAAGGCTCCTGTAAAGGGTAATTAAGGGGCTCTATAATAGGTGGTGCGAACGACCAGTACTAGAGCCCCTTAATTACCCAGGGCGACGCATGAAATTTCCGCTGTCCGAATCTTGGCGAATGTATTTCTATGGAGATTTTTGCTATTTGCCTTGTGAAATAAAGGAATATAAAGCAAATTTTTCAGAATTTTTTGCTATTAAACGTTAGATATAGGCCATAAGATTATTTTGTGTGCCATTAAATAATGAAAACGGCAAGATATAAACCATTAATAGTCGAAACTATTTTATGATGGTTAAGGTTTGCTATTTTCGCTTTAAAATCGCCCTTTTGGCGTAGTTTGTGTTTGCTTATTTTGATAAAGAAACTTGCGTGTTAAAAAGTAATATCACTATTCTGAGGATACATAATGTTTTTTAAGTACTGGAAAAGCTTATTTATAATTAAGCTTAAATATAATTAAGTTTAAAATTAACATTTTATTACATGGTATCTTGTTCGAACTGTCTATCATTTTATTTAAATCTGAATTAGAGTTTGTGCACTAATTTTGTAATGTTTTTAAAATTTTGTATTTTTTCGTCACTAAATAATTTCATAACAAAAAATAATAAAATGAAATAAATGGCTCAGTAAAATGCAAATCTTTAAAATTTATTTTAGATTATCTTATATGTGTTAAGTTTGTATTTTTCTCAAATTATATGTTGTAAATGTATATTGCACTTACTAGTTAGTTTTAATATACTTAAAAAAAGTAAACTTTTTTACATATTATATTTTTGTTAGTTATGTGTATGAAAACTGTTGTTATATATTCCTTACACTTATTCAGTTTAGCATAATTTAATTATAAAAAATTTCTCTACTAGTCCTTTTCTTTATAACACTATGTTAGTTTTAACATAGGATATTATATTGTAAATTATTATATTAATATAATAAATTATTTACAATGTACAAAAAAAATTTTTTTGCATAAGTACAACACAATTTTATTTAATTCTTAAAACATTAGTAAGAATTTCTGTACATTGCAATCTTTTTTAAAAATTATAA
This sequence comes from Latrodectus hesperus, assembly GCA_037975125.1. NCBI lineage: Eukaryota > Metazoa > Arthropoda > Arachnida > Araneae > Theridiidae > Latrodectus > Latrodectus hesperus. The sequence continues at coordinate 76,042,526 of CM075854.1, forward strand.
CAGGAGGAAACTTTACTTTTAGTAAGAATTATTAAGAAAGTTATCCCCTTAAGTTTATTATTCTTAAATTGAAAAAGAATATAAAAAATACTTTTATTGTGTTATTTTTATTGCTACAGCCCTAGAATGCAGAACTTTAAAATTTATTTTAGATATTTTATGCTAAGTAAGCATTATTCTCAAATATTATGTGTTGTAAGTATAGATTACTTACTAGTTAGTAATGTTATATATTTACAATATGTAAGAATTGTTATTTTTATTATTGTTTTAGTTATTATATATGTGTGAAAACTGTTGTTATAATTACTCTCATAGTTTAACATAGTTTAATAAAAAATTACTTTAATAAAATCCATCTGTCTCTTCGACAATTTCTCAGCCAAATATTTCGCCTTTCGTTATCTTTTGGAAAAGTAAAAACTCTTCTTTTTTTGGAAGGATTTTTAGAATGAGAAGAATTCGTACAATTCGGAGCAGCACAACCACACATTTTTATAAAAAAATGAAGCAAAATGTTCAATGGTTGAAAGAAAACAAACGTATCAAATGTAAATTAACGAAAGTAAGAATGTTGCGTTATGAGAAGTTTTATGGCAACCATAGTGTTTGTGACAGGTCGGGAAGTTCATGTGTCAGCTTCCCTTTACAGGAGCCTTAACCAGTACCCTCTGATAGTAGAAAGCCTGACTACCACGTGACTGTGACGTTGCATCCGAAGTCTGAAGCTTTCTTCTAGTTGACGCTAAAACGGAGATTGTTGTTACTGTATTGTTTACTTTTCAATAGTAATTCGTTTTCGAGATATTTTTCAAAATATTTTATTATATATTTATCCTGTGTAATAAAAATGAACGTACCTTTTAAACGTTACATAACTGCCAGAAAAGGCAATTATGATACAGAACCAGGTTTTTCGCTTTCGATTCCCACATGAAGAAGATCTAAAACGTTAATGGAATGTGTGAAATTCCGAGAGAAAATATGGAAGTAACCAAACATTCCAGGGTAAGTAATATAATTTCATTTGCATGATCTTTATCTTATTATTTTATATTTAAACTTTTTTAATAACATTAAGGGTAATAAAAATGTTCAAATGAAATCAAAAGTAAATTCCAATGAAATTTTTTTAATTTGTTACACGTAAAATCATATCATTTAAATTTAATTTTCATAGAAAAACAAAATAATTACTTATTTTTCGATTTATTATTAATAATAAAATATTTGAGTTAAAAGAGAACTGTAATAATAGATAAACTCTAATTTATTTCGAAATTAATATCAGAATGTATCCTAATAATCATATCAAATAAAAGTCTATTAATAGTAAAAAAAAACTGAGATTCCTTTGTTGCATGCATATCAGCTTTCTTAATTTAAATTTTACTTCCAGGTGTGTAAACTGCTTGTTATCAAGAGGATCCCTCAATTAAACCACAAAGACGTGAAAACACTCAACTGTGTGAAGAAATTGTTCATAGTAAAAAGAGTGACTTGTACAATACAAGCTAAAATAATATTTTGCAAATCTATTATGAATTAAAAATATTGCTTTAAAATCTTTTAAATGCAAACATACATGATTAATTTATTAGCAAAATATATTCCATATGTATAATAGATGTACATCATTTAATGGGTGATGACTATTAGCATAATTGAAGTGAAAAAGACAAATAACAAAGTAGAAAATAGTTTTTTGTATTCTTATTTTTCTTATATTTCTTCTAAAATCAATACGCAAATTTAATTTGAAAAACAAACAAACATTATTTTGCATATTAGAACACAAGTACATTATTAATATGTATTCGAATAAAATTAAAATATGTACATAATTATTACATTTTTATTCAATTTCTTTTCATGCATTCCTAACAATGGATAAAAATAAACTACTTGAATATACTTAAGCTTATTTTTAAAATAACTTTTGTTTTAAAAGGAAATAAATATATTGGATACAAATTACATTAAAATATAATTTTTTTCAGAATTAGGAAAAATTTAAATTTTTTCTTTTTTTTAGATTGAGTATTAATCACTATAGAGTCATCATTTTTTTTTTGCAATTATTTTTAAGAAATATTTTTATACATGATTTGAATATGATAAATTTTACTTCTTCACCAGCATGTCCATTTTTCTATTTTTAAAAAGGAAGGTAAATTTCAGATTCATTCAGAATCCTTATTACTGAAAATGTTTATGCTCTATGAATAGAACAAACGACAAGTAATATATCCTTAAAAAAATCTGTTTCTTAACAAAACACAAAAGATCTCTCTGCATTTTATTTACAGTATTTTCTGAAAAACAGGATAAAATTTTATTAATTAAATCATACAAATCTGTTTCATATTCCTCATAATTTTCAATTTAATTTAATTTACTTAGTATTTCGTAGTATATAACAAATACCGATAACATTATTAATTTGAAATGGTAAAGAATACTATGAATAATTTTCATTGGCAAATTTTGAATGATATGATTTATAGTCAGATTTTCATTAATAACAGTAGAAGTACACAAATTTGGATATGGATTACAATCAATAATCAGAAATATAAAATTGCTTTTTCTATTGACTATAGTTCAAAAATCCAAAATGTCTATATTTCTCAAGCATTTTTTAATTTCATCTAAATTGGCGAAATATTATTTTAGCTTGTATTGTACAAGTCACTCTTTTTACTTTGAACAATTTCTTCACACAGTTTAGTGTTTTCACGTCTTTGTGGTTTAATTGAGGGATCCTCTTGATGACAAGCAGTTTACATACCTGGAAGTAAAATTTAAATTAAGAAAGCTGATATGCATGCAACAAAGGAATCTCAGTTTTTTTACAAATAATAGACTTATATTTGATATGATTATTAGGATACATTCTGAAATTAATTTCGAAATAAATTAGAGTTTATCTATTATTACAGTTCTCTTTTAACTCAAACATTTTATTATTATTAATAAATCGAAAAATAAGTAATTATTTTATTTTTCTATGAAAATTAATTTTAAATGATATGATTTTACGCGTAACAAATTAAAAAAATTTCATTGGAATTTACTTTTGATTTCATTTGAACATTTTTATTACCATTAATGTTATTAAAAAAGTTTAAATATAAAATAATAAGATAAAGATCATGCAAATGAAATTATATTACTTATCCTGGAATGTTTGGTTACTTGCATATTTTCTCTCGAAATTTCACACATTCCATTAACGTTTCAGATCTTCTTCATGTGGGAATCGAAAGCGAAAAACCTGGTTCAGTATCATAATTGCCTTTTCTGGCAGTTATGTAACGTTTAAAAGGTATGTTCATTTTTATTACACAGGATAAATATATAATAAAATATTTTGAAAAATATCTCGATAACGAATTACTGTTGAAAAGTAAACAATACAGTAACAACAATCTCCGTTTGAGCGTCAACTAGAAGAAAGCTTCAGACTTCGGATGCAACGTCACAGTCACGTGGTAGTCAGGCTTTCTACTATCAGAGGATACTGGCAAAACCCTCTAGAATACATGTGTTCTAGGGGGGCTGGTACTGGTCGTTCGCACCACCTATTATCTGACGTCCTACGAGATTAATGACGTCATTTTGCACTCATGATTATATGCTTATTTACTCAGTAAAAATGTTATTAAATTTACTTTTCAATATGATGATTTTAAAGTAATATCTTGTGCTATTTATAAATGTTAATGAGGCGATGCCATTTTATATTCATGCGCTACTTGGGTATAATAAATTAGGTATGAAAATATGTGTAGGACGAACTGACACTAGCAACATATTTAAAATTCATAAACGTTAAATCGAATTTTATTTATAAAATACACTATGCATGATGTATAATTTAATAATTATTTTAAGGAATTTATATTAAAAATCAGTGGAGAAAAAAGTAAAACAGAATTTAAGAGTTGCTTCAGCACGCTTAAAATTTCATTATTAATTGATGCAGTTTGATTCGTACTTAGTACTTATTAAATTGATGATGATGATAGGCCGGCATTCTGTGCTAAGTGTATTGTTGATTCGTTTGAAGGCAGGTAGTTCCGATTTAATAGAAAAATTTTTAAAGTGATCTTCGTTAACTGACAGAAGTAACTGTTTCCTTATATAACATTCTGTTAAATTATATATAATAATTTTTTCTTTTCTTTTATAATATGGCAGAAAGTTGTCCTGAAGATAGTATTGTTCCAGAAACTGTTACTAATAAATTTAGCGAGCAATCTGAAACAAATAAAATAATAAGTGAGGACAGTAAAAATAATGAAGATCGTTCTAAAGAAAATAAAATATGTATAGGCGATAATCAAGAGTTAATTGAGGGAGAAAATCAAGAAGTTTGTAAAAATATTGAACGTAATGACGAAGAATTCCCTGTTCACGAGGAAGACAACCAAAATTTGGAAAAAATCATTCCAAAAGGATCTCATATGAACTGTGAATATTTCAATGAAAATTCTTCCGACAATGTAGCTGAGGACATTTGTTCTAATACGGAAATATCTAAAACTGTTAAAGAATCTTGTTCCACTGAGAAATTACCAGATGGTAATGATGAAATAAATTCTCGAGAAGATATTACCAAGAACAGTCTTCCTCATCAAAACGAAGTAAATGCTGATGCCAAAGAAAATAAACAAGATGAAAAACAGCCAACTCATTTGTGTTCGGTCAAATCAATACCACTAATTGACTTAACTAACCATTCTCCTCAAGCTTGTGAAGATCCACCTCAAGTATGTGAAGATCCACCTCAAGCTTTCCCAAGTGAATTTATGCCCGATTTTCATCAATGGGATCATTTTGATATAACGGAAGAACTTGAAGAATGTGGTTTAGTTATAACATTAGATAGTGACTCTGAAAGTGAAGAAAATGAAAATTCCATTTCATTAAAAAGAAAATCTAATGAAGAAGACTTTCCTTATCAAAATCTAAAGAGAATGCACTATGCTGTCGACCCAGAGACCAAAATCAGTTATCATTTTCCTGTCATAACAGAAGATGGTTATCCTGTTATTGATATACTTTCTTATTCACAAATAAATGACTGTGAAAATCCCCCCCAAAAGGAAAACCAAAATGCAGAAAATGAAATGGAAATATCAGTTAACAATGTAAATGATAACAGCAATGAACTTATTGAAATTCTCGATGATTCAACAAAAGAATTAGACGAATCTAATATTGAAGAGCAATCTTGTGAAGATCCCTCTCAAGAGGAAAATGACAAAAATGCAGAAAAAGAAAATGATGGTGCAAATGATGAACATTGTGATAGCAAAGAACTTGATTATGAGGATGTTAATAATTGATGCCTATAAACAGAGTGATGTCATCATAATGTTCAGGAGCAAACTCAATTGATATTGATTAAACTTTAAGGATTGACATACTGTCTTTGCTATAAAACATTGAAAATTAAGGTAATTACTCATTTTTTTAAAGTTAAAAATATAGGCTTATGATTATATTAAATTTTTGTGTTAGAAAGTATTTATATATATACATATATGTATATAGTGTTTATTATTTTATTCTTCAAAATATTTTAATCTGTTGCATTTTGAATAGTTTTATAAATTGGGATGATTGCTTACTAAAATCATCTGTGTATGCTCTGTTATATTCGTTTTTTTTTTTTTTTGTATTATGCAGTGAGTCATTTAAATAATTGCAGAATTCATCTGTTTATATTGATGTGTTTATTTCCGTTTATCTTTTATTTTTTAAGGAAAGTAATAAAGTTATTAACTTATATACTTCTGACTATATATTTATAAGTGTTTGAGTATTAAAATAATTACTTTATCTGATTTGCTCATTTTATAATAAAAAAAGTTAAAATACAGATATTTCTATCGATAGTTGATGGAATATTTTGAAAACTATATATTTTTAATGTTCATGCTAATTTTAACAGGTATATTTAAACAAATATCATAAATAAAGTATTCAATATGCTCACAATCATCACAGCTTCAATATTTAATTAATCCATAAGATTTGTATTTTTAAAGTATATTTTAATATGTAAAAATAATAAAATTTGTCATACATGTATAAAAAATTTTCAATCAATGTTATTTAGTGGGAAATTTGAAAGAAATATTAAAAACATTGCTAAATATTTTTACATAAGTTAAATATTTTATTATTAAGTTTATAAATGTTGAAATTTTGCTATGAAATAAATTACCTTTTTCTTATTAAATTTTATATTTAACTTTTTATAATGTGCTTTTAAAATTGATTACCTTTTACTAGTACGATTTAATAAATATGAATAGACAAATTATTTCCATTGATTTTTTATATTCTGTGAGCATTTTAAGTATGATATAGAATTATGTAAAGTAAATTTTGTGTTTATATATTCATATTTTATAATATCCAATATATGTTCTTAAAAAAATTATAATGTTATTCTTTGTTTTTCTGTAAATTGTCATATTTGAATATTTTTAGTTATTTTGTGTAAAACAAATATAATGTTTAAATATTTTTACCTTTGTGTTTATCATTTAATCATATCCTTTGTAACTCTATAAAAATGTTTTATAATAAATTCTTCTGAATCCTTTATTATTTGTTTGTGTGATTTCTTTTTCATTAAAAACAAAGATAATAAAATTTTTCAAATGTGTTTGACTAGTACTGGAATCTTTGATAATTTAAAATTCATTTTTTAAGTTGCATCATTTTTTCTTTTTCTAAATATATAGTGAATTTACAGGAAAAATTTAGTTTTATATTGTTTGGACTCAAATACAAATAAAAATTTTGAAAAATGGGGGAAAAAATTCTTAGAGTTAATTTTTATTGCAGTTTAATTCTTTTGATTTAAATTTTTTATGCTTTTTAATATTGAATGTTTTTATCACTTATTCTAAATTTCCAGATATAACTTTTTTCATGTATTTAAGGGTATTTATTTTGATTTTATCCTGTCATTAGTCAAGACATAACTAAATTCTTCATGCTGAAATGCAAAATGTTAGAAATAGCATCAATATTAGCATTTTGCTCATGTATATTTATTCCCTACTTAGAACTTATTTGTATATTAATGAATTGCAGTAGAATATTGGTAACTTAATATTTCATAATAATTATTATTTAAAAACACTTATTGATTGTTGTCTAATAGTTATATTTGTTTTGAGTAAATGTATTTATATTTGAAAAGAGGTTGTCATACACATCTTGAAGTACTGAATAATTTAGTAGATAGGAATATATTGAAGATTTTATAAATTGTAATACTATACCCATTATTTGATATGATGCATAATCCACTAATATAAAGAGCCGAGCTGGCAGCCGAATGGTTAGCGCTCTTGCCTTCGGTTCAACAGTTCGTGGGTTCGAATCCCACCTTGGGCATGGATGTTTGTAGTGGTTCGGAATCCACTTTAAACCGTAAGTCCCGGTCTAATTAGCCCTCGTGTGCAAAAAATGACCGTTGAGCGACAAACAAACCAACCAACCAACCCACTAATATAAAGAATACCAATTATTTAAATAAATTTTCTGTTAGAGCTGTAAATTCATTGAAGGTTTTTGAAGTAATCATTAAATATAATTCTATTTTAAATAAAAAGTAGTGTCATTAATTCTTGCATTAAATTATTTCTATTTATAAATCAATGTCGATACCTTCTGAAAATTTTTGACTCTTGGAAATCTATACAAATCTTGTGTAAGTTAACATTGCTGGTTGTCTTTTTGTGCATATTTTTTGATTCAATTTTCTTCCTTAAAACATCAATATTTTACAATAGAAGTTGATAAATTTACTAATTTAGCAATATTATGAATTGATTTATTACTAGTTTCAGGAAAAGTAAATATGATTAAAGAAATAAATTAACAAGTATTAGACAAACAATTTGTTAACTATCACCAAAAAACAAGAGACTGATAAATATTTATATCATTTTATTTAAAAAAGTTTCAATGAATCATTTTCTTAGAATTTTTTTCTCTTATACATTGCTTTTTCATTTTTATTAAGAAAGTTACATTTTTAAAAAAGTATCTTTTTAGTTTTACTTCAAGCACATATTATTCAATATATATATACATACAATATGTATGTAAAATACAATATATATATACTCAATATACAAGCACAAAATTACTACACATACTATATATTGAAGTGTCTAAGCTTCAATGCAGTTTCTATGAATATCCAGTGTACGGACACTTGAGAACTTCTGTATAAATTTAGCAATAGCTATTCTATTTTCACTAGGTTTCTGATAACTAAAATTGTACTATTACATACCAATTTTCTAATAATACGTAAATGTAATGAATATTTCAACTAGAATTTATAAGTGGATTATGAAAATTAAATTACACGCTCTTTTGTAATACTTCATAATTACTGTATTTTAAAATATTCATAAAGCAAAATTTTAAAAATTTTGTTTTAAAAATTTAAGTTGGTTGATAAAATCAAGTAAGTGATAAATGGTATTTTTTATATTCAACTATTCCTTGAAATGTCTTTCTAGCATTGTATATAAAGTATTCCTTGCGAAGAAAAACAATTGATATTAAAAAACATGTTCAATTTATGAAGTAAATTTTTTCTATTTTCAAAAAAAAAAAAAAAAAAAAAAAACAATGATTTAAAAAAAAATCTCTAACATTTTAACTATGTATTCCAAGGTATGTCAGTTTGTGGGTTTGACTTGGATGTTTGCAGTGTTTCAGAATTCACTTAAAACTAGGCCCCATTCTCATTAGGCCTTGCATGCAAAAATAATAATTGGATGACAAACCAAACCCTATCCAAAATATGCCAGGAACTTAGTAAAAAATAACCTATGTCCAGGAATAAGTGCAATAGCTAAGAAATGCATATTGATCATGTATGAAAAATGCTTATATCAAAGAGTGCTGCTAGAAATGACATTAAATAAGAAACTATTATAAACAATGATTTACATTATTTTATTTGCTCTGCATAAAAAATATTGTACTCAGATTATTGAAATCTTTTTTAAAGGCGTTTTTATACATATGCACTCAATAAAATTGTAAAATTAAAATTATTAATGGAAATCTTGCTTTTTAAGAAAATAGAGTAATTTATCAAAAAACACAATTGGACATTTTCTGACTTTTAATCATTAAGGATTTAGCTAACTTGTTTTTAATTCAGGTCATGTTATTTTAATTATATGTGCTATCAACTTCAGAAATTCATCTGTTCTAATATGAGAAACATTAATTAGTATTCCAACAATATTTTTAGTTTTATTTTTGCAACTATACAGCTTGCAAAGGAAATTAAATTCTAAATTATATTCAAAAGAATAAGATTAATTTCAATTACTTTTATTAAAGAATTTTGCTTTTCTATGTGGTAACAAATGTTGGAAATAATTTACTTTATGGGGTAAGCATTTAATTTAATTTACCTATATATTTAAAACACTTAAATAATAATTTATAATTTCAGAATTAATGTAATTTTATGTGCAATTCTAATTTGGCTTTAACAGATTTTTACACATTAAAAACAAACTAATTTTTAACTTTCATTTTATTCTCGATCGAAAAAATTCATAAAATTTAAATCTTAATATATTTTACCTAATTTTTTATTTAGTAATGATTGAACAAAATTCAGGAGTTCTCTTTTAATTAAAAACCAACTAATTATATTTTTTATAGGCTTTATTTAATTAAATGATAATGCAAATAATTGAGGGCAGGAAAAGTTAAAAATACCATGTTAATTTTTTTAGTATATTTGTTAATATAATAATTTTTCTTAAGGTTTATGCAATTATATTAGTTATTTATATTATTGAATAATGAGTTTTCTAAGAAATTTTTTTACTTTTGATATTGACATATATCTATTAATTTTGATTAAGAAAAATGTTTCTTATTGAATTAAGTATGCAAATATACAAAATAAAAAATTAATGTTGATCATTCATGTATCAAATATTACATTTGTTATTAATGAGGAAAAAAGTTATTATTATATTTGTTTATATTTAAAGAAAGAACTTCAAATTTTCCTGTCTGGTATTTTAAACAAAAATAATGTTTATTTAAATAGTATGTAAAAAGATGTATCCTATTATTTTTGGTACATCTTTTTAAACTTTCAACTGATAAATATTTTTGATGTATGTGTTCAAGTGTTTAGCTGGAACATTCATATTTTATTGGTTTATATAAAATTAGACAAATCTATTAGTATAAAACTACATTTGGGACCTATACATTATGTGATATTTTCATAATATTTCTTGGTAAAGAAAAACAACACTGAGTTTATGTTTGATGTGAAAAATGAAGTAATTTTAAATAGAAACTGTATTTGTCTTTTGTTTGCCCACAGTAAGTAAATAAGAGATAAAATATAAATAATCTTATATTTAAAGAATGAAATTCTCTTTAAATTTCCTAAATGCTTTCAAGGGACTCGTGATTTATTTATCATGTGGCATTGGTTAGGAAACCCTGGTTTAAGAAATTCTATATTTATAATGACAATATCAAAGCTTAAAATGGTTATATAGCTTATAATATTAATTTATGTTTGTACTTTTGTAATTTATTATAGCAAATTTGGAGTAAATCATTCATCAGTTACATTACTGTATTCAAATATATTGTTTCATAAATGTTGATGATTTTTTTATCTATTGTTTGTAGGAAATAATAAAGCCAATGCTGAAATTTAGTTTTTGTAAGGGAAATATAATTTAACAAAATACTTGTTGGATGACAAACCAAATGTTTATGTAGTTCTTACAAAAAAAAAAAGGAAAATCTGATTGTGAAGCCTATAAAAGTGTATCAGGACATTTTATAGCATTAAAGTTTTCTTAAAACATGAATTATGGGAAATTCCATATTTTTTACTTTAATATGTTTCATGAGAACACAGAATAGATTAATAAGAAAATTTAAAAAAAATTCATATTAGTATAAATTAACTCGAAAAGATTTCTTCAAGTAATTTGTTGAAGTATTAAGAAGTAAAATTTGTTGAAGTTTATAATCTCATTAAAATTCATTGAACTAGAGGATATTGAAAAAAATATGCTTTATGCTAGCCATTTTATTAAAATTTGTAATTAAAGAATTTGTAATTACAAACTTTGTTTTGAGGATTGTGCATTTTCTAGACAAGCAACTAAGACTAATCTATTATTTCTTAAGATAGAGATTATTAACTTCAATGTACATTGCTCAGGAATTTTAAACTTTCTTTAAAATTGATTTTTTAAAAGTATATGTAACTGCTATTAGGATTAAAAAATTCTCTACTGTGTCATAAAAAGTCATTAAAACTTTTTTATTTCATGCAAATTATTTTTTAAGCCAAATATAAATTTAAAATTAGTATTAATAGTTGGTAATTAAAATAATGATACAAAATTGTAGGAAATTTAGATTTAATTCAATGCAATGTTAAAGTGTTAATTTGAATTCATGTATTATAGGGAAATTTCTTTCCCACTTATAATTTCATTAAAATTCATTGAACTGGATGATATTGAGAAAAATATGCTTTATGTTAGCCATTTTATTAAAATGGGAGTGTGTGTGTTAAAATTTTCATGTATTTCGAATTTCCTTAGCTTTTTAAAAAAAAATTCAAGCGCCAACTGGGTTTATTTTTGTACATTAGTATCTCACAATTAATAATGCTGCATGTAATAAGGTTGGAAATTATTGTTTTTAATTTTAATAAACATAAGTTTTTATAAATTAAATTACTGTTAGAATGCTCAGGTAGTAGAGATTTTATTTTAAAAACTATTTCTATATATATATATAAAGTGGATTTAAAGAACTTTATATTCATTTAAACAAGTGGTGGCAAATTTTATAGTGTATACATGCTATCAGTTTCAAATATAATAAAAAAAACTTTTTTTAAAATAAAGTTGAAAATATAATGAGGAAAGTTTATAAACTAAATAAGATACAATTTTTAAATATATATTTCATAATTTTATGCACTAATGTATATACAAAATTAGAAAAATATTTAGAGGATAATATAAAACTTTTCTTTCTAAAATGCTTAAGGTATTTTCATAAACTGAAGTTCAGTATTACTTTTATCAATTTTAGTATTGAATACTAAATTTTTCATCAAATTTAAGTTTTCATTTTGTAAATACATACATAAAAATGAATATACTGCATAAAATGAAACCTGAAACCCACTCAGTTTTTCATTTAGACAAAATTTAAAATGTGGTTATAAACTGAAACTAAACATGTGGCATAACAACAATATGTAGACCAGCCCTTATCTGTTTTCCTGACGAAGAGGCCTGAATGCATAACCTGTTTGTCCCGGTTAGGTGGTCATTCTAATAAGAAAAACCCCAGTGTTAAGTTTCCAAGCATGCTTGGTACTCAATTTATTGATCAACTGAAGGGATGAAAAGCTAAAAAATTCTTTTATAATAGTGTAGAAATCAGTAGTAGGTATAATATTTAATCATGATTTGGTATTTATTATTGTTAAGAGAAAAAAATCTAGGTATTTATATCAAAATGTTCGGTCGTTTTTACCCACTAATTCGTATTATTAAGTACACCCGCCATACTCTAGTTTATGTTAACTAGATTTTATTTGTTGATATCAAAGAAACAAGGATAATGATTTTAATGTAAATATTACTGTTGTATCATCCTTTTAATATGTGTATTAAATTTTTCTTATAAACAAGATAATTTGGGTAAAAAAAGCATAATTTCTTACATTTGCGAAGAAATTAAACTTGAAAGTATAAAAATTATATATTTATGTAGAAAGTTTTCCCATGCCAATGAAATTTTCATTCATGTGTATATTTACCATTGCTGAACTAAACAGTTCCATTTCATTATAACAATTAAAATTTATTAGTGTTTCCCTTCCCAAAAGGTCAGAAGCAACTGATAAAAGATAAATATTTTTAAAGGATTTTAATAAAAAATTTTTTGAGTAATGATTGTTTTAAATTGAATAATATGCTTTTACTAAAATAGTAATTGTGTGTAAAACAAAATAAGCCAGAATTTGGACTACATAATGGAAGTAAAAATCTGGATAAAGTTGAAACGGTTTACCTTATTTTTTGCAGGACTGTATTCGTAATCAATATTAGAAATACAAATGCAATTTATAGAAAATATTTTATCTAATAATTATGACTAAATGACAAGAGGAAAATTCTTTTTAAAACAAAATTCAAGTTAAAATATGCTTTTAAATTACAACTTTATATGATTTTAGGTATTTGTTTTAAAAGAATTTAGGTCATACTATTAGAACTTCTTAAATTTTTATTGATCTCTACACATGTATATAAACAAAAAAATTTCAAGTTTAAAATACCTGTAATTCTTTAAATAAGGCAGCGTTTAAACATTATGTAAGAATCTTTAGAAAAGGGAGTGATTATGATTTATACGTATTTTCACAAACAAAGGGGAGTGAGGTGTCGTAATGATTCTTACATGATTCATGAGAAAACGAAAAACATCAGATACAAAACATTAAATGATTTCAAAGTCTACTCCCGAAGCTCTTTTCGACTCCTATTATGGGCTACATTTAGGCATCGCTTTTGTTTTCAGTTTGCAACTCCAAACTTCAAATAAAGCTCAAAACAAGTGTGCCTCAGCCACCTCGATAAACTCCATTTGTTATGGAGTTTACGGAATTGGCTTTTTGAATATTTAAACAAAATAGAAGTATTTTACCACTTTTTGTACAGGTATCAAATTAGCAATTGCTAACAATTTCAATCATTTTCAAGAAAATATTTTTTTTTATCCTTGTGTGTGTGATCAACTTTTAAGTTTCCTTTCAAGAATTTTCATTGTACAATTATTAAAGGAGCACAATATTTTTATAATAGTGTTGCATGTGTCAAAAAAGTCTATAAATATAATAAAATAAATTTAATTATTAGTTGATAATATCCAATATGTATTTTATAACCTTCATATGATATATTCTGAATGATAATTATATTCATTTTATTTTAAACTATTTCCGCTTATACCTTATTAAAATTATGCTGCAGTTAAAGTAAAATATGATCATAAAAATATGTGACAAATAAATAGGGATCTAACTTTACATCAATCAACTAATACATCATCAGTCAGAAGTCAAAGTGATTTGGAGGTTAGGATTAAGTATTATAACATCCATTCAGTCTGTATAATATCCAATGACATATGTTATATATATATATTAGACAACCGCATACCTCCAAATTTTTTTTCCAAGATATTTTTTAAAGTTTTAATCTCAAACGTACAAATCTATAAAATACATTTAAAAGCAAAGAAAAAAAATAAATCATAAAATTACATTCAAAGCTGATTAAGTATTAAGATATTTGATGTAAAAAGAAGCTGTAATAAATTAAAAGGCAGAATGAGATATTTCTCATGTTTCTTTTTCAAATATACATTTATTTAAATTTTGTACCTTTATATTAAAAACTTGCTTTTACTTTACTCACTGCTGCTCTAATCAAGTATTATGGGTATACATCTCAATTTTTACCAAAAAAAAAAAAATCTATAAATTAAATAAAGCCAGGTAACAACAGTTTTTGTTTTATTGTATGTCACACTGAAGTTCTAATAATTACATTTAAGATTTTTTGGGTGCACATGGCTTTTATTTATCACATTTCTGGACCAAGCTGTATAAGAGTGTATATTAAAGTTTTAAGTTGGATATACAAATCAAATGAGCCATCATGTTCAGAAGAAGACATTTACTTATGCTTAAAATTTTAGTTTTAAATATTGTACACTTATTTCTTGTTTTTTTTAAAATAGTACCTTAAGTACTATATAAGAGCTTAGTGCAGAAGATTATTAAATATATCTGCATACCAAAATAATTTTCTCCAGAAAATTCTCAAGTGGGCTTTTTTTTGTGCTCAACATATCATATTTTTCCACAAATCATCATCTATGTATCGGTAATAGAACTGAGGAGAACATTATAATAGAGATTTCAAGACTGCCCTTTTTCAAAAAAAAAAGTCCTAAAACTTTTGATTTTGTTATAAATTTTGTTGCTTATTGACACAATTTTTTGACAAAATCACCTCACTTTTCCTTAGAGTGACAACAAGAATTTTTTTACTGTTAATATTTTAACTGGCACATAATATTTACGGTTTTATTCATAAGTAAAGTAAATCCAATATTTTCATTATATGCAGTACTTCATGTACAGTGATCTCTAAATTTTTAAGAAAATGAGGAGTGATTCTATTAATAATTTTATTATATTAACTATTGAGAAACTATAAACAAGTAAATCTTACTTTAATAATTTGTATGAAATAGAAATTAGTTCAAACAACCCAGATGAATGGGAAAGAAATGAATACAAATTTTAAAAAGGAATTGACATTTCATTATTTATACTATAACATTCTTCAATTATCAAAAAATTCATGCCATTGAAATAAAAATTATCAATTTTTATCAATAATAATTGAAAGTTTATATATGTTGAATGACTAAGTTAATAAATTGAATTTGATGATATTTATAATTTTTCATTAAATAAATGCCTATAAATAGTTCATTATAGTTACATAAAATGTCTATAATATGGTAAGGAACAAACGATTTTGTCGCAGTCATTAAATAAATATGAATATAAAGGAAAATATATAAACTAATTTAATAGTACTTGCATATATAAATTAAAGTAACATTTTATCAGAATAAACAAATTTTAATCAGGTTAATATAAAAAAATTGTGTTTTAATTTCTCACTAAGAATATATATTTATAATACATTTTGATGAAGCAAAACTAATAAATAGAGAATTTTATTTAATTATATATTTTTGTTTCCTCAAATAACTTAAATTTCAAATTTTCAGACATAAATTCCATCAATTTTCTTTCATTTAAAAGTAATGTTGAATATATGTTTTTGAATGTAAAAAAATATAAGAAGATATATTGTTTAATACTGTCAGTATTAAATTCATTTGCCTATTAATCTTAGAAATGGAATATTTCTTCATACTTTTTCTAAAATAAAAAAAATCCTTTTACATTCCTATTCATATTGTAATTCAATTTCCTTTCATCAAATGTCAAGTAATTTTAGTTAATTATTCAGCCAATTTGAAATCTAGGGAAAAATTAAATATTATATACCAATTTAAATTAAAAGATTTTTTAGTTCAAAGAAACTAAAATTTTGAAGAATATTTTCAAGTTTTTAAAGAATTAAAATAAATGCTAACATAGGGTTTAGTAGTATTTGTCAATATATATATAATTCCTCAATTAATATTCATCCAAAACAAGTAATTGTTTCCTATGTGTGTATTTCTATTAAATATGATAGTAAAAATTTTAAAACACTGAGCTTGATAATGAATGTCAAAATTATATTAAGGTAATTTTGATAACTATTTATTATTAAACTTTTTATCATTTGTGTGTGTAAATAAAATTGATCAAATCAAATTTTATCATCCAAAATTGTCTTTCGCTCAATTCAGTGATTTAATCTTATTACTGATAAGAAAATACCAGTGAATTACAAAGCTTAAAAATAAGTGTTACTCCACTTCAGTCAGAGTTAGTTCTCTAGACAGTGAATTAAAATTCATAATTTTTTTTAATACCAAGCTTTTCATACAGAAGAAAAAACATATTTTTATTTTATTCAAAATTGTAAGGGAAAAAATACGAATATTTGGTTTATATATATTTTACAATTCATTATAAAAACCAAATTTAATGCTCCCAATTTTCCATTTCCTTTTTAAAAATGTTCTTTATTTTTATGACTGATATTTGGATTCCACTATTTTAAATTTTGGATGAATTTCAACATATTTAAGACTAGGCATTTATTATATATATATATATATATATATATATATATATATATATATATATATATATATATATATATATATTAGGGATGCACAACCTATGGCCCGCGTCGCCTTTAAAGTTGGCCCGCGAATGTTGTTAATAAAATAAGACTAATTTAAAAGGAAATGAGACTCTTTCAAATAAACAAAAGAAAAAATCTGATAGGAAAACGATTCTACATCAGAATAAATATTTTACATTTGTGAGCAAACGTTTTCTTTAATGAATTTAAACAAATCAAAAATAAGAAATAGGATAGCAGATGAGAACCTTTCTTCTGTTTTAGTATTGCGACAACGAATCTTAAGCCCAACATAAAATCAATAACTTCAAATATTCAGTCATAGCCATCACATTAAATTTTACTAATTTTTTTTCAAAATTTAAATTGTGTTCTTTGTATAATTACCAAAAAGTTTTCTCCCGTTATTCAATTTCAAGTTTTTTTCTGGAAATAAAGTATTTTAAGCATATCTATAATGTTTCTGTTTTATTACTTTATTGTATAATGTTTGCATGAGTAAATAAGTAAATTAACAATTATACAATTCATGCGTATTGCCACAAAAAGCAGTGTTTTCACGTTTATAACATATTTTAACATTTACGTACTGCTTTGGCCCTCGACATGATCTTTTTTCATATTTTGGCCCCTCATTCTGAAAAGGTTGTGCACCCCTGATATATATATATATATATATAATTATAGAACAACATTTTTAGCTTATTAATTTTAATCCTTGTATTTTGCTAAATATATTTTAATAGGGCCTGTATATTTTGCTTTATAGTTATGTAACACATATGAATTGTAAAAGCGATTATTTTTTGTTTTTGGATGACTAAGTAAAAGAACACAAATATTCCCACAGCGATAGTAAGTATTCTCTTAGAAACAAAATACATATACAAAAAATAAATTAATGTGGTATAAAGCTTTCAGAATTTATAGGACTATCATAATTGTTTGTGCTACATTTCCTTTTCTTAACATTACACACAGCCTGATTTTATCTCAGAAATACAGCTTTTAAAGTCTTTGTTTATTTTCTAAATTTTAAAATATTTATGCATCATTAATTGGATTCAAGAAGAAAAAATAGAAAGATTCATGCATAGGCGGTAGAACATGAAACAATGCAAAAACTAATTTTATTTTTATAATTATACAATAATTTGCAATAAAAATATATAAATTTCCTCTCTGAGGGACAAAGTAGTGATGATGAGAAATTCAAAACACATGATGTCAAATTGTTAAAATATCAATACAAAAAGTTCAAAATATATGATCTGCACTAATATTTAAATTTCAAAATTTTTCTACTTTTGAAAGATATTTGTTAGTATTGTTTTTACTCTTAGCTTTTTTCAAACGACATTTTTTTACTTTTACTTGACTAACACTTTTTGATTTAATATATAAATACAAATTTGTTACTTTTTGAAAGATAACTCTAGAAAATATCTTAAATCGTGTAAATATTCATTATTTGTTCTTTGAATTTAAATCGTGATACATAGTTGTCATTCTACATACCTTTGTAATATTGCTTATAGGAAAGGACTAATCCTTGAAGGAAAATCAATAACTATACAGATTTAAATACTAAGAAATGTGATGCATAAAAGCCAATAAATAAAAAAAATTACAAGTTTAATAGCAAAAATTAAGTTTTTTATTAATGAAAACAGCTCATAAACATGGACATCTTTGGTATTTGTGATATGATGTTACGATAGAATTTCACATGATGATGCAACAGTTCCAAGGACTTATTAAAGTTGATCTTGAAGAAAAATAATGGCGAAACTGTATTCCAATCCTTCTATTAGCAGCGTTCATTCCGTTGGTACTTTCCTACAATATACAAATTTTTTGCCGTTATCGAGAACTTGTATAGAACATACAGAGAAGTGAATTTCTAATTGCTTATTTCTATTAATTGTATCACGCTTTTGGGGAGTATAAAGCATCTGTTTATCAGGAATTATTAATTCGCCTTACTAAATTATGAAGGATTGAAAAGATTCGCAAAAGAGCTATTATATGTTTATAATAATCTCATTTTAACCTTAGTAATTAATTTTATTCATTGATAGTGGTGATTCAGCAAAATTAATTTTAGAAGTTTTATTGATGTGTAACATTATTTATATTTTTATTTAATAAACTGATGCATTTTATTTAAGACTCAATTTACAAAAGTATCATTTAATGGTTATTGCAAAATGTTTTTAAAAGCCTTTTATGTATTATTCCAAAAGTAAACTTCGATCAAAATCTCCATTTTTAAGATTTTCCTTGAATCAATTGAGTAAAAATATCAGTGAATAATATGTATTTTTCGATAACCACGAAAGAGTTTTTATAGAGCGTATTTAATTTTAAAAATACAAATTTTTTAGGATTAGTAAGTGTATAAATTCTAATATATTAGGAACTAAATATTTACAAGTTAATTTCTTATTTTGAAGGTTACTGTTATAGCTTATATTGATGATTTCTTTGAGGGAAAATGTATTAATAATAACTATAAATGACTACACACGTTCAAATAAACTACTCAAACTAATTAAACCTTTTTTTCATGAAACCTAAAACATTTTAACTAATTTGATTGCAGCTTTAAACTCACTTAAATTTGTTCTTGACTGTTTAAAATGAATTAGCAAAATGTACAAATATTATATGTTAGTTATCTTATTTTTCAGACATATAACACGCATTTTTTGACAATAAATATTTTACTATCACTATTTATCCAACTATGCGAATATGGATTCAGTTTTCCAGGCTTAAATAAAAATTTTAAAGTTTTATTGCTTATATGTATTTATTCAAAATGGGATAAATTATTTATAATTTGGAAAAATTGCATACTATTTATAATTCAATTTTAATAAATGTATTGTCTCATACATTTGAAAACTTTAAAAAGTGCAAGAAACATTGATTAAACACTTTAACGCATTTTGTAAATGAACTGACCTGATTATCTGCACCTTGTTCTATTACGTCGTTTGCGATTTCACATGAATCAACAAACGAATCTTCTAAGGAAATTCCGAAAGAATCTGAGTTTTGTTTGGATGTCTGACATTGATTAGTTATAACCATTTGCGCTGATTTATTATTCGCGAAATTTTGGTTTTTCATTTCAAAACTACCTAACATATTTGAATCATCAACAAATCCTAAATTCACAGCCCCAGTTTTATCAAATTCTTCTTTCTTTTGTTCTTGACAGTTGTCTTCAACAACTCTCTTAAACTGAGAATCATATGGAAGACTTTCTCGAGTTCTAAGTAGTTCAACGGCTAAGGATAATTTATTTTCATATACATGCTTATTCTTGTTGAGAAAACTTTCACTTTCATAACGATGAGGTATTAGCTCCAGATCTTCTGATCCTGCATCATCTTCACTGTCAGCTTCATAAACATTAATTTCATGACTAATGAGACTGCTCGGCATTTGAGATTCTGGATCTATTGGACTTGATGATCTACTATCTGCTTCATTTGTTATACTCTCATCATATGCTAATTTATAAATTGAATTATTGCCCTGTAATAATTTGGATTTTAAAGGCTGATTCAAAGTCGTTTCATTATCAATGCTTACTGAATCTGCATTAAACATATAATTGGATTGTGATGAGTTTGGTTTCGACTTCGAAACTGACTCGTTAATATAATTTGCTCTCTGAAGAGGGCTTAAATCTTGAATACTACTATTAAATGTGTTTTTAATATTAGTTGTACGTGTATTATTATGTACTGGAGTTTCATTCAAAGTATTTAAAATATCTGGCAAATCAGTTTTCAAGGAGAAGTTTGATGTGTTTTTAATGGATTTAAAATTATCAAGAATTGGACTAGAAGTATTATTTTCCACTTCTAAAGAGTGCTCATACTTTATATCCAATGCAGTTCTGTCAATGACAGCATAATCTTTTTGCTTCCCAGGTAAAGGAACATCTACCTGGTTGTTGACAGTAAAATTACAGTTCAACTTGTCATTGTTCATTTTAATTGAGTTTTCAGTATAATTCTCTAATTTATTTTCTGCATCATTAGATAATGGCTTGTAGACTGATTGATTTTGAGTGTCAGTTTCTGGATTCTCATCTGAATTATTTAGAGCAGTTATCCGATTTTCTGTTACATTTTCAGCCTGATTACTGTTATTTCTCTCCCCTGGATATTTGTTATGGACGCCACATATTTCAACATTTCTTTTTGATTTATTTGGAGTTGTCTCCCTTTCATTTGATAAACTCATGTCAATACTAAATACGTGGTCTTTTCCTATTACATAAGTATCTTTATCGATATTAAATTCTTCATTTGGTTTTTGTATGATCTTATTTAAGACCTTTTCTTCTTTGAGGTCAGGTGATCGGATGTAGCTTATAAGACTGTTATTTTTGGCAATTGAAGATTCTTTTTTACCCTTATTTTTTTCATCAGCAGTAGATTTTTCTGGTATTATGGCATATTCTGCATAACCACCCTAAAATAATAAAATTAACATCTTTATATAATTAAGCTCAATACTTAAATGTATGTGAGTCGATGAATTGTAAATTTCATAACAATCATACAATGATCAATGACAAATAAAAGTCAAACGGGAAAAAATCCATGATTACAAGGAATTAGTTTTTTTTAAAATATCATAGGTAGAAATAAAATTGTATTAAAGAAATAATTACAATAATTTACGGACTGATAAATAACTGAAAAACTCAAGAGACTTAATTTAAATCAAGAGATGCACTGTTATTATTTTTTTACAAAAAGGCATTACTTAATTACAACTTTTAAAATTAATATTTTTAGTAAAATTTAAAAGATAAAATTGTAAAGCCATAGATTAAAATTTACAAAACCTTTTGAATTTTATACTCTATACACTGTTAACAATATATCTATATATCAGAGTATTTTTTAATTTTGATTTGATTTTGCAATATTTAAAGCATAACTTCATGTAACCCAAACCTCAAAATTCCAATTAGTAAATTTGAATGTATGAATTTTTTCATTAAATTTTCAAGTCCTTATTTCAATTAAATTTTGTATTTGTTAACACTAAAGAAAGTGTACAGAGTGTTCATAAAGCCTTTTTTTTCCCTTAGTAATAAAAATTTATAATCAAAATGTATAAACAATGAAATAAAAGCTTCAATTTAACTAAATAACAGTACATTTTCTTTATTACAAATTTATTTTATTTTGAATAATTAATAAAATTATACATTGTAAACATTTTAATTTGAAAAAAAAACTGATTATGAGAAAAAGTTAATTATTCAATAAAATAGTTACATGTACACAGCTTACCTCAATGCATTTTTGTCATATGGGAATATATTATTCAATTTACTTTAATTACAAATTTAATCAGAACTAAAAGTCAAAGGAAAATATAATGTAAGTAAAAAGTATACTTTAAAAAATAGAAAATCAAAGAAAATTCAGAATGTAATTAATTTGCTTAGTTACTATGCATCAAATTTGTGTAATTACCAAAATCTTTTTAGATAATTTTTATTAAATAAAAATATATAAAAATAACTAAATATATTCTCAAGCTCTAAGTTGATATTAACTAAATAGGCAATGAAATTAATGCTCATGATTTTAAATTTATTTAGAAGCAAAAATTTGTAGATTTAAAACGCGAAAAATTGAATGCATATTCTTTCTTGAAGATATTAATTTTTAGCATTAAGTATTTTCCCATTTTTCTGAGATTAAATATTTTATTATGTTGTGAAATGATAAATGTTAAAGTAAATGCTAAAATTTCAGAATTAGCGAACAGGGCTTAAGAAGCATTGCTAAAAATGACTTATTTTGTTTCTTTAAATTTATCCAGGATATTCTTTCTTAATTTGTTTTAGAAAAAAAAATTGAAATGAAATTTAAAAAAATTAAATATTAATATATTTTTAAATGTTTAAAATAGATTAAAGTCTATAATTTACACTTAATAGATATTAATTATCTGAAATGACTGGAATAAAATTGAATAATCTCATTCATTTATATTTTTTAAATAAAATTTCCTCAAATTCTAAAATTTCTATTAATTTAATTATTTTATAAATAATTAAAGTGTTAATTTTAGTATACAAAAACAGTCTTAAATATGAATCTGGTAATTCCTTACAGAAAATAATTATTATTTATCTTATATGTAGTAAAACTTTCATGAATTAAGAAATCAAAAATTAATTGATAAACGAATGTAAGTATGAAATATGCTTACATAATGTCTTCTTCTGCGTCTATTTCTCCAGTCATAAGGTGGACCTTGTGGCTGACGTAAAGCTGAAGTTGGTAACAGCAAATACACAGTATCTAATAGGAAGAAAATAATGCAACCTGTATTACTTTTAAGGTTAATAATTTCAATATTTGCTGGATACATCATACTTCTTAGATTTGGGTTTGTATGTCATTGGGCAACTCTGCTTTTATCAGCATTTTTCCCAATAGCTCCAAACCCAATGTTTAATAGTTCCAGTTGCTCGGTTCACCCACTTTATTAATAAAGTCCGATAACCCTTTAATGGAGTCCAGGTGTAACTCTCTAGTATGGATGATGCCTAAAGAAGTTTAATCTAGGGAGTCTAATCTAAACTAATCTAGGGAGGGCAAGAGCCTCGCATTCGTAAATGATATGCTTGGCCGTTACCTCTTGCGTATGACATTTCCTGCAGATAGAGTCTTGCTGAAACAGTCCCATTTTATGGAGGTGTTTTCTGAAATAGTAGTGCCCAGTTATGAAGCCTACGATTAAACATATCTTCTGCCTAGAGCATCTTAGAATTTCAGAGGCAATCCTCGCTGATGATCCACAGATCATACTTTTAGCGTGGGTTTGACCAGGAGTGTTGAGCCAAGCTTCATACATCTTCCGTTTTTCCCATCTAAGAACATTGGTTTTTGCGGTCTTCAAATTGATCCCACAAAAAGGTTCTGCACAGATGGGAGCAAAAGACGATCCTTGTTTAGCAAGCTCATTAGCCCTTTCATTACCTTCGATACCTTTGTGCCCTGGCACCCATACAAGGATCACCTTGTTTCTAGTTGCCAGTTCTGTAAGAAGGTTTCTACATTCCAAAATCATTTTAGATTTGATTTCGAAAGAATTGAGCGCTTTTAAAGCGGCTTGACTGTCACTAAAAATGAGAATCCACATACCGTGGTAGCCCTTCCTCATATTTAGTCGCAGACAGTAGATAAGGGCCAAAACTTCGGCCTGGAAGACCGTAGCGTATCGCCCAAGGCTTACAGATAGGTTGGTTCTTGGTGACACGCCACATACTCCCAGTCCTGAGAGGCTGTTTTTCAGTGATACATCTGTGTACCAGATTTGGTCTCCTGTTTTAGTTTTAAACATGTTATTGTTCCATTCGTCTATAGTTAGAAAAACTATTTCAAATGTCCTTTCAAACATGTATGACTTTTCCATGATGTCCGAGGGCATCAGGAAAGTAGGATCTTGAATTTTCCCGGTAATACCCCTGTGTCCTTTGGCAACAGGTTGGTCGTACCATTGGTTTTGTAGCTTCATTCTATATGCAGTCAGGGCGCTCCGTGGCTGAGTGGTATAAAGCATCACCGCTAATCGCTTGAGAGCGTAGGAGTGTGGGTTCGATTCCCACCGTGGCCCTGGGTGTTTTCTTCGTTATTCTTCTGTGGTTGTACATCTGTCATTGTGCTATTTGTCCTATTATCGACGAAGACTTACAAGCGGATCTCAAGAATCAAGCATACAAGTCTGAATATATGTAATATAATGTAATAAATAATAAATAATAAATATGCAGTCATTCTGGCAGTGCTGCAGATGAAGATGTCTAAGGGAGTCAGATCCAATATAACTTCCAATGCTTTGGTTGGCGCGATGAACATTGCTCCTGTGATGCAGAAACAGGCCAGTCTTTGTAGACCTCCTAGTCTGTCAGTCACAGTCTTCTGTTCCACCTTACGCCACCAGACCACACAGGCATATGTGAGAATGGGCCTGACAATAGCTGTGTACATTCACAACATCAATTTTGGATGTAGACCCCAGTTTTTACCAAGCATTCGCCTGAAAACCATAATGCTTTTCTTTGCTCGGTTAATTTTATCATCAATGTGCTTATTCCAGGTGAGTTTTTGGTCTAAATAAATGCTCAGATACTTCACCTCTGAAGCCACATTGATTTCAACATCAAAAAGTCTTGGTATGAAAAAACCTTTCCGTTTCTTTTTGCGTGTAAAAGTGTACAAGGTAGGTTTTCTGAGGATTAACCATCAGGCCCCTATCCATGCACCATTGACCTACATAACTTAGAGCATCCTGCATGAAATGACAAGTTATGTCGAAATCTTTGCCAAGGATAAGGATAACAATGTAATCAGCATATCCTTGCGTATAATAGCCCCTATCATTTATATATTTTATAAGGGTATTTACAACTAGATTCCAAAGTAATGGTGAGAGAACACCTCCTTGAGGACAACCTGTAGTAGTCTTTTTTTCAAATGATGTACCGAAGATGTTCATTTGTATACATCTATCATATATCATACACCTTGTTGGATACATCACATATAATGCAATATATATCAATCAATACCCATAATTCTCTCAATTACATTAATTATATAACATTAATCACTTAGAAGTATAATATTTAATATTATAATGAAGAGTAGATTCTGGAAACCTACAATGAAACTTAAAGTATGACAACGTATGTCTTCACAATTCCGTCATATTTTTTTCAGGCACACTCCAAGTTAATAGGTTTTACCGAACTAGTTTTTAACTTTCGAGATTTTGAAAATAAAACTAAATTATTTTTCTAGATTTATAGAAAGTACAAGAAATCTATTCATTAAATTATATATTAAAATGTATTTTAATAGTAAATGAGTTAGGATATGTACGCATAGCTAAAGCCTGTAAATTACTGAAATAATAAAAACGATATGCACATGAATAAATGAACACGATAATTGTTAGCCCAAGAGATCTATCTTAAATTGATAAGTATTTTCTCTAAAAATGTGTATAAATTAACTATTAACCATTGATCATTGGTTTGAATTATTTGTAGATCAATTATCCATTTTTTTTACCTACGAGAGCTACATAGACTTAAGTGGCTTAGTCAGCTTTAAGTGGATTCCGAACCACTAACAGCATCCAAACCCATGGTGGGATTCTAACCCACAAACTGTTCAACAGAAGGCCAGGGTCTAATAATTCTGCTGCCAGCTCGGCTTTAACTGTTGAAAAATGTTGCCCTTTTTGTTGTAATATGTGTGATATAACATGATTTAAAATTCAAATAATATACAAATTTATTTTAAAAAAATTAATTAAAATATATTTTTTATTAATGTAAAATAGCCTAAAGTTAAATAATATATAATCAAGTAATATTATAAATTATTTTTAAAAATGTAAAAGATAATTATAAAAACTAATTGCAAACAATTCAATAGAAAAAAGTGGTAAAAGAAAACATTTGAAAATAGTTTTACCAGAACACAAAAATGTATTTAGTCTAAATCGCATTTGCTATTAAAAGTATGCCATAAATCAATTCAAATATTTGTTGTTGTTGTTGTTGTCATGTGCCAGCTAGGCTGGCAATATGGGGTGCGCTGCGTCACTTTTCCAACTGAATCATATTTAGGTGTGGAGTCCGACTTCTTCAGTACACACATGCCATAAGAACCCGTTTATAGGGTAGGCAACCATTCACATCTCATTCATACAAGGAAGGGACAAAGAAGGTTAGATAGAGAGAAAGTACATCCATGCCCGAACCGGGATTCGAAACCAGGACCTCCTTATCCGCAGTCAGGCACACTGACCACTAGACAAGTTGGGTGGCAATTCAAATATTTAAAAACAAAAATATTCATATTAAGTTATTTCTTTAATGCTATAAGTTTGTAAACTTAAATATAGAAAATTCCAACAATGAGTTAATATTTAAATTAAACGGGGAAAATTACAATTGAACAAATGTGCATTTCGTATAGGTCTGATAATGTAATAAAACCAGCCTTAATACAGGATAGGATGGGACAACACAAGACATTTTTTTATTTGCTTATATTTTTTTTTATCAAGCAGTTTCACGAAGACTGATATTTTCAAGTGCAAGTAAATTAAATTATTTGATTTTCATTAAAAAAAACTTGATTTTCGAGATCCAGTTTAGATTTTCTAATCAAAAATATCTACGAAAATCTCATAGAACCGGAAAATGTTTAAATAAGTACGCACATTTTGATCACATTAAACAAAAATTCAGCTTACTGCAAATAATAAAGCGTGTGAAGTATGTATATGAAAAACATCAGTATTTTGTTAAAACAAAGAAAAATACTTCACATTTTTTCTGATTGAGGCGGAGGAGACTTGGTTGGTTAGGGCATCGTTCTCATTCTCGGAAGGTAGTGAGTTTGAATCCTGACTTCACCGAAGATCCATCGTTTTCACTAAAGGCGGCTAAGGCACATTAAATAAGTCGTGATCACAATGTCATCGAAGTGAAATAATACCTCTAGGCTTAACAAGTCAAGTATTGGGATCTTCTGTTTGGTAGCTGTTTCTAAACTACGGAGGCTTCCACCCGGCAGTTTCTATGTAAGTGGCAGAGTCCAACTCAGAGCTAGGTACAAGAAAGCATGCTGATGCTTATTCACATATTTTCTGACGATAAATATTAAATACTGAACGATAGTATTACGACTTTTTCTAATGAAATATCTAAAAAATCTTTATACTGAAAAACTAAGTTAGACTGCTAAAAAAGAGAATGCAAAATAATTCTGAAAATTTAATAGTTACTGCATTAAAGCTATATTTACATTATATTATATTTATTTAATATATATGTGTGTTTGTATACAGTTTATGATGAAAAAGTACTTAAATGCTAATGGTGGAAAACTTCGATACTATATCATCTTTCAGAGCCAAATAATAATATCACTTAAATAGGGGGGACAGTATGAAAGAATTTTGAAAAATGTTCATTATAAGTGAGTTTCTTTAGAAAGAAGCTTAGCATTTAGTATTACTCGCTTTTAAGATGGGGATACATTTTAGTTCCATGTTTCTTGTTATTTATCTATATTTATTTAACCTGATTTTATGGTAAAATTTTATTATCTAGTATTTAATTGATTCTTTTATCCACAAAAGTTAAATATAATTTAATATGGTTCATCAAATAATTATAAAACTCTATCTGCCCCTTTATAGGAAAAGTTAAACACTTTGGTATTAAGGCTTTATTTTCAGAAACTTTTCCTTCTGTATTAGGACATACTACACTATCTAACAATAAGTATTTGGACACTCATATCTGTGGTCTTGATATACATCACACCGTCTGTACTTAAATATCATGTAGGAAATAGCAATGGCATTAGTTGCATTTAAAATGCCCCGAAATTCAGAAATGTCCGATTTCGAGAAAGAAGTAATTTTGTAATAGCATAGAAATACTCTATCCTTAAGGGACATATTTAGTGAGTTAAACATTCCAAAATTGAAAGTGGCTTTTGTGGTTAAAAAGTATGAGGTGAATGGTGATTGTCGAAATGGGTTTCGACGCAGGAGATTCACGAAACTACGATATAAAGATCACCGAGTGCTGCCCAAAGAAATACGGAAAACCCGTACCAAAATGTCCCACACACTTCAAGAGTTCCAACAAAAATCTAGGACCGTTGTTTCAATGAATACCATACGCAAAGAAGCTTATTTGCTTGCTTTCCTGGGTCATGCTGCTGTTCATTAGCTTTTGTTTACAGAAACCAATCCTGCGGTGCTTGGTTAAAATGGTACGAAGCATGTCAAAATTGGATCTTAGAGATGAGTGGAAACAGATTCTCTGGAGAGATGAATTTAGGTTCAAGCACAATCAATCGGAAGGCAGAATCTGAATTTGGGGTATACCTGGACAACATATTTTGCCAAAATGCATTGTGCCAACAGTAAAATTTGGCGGGGGTGCAATTACTGTCTGGGATGTTTCTCGCAGAATGAAACGGAACTATTGATCCCAATTCATGGTAGGCTCAAAGCTGATTTCTATTCCCCTATTCTAGACAACAATGTGCTTCCAACATTGTGGCACTTTATGCGATGAATCATTGTTACTTCCGAGAGGACAACGCCACTTGTCATGCTGTGTCGTCCAAAATGGATTGATATGCTAATAATGGGGTGAGCTGACTGGCCTGCCCAGAGTGCAAAATTGAATCTTACTGTACACTTCTGGGATGAGTTGGATCGCCGAATTAAGGAATGCAGTAACCGTACAAAATTGGTAAAAGAACTTAAATGTCTTCTCCAAGTAGAATGGAAAAAATACTTATTGGTAAATTGTGCATTTTTCTTTCAAGATATTTACACTGATGTCTTTATTATGATCCACTAATTTAGAAAATCACTAATTCTTTTTAAATAATATTTTTAGTAATTCAAATTTTACCCTATTTTTGCGAAAATGAGACTGAATAAACCAATAAAGCTAGTTAATTAGAAGGGGCAATAATATAGTACAGAAAGATGATAGCTTATACGACTCATTAACATTCACATATTATTTTCACATCTTAGCAGGTACTTTTCGAAGATGACGGCTGCAGTCGAAATTATTTCTTATGAGTTGTTAAAATAAGTTTTTTTTATTTTAATGAATTACCAATTATAATTGAATAGACGTATTTGTTAAAAAAAATTAAACAATATCTCTAGAAATTACTGCTTAGAAAGAAATTACCAAAAATATTTTATTGTTTTTAAAATGCTGATTATTATTAAAAACGAAAATTTTTATAACTTTTATAATTGTAGCATTTATGCCTGTTAATTGAATGATTATCGAGCATTCTTTCTCTAAACTTTTATTTACATTTTTCTCATAATTTACTGTTTAGAATAGTAGGTTTAAATTTGTTTATACGTTAACTCAAGCTAGTAAATAATGCTGTTAGAATATATTTGAATACTTTTGCTAAATGTAAATAAATATGAATATGGATTCGGATATGAAAATATGTTACTTGAAACTGAATAAACATAAGAAAAATATGTGAACTTAAATATCCAAATTTAAATATTCAGACAAAGCTTCTAGTCATGGCTGACAAAGATTGATAATTTTTTATGTCTTCTAAAGACTTAGAAATTACACCGTTTAATATTCGTAGCATAAAGTTCGTAATATTTACCAATGAAAGAAATGATTGAAATAAAATGATTTTAAATGAATTGAAGAACTAATTAAGAGAGAGAAATTATATTAAGAGATATAAACACATGTGGCTTCTTATTTTTGAATCATACATTTGAATAATTTAACGTGTTCTCTTTTCTTATAAATTTGTATTGGAATTTTGCTTTTGATAATGCGGATGTATCTATTCATGTGATGAAATTCTTATGATACGAATGGTGGTTAGTATACAATACATCATCTATATGGTCAAAAGTAAATTATTGAAATCTAAAAGCATGCATAAAATATTTCATAGTTACCGAAAACTTCACAATACAAACATTACTTCTGATATTTAAATGTTGATATATATATTAAAATATTAAACTTTCAATCTACTTTTTTTGGCTGTTTATATATTAACTTCACATAAAAGAAATAAGCTGTTTTCACTCAGTTATTTTCAGTTGTACGTAGACAAAAAGTTATAAATGTGAAAAAATTCCAAGCTGTGATAAATGGAAAGTTTACCATAATTTATATAAAACAAGAAATTGCATAAATTTAGATATTTTTTATGATTAAAATTTCTTTCGACAACTAAATGCAAAAAGGAGAACTATAAGTAATGGAAATACTTAATTTCCATTTTTTAAGGGTTTCTTAGGGCTCTACTTAGGCACAGATCCAAGGTTCGATCCTTGGACTAGGTTAGGTCGATTAAGCCTTTCATCCCTTCAGTGTGTTGGTAAACTGAGAACCAATCATGCTTGAAAATTAAACATTAGGAGTTCAGCATTAGGCTGAGCACTTAATCGGGACATATGCTGCTCACCCAGGGTCCTAGATTTAACATGATTTATAAACAGATGTGGGCAGTGCATGCCTTGGCCTACATATAGACTGTCGTTCCAATGGTTAATTTTTTTTAAAGTTTCCGATGCTTAAATTTATTAATGTTCATGATTGAGAACGTATATTCAATCGCATATATATATATATATATTGATCCGAAAAGAGTTACTATTCAGCATGTTGTGTTACCTGATAAAGATGCAAGCACTTTTTATTGCAACTACGATATATAAAAGTTGGATAAATTATTTTCATTCTATAACAATCACGTAGGTTTTCATAACTTTGTATGTTACTGCACTCAAATTGCACTAATTCAAGTGCATTTAAAGAACAATGTCGAAAGAGTAATTAAGTAATACAATCATTTTAGGAAATCATGAAAACTATCCTTCCAAAACTAATTTTCTGAAAGTGAATAAGAAGGAATCACAAAATTTATCAATGACTATTTTTGTGCACAACAGCATCCTACCCAGTAATGCATATGAGGGACAGAACATAGTGTTCAAGATTCTATAATGTCAGATATGGAAACTTCAAGCACGTTTTCGTATAAGTTTCTTAGAAAATTCCTATCCAATACTTTTGCTTACTTATCACTGAAAGGGGGAAAAACGCGCAAAAATATGTAATTCACTAAAATAAATTTTGTACAACTGCATTTGATACAATATGCAATTACCCTATTCTCGCTAATTTCAAGTTTTTTTTAAGATTCTTGTTTATAATATAAAAATGAAAGAAATTTCAAATGAAAATTCATTGGAAATAGTATAAGTTTCTGATTTTTTGTCTAACATTTTTGTTTTCTTCAAAAGAAGTATATTAAAGAAAAGAAGTCATAATAGAAAGTTTTGCATTCTTTTTAAATAATAAAATTTTTTTGGAAATTTTTTTCTTTACAAGAATTTAATATTTTGTATTTTTAGTTCAATATATAATCTAATAACAGATTTTATTCAATTAAGTTATTGTTTAAACGTTTTGTAACTTCATTTCGTCTTTCAGTTTCTAGTACGTTGCTTGCAAATATTTATCAATGCTTAATTAAAAAAATTTGATTGCTAAGCAGAATGAAGTAGAAGAGAAGGATTCAAAGTGACAAATAGACAACAGCTATAAATTTATTTGCAATCTCATTTAATAAACAAAATATCTTCCACCATCCATCACATAAAACCTTTCGGAATTTTTGAATCTTTGTTAATTTAAGATTTTTGGTTATCTAAAAGATCAAAATAATTATTATTATTAGTAAATTTTTCTTTACAATCTGATATTTCATAAATGTCATTGAATTTATAATGACAAATTTTCTATCCATACTATGTATTCTTTCTAAATGTAAATGTTCATAGCACAATTTTAAGTATAACGAACAAAGCATGATTTGGCAACACATTTTTTGTACAGTAAAATATGTTCTGGGTAATTAAAATGCAATTTATTAAAATAAACACCTTGAATAATGTGAATAAGTAGTAAATGCTTTGAATAATGAAATAAAAATGAATCATATATTTATTGTAAAAGAGAGCGTTAGTCAGCTGTTACACAGTAAATTATTCTAGAACTTCATGAATTTGAGAGAAACCTGAAAATTCATACATTCATACAAAAAATATATACTTTCTTTGAAAGAAATTCAATAAGGTAATAAAACTGCTTTTCATACTTATTTCTTTTTTATTATGGCACAAATTCAATATCTCAATTAAAATGGTTTTTAACCCAAATTAGAAAATAACATTACGTAAGAAAATTTATATTTTAGATGTAGTGATTACAGAGTGAATAAATTAGCTTTTATTTTGATTTTTCCTATTAATATCACTTTTATACGTGATTATGAAAAAGAGAAGGGAAAAATAAATAATAACAAAAATCGAAAACCTTTTTATACTAGTCTATAAAATTTCCAAATTTTTTTTCTCACGTCAAGTTGAAAAAAAGCTCCTGCTTTTCCTGAAAATACAGAAATTTTGGAAAACATGATCTTTATCAAATTATTTTAATAACTAAATTTTTTGAAGAATAAAATGCATGCATTCAAATTTTATATTTATAAATTCCCATAGAAATTCTTCCAATATATATATATATATATATATATATATATATATATATATATATATATATATATATATATATATATATATATATATACATAATTAGGCATGCACAAATTTCAGGTATTATATCTGAAACATGTTTTATCATCCATCACATCTTGTCTTCTTGGCAATTTTGTATTTTGTACCATGTTCACGTATCGCAAGGAAGAAATACCGAGAATCTCCCGAACACCCATCTTCACAGGTGTACATGGAGAAATGTTACACCCATTCCTGAATGTTCTATAGCTGCTAGAAAGGAACCTTGGGTCTTCCGCAACAAAGAGCGTGATATTTCCTCTAAATCATGTGGAGATCAGAAACTTACTAATTGTACATTTATAACGTAATAAGAAAACATGATTAAATTTTCTGGTAATTTGGAGTAGTTTGGTTTGGTTTGATTATTTATAGTCACTTTTTTGCACTCAAGTCCTTATTGAACTGGAACTTAGAATTTAAAGTGGAATCCTAACTACTACAAACGAATAGGTCTGAGATGAGTATCAGACCCATGAATTGTTGAACTGAAGGATTATTAGCTTGCGGCTAATCATTTACATGCTAGTTTGCCTCAATTTGTTGATAATAACATGTAGAATTTAGTAGACAGTGTTGTCTTCTCTGACAGAAATAATGGTTATAATTCGTCTCTAGTTTTCAAATCAAACAGAGCTTGAATAACAGATACAAGTATTTCAATGCATTCGGCTTAATTCTATGCAAGAATTAATATATTTTAATTGCAATTCAACCATCAATAAATTGTTAGATATTCTCAGTTAATGACAGTTCTGGAGAATGTATTGGCCACGATAGCAATCAAGCATACTTGCATCAATGAAAGTCACGACAATATGGTCAATGTGCAGCAATACATTATCTTTTTGGCAGATTGCGTCACACAAGCCAAAAAGGTAGGTTATTTCCATGGACAGCAGGGCTGGAAAAAAGTAGAACACTCATATTTTATAAATAATGCCTTACATTTTAGCGCAATTTAAGTAATTTTTCTTTTTTGTTTTATTAAACTAACTTTTATTTTATTTTCAGTGAATGAGTTTTCTTTACCACTAGGAAAACAATTACTCAAGACGTCAATCACCTCATATTTGACTGTGAGCACTATACTGATGTCAGGACATGCCATTTCCCAAGTTCTGCCAAAGCTGATAGAGCCCCACAATTCCTCTCCAACAAAGGCTTCCGGAAGGGGATCCAGGAGATTCTACTGCAAGAGATGCACTACCAATTCACTGGCTGACTCCACCTCTTCTGTTCTCTGTACATATGTAAAATTTCTTATCTGTATTTAATCTGGTATCATACTGTATTGTAACCTTGTTTGTATTTTATCTTGTATCATACTGTTTTGTAACCTTGTCTGTTTTTTAAGATTTATAGGCCAAACTGGTCCCCATCTTCCAGTCAGAGCAAGTTCCAATGAACGTCTCTCTCGCCCCATCACTTTGAACCTTTTTTTATAGTGGTTTGAGTCACCCCACCACTTGCTGGGAGTTCTTTCGGTCATTTGACCTTTGCGACCACCTGAACCTTGGCTTCGGCCTTGTGGTGCACCTGTTCCATTAAGTTTACCACTAGGAAAATATTATAAAATGATACTTAAGGATTTTTAGTGTGTGAAGAAAGCAGGACACTGGCAAAAATATTCTCATTTTGGAATGAATGTGTAGCAGTTTCATATGTTGAAAACATTGTTTTTTTAAACAGTCTTTCTTTCAAAAGACATATTATGTTGAAAAATTTATTCAACTTTTGTACAGTTAAAATGGATAGGGGGAAACCTTTAAGTGAATTTCAAAAAGACCAAAATGTGGCATTTAAAGATGTGGGCAAAAGTGTAAGAGATATTGCAAAGCTCCTACACATCAGTCCAAATGCTGTTCTGATTTCTTGAAAAATCTGAAGAGTCAGAAGAAAGTAAAGACTGGAATGCATAAAAAATTTACTCAACGTAATCAAAGAAAAATCTTTAAAGAACTTAAAAAAAAAAAAAAAAAAAAAAAACGCATGAAAGCATTGGAAAAGCACAAGACCCATATGAAATTACACATGTAATCAGAAGAACATTTTACAATTACATAAGAAAATCGGATTCGTTCTTATTCAAGAAAAAAACATCATCTTAAATTAAATGAAAGGCACATTGAGCACACCTGCTACTGTGGGTCAAAGACTTTGCCATAGAGTACAGACTTCAGTACAGACAGTACTGCTAAAAGTAAAGACATCAATATTGTTAAAATATATAGTCAGTAACCGTTCAGCGTGTTTACGCCAGAGGCAAGCAATTTGAATCTTTGATCGAATTTCGAGAAGCTGTGAATTGTGTTTCGGAAAATTTTCGTCAAATCAAAATTCAAGATTTATATGATTCAATGGCAAATAGAGTCTTTGAAGTAATTAAAAACAAATGACAGAAGAATTCCTTATTAACAAGAC
Source organism: Latrodectus hesperus (assembly GCA_037975125.1). Lineage (NCBI taxonomy): Eukaryota > Metazoa > Arthropoda > Arachnida > Araneae > Theridiidae > Latrodectus > Latrodectus hesperus. Next base: position 76,078,195 of record CM075854.1, read on the forward strand.
TTTTATTTTCAGTATTTAGAACTGTCCTACTTTTTTCACACAGTATGATGTGAATAAAATTAATTTTTAATTGTAATAAGCAAGTAGTTTTATTATTTCATCTGACAGATGTCCATAAATTAAGGATAATTCAGAATCACACAGAAATTGTACTCTAAAATAAAAATTTCACATGTAGAATTATTAAACACATCTTGAAGAATAATATGCAAATTACAAGAAACCACCAGATGGCGCCGATAGTACATCACAATGACGAGAGTGTAAGAGAGGGAATGATTGCAAAAAAGTAAAATTGTTCACAAGCGCTTTAAAAGCGGAGTATATCACCCGTATGAACTGGCCAGCATACTCACCGAACTTGAATCCAATAGAGCATGTGTGGGACATGCTTGGCCGACGAATTGCAGCCCGTTAACCCCCTCCCACAAGCCTACCGGAACTTCGGAGAGCACGGCTTGATGTGTGTGAGTGGTGTAATATTCCCCAAGATCAGATCGATAATTTGATACTTAGCTTGTCTAGGCGTTGTACGGCCTGTATTGCATCGTCTGAGGGGCATACCATGTATTAACCAACACACCAATCATGTTATATTGGTTTTTGTAAAAAAGTTTTTTTTTTTTTTTTTTTTTTTTTTTTTTTTTTTTTTAAATTTGCTCCAGAGAATAAAAATTGCAATTTTTATTAATGATGTCAAACATATAGCATTTTTTTTTTGTTCTTTACCTTTTGTTTAATAAATAGACTTTACAAATAAGTCACATTTGTTTTGCTTCTGTCTCTTTCTTTGCCTGAACTTGCATTATCCTTAATTTATGGACACGTGTGTAGTTACATGATTGTAAAAGAGTTTTTAAAAGTGCTGTAAGGAAATTATTTTGTAAAAATTCAAAGTCCTTTTCTTATTAGAAAAAAAAAAAAAACAAGTGTCCTACTTTTTTCTAGCAGTGTATAGCAAATCAGAAAAGAAACTTATGCCGATGAAAGGTTTTCGAAATGCGCATTAATGTCAATATATATCATTACACCCAATGGGGAGTCTAGATGATAAGGATAACTGCATATTTGAAAGGTTAATTCTTCTCCGTGTATCCATAGGGATACATTCATTATTATGCTGTACACAGTTAGGAAAAAATGATGTGAGGCCGTTCACGTATGCCTCTCATAATTCCTGATTTAAAACCATTTTATTTTCCAGATAGGATCACTACACACATGAACACTATATTCAACAGATAAGAGCATGTTGATCATAAATTAAAAATTGACAGGGCGTTGTAACCAGAATAGTATTGTTGGAGATAACATTTTTTTGGTAGTTGCCAAATAGGGGCTCACTTCCATTATTAATCTGAGATAACTCTAATAATTCTGATCATAAAGATGGGGCAAAGATCACACAGTTTTAAGAAGACAAATTTTACAATTATTTTTTATTCATTTTGAAAAAATAGCAATGACAGAATGGCGTTTCTTTTCTGCATTGTCTGTATAACAAATGAACAAGTGTTACAGATAAAATATCAACCATAAAAGCCTTTGAAAAGATTAAATAGTCTCGTAAATACACATCTCATTAAAGATGTAGTAACCTTATGCTTATTGGGATCTATAGAAAACTCCAATGATTTCTTAAATTTATTTTCATGAAATTATCTGAAACAAAAAATAGTTCTACCAAGCGGTTACTTTTATTGCTTAATATCACTTAATGTACTTAATATTTATAGAAGAACAAGGTTTTCATCTTTATTTCGTACGAATTGAGCTGTAATAGGATTACTGGAATCTTTACAGAAAAATAAAAATAAATAAAAGAAACGCAAAATGTTTGAGATTTGTCTATTTTTATACACATTCCATTGATTTATTTCCCACAAAGCAAACATTCAAATTTTATCCCTTTAAGCGTTCACATATGGTTTCGTTTTATCATCTTTTCGAAAAAAGTGTTCTGGTTTTCCCCAACTTATTACATTCCAGACTATGGTGTTGCCAAATCATAGTTTGATTACGAAATCAAAAAATTCTAAAATAAAACTTCAACTTAAAATTTATAGTGTGAATTACAAATAATATTTTAAATAAAATTTATAAAAAATATAAATTTACTATGATATAAACGTGAGTATACATTTCAAATATATTTTTATAATTATTAACGAAACACTTTTTTAGTAATTACAAAAACATTTTCGCACTTTGATGATTGAAGAGGCTAACTAAAAATTTCATATAATCAGAAATTCTTTAACAGTAAAAATAATAAGACAAGTGATAAAAATTTAGATAAAAAAATTAAGATTGTTTAAATTATGATCATTGTCATTTTTTCCTAGCAAGAAAGAATTCTTTAGCAGAGAAGATAGATTGGTTTCGGTAATGTGAGATCGCTTCATAGTCGTTATTTAAAAATATACATAATTTAATAACATCCAAGCTAAAGTACAAATACTGTTTCTATTATGTCATTTTATGAATTTATTCATTTTAAATACTATCAAATGAAAAATCAGGTAATGCAAATGTTATTCTATAGCACCATAAATATTAATTGATATATATATATATATATATATATATATATATATATATATATATATATATATATATATATATTATATATATATATATATATATATATATATATATATATATATATATATATATATATATATATATATATATTATAATTTTATCGTTATATATAAATTTACACAATATACAAGACATATTATCTCCTTATTTTTTAATAGGAAATAATGTCTTGTTGTATATTTGGTTATTTTTCGTAACGAAAATACAAAATATACAGAAAAAAACACTTATTTCATTTTCTACAGTTTCGTTTAAAATATTTATTATAATTCGTTTATTTTATTTCTAACCATTTTGGGCTTAAGTGTCAAGCACTAAAAAAACAAAACTAAAAAATGTAATCTATGTAAACTATCAAGCTCTTATATTTGTATAACTAAGTAAAATATTATTTCCTATGTCTTTTTTTTTCTGTTTACAGCGAAATCTTTTCATTAACATACATGGATCAGTGAAAGGAAAGGAAATTAGAATAATAATTATTAAAATAAATCCTCGTTAAAAATTATTTTGTTAATTTAAAACGTTAATTTCAGATAACATTTTAAAAACTTCACATTTTGATTGAAGTTACAAATGAAGTTTTTTATGGAAATTCTTCATAAAATTGTGTAGCACACTCACTTTTTTATTCGAAGTTTATAAAAATTATTTTTCTAACATTTTTCTTATAATATAGAAAATTTTAATACAAATAAAAAGTTAAATATCAAATTTCATTAGAAAGTTTTATGCTTCATACCTTAAGAGTTAACAGCCATAGGCAGTAACGAAAATTGCAGATTTAATTCCACCAGTAATCAAGTTTAATCTCATTGCATTTGCAAATTAAGTTCACAAAAACATTGTTTTATGAAGCAAATCAGTTTTCTTATGCGGTAAGCAAAAAATTCAAATATTCAAAGAAAGACCATTTTTATAAGATCTTCCACTTATCATCTCAACCGCATTTTGTGTAACGAAATAAGTTGTTCGTTTTATCCATCGGCGCCTCTGGTCATGTGACAGGAACTAACTTTTTTTTTTCATCAATGCTTATTTTTCGTAAGTGTGTATTTTAATGTTTTTTATGTTACAGCAGAAACAGTGAGACATACTTACATTCCCGATTAGTTTTTTCTATTGTATAATCACTAACAATACAATATATGTTTTTAAAATCAATGTGAAAGATTCATAAAGTGAAAGCTAAAATTGAATTATAAATTTACTGTAAATTGTTTTTAAGGATTCCACATGTCTATCTTTCGGAAATTTGCAGATTTTGAAATAAAAACAATATTTGTAAACAAATCCAATCTTTCGTGACTATAGTTCATATAGTAAAATTGGCAAATTTACTTTTTAAATTCACACTAATGTCATCTCGTATTATTAAATAAAAAAAAAGAACGCTTAAATTATTATTCCACTAAAATAAAAAGGGGTATAAAAATTGAACAAGCGTTGTAGAATACTAATGTCATTGTATTATTAAATAAAAAAAGGAAATTTATGAAATCTAATTTTTTATATTTCATAAATTTCCTTTTTTATAAATCTAATTTTTTATATGTATTTCATGTGAGAAAAGAAATTTTATAGGCAAAAAGCATGTATTCGGTATGGGTATGGATTTGTTTATTTTGGTAATCTTAAAATTTAGAATACTAAATAAAATTTTTTGACTATGTATGATTAAGCGTTTTGGATCTCATGTTATGGCTAACTAGACTTACACAAATCCAAAAGTATCCCAATACTGTATCGGTAAAATCAGAAAAATTTAGTCAATTTATATTTTTAAAGAAAACTAAAATAAAGAAAGTAATTAATTTCAGAAAATGAAATACATAAATATTATTAAGTTTTTTATAAATGTATTTATTTTATTTTGAAAATGCATAGTTAAACTATGAAAAATTAAATACTTTTTACATAAGAATAAAAAAAAATAACTGTAACTAAAATTTTAATACTAAATATATAAAAACATTTTCTAAATTACTTCTATAATTTAAGTATTAAACACTAATTTTTATGAAATTTATCAGTTATTATTTTCTTAAAATTATATAAATGAGTAAAGTAATTTTTTCACATTTAAAAGTTTATACAAAATTTTAATTTAAGAATGTATTAAAATGCGATAAACACAACATATTCGAACAATGTTTTTTTTTTTTTTTAAATTTGAAAAATTTGAACTTTTACACTATTTTTATTTGTGATACTTTCAATCAAATGTCAATTGTTGTATAAGATATATAACTACATATATTCATAAATGTAAAACAAAAAATCTTTTACAAATTTTGAGCATAAGTGAAAATAAAATAATTTGAATTTATCAAATCAGAAAAAGATTCTTAAGAAATTAGAAAAACGTTTCTAATAGTAAGATGAAGCAATTATAAAAGAAATGAAAATAATTAGGCTAATGGTAGACTAAGTAAAAAGGAAATTAAAAGAAAATTGCGAAAAGGAAGCAAAAATATTTAGAAACGATGGAAATCAAACTTGTTTGTTCTCATCAAGGGAAATAGGAGATAAGGGGAAGACGTTTCAAATTCATTTGTGTAAGGATTCTTTTGCACATTGTTACATTAATTTTTTTTGTATTTTCTGTTTCTGATTATATATATATATATATATATATATATATATATATATATATATATATATATATATATATATATATATATATATATATATATATATATATATATATATATATATATATATATTATGAAATTGCAACTTGAATATTATGTCTGATTATGTTAGTGGATTTTGCTTATAAAAAATGAATTAATTAAATAATATAATTTAAGAATTAATTTTTATTTTTTCAAGTTTCTGGATTTCGTAATATATTCTTATTTATGAAAGTATGAAAATATTTATAAGCATCTATTTTAATAATGTACAAATTCAATATTTTATAAATGCTCAAAGCTTAACTGTTCATTATAAAACAAAACTGACAATGAAAAAACCGCTTAAGAGAACAATATATGTTACACGAATTAAACCCTTTGTAGAAACGCAAACACATATTACACATTGAAAGTAAGAATATGTATACACACATACATACATATGAAGAACACACTTTCAAACTTTCTTATAAATCAGTGTTGAATGCGAGTTTACTTGCATATTCTTTTTCCTGTTAATACAGAATATGTTTTAGCCATTAAGGAAATGGCTTTTTTTTGATCGGAATTAACTACATCATTTCTATATGTAGATTTTTTAAAGTTTATTAAATAGCATGCATCATTTTATTTAATTTCAGAATGCACTATCAGTATTAGAAATTTAATGTAGTAAGTGCAATTTTTAAATAAAATTTCCGCCTAGATGCCGTTAACTTCGATTTTATCTCAATTGAGAAATATTTAACAATTTGAATTGTTTCAAGTGTTCCCTACTCATATGTGTGTTAACTTAGAATTAGAGCAGTTTGAGCAATTTAGAATTAGCAAACTGAAAGCATAACGTCTATGGTAGGTCCGTAAGCAACGAGCACTTATTGGTTCCCGATAACGATGCTACACTCGAGCAACATGCCGAAAAGTTATTTTAAAAGGATAATTTTTTTGAAACTTAGAAACAAATAGTTTAGATACAACAAGCCGAAAACAAATTAAACAGTACATGCCCAAAGAAAATTTCTCCTAATTTAGAGAGGGAGTGAACAAAGCAAAATGAGCACCCCATCCAGCATTTTTTTATTTCTTTGAATTTTACTAAATAAGTTGTTACTTTTACAAGCAATTTTATCCTTATTTAATTTTTCACTGAAAAATATGTGGTTTATTTATAAAAAAATTTGTAACAAAATATATATCGCCAATATTTTTAAAATTTTCAACAAGAAATATATGCATTGAAAGACCAATTTTCCTGCAGTAAGTAAACTTTCATATCTTAGAAAAAAAAAAAAGAGTAAATATCATTTCAAACTATAAAAAAATCAAATGAAAAAATGATTGCAATAATTACATAAATAAAGGTTATAAAGTATAAAATTTCTTTGAAGAAATGAAATTATACCTTTTTTATAAAAAAATTATTAACTATAATTAAACATTTCAAGAAAAACTTTTATTAGAAATCAAATTAATTATTTCATATTATAAAAAAATATCAATTGAAAATGTGGGAATATAACAAACAGTAATAGAGTGTTAAGTAGAATAATATAGATATATAATAGTAATATTATAGATACACAAATTTTTAAAAAAATAACTAATTGAATTATCATTCAATTAGCAATTGTCAAATACCATTATTGTCAATATGTATTATTTTTATGATCGTTTTACCAACATTCTCTCTCTCTCTCTCCACACACACACACACACACACACACACACACACACACACACACACACACACACACACACATATATATCACACACACATATATATATATATATATATATATATATATATATATATATATATATATATATATATATATATATATATATATAATGGAATTAAACCTTATATGTTCTAATCAAAATACTTTAAAAGTTTCAGATTTTATATAAAAAATGTCCATGATAGTTAAAAAATATATGAATGAGAATATTCTTTTTACTTGTGTTTTTATGAGCAATTATATTTTAATCTAAATGAAAAAGTATAATCGTGAAATAAGGTTATCAGTATACAATCTGCACAAATAGTTGTAAAAAATACCTTAAATAAAACAAAGGATTTGTATTTTAATGGATCAAATGATGTGGTCAAAACTACGACATAATAAAATATGTGATTTTTATTCATACGTTTGGATGGAAAAACGTTTAATGAATAGTTTACTTTCGAGTGACCTTGAAAAAAAGTTTTCCACTATTCTTATTGACGGATATGCTTGGATATAATGGATATTTGTGCTTTGAAAGGTCGTGGGAATAATAATTTTCTCTCTTGCCTTCTTTAGAAAAGCAGCACTCCATGTATTATGAGTAATAAAGAAAATAGATTCCTTAAATACAGAATTAAATGTTTGCTAATAGTTGTTTTACCTTTATAAAATTTTTAATGATTTAAGGAAATTTTAACATTTATATATATATATATATATATATATATATATATATATATATAATTAATAGTACATTTTTATAAAATTAATAATCAAGTATTTGATGGAGAATAATACATTGAAAATACCAAATGGAGAATAATAATATATTCATAAAATTAGTCAAAAACCAAATTGGGAATAATAATCAAATACTAGATGGAGAATAATAAATTGAAAATACGAAATATAGCAAACAAATGGTAAATGTTCAATATATATTTTATAATTTTAAAGAAAATAGAATAAAGGAAAATGGAACGAACTGATGAAGCTGGCCATGTTGGTATTTCGCTCCATTTTCCTTTATTCTATTTTCTTTAAAATTATAAAATATATATATTGAACATTTACCATTTGTTTGCTACATTTCGTATTTTCAATTTATTATTCTCCATCATGTATTTGATTATTATTCCCAATTTGGTTTTGACTAATTTTATGAATATATTATTATTCTCCATTTGGTATTTTCAATGTATTATTCTCCATCTAATACTTAATTATTAATTTTATAAATTTGGTTTTTGACTAATTTTATAAATATATTATTATTCTCCATTTGGTATTTTCAATGTATTATTCTCCATCTAATACTTGATTATTATTTTATAAAAATGTACTACTAATTATATTTTAGTAATTCTATTTTAGCTGCTTTTGCGCTGAATATATTGCTTAACATAAGTGTTATATCTATTCTTGTACTTTTCAATTTTCGCTTATGAAACTTCTAATCTTGCCATATATATATATATATATATATATATATATATATATATATATATATATATATATATATATATATATATATATATATATGAGGAGATCAGAAAAGGTCTTAGTAAACAAGCCTTACATAAATTTTAAATTTCTGAAAAGTTCAGAAATGTTGCTATTAAAAATTCTGTAATGTTTATTTAAGAGAGAGAAATCTGCAACCAGAAAAATCAGAGAATTTCTTATACATTTACAGGACATTTAATAATATGGTTAATAATAGACAAACAATTTTAAGGGCCAAATAATATATTTAAATATTGAAAAAATAATTAAAAAACCACAAAAAGTAAGTTTTTGTACGAGAACAATTTTAAGTGAAAATTATTAATTATGAAAATATTTTTTTCTTGTTTATTCACATACAAATATAAACAATCTTAAATACTTTAAAATAAATTTGATAAAATGTCTGCAATTGGTATCCGAAGGAATTTAATCCATTCTGAAAAGGAAATTATGCTCTTTTGATTTTTCACATCGTTATTTATAATACTTATTGATCTTTTTTACATTAATATTAAGAAATTATATATTCTGAAGTGTTTTTCATTTTCTCCAAATTATTTCCATAAAAGTATTGATTTAAAGTTAATTTTATCTTTGTATAGTTTCATATAATAATTACAATCTATAAAAAATTGAACAAAATTTGGTTTTGTTTACAATTTAATTCGTATTATTTTTTATAAATAGCAATTCTTAAGGTAGATATTATATAGTTATACATTAAAAATTTATTAAACACAAGTAAAAATTATTCACAGGCAATTAAATTGATAGCCACGATTTCAATTTGCACTTTACTTATAAGAATCAAACTTTAAATTAAAATCATTGAGAATTTTATAAAATTAAATAAAAAATTAATTTAAAAAATGAATAAATTAAAAAATAAATCGTATACGTAATTTTTAGATAATTGAAATCAGAATACATTCTTTAATAGTAGTATTGCGTGTATTGTATAGATCACAAAGGCTTAAACATAAATTTCCATAATAACAACGTGTGTTTTGTTGCGAAAAATGAATGAAATTAGTAAATATTCAATTTAGAGACCAATCATTTTACATGGCTATTTAACAACCTGGAAATCACTATAATTTAACTATCATTTTCTTTTTAAGAAGTTCCTAATCCAACTATAGCTCGTTTCAGTAAATTACTATCGTTGAAATAAGAGTAAAACTGAACCATTCTAATTTCTTCTTAAAGAAACTCTATAATAAAATTATTCTCTTAAGCAATTTATTTCACGTAATTTTGAATTAAAATTCAAATTAAATTGGAAATCTTTCCTTCGGTAGAAAAAATTATGCTGAACAGCAAAAATTTTCTTTTTCTAACTGCTTGATATCAATTTTTAAATGGAGCATTAGAATAGCTAAGAAAGATACTATAAATCTTAAATAAATTTCATAAATCTGTAGTGGACAACTGATTTTCTTAAGAATTAAGTATTAAAATTAATGTAAATTTTTTTCTAAGGGAAAAAATTAAATTTGGAAAATATCTTATACAATCTTAATGAACGACAGACAAATAAAAAGCTTGTAAACTATGGTTTTGTTTGATATTAAAGTTTAATACTTGAACAATCATAAATAATACAATATTTCATAATTAAATAAATTGAAACTGAGTACTGAGAGACTATCTTACTTCAGTAGCCAAAAATATCTTGCATGTCTATTTTGATTTAGCTAAACAATTCAACTTAGTTCATTAGCCACTTGTTGGAAGTACAAAATGAAAGTGGAACATAAAACCTTTTCTTTTTCATCCTTTATTACTCTATAAACTTTAAAATATCGTACGCATGTCTCACTAAAACGTGTAATTCTAGAAAACGTTCCATCAAAACACCAAGGGCGGAAGTACTTCATAGGATAGTATTGCACTGGTGGGTGCGGACAAGATTTATAACTTAAAGCGTCATGTTGATGACTCAGAAAAAAAGTATGGGTTGTCGCTGGGTTTAAAATAAAAACCGCTCATATATATACATATATGTATGTATAAACATAAACACAATGCTAATGCACAAATCATATAAACTCTACTTTTATTCGTATATTTGGAATTCATATCGTTACTTACCCTTTCGGAAGAAGAACGAAAAATCATCTGAGACGTCTGGGAGTGATTCGTGCTGAACAATCGAGAGAATAAAAAAAAAACGAAGAAAAACCTACTTAATTAGGCAATGGAGAGCCGTAAATACGTAGAAGTCACCTCTGAAAGGAGGAAGCTCATGGGAAAAAAAGAGAGTTGTGACGATGAGAGTACATCACTCGTCATCCTCTCTCCGCATTTTTACTCTACGTAGTTTGAGGCTCATTGCAGCCTCCGAGGAACGCGTGTGGTCTCTTAGATTTCACTAACACGATTTTTCTTGCTCTTCATTCCGTTAGGTGTAAGTATTGTTTAAAATAAAACTCCAGCTGATGTCTTCTGCGTAGAGGATGTTGCCAAAACCGAAAGCATATACTCTTCGAAAACAGCCTCTTCGTAAATATCAGTTTCTATGACCTCGTCTGAGAAAGGAGACTGCCAAAAGCCATTTTAATAAAGCCACATGAGAGTCCACTTAAATTTTATATTAAGTTTAACTTTTGTTTCATTAAAATTTTGGGTTGCTTATATAGAAAAAACGTAAAATTGAACCCTCGGTTTTAAAAATATATTGCAATATTTTTAAAAATATATTGCAATATATTGTAATATATTGCTTTATATTGCAATATATATATGCTTTAGATTGCAATTGCTTTACATTGCAATATATTGCAATATATGGCTCTGTGATAATATATAATAAGCTATCCATAAACTTTTAATTAAAATTAAATAATGATAAAGGAGACCACAGTAAAAATCAGAGTTTCGTTGTTGCTTCTCAAATCATTACAAGTTTTTAGGTTGTGTATTACTATAATGTGTTAACAATCTTAATCCCCATTGTTATAAACCAAGACGCAACAAGGCACCCAAAGAGCTTAAATCACACCCGTTGAGTGAGTCAGATGATTCGGAGGAAATCTACTAGACAAATGATATTCCATCATTTCTATTTTTAACGGCTGATTGACACAAAAATAGACTTTGTGATGATGATCAAATGATTCTGTCTTGTGCATCCCATTCAATAAATTAATAAGTAAAGATAAAAAAATCAAATTTTACCACTCATTTTTAAAGAAATCAAAGTAGAATATAACAGAGAAACAGAAAATTATGCTGAATGTTTTACTTTTTATTAAAACCATTAATGTAGTGTAATGTCTTTCTTTTTCGTTAATTAATAAATAGAAAAAATGAAGTTTAAATATATTTGTTATTACGATTATTCATCAGAACTTTTTTATAGAATCGTTCAAAATATTCGAGTGCTTAGAAACGATCTCACTAATAAAAAAGACAATTCGCTTGCCATTATTTAACAGTTTTATTAAGATTGTTTTATTAAGATAACATTCACCAACATTAAAAGTTCATTTTTGTGTTTCTATAAAATTTCATTTTAAAATACAAGTAAATCCATGTATTATTATTGTGAGAATCTAAGATAAGTATTATTCTTGTCTATCTCTTATTTAAGCATGCAGATGGATCGTTAAAATATTATCAACTGATTTACTCAATTAACTTTTCTAACTATGCATAGTTATTTTGTGGCATTTAAGTAAATAAGTATTATATTGAAATTTTAAAACAAAAAAACAGTATTATGTTTTTGAAAACAGTACTTAGTGCAGACACCACGAGTTGAAATAAGTGCTATTATATACGACATGATAAGGAGGTAAGCAGATTTTGAATATATGGCTGGGGAAGAATATTTCATACTCTTTGTATGCGTACTCAAAGTTCATCATTAGATGCTGTAGGATTAGGACCACAGCAAGAGATTGACCCTCAAAATCCCATACATATTCGATAGGTGCTAATAATCTAGCTAATAAGCAGGCAAAGGGAAAAAAAGCTGTTTGTGTTCTACTAAAGAATGTCTTGAACATTTTAGCAAGTTTTACAACAACGTTTGATGTTCATTCCAGCTAAAAGATATCTCCAAAAATGCCTTACATAAAAGAAATGACTTCGGGCTACATCACCACCCTGGTCTATAGTTGTAGCTGTTAAAATTACCCGCAATCTGTGCTTATCAATTGAAATCATTCAAGTTATACAATCGCACTTCAAACTATAATTGTGGTAGTTTGTTTTATTATGACGCTCAATAATGTACTTTGGAAGTCAGCATTCACCGGAGTTGTGTCCAACACAAGTGCTGCCATCATAATATCACAGATTAAAGCTACAGCTGAAAAATTAATGCCAACGCTTGTTGCCAATAAACATGCCAGTCTCAATCTTCATGAGCATATGATCAACAAGTTTGCATCATGAGTATCCAATACAAAGGAAAAACGATCCACGAAAGATACAATAACAGCGGTAGAGGAATAATGGCTTGGACAGGGATCTCACTCGGTGATTACACTGACATATATGTGCTCTGGAGAAAAACTGTGACTTGGATGAGATATTGGGATGAGATCCTTGATTCCCTATGTCCTACCATATGCCGGTGCAATCGGCAATAATTTCATTCCGATGGATGATAACGCATGACCTCATCGAGTTGTATTTGTTAAGGAATATCTTGAATTAGAGCGAATGGAATGGCCAGCTCAATATCCAGATCTGAATCCCATAAAGCAATTAGGGGAATATCTTGGAAGACTGGTTGCTGCTTTCAGCTATCCTCCAAAGTTTGTAAAAGAGCTGAAAAACAGCTTACTCCGTGTCTGGTCTTTGCTTCCTGTTTCAGTAACGGACAACTTAATTGACAGCATGGAAATTCGATGCCGCAAGTGCATTCAAGCAAGAAGTGGGTATATCTCTTATTAATACTTCTTTTTGCTATATTTCGATGATATTTTACCAGATAAAACTGTGAGTATTCATTTTCCTAAAAATGGACGTTTCCTTCGAGATTTCTTTATTAAAAAAAAATCAGAAAAAATGCAATTTCGTTCAATCAGTTATGCACTTATCTTATGTAAACTTCTATGTTGCAATAAAAACTTTCCTTTCTTTCAAAAGATTTGAAGATATAATTAATTTGTTTGATTTTATTACCTTTCATCTAACATCTTTCACTTAAACTTATTTCTTACATTTATTAATATTTAATTGAGGGTTACAATCAAAACAAGTTGCCTACTATCTTTTGAAAACCAGTGCAGAATAATGTAAGTCGTAAAATAAGTAATAGTGTAGAAAGTAAAACAGATTTCATAAAAAGGTGTGTGCATGATGTAACCATAACACAATCTTTTCTTAGGTTAGATTCAGTACTTCTTTATAATCAAATACTTATATTAATATGCTTTAATTTAATGCGTATTGGAAACATATTATCTAGCACATTTTTTATGAAACATTTTTTAAATGTAAATGAAAAATAATTAAAATAATAATTGTTATTTTAAAATATTTGTAGTTACGTATAGGTAAATGAAAAATGAATATAACATTTATTCATTTTTCAGTTTCTAAATACGGTTCGATGTTTTTTTCTAAGTATCACCCTATTTGCGGCTAAATGTAAATGTAATAATGTTTCTCATAGAAAGTAAAATACAACTGCAGCAAAATGCGTACACTATATAATAAAAAATATTAAGTCACTCTGGGTTTCAAACATTTTGATGAATGTCTAGAGTGTTTGTTTAGAATGCTTCACGAATGTTTCAAAAGAACTTCAGAAAAGAAAAAATAAAACAAATATGACATAATTTTTCGGTATGCTAATCAACCCAAGACAGTTTAAATTAAATAAAAACTATACATATTATTTATATTTATTATGAAAGATTATAATTATTGGGTTAATGGAATATCCTTATATAGACTAAGCACACTGTTATGTACATTTCCGAGAGACGCAAACAGGTAAATTACTGATATTAAATACTATTTGTTCAAAAATGCAGATAATTTTTACACGTTTTGTTAAGCAACGTCTATTTGACGATGCAAAAATGACCTTCAGCAACTTCGAAAACCAATTTATCAAGGTAAAGAATACAGAAGGTATTATTTGAATTTGAGGAAGTAATATGGAGATCAAGTTTTAAAAAATTGGTATAAAATACATAATTATTGAGGAAGAAAAGTTCTGAGAATTGAAGTAATGATGAAGAAAATGCATTTCAATGAACTGAAAAGTGTCACAGAATATAATGTATATTGATAAGCTTTTCTTTCTCTACATAATGGTGTGAGGAAATTAAAAGATAAGATATAAATACAGAAATGAATTTACATATCACATGTTATGCAAATATGTATTGACATATAAGGAAAAATATTTCAGAGTTAGGCTTTTATAATATTACACTAAGGAATAAAATATTCTACTTGATAATTTAATAATTTAATTCAGTACTTTGTTTTTAAATATATAATATTTATCATTTTACATTAATTTATTTTTATTGTTATATATATAATATTTATATATATATGTACACACACACACATATATATATATATATGTATATATAATGATTGTTTTATGAATACTCATTTAATTTTTAAGAAATAATTTAAACGTTAAAGCACATGATTCTTATATTTTCAGCTTTTCAATTATGTTTTTGGTGTTTATTTGATGCAAGTGAAACACATCTTTTATTAAATGATAAAATTTTGAAGTTAACATTTAAAATTTTCTTTAATTAATATAATATTGAATAGGATTTAATTGAATTTAAGAAAATGTTACTTTAATAGCTGTAATGAATTTTTGATAAATTTTAGTTTTGAATTGATATGAATTGGGGAAAAGTATCATTTTGTGCAATTCAAAGATTTTCAAAAGTACAAATTTATTAAATTTGTAAGAAATTTTGAAAACCTAACAAATTTTTTATATTTAAACCAGAGTTTAACATTTCAATAAAACTTGAGAAAATAACATAATGTCATTTAAATTTATAATCGAATTATTATTTTTGTTTATTTTTACTAATGCATCAAAAAATTATAATGGAGTAAAATCATTTGTATATTTCATCTTTGAAAAACATTGCTTATTAACTGAAGCTAATAAGCTTAGAATAATCTATCAAAATTATATTTATTATAAAATTTTAAACCACGAAAATTTATATGTATATATATACATAAATTCATTAAAAAAATTATCATATATTTAAAAGGAGGATTCATTTATCGTTTGTGTGACTGTAAATTTTAAACTAAACATTCGCTGTTTAACAATTTTTATTTTAATTTATTTTGCAAATTTTGAAAACACTAAAAATGTTCTTTTACACAAATAATATTGTGGTTTAAAAATTTTTTTAATCAGTTCTTTTTTACTTTATTTATTTATTTTTATTTTTGTTACAAGTGCACCGACAGTTTCAATTTTTCGAGTTTCTGTTTAGAAATAATTATTTAATGCAAGAAATAATAAACTTCACCATGTTTTTTTTCAAATCTATATCTGATAAATATAATTTTACTATTATATATTGATTCGAGATGGAATGATTAATTTTAACAAAAAGTAAAAGAAAATAATTTGAAAATAACAAATGTATTCTTTAAAATATTGAATCTAGGAATAATGAATATAATTCTTTACTCAAAATATCACAATATTCAGTTTTAGAGAATATAAAAGCTAGAGCAAGGTAATTTGTTTTCAAATCAACACAATTCTTAAATTATTATAATTTTATCAACACTTACATTTTACATACATATAATTAGTTCAAAAAGTTTTTGGAGCAATTTAAATTAAAGGAGAGCTATTTGTAAATTCAGACTAAAAGAATAAATTTTTGAAAATACTCTGTTATAAATGGACGGAGTTATTTATATGTAGTTATACCGAGAGAAGGACCAATATTCCAACTTTTAAATTTTGAAATTATGCACAAGTGTTAAATATCATTTGTTTGAGTTTAAAAAACTCTAGATTAAGAATTAATTTTTCCTAATTTAACAATTTCTTGATAATTTATTGCGTTACTTTAATAAATTTTTATTAAATATACTTTGTTAAGTAGTCTTATATGGCGAAATACTACCCAAATGATTGTCTCATGATTTACCAAAAATTTGAAATTTATAAAAAATTTTTATTTCTATTTTTATTGAAAAGGAAACAAATTGGAGTAAATTAAATTATTCACTTGAAATAATTCAGGAGCACCCTTCGACTTATAATAATTTCCTTTTAATAAAATTCCATATTTAAATTTATTAGAGATCTGCTTTAGAAGGGAAACAGGCTCGAAATCGTTATCCAAATGTGAGTTCCTCTTCCAATGATACAAATTGTCTAAATATAGTCCCAAGAATTATCGATCGAGAACATTGTAGGGATCGAGTATAAACTATTATTGATGAGAATAAGAAATCTGGTATTATAATACAAAATCGACGGTTTGTATGAATATATAATTAATGATTTATATTAAGAAGATAAACTGTTTCTTCAAACTTTTTTATATTTCTACATTTTCAAACATCTTTTAAATTATTTTTTTCATCTCTCAATGAGTTATTCTCAATGGAATTTGAAATAAATTCCTTTATGCTAAAATCATAAAATTTATAATTAAACAATACTTTTTATGTATAACATATTAATAATTTGTAATAAAATTACAATTGAATATGTATCTTAAAAATAAAGAAAAATTCTACCAAATATACCGCTTAGTAATATCAGCAGAAACTGATTGTTTTATTTTTATTCATATCATAAAATTCAGCAGTTATCGAATAAAGGTTTTATTTTATTATCATTTCAACAATGTAATTTTTTTTATTTCTTTTCGAACGTCTTTCATATATTTTCATATGAATCAAATGAAAATCAAAACATACTCTTATTGGCTTTGACATTGCTGAATAATTAGTGTCTCTTTATTAAAAAATGGAGGAAAAGAAGGAAAAGTATGAAGAGATAAAATGGGTTAAAAAAAGTAAAATGCTCCGATACCATATTAATTTCTATAATTGACGAGTCTGATAATTAAGAATTTTTCTCATTCACTTGTTGTTGTTGTCGTGTGCCAGCTAGGCTGGCAATATGGGGTGCGCTGTTCCACTTTTTCTACTGAACCATATTTTGGTGTGGAGTCCGATTTCTTCAGTACACGCATGCCATAGGGACCCGTTTATAGGGTAGGCAACCATTCACACCTCATTCATACAAGGAAAGGACAAATACAGGATAGATAGAGAAATTACATCCATGACCGAACCGGGATTCGAACCCAGGACCTCCTTATCCTTAGTCAGGCACGCTGACCACTAGACAAGTTGGTCGGCTCTCATTCACTTTGCATCAGTAAATTATAAAGATAGATTTGGAAGGAATATTTAAAAAAACTACATCATTATATTGAGGTGTATCACACACACACGTAAATGCATACATGTATATGTAAGTGTGTATGCTAATTTTTGTGGCGTCCCTACATAAGTATACAAATATATCGTTGTGTAAATGCTTCAAATTCATTATTAATATCACTATCTCTAAAATTTTTTAAAAAATGAAACTGAATTTCAGTATGGTTATTATTTTTGTAAAATAATGATAAGGAATTTTCTTGTATCTTCTTTTCTTAATTTATGAAAATAAACATACGTTAATCAATCGATGTATATTTCATTTCCTTTTTTTCGACTGAGACGCTTAGGAAAATATTAGGATTTTCTAAAAATATTCATTCATGCTAAATAAGAAAAGTCTCTCTTAAGTGAACTAATACAGCTAAAAACAGTTTACCTCCTTTCTTTGAACACTTATGGAACTTGAACTTAACAATTGTTTTATTGCATATTATTGCTATAAAGGTTAATCAGATTTCAATAAAATCAAATATTAATTTAATGTCACAGAATTATTCTCTGATCTTTTAGAAACAATTATGACTGTGATAAAAATAAGAATCTCTTTCACTCAGAATGTACAAATTAGAACAATTCGTTCAAATTAAAAGTCATGTGATCATCTAAGATTATCACTATAAATAATCATAAAAACTTGAAATTCCTTATTTTTTATCAGTGTTTAGCCAAGTTTAAGTTATGAAAATTTTTTCAAATAAGTAATTTTAAAAAGAGAGAGAGTGTGTGTATTGTAGAACTAATGGTTGCGATAGTGTCATGTAAATACTTTCATAAAATCATTATAATTGTAGTTTACATTTGCTACTAAGTTATTTTATTTTAACACTCTTTTTCATAAAAAACACATTTTTATCAAGAAAATCATTAAGTTACATAATATCTTAGTAAGATACGTTGCAAAATTTAAAAATTTTAGTAGATTATTACAAACTGTTGGAGAGAATATTTCTAGAATTAAAGAGATTTAGGCTTAAAAAATGTAACGAATGCAAATATGATCTCATTCATGTTTTTACTTTTTGAGAATTTAAAAATTTTCTACTCTTATCTATAGAAAGATGATAGGTGTAATTTAGAAACATTTTGCATGATTCTATATAGGTTGAAATATTGAAAATTATGTTTTCAAAAAAGCCACTGTCAAATTTGTGTGTGTGTGTGTTTAAAGGTTGAATTATATATATATATATATATATATATATATATATATATATATATATATATATATATATATATATATATATATATATATATATATATATATATACATATATATATATAAGTATTTGTTAACAGCTTTTGGTTTCCTACGAGCAAAGCTAGAAAAATTCAAAAAATTATGGAATTTTGTATGGAATATATTTATATAGGGATAAGAGATTGAGTGAATGAAAAAAAAAATCAAAATCTCACCGTCGGAAATAATTTTTTAATGAATTGCAAATTTAACATATATTTACAATAGTTTAAGACTTGTATTTCAACAAAACATACTCAACATGACAATCATTATTTTTAGCTACCATTTGAATATATATATATATATATATATATATATATATATATATATATATATATATATATATTGTGTGTGTGTGTGTGTGTGTGTGTGTGTGTGTGTGTGTGTGTGTGTGTGTGTGTGTGTGTGTGTGTGTGTGTGTGTGTGTGTCCCCTTTGCTGTCAACTGTGGAACATATTTTTATTAATTTCAATTTTTGAATTTGTAATATCAAGGAAATATTACAAATAAGTCATAAAACGCTGTGTGTCTATGAGTATTTAAACTCTTTCATTATCCCGTCTTACAACATGTTTCGAATATCCCAAAACTAAATGTCTCAAAGATTGAGGTCTGGCGATCGGGTAGGCTACAAATCACGAAAGTGAAGCTCATGACCAGTTCTTCCGTGAAGTGATTTTCGAGGACGTCTTTAGCACAAATGAGTGAGGAGAGGCTTTAACTTGTATAAAAGTTGTGTTAAAAGTACTTATGTGCTTTAAGATAAAAAAAAAAATTTATTCTGGGATAAAGACGTATGTTGTTTCCTAGTGATTGAGCATGCTTCTGGACTTCTAACACTTAAATCCTCGAAAAAATATGGATTGAGAATAAATGATGCACTAAAAAAATATACCTTTTACTTCTGATGACAAACGGAACCTGTAGGATTGGACTCAGAATTTCTAGTTTTCAAATTCACATGTTGTGAATAACCATCAAACTGTTGAAATGAAAGAGTGCTTCATTTGTCCAGAGAATGTTCCAAATCTATCAAAAATCTACTTCAAAGAGAGTAAGAAACGGAAATGTAAGTCGATGTCGAGTTTCAAAAACATGTGGAAATAACCTCTGCACAATTGAAGCTTGAAACGGTTATAACAGAGAATACTCCGCATTATCTTCTGGAAAATCAAGTTATATATATATATATATCCAATTCTTTTGCAATACGACGGGCACTTGCACTAGAATGTATGCTTGAAACTTTATCCTCTTGCAACTGAAGTTGAAACACTTTTTCAACATCTTTCAGAACAAACTTTTCCTTACAGCAACTATTGCGGAATTACTGTTTTGCTGAAATAATTTAACTAACAAATCTCTATCTGCTAAATGTAATGACTCTTTGATTTGCAATCGTGAACACATTGGAAATATAATCTTTAATGGAATTTTATAGATTTTATTACATGTGCTGCTAGAGGTGGGAAAATATTGCATTTTTCTTTCCTTTTTAAGTTTCAAGTATATTCAAAGATAAATTTCTTAAAAGAACTTAAACGCCTGATTTGAAAGATACTTCGCTGTTTATTTGTTTGTTTTTTCTCGTGTTAACTTTTTTTTAAGATGACTATTTTTGAAACATTAGCTGAAACTAGTAAATTAAATATGATCGATGACAGTTATTATCGAAGATGTAACTAAATGAGTTTTTAAGAGTTTTAATTTAAGTTTACAAGTTTACTTCTCAATATTGTGTAATTGAATTAATAGTTTTTAAGTTAGAGTGCTTTGTGAATAAAAAGATGGGGAAATCTGAATAGAAAATAAACATGTAATGTATTGGAAAACGCTCCCCAGTAGCGGAATTTCCAATTATTGTTGTTGCTTATCCTCTACATCTTTGACATATGTCAGAGCAACTCTAGAAGGTTGTTGACCTACAAACACTATATACTAATAAGTGTGGATCAGATATTATAAATCCCTCTTAGAAATTCTGATGCTTACCAGAATATGATCCGGTGATACTGAAAGATCATAATTTTTTTTCCAAGTAAAGTAGATTTTCCTGCCACTATCCAAGGAAATATACATAAGGTATCCCTTCGTTAGCAAAGCAGTCTGCGAGCTACAGTCTCATTTAATTTTTTGCAGTGTGTCAGGGGTTGTTCTTGAGTACCATTGGGGTGATGATGGCATACGCCTTATTAAACTCAGTTTAGATTTTTCCTTTTAATACAGTTCTTCATAAGTAAGCGAAGGCAGTTTGATTCCCTTTCTGGCCTGTCTCATTACCACTTTTGCTGATATGTGACCGGATCCATTGGAGATAGACGTCGTGGATCTAAGAGTTCATCCTCAGTATGAATAGGAAATATACGCTGTTGTTATCATTTGCGGAGGACCAGCTACTAAGATGTTGTAAGAATTATTTTTAATTTTCTCAAATTCTCACTTTTTATTATGTTCTACTGAAAATTTCATAACTTTCTGATTAATAGTTTTGTTTACGAGTGTATGTATAATTTTTTTTTAAAATAATAACACATCTCTAGTTATATACGAATACACAGTTATAGTTATCCTGTATATATATACACAAGGTGTTTGAAAAAGAACTCCCTAGTCCTTAAATATAAAAAGTATAAATAAATTGCCACTGCACTGCACTACGTGGCTTGCTTGAAAAGCAGAAACTAAGTACTGGCGCAATGCCAACTGCTGGGGAGCACTATGTGGAGATATGATGAATCACATGCCACAAACTAGAATAACGTGTATTACTTTGTACAGATTCTATGACACATTAAAACTGCGTTTTTTTCAGAAACTCTCTCTCTCTCTCTCTCTCTATATATATATATATATATATATATATATATATATATATATATATATATATATATATATATATATATATATATATATATATATATATATATATATATATATATATATATATATATATATATATATATATATATATATAAACACGTTAATTTAAAAGAGAGTATTTTGATCATACCTTTTACTGGAGGAATATATTCTTGATACTGCGGAATAGGAGTGTATTCTTGTACAGGATTTATATCCCCAGGTGGATAGTAGTAGCAGTTCGTCGCATCAGGTGGCATGACATAATTGGGGTACACAGGAATTTCAACAGGATTGTACAGAATATAGTGCGTTGGATACCATATACCTATTATGGATAGTTCAAATTTTTATTTCGGTTTTAGGCACATTCAGTTTTTTCTTTAGAATTATTCTATTAAAATAGGAAATTAAATGAAAAATGAAATTCAACTTAAAAAGAATGCTTTTAAATTTAACTTTTTAAGAACTTTTACAAACTTAAATTACTCACTGACTAAACCACATTACATTTAAAAATTAATGCGAAAGTTTTAAAAATATTTTCTTCGTATTGCATAGTTTAAGTATATTTAAAAGCTTTATTTGCAAATATATAGATATAAATGATGAATGAAATTATTTTTGTAACATTGTTATATATTGCATTAAAGTAATAAAAGGTTATTTAGATCTTCATCTATTTTACATAGATAAGGATCGGAAATCCCCAATGTATATATATATATATATATATATATATATATATATATATATATATATATATATATATATATATATATATATATATATATATATATATATATATATATATATATATATATATATATATATATATATATATATATATATATATATATATATATATATATGTATATGTATATATATATATATATATATATATATATATATATATATATATATATATATATATATATATATATATATATATATATACAGTACTGGCCACTAAAATTGCTACACCAGGAAAGTGGCACACCACACACGTGAAATTTGCATGACAGGTAGAAATTGCTGTGATATGCAAATGATTAGATTTTCAGCGCATTCATACAAAGCAGGCGACAGTAGCGACATCTACAATGTGTATAAAACCAGAGATTTGACAGCAGTTTTCCCATACTTAATTTCCGTTTCAACGTTGTTTTCGGCAAAGAAAGTTGTTGTAATGCCTCGTATAAGAAGAAGAAATGCCTATCAGCACGTGTCTGACTTTGATCGAGGAAGGATTATAGCCTACCGGGATTGCGGTTTATCGTACCGCAATATTGCTGCTCGCGTCGGTCGAGACCCCATGACTGTTAGCAGAATATGGAATCGATGGTTTCAGGACAATCATACGGAACGTCATGCAGGATCTCAGCGACCCCCATCACTAACAGCAGAGAAGACAGACATCTTATCCGCATGGTCACAAGGGATCGTAAAGCCACGTCACGAACCCTGAGTCGAGAAATGGAGTCATTTGCAAGGCAACAAGTTTCTGCTCGAACAGTTCGACGACGTTTGCAGCAGCATGGATTGTCTGCACGGCGACTATGGCTTGGACTACCATTGACGCTGCGTCACAGACAGGAGCACCTTCATGGTGTACGTGGGAATGGCATCACGTCATCTTTACAGATGAATCTCGGTTCTTTATACAGGACCATGATGTCCGCATCCGTGTTTGGAGGCATTGTGGAGAACGCGCATTGCCAGCTTGCATTGGACATCGCCATACTTGCCCATCTGCTGGAGTGATGGTATGGGATGCCATTGGATACACGTCTCGATCACCTCTTGTTCGCATTACAGGCAATTTGAACAGCAACCGTTACATTTCCGATGTGTTAAAGCCCGTGGCTCTGCCCTATCTTCGAGGCCTCCTTAATGCTTTGTTTCAACAGGATAATGCACAACCGCATGTTGCCCGTACTGTTCTGAATTTCTTTGATACAGAAGAGGTTCGATTGTTACCCTGGCCAGCACGTTCTCCTTATTTGTCACCAATTGAGAACGTGTGGTCAATGGTTGCCGAGCGATTGGCACGCCATCACTCACCATCCACTACTGTCGATGAAGTGTGGCATAGTGTTGAAGCTGCATGGACTGAGATCCCCGTACAAGCCATACAATCTCTGTTTGACTCCATGCCTAGGTGGATAAATGCTGTTATTGCAGCCAGACGTGGCTGCTCTGGGTACTGATTTCTCAAGATCTATACATCCTAATTTCCTGTAAATCTAATCGCTTGTTCTTTCCACTATAATGTATGTGTCCAATAAATATCGTTCTGTTATTTGCATTCCTTCTTGGTGTAGCAATTTTAATGGCCAGTAGTGTGTGTATATATATATATATATATATATATATATATATATATATATATATATATATATATATATATATATATATATATATATATATATATATGTGTGTGTGTGTGTGTGTATGTGTGTGTGTTCGTTTATGTGTTAAACAAATTCATTAATTTTATATGTACCACCAAAATACTGTTATTAAATAAAAAAAAAGTATAAGTATATTGGCAGATAGGAACAAATCAATTTTAAAAATTCACACATACATTTTTTAGTGTTATAAAATGTTGCATAATTATCAAATAACAACGAAATTACAGTATCATCATGCATGGTTTAAAAAATACTAACACATAAGCATTTTTGTTTGAAGAGGTGTACAGTATCGTTATATAAGTTATTAATCTAAGGTAAAAGTAAAATCGGTAATTTTTCATTGACAAATAAATGTTTTGTGTGAAGTTGTAAATATATTATTTTATTTATTCATAAATAGATTTTAATTCAACTATTAATATTATTCGGTACTGAAACGCATCTGTTAAGATTCAAAAATTTTCTTTTAATTAAATTATCTACTTAACTAAAATTCAAAAATTCTAGTTAAATATACATAATATTAATAAACTATTTGAAAATTATATATTTTGTGGAAATTCTTTTTTTTATAGTTGTTTGTATATATTATAGTTATGTAATGCAGTTTAGCATTGTCGTTATATATACATTGACAAATAGTTTTTTCAAAGAAAAATGCAATATTTTTTTTATGTAAATTTAATTATAAAAATATTTATTTAAGAATTATTATAAAGCTTAAAGTATAGAAACGAGGTGCTTGAGCGCATTACTGTTTTTAATATTTACATATTTAATTTCCTGATGATTATAGAATATGCTTTTCCTAACTTTTACATATTATAATAAGATTTAAATTAAATAATAATTTTGAATAACTTAATATGTAAATTATTAAAAACTATTCATGCTACAACAGTTTATAACATCAAATTAATATAGTGAATAGAATGAAAATTTTCTTCCATAAACAAGTCTATTTCACAAATTTCTGAATCACTTGAGTGTTGTATATTCTTACATAGAGTTATGTAGAAACTGAAATTTCAATCTTTAAATCTAAAATCGACGTATGTAACAAAAACATGACTAGTTTACCATCTGGGTTTTCATGATATTCGGCGTTGTACTGTACAGAACTACTGTCGACATTTCCATTTAAGTGAATTTTGGAGACTTTTTCATCAGTTTTCGTACCAGCTGCAAAAAGAAAAATATATATTTTTCTTTTTTAACTTGCTGATTGCAAACTTTGATTATAATTATGTTGTTCGCATACATATAGTAAACATAAACTTACTTTTCTTATCTTCTGATATCGAGGTTTCTTGTGGTTTGGAATATTCTTTCGTGAATTCCTCTGAAATTATAAATTGTTTTTTTTTAAATATGTAACCAAAACAAATCAACGTATTACAACTAAAAATTAAGTTTTATCCATTATTTTCAGTTGTTTTTGTAAAACACCAATTACACTAATTAAAGAAATAATTGAATAAATATCGCTCTCGTTCAATTATCTACAGCCCACTTAACTGGTAGTAAAGTTTCTGTTTGCATACTGATTTCGCAATAGCTTGATTTAGTGGTACTGTAAAGTACTGTACTACGAAACATCAAGCTCATTGTGATATTTGGATTTTTAATACGTTTCTACTTTTTAAATATTTAATTTTCATCATAGGACAAAATCTTTACTCTAAAACCATATATATATATATATATATATATATATATATATATATATATATATATATATATATATATATATATATATATATATATTGATTTCTTCACTTGATGAAGACATATATAAATAAAACTTCAGAATAATGGAAATTTATTGATTTGCTTGGGTGTGGTATGAATTTCTATCAGAGCATTATAATGCACAACTGAATCACCTTATTCGAATAATAAATAATAATGCGCATTTCATGCCCTAATTTTTTCCTTTAAACATACTAATTTCTTTTTGTTACAATCAATGAAAAAAATAACTATGCAATTCGATTGATTATCATTATTGCAAATCTTCTTTTCTTCTTGTCTTCAAAAATTCTTGTCTTTCTTTTCCAATTTTTAGTTTTTAATTCCGTGATCCGATAGAAAATTTTAATTTATAACAAAATTAAGCATTTGTGAAAATAATGTCTTTTTTTAATTATATGAATTCCCATTCTTTTGATAGAACTATGAGCTTAGTAATATTCAAAAGAAGTTTTCACACAATTCTTCTTTTGAATGCCAAAAAACATATTGAAGAATATATTCACAAAAATTACAATGTGTATAATTTATTGTGAATAGAAAAAAATGTTAAAAAGTTTGAATTCAAATTGTTGATTTTCCATTTTTTTGATCATCGTACACATTTCATTCATTTTTTTAAAAAAATTAACTATTACTTTTAAAAAAACAGGAAAAGCTCATTAATAATATAAATAGTTAAATATTTTAAACTTAAAATGCTTTACGATCTAAATAAGAAAAAAACTATTTATATTTACACAATTTTCATAGTCAGGTCATTCCTTGGTAAAAATAAATTAAATAATTTATGTATGTATGTAATTAAATAAAGAGAAACATAAATTTAATAGCACGAAATATAATGGTAAAAAATTTTTATATTTAAATTATAACATTTTTTGTAATGCGAGTAACAAAACTCATTGTTTTTGTGAATTCCATGCAAAATCTTTATATTTTGAGAAAGAAATATTAGATTTGAGTACAAATAAGTACGGAAAGTTTTGTCTTCTTTCGTTTAATAATGAATACAATTAGATTTCATTTCGTCGAACTTTTTTGTGTATAATACAGTTTTTATCTTTTAAGTAATCTTAATTTTATGTACTTTTATTTTTCAGAACTCTAAAATTAAAGGCTATGAACACTGATTAATGATTTCAAGCGTGCTTTGAATCAATCACATTAAAATCTCGCATAAAATGTTAAACGATGCTGAAACGATATTCCTAGATAAAAAAAATTACATTGAAAGAAAATGTACTTAAATGACGGCTTGTGGTAGAGTAAATTATTTACACTCTATCTCACAGTTCAGGATTTGCTAAATATTGTAATTCCTATACTGAAGAATCAGATTTTGAAAGTTTAACATCATTTACAGTTTGTTGTATTTCTATTTGTTAAAGAGAGAGAGAGAAATAGTTAAATAAAAATTTATATTTTCATTTGATATAAATATACGTTTTATTACTACAGTATATCATACATGAATAAATTAAAAAATTTTAATTTTTCTGTCATTTATTACCTTATTGTTTCGATATTCTTTATAACAAGTTTAAATATTACACATTTTTCAATTTCTTTTAAAGAGTAAATATAAATGCATTTGTAAATGTGTGCATGTAAATACATTTTCAAAAAATCTCACATATATTTCATTTTTGAGGTATGTTTTTCTTTTGGAGGTTTTTCTTAGACAACATTGCACTATATAATTACCACATACAATTTCTACAGCATTGAAAAAAGTTTTTAGTGATTCCATTCCCGATAAAACACAGTGCGGCGTTTAAGCAGATATGGTGTTTCTCTGTGAAATTCTTGGTTTTCTTAAGTCATCTTTCTCAAGTGCGCGGCTTATATGCCTAATACTAAAAAAAATATTGCATAAAATATGATATTTTTTTAGCTTCCTCTTTCTGCTTTATGTTGAATTTTGCATTAAAAAGTGAGCTTCACTTCTCCGTGTAATTTTTGAATTTGCTCGTATATTTTCGCCGTTTCCCGTTTTTTAAGGTGCAATGAAGAGCATTGAATAAAATTATATCACCTGGCCCATTTTGGTAATTTTTTTCAATTTATTATAAAGATTTAATCTATTATATAAAAAAATTAATACAATTTTATATAAGCATCGAAAATATTATACACACAGAAAAGATAAGACTTGAAAAAAAAATTATACATACAGAATAAATGACAATATCGTGCTTCTAAAGTGAATTTTCAAACCTGTTTTTGATGCGATTCATAAATTAGGAACCAGAACTACATCAGAATGAAAACACAATTGTTCCTAGTTAAACAGCAATTAGATATATCTTGCAGAATTACATCACAACCAAGAACAAAAGGAAGTTTTATTTTGATGCTTGTTTACAAGAGTGATAATTTTTTTTAATGAAATGAATAACTTTCACTTAAATAATTAAAATAATGTTTAATTAAACTTTCAAATTTCCACATTGATGTTATTAAAAAATACTATAAAGCTATTAAAAATAAAAGCAAAATATGCAATTTCACAAGAAAAGTATTTTAATGTTTCTAAGTATATACTTTTAAAAATATTTTATTTGCTCTGTTTTCGTATGCATTTTTTTATACACTCTGGTAACCAATTCCGTTTCATTAAACTCCATCTTACGACAATATTTAAATACTGGGAGCAGATTTTGTGCATAACTTAACTGAAAAAACATAACGAATACAAGCACATTATATGTATGTTATATATATGGAAATTATATATATGTTTTAATTTTTGATGCTCATTACTGATCTCTCATTCAAAGAATTATACATAATTTATGTTAATTTTGTTATTTTATTATTAAATCATTTCTCTCACAATCGATTTAGATGATCAAAATATATAATTGACACATTTTATTAATTTATACTTCATCTACAAATTAGTTTTTATTTTTTATGTTCACAAGGATAATATATCCCGTTAAAAATTCTTGGTTTTATGTTTGAAGAGTTCAAAGTGTTTTCCAAATTAAAACTTATTAGAACTTCCATAGATTCGGTAACATGCATATTTTATTTGTTTTTTATTTTTTTATTTTAATAAAATCATGTTAATTCTCATCACTGTAGATTATATAACCAATTTGAATATTAGCAAACAAATTGGAAAGGTTTTGTTTCATTGTGTTGTACTTCTATTTTTATTAGCCATAAATAACTTAGGGGAAGGTCACAAAAATATAACGAGAATGTTTTCTTAACTTATCAGATTAGTTACTTAACTAAATATTACATAACAGTTAATTTTATTTTGAAATTGAAGTATACTTTTAAACTTGTGTGTTTCTCACGTGTATGTTTTTTTTTTCCAGATCATGTGCCTCATAACAGTTAAAAAAATGCTTTCGTGCCTCCTTTTACGTAAGGATGACCAAAATATACCTGCCTCCACTGCGGGAAAACACACCCGCCTCCCGTGTCAAACCTTTAAAAATAGAACAATTCACGATTCTGGGTCTCATTCTTCATCCCAAATATTTCAAGAAAGCTTGTCTCGAGACAAGAAATAGAACAACTTTTATGACTCTCATAAGAATCACAAAATTCACAAGTTACTTTTTGTCGTCATAGGAAAACTTTGATTTGGTTTTAATATGTATATATAGTATTTATTATAAAGTACATTATATTCTATTTATGTCAAGTCTGTGATCTGCAATTTAGTTGTAACTATCGTTTGTGAAATATATATGTATCTTTACATCATAATCTTCATATATTATAAAACTACTTATTGCTTGGGATTATTAAGAAAAAATAGAGAAAAATATTTAAATATCTTATTAACTTTATGTTATAATATTGTTGGGAACCAAATGACATAATAGAAGATTTGCAGTTACATTCAAAAATTATTTATGAATAATCTTGGCCTTAAATAAATTTAGTCACTTGATCGAAATATTATTACTTATAAAAACATTTACGAAGTTAAATCCGTCCTAATGATAACTTTGCCCATAAGAAATAGCAGTAATTATGTTTCAGAGTTTCTTTTAATACCAATTATTACAGCTAATTTTTCATAAATTTTTATTCAGTCTCAAAATCATTGATCACACACTTGATACATAAGCATAAAATTCTATTGTTGAAAACATATAAGTTTTTCTTATACGATTTTAGTAAATTTAATTATTTATTTCCATTGAACCCAGATGTGATAAAATTTATTAAACTTTTTAAATCAATTTAATTTTTAAAAATTATATTAAAAGTAAGTACATTTCGTACAAGAGTGAATAAATATTTTATTTACATTTGAAGAAATAAATTCAGGATAGAAATATAGATAAAATATATTTTATATGCCTTTTTTAACTTCATATTTCAAGAGAAAAACACAATAATAGATAAATAATTCTTAAATTCTAATGTTGTAAAAGCATACATAATTTAAAATGTATAGCATCATTCGAAAAGTTTATTTTTAAAAAAATATTTAATTTATTTTTTAAATGAAATTACTTATTTTCGTCAAAAACTAAATTTAAACACTAGCAATTTATTTTTGTATAGTATCACTTAAGAACTACACACAATTATAAATATGAATTTATTAATGCTGTTATATTATGATACACCAGGTGCACGTGTTTATAAAAAAATATATAATTATTGTCCAATTTTTTCAAGAAATATATATCCAAAGTGCTCATTGCATAAAAAGTTACTTCGATTACATACTATATTTTTAAAATATAAGGAAAACAAAATATAAATATAAGATATATCCTCAAACCTATTTAAGCGTTGGATTAGTAAAAGTATAACAATATTTTTTTCATCAGGACTACGTTGAATCCTTTGTAATTTTCCTTAGCTTTTAAGTGCATAACGTACATAATAAATGAATATAACAATATATTTTACAAAGGAATGCAGTGTTATTTTTAATAATGAATAAATTCAATTACTACAATCTGTGTCTTTATGTATATAGAAAATATCCTAATTTCAAAATAGAAAAAATAATTGCGATTAAAATTAATCTAATGAATTTAGAAAAAATTATTCTTTGTTTTTATTTAGTTAAGTATCGTTATTAAGTTTGTGAAAGATAAAAAATTTTGTCATCAACTTAATAATTTATTTTAAATGAATCAGCTATAAAACTAATTTTAAAATATATTCATGATCTAATATAAAATATTTTTATTCGTAAAATTTTAAATTTTTCTTGGTGCTATAATAGAACAACCACAGAATTTAAATCATGTTGAAACATTCAAATATTCCAAAATTTTTCTAACCTTAAGCTTTGCAGTTAAATCTACATAACTAAATTTTACATAAATTCAGTTCATTTATCCCGTAAATTATTGATATTTATTTTACAACTGGATTACACGCGGAAAAATTTCTTCTAAATAATGATGCAAGAAATGAACTTTTGTTTTTTGTGTTCATGGTTATTAAGAAAACTGATTAAGAATTTATGTTTAAAAAAAACTAACACACCTAATTAAGTTGCTAGTTGAATAAATTTATTATCATGCCAACTCGCTCATTAAAAGAACAAAAGAATTAAATTACTTATTAATATAGAAAAGAAACTAAACAAAATATACATATATACATATAATGTCTCATTGATATTTTTAACTAAATAAAAAGTAACCAGACCTTAGAAAAAGTAATTAAAAAGAACAATTCCTATAAACCGGTAAATATTTACCAAGCGGTAGCTTTCTCCACTTCGTTTTCTTTTTCCCTCCCATGACTAAATCTGCTCCTTTCACTTTCTCCTCTTTTCTCTCCTTTGCTCCATGCCGTAACCTTCCAAGGGCATCACTTCTTAAGAAACGAGACAACAAATTTATCGCTCATTTGGCGGCTGTTCTCTTAATAGAGAGACAATTGCAAGAGACACAGGAGGGGGCTTCAAATCTCAGAGTACATTGACAGATGAAAGAACTTCCGGTGAGTTTTCTATAGGTCATTAATAATACAACGAAGCAAACTCTCTGCCATTAAAATACTTTGCAATCGGGAAGATATGGAATGACTCGTGTTATGTGGCACCAATAAGCAGTGTCATCTTTCTCCATCTGAATTATTTCCAAACTTGATAATAAGCAAAACTCATGCAATTATTAATTATATTTAAGTATCTTTACTCATACTCTTTCAGCTTATCACTTTGAATCCTTTTAACATGGCAGTTTAAGAAAGATCAGAAGAATTATCTCAAATGAAACTGAAATCAGAAGGTATTATTCATAGTTGAATAAGAATGATAGGTTTCAGCTCAACTAATTTTAGAACCATATTAATAAAAAAAAAACTATATTATTTTTATGATTTATTTTTTTCCAATGGCCGGCACTTGAGGGTTGAACCCTATGCCACAACAAGTCCAGAAACTGCTACTCATTTGTCATTACCCAGCGGGCACCTGTGAACCAAGTCACGGAGGCGAGTAGCGTTGTCCGCGCCATACCACCACAGACCCGTTTTAGGGTGTGGGTCACATTCATACATAACAGAAGAAAGGACAGAAAAACACAAAAGAGAAAGAAAGTAACAGCCATGCCCGAACCGGGATTCAAACCCGAGACCCACAGCTCAGGAGTCAAGAACGCTAACCACTCAGCCATCGGTCGGCTTGCAAAACAGCATAATTCCATTTAAATTCATCAGAAAAAGGAATGAGAAGCATGATCTTGAATATCATGCGCACGCAGCTTTCGGAACATTAACCCCAACCTCAATTTGAGCAAGTAGGGTTAGAAAAAGATCCTTTAACTAACTTGGTTTTACATATACACACCCATCTTCATGTTGCTGCAAATGAACCTGCAATAATTTTTTTTTCTCATTGGTAAAAGAAACGCTGTAATGGTATGAAAGTGAATAGGAAAATCATTTGTGAAGTTAACTCAGTTTGCTTAAACATAATTTAAACATTTTTAACTTGAGATGAATACTTTCATTATAAAAATCAATTGCTTTTGAAAAAGTGTTGAAAAAAAATTTTTTTAACTGCTTATAAGGATAAAATCAGTAGATCTGGTTTAAAACCAATGATTTATGTATGGGTAAACTACACAATTTTTTAGTTTCATTAAAGTCAAAACTTCCCATTTAATGGTATGACTTTCTTATTTCAATCTCGGCAAAGGATTGATTTTTAATGACTTATTCTCGAGCCATGTATTAAGATTGAAATAAAAAATCGTACCAAACAAGATTATAGGCTTTGAGAACGAATGCTTATGGAGAAACTAATTGTAATAGACTGTCATTGCATAATATCATTTTTTTCCAACGGCGGGCATATTTAGGTGACTAACCCTATGCCACAACAAGGCCAGTAACAAGAAGTTACAGATTTAAAAAGTGGTAAAAAGGTATAGCTTGTTTAATTCAGAAACTATGAAAATTATTCATTTAAGTTCATTGACTACTACACTTTTCATTTTGATACCCATTAGATGTAGAAAAAGAGAAAATAACTCTAGAAATTGAAATGCAATTACTTTTTGATGGATTCGTATGAAATTTAACACATACCTACATTAACATAAGAAAAATTTACTTCACTATTTAAGAAGCTGCTAGCTCTCTCCCATAAAGATAAGAAAATAGATGCAATAGAGCCCTGAAATAGCTAGAACAAGAAATTTGATATTTTGTAAGAAAATTATTCCTTTACGCTAATTTATTAACGCTTCACTTCATAAATATAAGATAATTAAGATAATCTAAGATGTCTTAGATTATCTTTTAGATTAACTTAATTAGTGATTATACTTAATAAATTTAGTTACTTTATTTCGCGTTTTCTAAGGGAGAGAGAAGGGAATAATACTTCCAAAAAATTTGAAACTGTTTGCGCAGATATGGTTAAATACTGAAACTTCAAATTTGTTATATGTATTGACTTATACAAATATTACATTTATATAATACAACATTTAATGCTGTAAACTTGCTTTTAGATAATAATTAAGAAGAAATTTGAGGTAGGTTATAAAACCTGTAGTCGCTTGTGTGTGCATTATTATAAATATATGGTGATTTGAATCCACAGTGAGAACACAACAAGTGGTAAACACTTTTCTGCTCTTATTTTGTGTCTTTTTCTTTCGTGTTTTATAACAACCAAACCAGGACCTTTTTTTCTGTGTTCATAAAATCTGTCATACTAAAATTACTCTGTATGCTAGTAATATACATCTTTGATGCGAGCAATTGGAAATGCACTTATTTTTACAACTCCTACAAATGCGACGGAAGCCATTTCCTATGTGATTTTAAGGTCTCTAGATATTTCCTAGCTTTCCTGGAAATACGTAAGGCTTTAACTGAGACACTCTGTATACATATATATATAAAAATGATGCGTATTTACTAGCAAAATTTTGTAACTCTTGGAGAAAGACTAATCAAATTTTGTTCATGTTTGAATTACTTTCAGGAAAAAAATATTGTTGAAAAAGATCATAGTTCCCATTTTTGTGTTTGTGTGTGCGTGCGTAGATGTTTAAAGGTAGGAAAGGAAAGTAAGCGAAAAATGATTTTGATACCAATGTTGAATTCACAGCTGTAATGTGAATTGACAGTTTATTTAAAATGTATCACAATATTGTAATTCAATGTTGTTTTAGTTTATGCTCAGATCCCAGCAAAATAAGAAGAGGAATAAAAAAGTAAATGTTTACATTAAAATTAGTAATGAATCTATAGTTTTCTGAGTTACAAAGCAATATAATAACATTTCCAATGAACATTTGAACTCAAATTTTCGCTCAGAAAAGCAATACATTTTTGACACTCCTAATCCATAAGAAAAGAAATGAGAATGAAACATACATGAAAACAATCGATAGTGATTGATATTAGCATCAAATGCTTTTTTGGAGTGATTGGAGCGAATGGTAATTTTTCAGTATAATTTTAATTTTAAGAAGGGTATTTACCGGCATGGAAATGGCATAAAATGGAAAGTACAATTTTAAAAATAATTGTGGTTATTGCCTAACGTTTTGTTTCAAAATATAAACTATTTAGTGATAACCTGAAGTGTATTTTAACTTAAAGTTAAATTTGACAGTTGCTTAGGAACCGAGACAAGTCTAGAGCTTATATGATTGAGCTTATATGATAATTTACCTATTAGTTTTAGTATATACGATATACTAAAACTAATATGTAGTTGTTTTTTTCATCTATGTTTTAATAAATTTACACTGCCATTATAGTTTGAGTTTTGTTCACCCCATTTTCCAGGGTAGTTTTTATGAAATATTTCCAGATGCTTATTTTTGCCAACCAAAGTGGTTACATATAGACAACCTCCTCGTACGATCATGGAATGAGGTGATGAGGTAGATGAAAGAAATGACACCCTTCCCTTTTTATCCCACTCTACGCCAGTGGAAGGACATCAAAACCAAGTAATTTAGTTTTGTTGGCTAGGTGCGATGTCGAATTTCCAATGGTAAGTTGAAACAAGTGACATCTTTCCTTACTAAGCTACAATTTCCTCTCATTTTTCAGAACTCAGAAAAAATAGTTCATTTATTTCGTAAAAATTTTATTTTAACTAAGCCTGTAAATAGTTTAGTTTTTTAAGCGTTTTCTTTCAAAATTTCTACTTTCGTAGTAATGCAAATAAGAATATGTACTTCTTGATTATATTAAACATTTTGGTCCCCCTGTATTTTTTTCATATCTCATTTTATTTCGATATGCTTTTCGACAAATAAATAAAAATATAAGTATTTATTAAATCATCCTTTCGCGTTACATCTTTTTCCAAATTTTCCAGAATATCAACGGAAAGCTTGTAAACCCTAAAATACACTGCTAGCCACCGTAAAAGCATGCATGCAATGAAGGAAGTAATGCACCCTGAAGGAAGCATGCAAATTACCTAAAATTTACAACATGCTTTAGCGGAAGTGAGATCTGCAAATACTTAGAATTTCAGAGCAGAATCACATCACGCGCATCTGTGGCTCCACTTCAAAGCGCAATTTAAGGCTTGGAGATTTCGACTATTTTAAGTTCGGCAATTTTGTTTTTCTTGTGGTTTTTTCAAAAAAAAAATATCAATTATGCCTCATAGAAAACAGTGATCAATTTTTGATCAAGTATCCGAGTTCGACAGAGGAGGGATAGTGGCCTACCGAGATTTTGGATTATCTTTCAGGGAAATTGGTAGTCATGTTGGACAAATCATAACAACTGTAATGCGGATATGTGATCGTTGAATGCAGGAGGGTACGACAATACGACGCGCGTGTTCGATCGCATCCACTTCAGTGCATCATTTCATATGATGACAGACAAATTGTGCGATTGGCAGTCACGGATCGCTCAGCCACATCACGAACCATAGCACAGCACGTTCAGTCAGTAACGCGTCATCCAGTGTCTGAGCGTACCATTTGACGTCGTTAACAGCAGAGTAGTCTGTTCGCAAGACGTCCATTGCTTCGTCTACCCTTGACGCAGAACCACAGACATCTCCGCTGCCAATGGTGCGTTGAAAAAAGGATGTGAACGACATAATGGAATAAAATTGTCTGTACTGACCAGATACGCTTATGTCGTATTCAAGTATGGAGACACCGTGGAGAGGGGATACTGAACAGCAGCGTTATATACCGACACACTGCTCCTGCACTGAGTATTATGGAATGGGGAGGGGGTATTGGATATCTGTTTTCAGTTATATCTGTTTCTTCTTTAAATATCTATCTTTAGCATTACTTTATTATTAAAAGCTTATTCACATTTTCTTTTAAAAAAACATTTACTTTAATGAAATCAAATGTGTGTCTTTTTGAATTTTTAGCTGTGTTGGCTGCTGTTTATTTCTAAAAATATAAAAATTATAAGAAAAATGTAGAAGTGATGTATGTATAATTATCAGTTTAATTATGTTGAAATTTGTTTGTAAACTAACCGAGCTATTTTTGAAGGAAAATATAATAAAGTGTTAAGAAAAATTCTGTTCCTCTCGCGAGTTTTTTTTATATTGAACAAGCATCATTGTATAATCTTCTTTGTATATTAGTATGTTATTCATTATATATAAATGATTTTAATTTATTTATTTACATTATTACAATATAAATAAATAAAGAAATAAATAAATGATTTATGATTAAATTATAACTTTTAATTTAATTATATATATAATTTATATATAAGTTTTTTTAATGTATAAAAACACTTTTAATATGGTAACTAAACCTGCCCTTTAAAAGTATATCGCATTCAAAAGTGCTGAAATAAAAAATTGATGTAATCATATATAGTACAGAGCATTAATAATTCAAAAATTAAAATATTTTTTATGTGAAGATGGTGCCTAATATGAGTATATTATGTTGTATTTGTTAGAAATAATGGCAAAAGTTTAAGGCTTCCACTTATAAATATCAGCATTTTGTTTGCGATATTAATGTTGACTATTCCTGTACATACTCTTTGGATCTTAAAAAGCCCAAAACAGATGAATAAAATCCTTCGTTTATTCTTATTCTTAAATATTTTTTAAGCTGAATTTTTTTATTGTGTTAAGAAAATA
Organism: Latrodectus hesperus; assembly: GCA_037975125.1. Classification (NCBI taxonomy): domain Eukaryota; kingdom Metazoa; phylum Arthropoda; class Arachnida; order Araneae; family Theridiidae; genus Latrodectus; species Latrodectus hesperus. Next base: position 76,115,958 of record CM075854.1, read on the forward strand.
TTTTTAATTTTGCTGTTTGTTGGCAATATTCCAGTTATTTTAATGTGCTTAACTATAAATTTAATTACGATAAGAGTGGACCATACATATCCTACTTTAGATTTCCAAAAACATGAAAAATAAAGTCAAGTGGGGAAAAAAATTTCACGGAAATAATTTTGCTCTATCAAGCGTAATAAAGTTTCTAAAAAGCATTTCGTTGATGATAAAATTATTAGAGTATGAGAATTATCTTAAAGTGGAAAGGTCTTTAAAATACATCGAGATCACCCTAAATTAAAAGATGGAGCTGCTTTTACAATATTTCATAGCTACCGAATATATCTAGGAGAAATATAATAAAAAAATGAAAATAATGAATAAAATTCTGTATCTGTGTGTAAAAGCTTTCAAATATTGACTGCAAATAAATTTTTAAAATAATGAAAATTTTTGAAAAAGTTTAACCTTTAAAAGAATATGATACTACCCAAAACTGAAACTTGAATTCTCACTTGTATTTGAACTTTAATCTTTCTAATTCGTTTTGAAATATTAAAATTAATTTCGTTTTTTTTTCTCTCCATTTTTGTTTCCGTTGGAAGAAGTGCTCAAAAATTTACAAAGTTTGTGATATATTTTAAGTGACCAATAACTAGTGTTATGAAACTACACTGCAGGCTACCGTAAATGCAGTGTAGGACCTTGAAGGAAGCATGCAAATAACCTGAAATTTACAACATGCATTGATGGGGGTGAGATATACCCTCATGATTAGAATTCCAGCGGAGATGCACATAACGTGAGCCTGTAGCACCTCTTCAAAGCGATATTAAGGCTTGGAGATTTCGATGATTTCAAATTCAACAACTGTGTTATTCAATTCAAATAATAATTCAATTCAAGAAATTCAACAACCTTGTGGTTATTTCCACAAAAGAAGATCAATTATGCCTTGTAGAAAACAGCGATCATTTTTGATCAAGTATCCGAGTTCGAACGAAGAAGGATAGTGGCTTACCGAGATTGTGGATTACCTTTCAGAGAAATCAGTAATTGTGTTTGACAAAACCAAACAACTGCAATGCGAATATGTGATCGTTGGATGCAGGAGGGTACAACAGACCGATGAGTTCGATCGCATCCACTTCAGTGCAGCATTTCACGTGATGACAAGCAAATTGTGCGGCGCATGGCAGTGACGAATCTCTCAGCCACATGACGAACTATAGCACAGCACATTCAGCCTATAACGCATCATCCAGTTTCTGCGCGTACCATTCGACGTCATTTACAGCTGAGTAGTCTACAGCAAGACGTCCATCGCTTTGTCTACCTTTGACGCAGAACCACATGTGCCTCCGCCACCAATAGTGCGATGAAAAAAGATGTAGACGGCAGAATGGAATGAAATTACTGGCGAGTCACGCTTCTGTCTGCAACACCACGATAGTCACATTCGAGTCTGGAGGCACCGTTGAGAGAGGATGCTGAACAGCTGCTTTATGCACCACCGCACTGTCCTGCACTGGGTATTCTGGTATGGGGCGGTATTGGATATCATTCTTGCACTCTTCTAGTACACATTGCCGGTACTTTAAACAGCCAGCGCTACATATCCGAGTTGTTGGAGCCAGTTGTCCTTCCTTACATTCAGGGATTGCCCACAGCCATATTGCAGCAGGATAATGCGTGATCACATGTGGCACGCATTGTCCAAGGATTCTTTGTCAATCGCCGGACTGAATTGCTACAATGGCCAACTCGTTCTCCGGGTCTTCCGCAGATAAAAAAAAACATGTGGTCCATGGTTGTTCAACGATTGACTCAGATTATATCCCCAACTGCCACAGCAGATTAACTTTGGTAGCGTGTGGAAGCTGCTTGGTCTGCTGTACCCCAAGAACACATCCAAAGTCTTTCTGAATCATTGCCGAGATGTGTGGTAGCGGTGATCTCCAACAATGGCGGTTACTGATTTTGGCAGGAACCACATTTAACAGAAGTCTATAAATTTAATTATTTGATACTTGGTCAACATGTTATCTACAAAATAAATTTTATTCTGATATCTCTTGTCTTTCTTGGTGTTTCAATTTGGGTGGCCAGCAGTGTATAAGTTTTATATCAATTTTAATAACATTTTTCTTTTGGTAAATAATTCAGATTTTGAATATCAAAATGTAGTTTTATAAATTTCAAAATGCATGTGTCAAGACATGAAGAATGCCTTATAAAAACCATGATATGGTTCTAGATGCGTGAAAGACTAGTGCTTCATCGGTAATGTAAAACTGATTTTGTGTGTGTCACTTTTGCTAATATCTTTTCTTGTAATTAGGTATAAAAAATAGCTATTTGTGAAGAAGTTTTGCTTAAAATTCTCTTAATTTTGAAATTTTCTTATACTTTGAACTCGTGTAAATCGAGGAAAGAATATCCAAGTATCAAGTTGCAAAATTATCTACGATTAATCTACAAAGTGTATTTCTGTGAAATCCGTATGTAGCTATGCGCATTTCAAAGAAGCACATACTGAAGATATTATGAAAGCTGGGAAATATCATGAAAGCTCTAAGTCTGTTTTGTTGCAATTTATTTCAAAGCATCAAAATTCAAATAACAAATTAACATTTGTTGTCATTAAAAAATCGAATAAACCTGTTTACATTTAAAGTTTTTCATTTAAAGTTCAAGGGTAGATTCCTCCGCCTTATTCAGACCACAATCTCTTTTGAAGCGTCATTAAATTATCGTATTTGCCGGCGTCTAAGACGCATTTTTTTTCACAAGCTCTGAACCATTCACAAACTTGCGAAATGAGAGGTCTCTTTCATCTTCCTGATAGTGTAACTTCAAAATTTTAAGATGCAGTAGCATCTTGCTGATTTTTCCATTTTTCCTTAATAAATCCTTTAAATGGTAAATGGTTTATTAATGTGGACATCTAAAAGTTGAAGGTGACTAGCTAGGCCTCTTAAAATTATAGTTAACTGAGTTTTCAATTCTTTGAGTTAATTTTTAACATCATTTGTTCTGGGAGAAGGAAACTGATCCCATATTAGAAAGGCTGATTTCTTCAGCTGTTCGCCTGAGTGCCTCGACCAAATTTTATCTATCCATAACTTCATTCTTGTTTGATTTAACTAGTATTTTGAAAGGAACATGTATAAGCACTCCTTTAGACAGTTTTTCTTTGGATAGTATCTTCCTCTTAAAAATCAATAATGTGTTGCGAATTTGTCCCAACAATACAACAGGATGGAACACCATGTAGTAAGTATTTCCATGCCATGAAATTTTAACAGTAATACTTTTAGTACCTTTGGATTCTACAATTTTGTTTGACAACATAACAAAACTTAGGGAAAACTCATCCATGTTTTCTATTTGTGCATATTCCAAATTTCTGGTTTTCAAGCAGTATAATAACGAATCTATGAATTTCAACAATTTTTTCTTCATATTCGTCAAACAACCTTTGCGAATTTTTTTAAATCCACATACGTGTATCTGGTTTTTCTTCATGAATCTTGAACACCACGATGTTGGTTTAATAAAACCAGCACACACAATATTTCTATAAACATTAATAATTTCACTTAATGAATAATCATTTTTGTAGACCCAGGTAGTCTCACTTTTCTGTGGTCTAAAATCCAAGTATTCAGCTTTGCCTCAAGTTCGGATCAATGACGTAGAGAGCATAACTTTTTCCCGCAAAAAATTCTTTTTTTGGCAGCCCTCCACCGAAAAAAGTAGTAATATAATATACAGAAAAACTAAACACAAATAACTAAATAATGAATATATACTTTAAAATAATCAAAAATATTGATAATTTTAAAGACTCAGGTTATACTTTTAAATTGAGATAAAAAATCTAATTAAAAAATCAAATTAAAAATGGATTCAGAAATGTGTCAGTAGAATAATCAGAGTTGTGGTGATTCAGTATTAGTTAAAAAGATTATTTATTTTACATATTATAATATTTTTAATTGCTTTAAAAAATTAAGCATTGAAAGATATTAATATACATTATAGATATACGCGCACTTATTAACATCAATAATATATATATATATATATACATACATATACATATATATATATATATATATATATATATATATATATATATATATATATATATATATATATTAATAATACTATATATATTTTCTTTGCCTTTGACGAAGCAAATAGATCAATTACTTCATCTGTGTCAATCTCACTTCAAATTTTTCTTTTTCTAGACTTAAAAATACTAAGTCATTTAGTCTTTATTTCATGGTTAAAGTTAAATATATCGGAATAAATTTTAATTTTTCCGATTTACTTAACGAACGTTCACAAGTAGTCGTTGATATTGAAACAGTAAGAATAATTTGAAGAGTGATTCTCATATTTGGAGAAACATTTTACCATACGACATTATGAAGCTTCAATATATTTTAATATGTTTAATTTCCTTAAAACTAATTATATATATACATACATTTTTAATAGAATCAGAAATATTTTCTGCGAAGCAATGTAAACTTATAATACTTTTAATTTTTCCAAAAAGGATACACTTAAAATTATTTTTAAGTTTTCCATTAATAAGTTAAATAAATAAAAATTATCAGCAGGAATTATAGGCTAAACTGTGGGTTCCGTTATAATTAGACCACGCGTGCAAAATAATGAATATTAAGCGACAAACAAACTGAACAAGAAATTACACAGGTATTCAGGTAAGAAAAGAAATTTTAACATTCATATCTCAGGATTTTATTTTAAAATGTTTTCTTAATCAGTTATATATATATATATATATATATATATATATATATATATATATATATATATATATATATATATATATATATATATATTACCAATGAAGAATTTCTATATATTTTTATATGTTTACTCTAAGGCTAGCTCTCAAAATTTTGAAATAATTTTTATTACAGTTAAAGCTTATTTTTACTCTAAGTTATTTATGTATTGTCTTACACAATGGTTGCCAAGATGAGAGCTTAATGGTTACGGCCTTGTTTTCGGTTCTATAGTACATGGATTCGAACCCCAGATCTGGCTTGGTCGTGTGTTGGGGCAGGAAATCCGCTTTGAACTTAGATCCTGGTCTATTTAGCAGTCTGTGCGAAAGATGGCCACTGAGTGACAAACACATCCACACAATGTTGTCTTTCCAGTCAATAAATATTGGGTTGTTCAGTAAGTAGTTTCGTTCCTTATGAAAATGGAAAACGAATAGCGAATAAATGTTTTATTGAATTGTATATTGTCAATTTCAGTTCAACATCTTTTACCATCTTTCCGGTGTTAGCTTGATTCCACATTCATAAAATGGTTGGTTTTTACTAGCAAAAATCTGATTTGAGGTGGGTAAAAAGAAATTACTTTCCAAACAACCCAATATATAACATTCTAAGATATTTCGAATATTTAATTCCTTACAATGCAGAATAATAATTATTCCTGATTTCATTATATTCCCCTAGAATGATTTCTATCAAGTTAAAATATGCTCTTATTATATTAATTGAAATAACTAGTTAAAAATAATTATCAAAAAAACATTTTGAGTATTTAAACATAAAAAGAAGAAAAATTTAATATTGATATTTTAACTTTCGATAAAAGAATTTTTCTACATAAAATGCTAATATAAAAGCAACTAAATTACTACTCAAAAAAAATTAATGCTTAAATTTGATTTTAAATAAACAATTTTAACTAAAAAGCAATTTGATTTTAAGTTTACAAACTGTACAAGCATGATAAATATTTAGCTAAAACTCATTATTAAATAAGTAAATGTAAGGAATACTGTAGTGTGATAGACAGAAAATGGCACCCGAGAATTTTTATAGCGTCATAACTCAATGTTTCTAAAGTTAAAATTTTCCAACAAAGTTCATGGTTTAGTAAAAAAATTGTTATTTGTTTAAAAACAAAAATTTGTGAGAGTTAACCTAGGGATATTTGGGAAGTAATGGTATACTAATCATGTAAACGGTAACAAGAAAAAATATTAAATTTATGTATTTTTTTAGAATTCGGAGGTTTTTTGGTTTCCCACAGTTATATTTCATTTCGATTCCAGACAGACAATTTTCTTTTCTGCGGTCAATTTGTTGCTGATCCTAAATATTTTAGACAAAAAGTATTTCTGCGAGACTTTTCTCACGAGTATAACATAAATCTAGAATACGTGGCTGCATCATAATTTGAGAAAAAAACGAAGGACCTTTCTTTATTCCGGGAATATGCGCATTAATCTATTACGCTGCTTGCTATTAAAAGTGAATCTATGATTTTTCTGATACTAATAAAGCATTTAAGTAATTTTTATAAAATGAACTTGACATGAAACTTGATATTTTTAAATAATATGATTAGTATTGACAATTTTCCTTTCCTTATCCTTGTCCGGTTTTTTCTTTTCTTGGAAGGGATCCAAATATAATTAATTTAATCAGAAACTGAAAAAATTTAAAGTCGAAATCATTAGAATTTTTTATGCATTAATTATGTTTTCTTCAACATGAAAGTTTCTAAAATTTTGACTCCAGATTTAGATTCCTGAAGCCTTATCTATTGAATGTATATACATATATATATATATATATATATATATATATATATATATATATATATATATATATATATATATATATATATATATATATATATATATATATTTTTTTTTTTTTTTAAAAATACATTCATTCTTATATATTCATTTTTTTCCTATGACGTTATTGAACGTACACTATATAGTAATTTGCGAAGCTATTAGACTAGGTATTTCTCAAATGGGTAAATTAGGAGATGTAACTTATTTATCTAACGTAATTCATGATCCAAAAATTTTATTCACACATTTTTATGTTGTCTAATAGTAATTGCAATCAGTGAAATATGACATAATTTATATTTACAATATAATAGTAATTATAAAAGTTATTGATTAAGGAACAAGATATACATGAAATACTTTACGCACATTCAACCATTCAATTTGATAAGAACCATTTTTTGTTGGTTGTAGGCGTTGCTTATTGATTATTAAAAGTACACAAATTTTAAGGACTTCTAAAGAAAGTTTTTTATTTGTTTTTAATTACATTTTGACAAATTTTCATTAAGGTTGTTTCAGTTTTAAGAAATTTCTTATTTTAGGAACGATATTTTTATATTATTTTAGTTAAAATAAAGTTAAAAGTTTGCATTTTTTTTATTTATACAAGAAAATATAGAACATTAACAATACATTGCTTGTTAAATAAAGTAAATTAATTTATTTAAAACTTGTTGAGATATAAAAATTTCTCGCAGAAATTAGGTTCTCTTTTATCTGAATTTTACATTCAAATATGTTTGCTTACTTAGTATGCAAAATTATTCTTCAAAATTTAATAGTTTTTTTTTATCGATTTAGGCAGACTACTTACTAACCATTTTTTATAAGTACTGTGTATTTTTTAAGAAAGTGAACGTAGCTATTGCACACCTGAAGAATTCAAGACGGCAAGTTTCCTTTCCAAATACTGGTTACCGAGACAAGGAGGAATGTAAGTATAAGCATAATTTGCGGATCAGAATGGGAAAGGTTTTAGAGGGCCTCTAAGAGGTCCAAGTGTCAGAGAATGCTTACAGAACGAAAGAACGAGAATAAGTTTAAGGGAAACATTCCTTATCTTTCCCTCGGGGGTAAACGAGTCCTTTCTTACTTGTTTCGTGACATTTCTGGAAGGCCTCAACAAAAAAAAAAAGTATTGGGAAATTCAGATATTTCTTGCTATTTTCGTAGAGTTCACCTACATACCAATTCTTTTCAAAATCATCAAATACTCTGATTTGTGAGATACCTAAATTATAAAAAAGTGGTATGATTTTTTGTTAAAATATGAAATAAAAGAGAAATAATGAAAAATAAAATTGCAAATATATATTATAGAAGTTAAAATGTATGAATCAAAGTAAAAAGTACGAAGTATCTTAAGGATACTTTACTAATTATTTTAATCAAATTAATTATTTCTAATTCCATTCATATTAATCATGAAGCTAAATACGTAAAAATAATTCACGAGAATGGCACTCCAGGTAGGTTTGGTTTGTTTTTCAGAGTTTTAGAATTAATATTTATCAGAAATAAAGTTAAATTTATTAACACTAAGATATTTAAAAGTATTAAAAGTAATAAATTATATTTTCTAAAATATTTAAAAGAGAAAATATAAATTTATCTCTCTATCTATATTATTTATATATATATATATACATATATATATATATATATATATATCATATATATATATATATATATATATATATATATATATATATATATATATATATATATATATATATATATATATATGTGTGTGTGTATGTGTGTGTGTGTGTGTGTGTGTGTGTGTGTGTATGTGTGTGTGTGTGTGTGTGTGTGTGTGTGTGTGTGTGTGTGTGTGTGTGTGTGTGTGTGTGTGTGTGTGTGTGTGTGTGTGTGTGTGTGTGTGTGTTCATGTGTGTGAGAGAGACCTGATTATATTTATTTAAGAAACATCAAATTAGAATTCATTCATTTATTAAGTTCCTTTTAATTCAACAGAACATAAAGTCTAAAATAAATATAGAACTGATACATCTTTTTCTCACAATTTATTTTACAAATATTGTATAGAAGCTTAGGATTTCAATATTTTAATGCGATTTTGGATACTTATAGAACCCAGAAAAATAATGAAAATTTTTTAAAAGCCATTCAGAAATGTGACTCGAGGTTTTGATGTTATTTCTCCAACTATAAGTTATCCTTACAATCTTTACAGACTCTTCAATACTTTTTATCATGCATTATTCATCCTATATATGCGTTCCATGTATTGAAGATTTTAATGGCAAATAAAATTAAATATTCAATTTAAAATCATTTTTTATGATACCAGTATATGCTAATACACAATTATATGTATGCATATAACTGAACATGGTAATAAATAAAAAAAGAAAAGATTTTTTCAGTGATATAAAAAACATAAAGACTCTCTAGCATTAAAACTATACTCATTTTAATATTATAAGCTGCATACGTAGTTCCACCAAATTAGAAACTGTCAAAATACATATTTCCCCATTTGTATAAAGCCTGTGTTGCATAAAATAACACATTTATATAATGGTGCAAATATGCAGGTTTTTTAAATTGCTTTGAACACTGATCACAAGAAAACCGAATATCTTATCTAATATTGATGTAAAGAAAGCTAACTCTTATAAATATTAAGCTATTCATAGAATTATAATTCTTTACATGTTACATTCTACATGTTACACTTATATTTGTACAAATAAATGCTGACAAAAATTATCTTTAAAATTTCCATTATAGTAGATTTCCTGTACATAAATTCTAATTGAACGAAAAATAAATTGTGGACCGAAGACAAATGTTTTAAATGTACTTAGTTCTTATTTAAAAAGTTTTTCAATGTCCTGAAAATTCTATTTTTAAATAAATTTTCAAGTAAATTTTAATGACAGGAAAAAAATTCTATGTGATATTTTTTCGAATCAAAATATAAATAATGATTATACTAAGAAGGATCATTTTTGTTTTTACTGAGCTGAAATTCAGAAATATTGAATTTATTAAAAACCAATCAATATGTTTTCCATTTATACACACACACACACACATATATATATTGTAAATTTTTTGTTGATTTCTTGATTGTTTTAAATGGTATGTTCATAATGTTATGAAATGATACTTTAATTGCATATACTGTCAAAATTCTAGACGTTTAGAGAGTAAATAGACCCCCTTCTGATAACTTAACAAACTATATTTTGTTTTTTAGATCATCTTTAGAATTTGACCTTTAACCACGTCTTGTTTGCGTCAGCGAATATCTGCTTCTGACTTTATTTAAAACAAGGATTAAAATTGGTATATGAAGTACATTAATTTTAGTGATGAGAAAATATTAAAATGAAAATATTATTGATTTCCTCTATTTACATTTAGCTTTATTCTTCGAATTAAGTCTTCTAAATGTGTGTTTCAGTCAAAACAATCATTTTTTTGTCTATTTCTGTTAGATTCTCGGAATATTCCTTTTCTTATTCTATTACAAAGGTACCATAACAATGGCCAAGCATAAATATTATTACTGAATGAAACTATGAAAAGAATAAATATATTCTAGAGCAATTATTTTATCAAATTCATATTAATCATTCAATTAAATTAGATAACAAAATATAACTATTAAACAATTTTACTGAATAAAATAACTAAAACACTTTTATATATGATGGCTATGAGTTGAAATTTCTTAAAATTGGATATTTAAGATGCATTAAATTTTAAAATGAAATAACTGACATATCAAACTTTTATTAGACTAATACCAATAATATCAGTTGTATTGAAATAGTCATTTTTATAATGACAGTTGTTATGCAAAGACAATCCTTTTACAAACCCATCATCGCCAGATAATATTTCATAATTTTTTATTCTTATTCATAATAATAATAATATATTCATAATCATTTAAATAAAACTCCGGAAATTTCTATTGCAGTAATAATTTAATTTCAGTGAAATTTATAATGAATCCCACATTGCTAGTTTTAGAATAATTTTAATATAATATTGCATCTGTGCCACATTCCTTAATTTCTTTTGAAATTTTGTAATTGGTTCACCACCCACAATGACTTATTTTAACTTATTTAAACATTGTAACGATGTATTATATTTCTATATTTTTAATGTTTTGGATTTTTATTATTCTTTCGAGCGATATTTTGAAGTACGTTTGCCCAGAAGAGAAAAATGCAAAATGGAAACCATCCCATGAGTTATTTAATGAACAAATAATGAATTCGCTCTTATTTCGTTTGCCGAAGATAGTCGGCGAGCAAAAGTAAATGCTTAGCCCATGATGGAAATAGGAATATTTTGGGGTGGAAGTGAATAGGAAAGGTTTCTGCTGCCCAAGGAGTTTACTCGAAAAGTAAAAAGGGGAGAAAGTTCGGTGCAAAATTTTGCTTAAAGATGAGAAATGATGTGATTGTCTACAGTAAATTTGCAGTACATTGCATTACAATTACAATTTTATAAAGTACATTTGTAAAATAACATTTTTTCTTTTTCAAATTCAAAGATGTCTGCATCTAATAAAAATAACTATGTAATTATCATGCTCCATTTTTATTGGAACATATTGAAATATGAGGGATTTTCTTAAAATTATTGTTTTTATTACGAGTTTAAGTAAATGCCTCGCTTTGGTTTGTAACATTTTTACCTTATTTCTAGATATTTTATAATATTTTGGAAGAATGAAAAGATAAATTTAAAATAAATATGTATATGTTTTTGAATTTTTAATAAGAATTTCTCTTTAACTGTTATGTTAATTGAAACTAAAATTATATTTTCTTTTGAAACTGGAAAATTAAAAATGTTCTTGAGTAAGCCTGAATTTCATTGTGAACAAAAAATAATAATTTATTTGTTTAATTTACCTTAGTTAAAGTACAAGGAAAGGGATAGAAAAATATAAAATGTCAAAAAGTTTAAAATAATAGAAAACATTAAAAGTTTTATGATCATTATTTCAAAATATGCAAAATAAATATGATATAACCAGCAAACGCTTAAATTAAGGATTTAAATAACAAAAAATTCAAAAATTCTAAATCGTAATATTTGAAGATATGGGATTAAAGCACAATTTTTATCAACTTTGATTGCATTGTAGCAATTGACAATAATGCCATAAACAGTTGCTTTATAATGTAGAGAAGATTTTTAGTAATTTATAAAAATTAGTACAAAATAAGTAATAAAACCAATAAAATAAGTAATAGAGTAATAAAAGCAACTAAATATAAAAATTTCTGTAATATTTTAAAAGTTGAATTGAGAGATCCTATACAATTTGGTTGTCATTTAATTACAATTTTGTTGATAATTTTTTTCATAAAACATTAAATTAAAATTTAACACCAAATCACATTTAAATTATTTCATATTTGACTTCATTTTTTCTAAATTTAACATATCTTTTTTTATTAAAAGAAATCACGAATAAGTTATTAGTATTAATATTAACTACAAAAGAAAACGAACCCACTTATTATTATTTTATTACTCTGCTATATAGAAAAGATTTAAATATTCTATTAAGCATTAAATTCAAGAAATTATAGAAAAATTAATCCTAACGTGGGGCAATAATATTTTATGAAATAAATCTTCAGGTTAAGAAATTTCTGAAAAATATAAGCTTCATAACTATACAGATTGTTAATTTATGATTTATAAAGCAATATTTTAAAATTCATATTATAAATCATACTTGAAAAGTTTCGAAAAATGTGCATTTTTATCTAAAAATAAATGATTGTTTAAGCAAAAAAAAGCAACTGAAATACCAATGGCCTTAAGTAAAAATAAGAGTCTTCATTTCATTCATTATTATATATTTTACAAAGAAACGGAAATAAAAAAGCTCTGCTAATGATTTCAAAACTTTGATAATAAATATACTGTTGAGTTCTCAATTATTTAACTATATTTATATAAGGATATATAAGAATATTAATTAATATTAAATAAACTGTGAAATTTATAATTGTTCTTTTAACATAGTTTTATATATAGCTAAATGCTCATTTCTGTTAAAAATCAAAAATGTTACACAAAGTCTTTTAAACGGTTATGTACATACTTCAAAATTGTGTGCTCTTTTGTGCCGAATTATGAATTATAAATACACATTACAGAAGCTCTGTATGTGTGTGTGTGTTTTCTTTTTCTTTCTTTCTTTTTTGTATGTGTGCAAATTTGAAAATTTGTAAAGCTTTAACATTAGGAATTAAATATATTTCTTTCTTTTGTCCTAACCAGCATGACAATGTTCGAGATGTATTTTTGTCATACAAGTACAACAGATTTCATAATGACATTCAAGAAAGCTTTCTGAAAACAGAAATAAAGGAAAATCGAAGAATCTGAAATAGTCACCGTAGATTAAACACACTTAAATATTTTGAACTGCTTTAAATTATATATTCTCTTTTTCAACAATCATTGAATATGGATTTCTATAAACAGTTTTGCTTGATTGGAAATTAAGATTTGGTTTCTTCATTGCATACTACAAAATATTTATAATTTTAAAATATACAATAACATTGCATGTTCGTAAATATAATTTTTAATAGCTTAAAAATAATATGAAAGATAATATCTTTATTTATAATAATCAATATGACCGAATTTTCCCATTTATTTTAGAGTACATGGCATACATAAATTTGAAAAATGCCATAGGGTTTCAGTATTTAAGATATTCGGATATTTAATTTTCTTCTAAACGCGCAAATGTCTCTATTTTTGTTGTTTGTCTTTCAATATAAAATTAACATTCTCTACAATTTTATGAATTTCTCTCTTAATCATAATACACATAACATAAACTATAAGCTTTCTTTATTTCAATTTTTATGATCATTATTTAATACAACTATATTTAAAATAGCCACATGCTTATTTTTAATTTACTTTGGGCTTTTAAACCATCAAATCTGTGTAATAAGACAAATTATAAATATATTTTTGAAAATATATGAGCTACTCAAATAAGAAGTTACATTTTTATAACAATAATTATCATATTTTAACTGAAAACAATTATTCATTCTTTTTACATAAGCAAATTTAAATTTCAAATTGCTTAAATAAATTTAAATTTCAAATTGCTTAAATTTAAATTTCAAATTGCTTCAATGATATAACTATAACAGCAACTGATTCTCCTTATTAGAATTGCTCTCATAAAACAAATATTAATCCGTATAATAGTTTACCACTTAGAAAGCAACTGAAATCAAATAAAATAATGTAAACATAAAAAAGACAAAACTGACAGATATTTTATTATGTAAAAACAATTCAAATCATAACAAATACAAATTTAATACCAACTACAAAAAATAATAAAATCTTTTAAGAAATTCTTTTTCATTTCCAGAAAAATACATATTTTATAACAGTGAGAAAAGTTTCCCCATAGCTTATCATACTTATTAGAAAAGATTTATCAACACAATATTTTTACAATTGATATCATTCTTATTTTTATATACTTAAAAGTCTTTGAAACCAAATAAAAATAATAAGACATTTTCAGAATTTAATCACTGAAATTCAACTGATGCCCTACATTGAGAAGACACAATAGATGTAACTTTTACAATTTTTAATAACAGAAATTTAAAAAATGAGTTAGAATAATACTTTCCTTCTTCAATATATCAAAATTTGCATTTTACATATTATTATTTAAAATTTTGAAAGCATAACTTAAGATATTCAATTTATATTAGAACTATATTATCAATAATATTGGAAATTCTTTCATCGTTAGTTATTGCTAAAATGATAAATCAAATCACTTTCTGGTGTTCTTTTCTTTTAGCTGCATTACTATGGTAGACCTTCTTGACATCCAAAACGACATGTGGGGTTAACTGATTTCCCATGTCACGAATTCCATACTGATGATAAGCGAATAACATTGGTTGATAAAACGGACAATGGCTTGTTTCCAGTATTTGCTGATAATTCAACTATTGATACGACATTCCTGAAGATACAGGCTGATGATTTAATCTCCGCAAAGAGCTTGGCTGCCTTTTTTGGTAAATTTTCAGTGATTGATTCAGAGCGATCTAGACAGGCACACTTTTATTGGTAACTCTGATCCAATTTCCTATTCTTTTATTGACGCAGTATTCATAAGTGATTGAAAAGATTCTTTATAGGAGACACTGGACAATATATTGAAGATATTATCTCCTCATTATTTTTTCATGTATTTTCCGCTTGTAAAGAAAAATCTTTATTTACCATGACTAAGATTTTTTTGCAATCCACTTTTTATCATCAGTAGAAAGAAAAGTCTTTGAAAAAGAAAAAAATTACTATCCTATTTTATATTTAAGGGAAGAAGAGGAGCAATGCGGTAACTCCCGAGGGATCTCTTGAAAGCTCAATCATAATCCATGCCGAAATAGCTTTTCTATTTCGGCATGAACACTTTAGGCAGGAAAGCAGCTCTTTGCTTTTCCTAAGTTAGTATTTCACACCGAAAGCTACTATCTTGTTGATTATTTATTATGTTATATTATTTTTCCATTCACTATTTTAATGATTTGACATTATAAAGAAGCAATCTCAATTGAGTGGAAGGCAATCTGAAACAAAGATAATTTCTAATAATTGTTTTATTTACCAATAATTGAAATTGTCCTTGTTCAGAAGATGTGAACCTTATCATAGTTTATTGTCTTCTGCTCTATTTCTTATTATTCTGTTTAAATTTACATAAAGGATGCTACGGGATTATAGAAAAGGTCAATGATACTAGAGCTTTAAGGACCGTAATTGACTTCAGATTATGGGTAAAATCAGAGAATATTCGTAAGTTTAACATTGTATCAAATAGGTTGAATATAAAAAAAGAATTTGTTCGATTATTACTACAAATCCCAACATTTATTACAATAATAATTAAATTATGAGCACTTCGTAGAGATTTTATTTTGATTGAGCAGTTCTTTCATTCTTGCCTGTGTAATGCTGTCATTTTGTTTGCATAATATATCGTGGTTTATCCAGGACAATATTCAGATAACTAATACTATCTTAATAAAAAAAACCATTCGTACAATTAATTTTCATTCTTTCCATACTAATGTTCTTACACTAGAACTTTTATTCTAAAAGTTTCAAAGTCATCAAAATGTTAATTATTATATTTGCATATACATTCACCTACTAATTTAAGTTTAGTTTAATTATTTGTGCATTTTCTATATTTTCAATAACTGTGTCAAGGAAAAATCAAAATTTATATATAAACAGGATGTGGGGTGGGTCGTCTTTGTATATACGTTAAATTTCTAGATTTTAACAATTTATTTATTTAATAAGAACTACTTAATTTCAACAATAAAATTAAATATTCATCAAGTAGGAATAGTATATTAAGATAACAAATTAAAGACAGATTACGCAAAGCCAATTTTTCCTCCGTTTCTAAATCATTTATATAATTTTAGGTATTTCTTCATACTGTATTTCAATGCACGTACCATTCAACTGACCACATTGAATCCAGGGTAAGAGGTGAAAGCCTACAACTAATGAATGTATGCGATCAGTTTTTGAAAAACATGAGTACTTTTGGGGATTCTAAATACCTCGCAGGAACAGGTTTCCAATGGTATTAGAACTTGCCGAAGCGTATAATTATTGCCTACTGCAGGCTTGTTTGCAGATACTAGGGACCAGGGAAGTGAATAGAGATTAATGACCGAAGATATAACCTAGCATTATACGAAAGAGAAATCCCTCACCTGAAATGCTTAAGGCCTCATCTTGAGGAGTATATTTGCCCGAAGCGGTGATAAATTAATAAATAGCTCTAGTCTTCCAACAGGAAACAGGAAACTTTTCGCGAAAATTTTGTATTTAATGCTGTTTTCCAGGCATTTTTTTTTTATTTTTTTAGTTTTACTGTTAATTTTTGAAAGTTTTTAAATTCCTTTTGCTGTATTCAACTATCTTACCAACTCTTTAAAGATATTGTGATTCTATTTATGAAATTACATGTCTGCGATTTAGATGTCACGAGACTTTTAGTATCATGTGAAAGACTTCATAAAATACTACGCTTCAGTGATTTCAATATTTTTTTATTTTTAATTAATTTATTTATTTTGAGCAGTTTGGAAATTAATTCACTGTTTCTCGTGAAGGTATTGAAAATGTTTATCAATTTATTCTATCTCCAAGTATTTATTATTACAATTTTGTTATCCACATTCTGACAGAAATATTAAAAACTTAAAGCCTTTAAAAGCAAAAAGGCTGATAAACGAAACTAAAATATAAATACAAACGCTTAATTTCAACTTATAATTTGAAAGTACCCAAAAATACTCCAATGGGCCGTAGAATGCGAAGTATGTTAAGTCAACGAGACTAAGTGAACTTAGAGTGTTATCATTTTCACCATTTTCAAAAAATGATGAAAGTGATAATAATGCATCTAACACTCAGTGTCATTTAGCTCGACATAAAGACATACAATTATTGTGAAAATATTTTAAACTTGATGTATAAGCAGCAAAAATTAACTAAATATATGTCATTATAACAACATACCTGATTAATTAAAGTAAATAAGATTTATTGAAAATTATTCTTATATGACTTCTTCAAAGTAAAAATTATTTTGCACATTAATGTTAAAACATAATTTAATTTTTTGGACTTATATTTAAATTTTCAGTATTTTCAACTCTATATTGTTTTTTTTACCAAGTGAATAAAGTAGAATTTAAAAATATAATAGATTCTTTCTAAAATCATTACAGTTCCTATTAGAAGAAATCATAATAAATTTATATCTCAGTATCATAATGAATAGCTGCATTATAATAACTTAATGATAACAGAAAACACTTTTTAATAGCAAAATTTTGAAAAAAAAATTGAAACACAATAGATATAAAATTTTTTTCAATTTATTCACTTATTGTTAAATAAGACTTTACTCCACAAATTAGAATTATGATTTTAAACGTTTTTAATAGAATGTATAGACTGTCTGCATATTTTTTATTCTTTGCCTTGACCAAATTATATAAAGGTAGTTAGAAATAAAATTCGGAAAGGTTTATTTTAGCTTTCTGTAATGTAAATTTTCTTAAATATTTCATATCTTTTGCATAAATAACATAAATGGCAATTCTAGTTTTATAATACATATTTAAAATGTTTCATATAAGAAAAACTACTTTCAAATTAGAGAGAAATATAAAAATGCTTTTTTTCTCTAATAATATTAGAAGTTCTTATTATTTATAATGTGAAATAATAAGAATAATGATTAAAGTTTAAATTCCAATGTAAATACAATTGAATGTTATTAGTTTTTTCTCTCACTGATTTAACATGGACATTAATAAAGAAAAATCATATTAAGGTAAAACTTTTCTATGCATACCATATTTTTTTACTAACATCATAACAATATGAATAATTAAAGAAATGGTTTTGAGAATTTTTGAGAAAATTTGGTCATTAAAAGGGTGAGAGAGTGACTTAACATATTTCAGTAGATAATGTTAGCATATGCATATATTATAGCTCACAATAAAATGCTATGAGAAATGCATGATTTTACATGTAAATCAAGGCAAGTATAGAACAAACCTCTCTTTCTTGTAGATTAACTTAATAAACCGAAGAAATTTACCACAAAAATTAACTACTTATCTAGATACAAACATTAAATCAATTCACTATTAGCACCACTGCAATTCAAATAAGAAGCATTATATTGGCAAGCAAAAACTGCCATAGTTAAAAAATTGGAATCAGTTAATACAACATTAATTTTTGTAATTAATGCAACTTTTATTTTGAATGAGAAAAATATTTCTGTCAAGTGATGCAGTTTATAAATATTCATTTTTCTGCGTTGAAAAAGTCTAAATGTTTTTATTATTTTTATCATTTGGAACAAATATTAAAAATGGAATCATACATAAGATGACTAAATGATCATCAAACCAAGTAAGTGTTAAAAAATTTCGAGTAAGTAAGCAAATTGCAAATGCATTTTGTGAAGTAGAATTACAAGTTGAAATTATTTCAGTCAATCAATTTATAAATAATTTTAGCAAGTTCTAAAAATTTCTCTCTTGATCTTAAATTGTTACAATATAATAAAAGAAAATAAAAAATTTTGATGATTTTAAAATTTAATTCTGCTTATTCTAAACGCATCGTGATTATTAGATAAAAATAAAGAAATTAACAACTTTTCCATTTCAAATACTTAATAATTAATGAAACAAAAATTCTGTGAATCAGTTTTAAAAAAATAGTTTCTCAAAATAATTTTTCTCTCATTTTTAATAACGACTCGGTTAAAAAAAATTTCTCATAATTATTAAAAAAATTATTCATAATGTATAGTTACGAATTATGATAAATTTCTAGAACGCGCGTTATATTATAACATACAATTTATCCAAAATATTGATTGAATCAATTTCTTTGATGGAAATCATAACAATGTATACATATATCATTTGGACGATAATTTTAAATGGCATGATTCAATTCGACTGTCTATATAAGAAAACTTAAATTTTTTTTTTATAAATAAAAAAAAAATCTTTAATGCTGTAGTCCTTTCTACGAAATCAGTCTTGATCAGCATCCGATGATATTTACAGCAAAATGGCTTATGATATTTGATCCAATGATATTAGCAACAATTTTGCAAAAAAATTATAGCAATAATTGCTTATAATGTCCAACTGACCGGGGAAAATGCGTCTTTTTCATTTCCAACGAAAGCCAACTTCACGATAAAGCAATTTCATGTCACTGCATTTTTTGGAAATAGTATCATAAAATTTTCAATTTGCATTCTTTATGTACTTAAAAATTATGTACTTAAAATTGTAAGTGATTAAAGAATCTCAAGATCAGTAAACTTCATCACATTTTTCAATCTATTGTACACTATTGTGAGCAATAGATATTTTCCGTTTCTTTCATGTACTACGCGCAAAATCCAAGCTTAGGAGATTTCAAACATATCTTCTTTAATTTTATCCAGCTTACAATTGAGGATTGTAATAACCTCAAATGTCCCCGGTTCTTTTATTTATTGTTTTGATCTTCAGCTACGGTGCCTTAATAAGATAGCAAGTTCCTGCTGTTTGAAGAACCTCTTAAACTTTTAATAAACCAACATATGAAACTACAAGTATCTACAGTTCAAACATCTCAGATTTTTGTCTTTGACGCTTTTAAAGGAGTTCATTCTCAACATATTTTTAATAAAAGTAAAATTCCAAGTCCCGAAAATTTTAATCTCTCGAAACTCAAAAATTATTAGAGCTTTAATATTTTAGAGCACTTTTTTTCTTAAATTCAAATTCTTCTTTTATCAATTAAAAAACATTAAATGTTGTAATCAAAACTTTGGCAAAAAATCATTCATCTGCCATTCTTATTCACTAAAAATATATTCTTTTTCTTATATGGTTATTAACTCAAATTTTAGATTAACCTTTAAACAGCAATAACTAGGTAAAGAGTGCTATTTATAATGATCCTGAATTTTGACGAGAAGTCTTAAGTTTATTTTCAATGACATTTGAAAATAATCTTCAATTCATATTCAAATATCATTTCATATTTCAATAAACGTAAATGAAGACTCTGAGGAGTTTCTTTTATCTCTTTATCTGGAAACCCTTTTGACCATGGCAGCTCTTGGGATCTCTAATGCTTAAGATAAGGTTGTGCCATACGGGTAAGACCGCACTTTCCTGAGCTAAATGTTTCTTGTTAGATACTGGCTACCGTATTTCCTTTATATGATTTCTGCTATTACATCTGTCGACTAGGCGATTACACTTGGAAATTCTCTTGGTTTCCTCCCTTGCAACTCGTGAATAAAAAAGGTTTGAATATGAGTAAAAAAATTCCCCAATAAGTTATGGACTAATGATTTTCAAAAGTTTTGCATCTATTAAACTATTATTTATGCTCTTTTAATAATAATAATATATATATATATATATATATATATATATATATATATATATATATATATATATATATTTAATATGTATATATATTATCTTTTAGTTATTTATCTTGATATAGTATATGCATTATCAGTGAAAAATAAATTTATAAATAAGACAAAATAATAAGGAAACAATATAAATTTCGTGATTTAAATATTGACAAGAATTAAACGTAATTCAAATAAAAATTTCATTTTATTTTGGCAAGAAATAAACTTAATATAATATCTAAGTTAACATGAATGGTGTATTACTTCTTACTTGTATTAAGTTAACACTAAAGGTTTGTTCGTTAAGATATTTAAAAAAATCATCTACTTTTTGTGATTTAAATACAGATTGACAAAAGTTTAGGATCTGTCTTACCTCTCTTTATGATTTACAAACTTTTCGATTACATTTCCTTTGTAATTTATACATTAAAACTGAATTTTTAAGTCAATAACTATTAAGTTTTGAATTAAATTCCTCCAATTCTCTATTTTATTTTCATTAGTTTTTTGTTTAATTATCAATCTAATTAAATATTGTTCTGGAGTGCTTTTCTATTTTTAGGTTTGCCAATAATTTTTATTAATTAATATGAATTTTTTGAGTGAAAGCTTTCAGTTATTTCTGTAAATTTTAAAATAATTTGACTTCATCTTCAAAATCATCATTTGCTTTATTGATATTAAGAGAAAATAATTTCTTTATAATTTCGAAGAATATATCAGCTTTGTCATCAATAAAAGAAGCAAGTCTGTGTGTGTACACTGAAATGGTCAATTGACAGAATGTTTTCTTTTAATAATTTTAACCACATGTCATATTCAACTGCAATTTCAAGTGATTCAAATATTTAAATCCACTTAAAGCTGTAGAGTTTTTATAAGCAGTTTTTATTCCTTATCCTAGATAATTAATTTTAGTTTTAATAATTGGGTTTCAGGTATTTTTATAAATTTTTCTGAACTTAATTATTGGTTTAATTTTAGCTCCTTTGTGTAAAATAAGGTGGTGACTAATATGTTTCTTATCTTCAGATGTTTCTTGGTAACTTGACCTCTCCTCCCTAATTATACAAATCACTTAATCACCGAAATATCAGATAAAATAGAAATTCTTCTGTAAGCTCTTGAACCCTGAGGCTAGAGCAACAAAAAGTTTAGGCCGGGTCAGAGCAAAGTCATCAAGATAAGCAGCATTGCTACATCCTGTGCTACAATGGAATTTCAGTGAAATATATAAAATTGTTATTTTATATAAATAGAAATATAAAAATTCCACAATCATAAAAAGCTAGAAAACTTCGAATAATAACATATGATTACGATTAAAATGTCTTTAGCTTGCTTAAATAAAAGAATTAATCAACTAAATGAGAAAAAAAATTTTTACTTTTACCTACAAAAGATACATTCAAAAATGTCTAGTGTAATAAATTTTAATATATGAAGACTTTTAAATGAAGGTCTTTTGAATCTAAGTGTACACGCAATTTCGGAAAGAAACTTTGGCTAAAATAAAAATATTATGTTCAAAAAGCATTAAATTTAATAAAACGTTATCCCCCTCATGTTGTTTTATTAAAATTAAAGCAAATAAAAAATGTCATTTTCTCTTTTTTTTTTTTTTTTTTTTTTGCAGTCAAACAAGCGCTATTTTATACTAAATATGTTTTGCGTTCAAATGATAGCGTATTTGCTTACTCAAACGAATTCTTATTTGGGATATCTGGAACCTACTTGAGGTCATACACGAGGGTTCCGGAATATCCGTTTCTATGGAGACCTCACGTAAAATGAGACGATCCCGGTGACGCTGATGGGGGAAATTTTGCTCCTAAGCTTATGTCCTATTACTTATATAACTATTTTGGTTATTTCTGCACCGCATGAAATCTGTTGTGCTGCACATGAGCGAGGATCTTTTCGCCTCCACAGGAGTGTGTTTTGCTTATAATCGTCTTCCATTAAAAATAATTTCTAATGAAAAGGGAACATCCATTAATTGCATGATTAGCTAATGGTGAAATTTAAGAAAAGTGATAACCAATGACCTTTCTATTCTTATTATAATTATTTCTTTGTAGAAATTTTTGAAAAATTTCTTATTGAAACAAAGGTGAACTTAAGCATATATCCACGTCACAGAGTTATCTAAGTTCATCATAATTATTTAATCATACTAATGTAAAAGTCTTTTGTCAACATTATAAATGTAGTAAGAAAATATCATTTTTTAACTTTTTATCAAAATCTTTTCTGACAAATGAGCATATATGTATGAAAAACAGATTTCTTTCATTAAAAGATACTCATAATTCAATATCGACAAATTTCAAGCCGGTTAAAAGAGTCATTAGGATAAATTAATGAAAAATAAATTTTAAAGAACTTTAATTCATCAATCAAAGGTTCAGTTTCATATAAAATATTACATTTTAAGGGTATATTCATTGTATTTCTCGATTGTTCACAAATAGATCTATGTATCAATTAAATTAGGTTTCTTTAAATACGATCGGCATGTGAATAACAGATATGCACCGATGATCAGCATCTTAAATTTTGAAAGAAAAAAATTTAAAAATTACTTATTTATTGTTTGAGGAAGTTTACTCATAAAATACATATTATTCTTAAGGAGATATGAAACTGAATTTTTTCATTAAATAACAGCTTATTTTAAAAATGCTGTATTATAATTATTTATTCGTTTTTATGGCATTTTTATGATTGATTATAAATTTAAAGAAAAACGGATGTGAATTTATAGATTGACTTACAAGTAATGTTTTCAATATTCATTGTTTATGATGAAGTTAATTCGAAGTTTTAATTTAAGATTATCTTACATACGGGCTACTTTGGGTATTGTTTTTCCTAGTAGTGAAATGAAATCAGTATTTTTTAGTAACAGCAGTTTAAAAATTAATCAAAGAATAATTAGTTTTGATGTTTATATTACACCTATAAAAGGTATTCCTGGTGGAAATAAAAAAACTATATATGGACCAAAAATATCTTAATAGCTTTATAACAAATAATAGAATAAGGTGTATATATAAATAAAGAAGATTCTGCATTATATAGCAATTGCCCGCTCGTAAGTTTTTTCATTATCACTCGTTCTGTAATTTTTAACCACAGTCACAGAATTAGAGTTCAATACCTGAACTGGCACTTTCCTCTAAACACTATATACGCGGATAGATTTAAGGTAATATAAGCATTTAACATGCATAGATTCTCTTACTGCAGCGGTTTTTGATAGAGTAAGGAAAATCAGACATCTTTTAATTATTTTTTTATCAACTGAGCTCTCTTTCTATCCCAAGCCACTTGTATTATAATATATGGAAGGAGGGGATTGCCTTCCAAAATGTTGCTTTCAATGATGCTTGTATTTGGTCATCGTTTATCGCTTTGTCAAAGCAGCATCAGAATTGTAGTTTTCGTACTGTTACACAAGTGAATCGAGATCTTATATTTGCCTGCATAATATATGATCGATAGGTTCAGAACGTTCATATTGAACCATGTACCCATTTGAACATTCCCAGAAAACACAAGCCCATCGGCATCCTTATGTACCGATATCGGCAGGGTCGGGTATGAGTCTGCATTGGCAAGCAGATTTCGTAATGATAAGGGTTTCATGTCAGCAAACGATATCAAAACTTTGTACATTATTGGAAATTGTATGTTATTGGAAACAAGTTTTGATCCTAATGCGGCTAACTGTCGGCAAATTGTGAATATCGTCTGCCGATATAGGCCTGATACATGCTTTTCGATTCTGGACCGAATATCATATGCGATATTAGTCCTATTGCGGTATTGTTAAAGTTAGTGGCACCATCAAATTTCCTCTGAATCAAGACCTCATTGTTACAAATGCCACAATGATTAAAAAAAAATTAGAAATTAAAATTATTAAAATTATTTGATATATGAGAGCTCTTTGTCTTAATATTGCATTTAATATTCAAACTGATTATAAGTAAAATTGCTTTATTTCTAATATTGTAAAACAGTTATTTAATGAAAAAATATTTAAATAATTTATATTTAATTTTTTTCAATAAACAAATATTTTGAATGATAAAAACTTTTAGTTTAATATGAATAGCAAATTTATGATCTATTGAACAATTACATTAAGGGAACTTATTTCTCAAGTATAAAAAATATTTTAGGGGCTGTAGTAGCCTAATGGTTAAGGCATTGGCCTTCTATCCGGAAGGGTGGGGTTTGATTCTTTAGGCCGCCAAAGACCCATCAAGTGCATGTGATTTACATGCTCGTTAATCTATGGAAGTCCTGTTGTCGGTCGTTGAGTAGTTACCCTGGATGTCATGCTCTGGAAAAAATTTCCTCCCACTTTAGATCATTGTCAATTCCGCTCAGACAAAAATACCGTTTTTCTAGTATTCTGATGCACCGTTAGTGGTACAAATTCATGACATTGCTATACAGAATCCTCCTGATGTCGCTGAGGGAAATCTTTATTTGATTCAACTCGTTTTCAATAAATAGGATCTACAAGACATAGAAACACCTCTTAAATGGTTGAGATATGTGCTGTTCCATCACAGTTGCTAGTAACCTTATGGCTGTCAAATAACTGCTATAGCATCCGAACTAAAATGGTATCCTGGAGGCTTATATCAAAGGATATATTTGGGTGTACAAACTTTGAGCAGCTCTGTCATTACTATCTGTTGCTCGCATGCAAGGAGCATATCCTTTTTCCTTATATACTAGTAGTCTCCTCAACAACTCGCTTTGTTAATACAGAAAACTCATCAAAATACAAGAAATAAAATTCTTAAGGTGCTGAAATATATATCATCGGCCGTTGTTGCACCAGCATGCTTTCCTGTACTTCCCTGAGTTGGGGCCTATCAGTTAGATTGCAGCAGCCGAGTGAAATCTTTGGGATTTTGAAAGAAAAACTAGTAAAAAACTCCAATACTTGGTCTATCACTCCCAGAGGTATCATTTTACTTAGAGGACATTGCGATCACGCTCAATTTTAACGTGCACAAGCTGCCATTAGTGGACACGATGGATCTTCGGTTAAGAAAGGATTCGAATTCACTGCCTTCCGATAACTAGAACGACGCTTTAACAAACCAGGCCACCGCGGCCATTATCATGGGCCATGGTAACCTAATGGACAGGGCATCAGTTTTCTTTCTGGTAGGGTGGGTTCGATTCCCAATACCACCAAAGAGCCATCGAGAACATGCGATATACATGCTCGTTAAATCTGTGGAATCGTAAGTCCTTTGGTCTGTCGTTGAGCAGTTACCATTGGTGTAATGGTCTGGAGAAAATTGCTGCCTCCTTTTGATCAGTGTCTAAATTATGGGCGTGAATCCTCTGGTAGTGTCATCTATCAAAGGAGTTTAGAGCAAAGTCGTACAGTGCTACGTGGTGCTCTGATGAAACCAAAGACGCATCCTACTGATTAGAATTTGTATAGCCAACGGCATAGCCAGCTTGGCTTGTTCACGTGTCATAAATAACAACAACAACAAAAATTATTTTAAATAAACATTTCAGTTCTATTAAAAATAGTTTTTGATGTCGATTAAAATGTGTAAATGCAACAGTTTTTTCTCATATGTATAAACACTCCTTAAGATGTTTAAATTTTGATTTCAGGAAAACAGGAATATAATCGAATGTATATTTGAAATACTTATTGTATAAATATTACAACCAATATTTAATAACCATTAAAAATTTTCTGTTTGCAATTGTTAATAATATTAAGGCAGTAAGTGAAACTTCTTTTAGAGGATTTTTTCTGTAATGCACATGATAGCATTTTTAGACGAAATGTCAAATGCAACTTGAATAAACAGTATAAGTAATATTGCAATTTGAACAAAAATTTTATCAAACAAATATTACAAACAAAAATTAATCTTGAATTTTAAAAAATAAATAATTTCTATTTAGTGGCTTGCGGTTGGTTATTTAATGTTTGCTGACGCTGGGCCATTTATCGAAAGCATTTAGTCCACATATGGAATGATATCGGTAAAATATCGGGCAAGCGGTCATTTCGGCTTTGTCGATACCATTCCAAGGCCGCGCTATACTTTGAGCCCACATTTGTCCCGATCGGACATGTTTTGACGGGTAGTGGTACTGTTTACAGGTGTTGCTCCAATACCACTCGTATCGGCAAGCTGATTTAGGCCCTTATTGTAACCGGCATTACTGTATTTGCTGGGATTAGGAATGACAAGTTTAGAAACAGTTGTTGAGTAGAGTAGAGTAGTTATAGGAATTAAATTCAAATGTGCAAAAAGAAGAACTCATTAGCTGAATTTTGTAAATTGAGCCATTAAAGAGAGAATTTTGCTATACATATACCCCTTCATGGGTTAATTACACTGGCCTCAAATAGCTAAAGAACGTCGTGCTTTTTGAAGCTCAACATAAAAAATGACACCAACAATAATATTTATTGTTTACATAAATGATAAAAACGAACTCGTGTAAACTTATGCAAAAATGTTGCTACCACTACGGAAGACACAGTTACCGCGATCGTGAAATAATGGTTTGGGAATCTCATTGACCTACATGTGTTCCAGGGAGCAACTATGTATGAGGTGAGATATCATGGTGATACTATCCTTGATATATATATTCCCCCATATGATGGTGCAAATGGCAATGATTTCATTCTGATCGATGATAACACATGACCTCATCAAACTGTAGTTGTTGAGGTATATCTTGAGAGTCTTGGTTTTGAGTGAATGGAATGGCCAGCTTGATCTCCAGACCCGAATTCCATAGAGCATCTCGTGGACTATCTTGGCAAACAATTTGCTGCTTTTAACTCTTCTTCTAAGATCTGTAGGAGAGTGAGAAAACATCATGCTCCATGTCTGGTTTTCGCTTCCCATTTCAATAACCGACAAGTTAATTGATTGCTTGAAATGTCGATGCCGCTAATACATTCAAGCTAAGGGGCGCATATCCCTTACTAAAACTCTTTTTGTTATGTTTCTATGACATTTTATCGCACAATGTTGCGATTATTCTTTTTTTTTTTTTCAAGAATGGACTTTTCTAGCGAGGTAGTTGTTATTGTTGTAAATACTTTTAACGTTTTTCTTATGTAAACTCCTATGTGGCAATCAATACATACCTGTTTTGTGCTCCTGTCATAGAAATTTGGGGTTTCTGAATTCATCGTTTGCAAATTTGATGCAAAAAAATCAGTCATTCCTTAACTTGGAGGCCAGTGTGTATTTAATTATTTTAACATTTGAATAGAAATAGAATTATTGTCACATTGAAATTCCTTAAAAAATTAAAATTGCGATGTTATAGTTTAAACAGATTTTTTGCTCCGTTTTTACATTTAACCCAGGACCTATAATCAAAATGACTAGAACCTTCGTAATAATTTAATTTTCGAAATCTCTTATAAGTCTCACACAAAATTTATTTTAATCATTTTACTTAAATGTTGTTGTTGTCATATGACAAGTGCAAAGAGATAAAAAAAAGAAAAGGTAAAAAAAAAAAGTCATATGGGACCAAAAGCATGGAGCACTGCCCTGGCCACATCTTCAACTTTAGCGGTATAGAGGGCGTCATGGCAGCAGTTGGGGTCAATGCTGAAGAGGGTCGAGGCAACAGAGATGCTTGGGATCCAGTGGAACTCCTGTGCAGCGCCTGCATTCTGCGTATGTTCTAGATCCGTCGGACATAGTTTTCATACCCCTCATGTGCCCAGTCCGCATTCTGCTGATGGTAGAGGTGATACCACGGTCAGGATTAAGCTCCGGTAGGTAGGGATATAAAATTCCCGGGAATTTTGAAGCTTGGGAATTTACTCGAGAATTTCGGGAAAAAACCGGGAATTTTGGGGATTTTTGTGGGAATAAACTATATATATATATATATATATATATATATATATATATATATATATATATATATATATATATATATATATGAAGCGAAGTGAAGTAAAATCTGTAAATAATTTTTAAACAAAGTGAAATTTTATTTTATACAATAGGCAAGCATTCATAAAAAAGCAATGAAAAGCATAAAATATGAACATTAAAATTGTAAAAAAGGGGATATTTCCGTAAGCAGAACTGCTCCGATTCTACGCCAAATGCCTTGCCAAATATGATACCAAGAGGATGATAGCAATCTTGTTATGGTGCTGTAGCACCATAATAAGATTGCTTATTGATTACAGATGACGTCAAGCAAAGAGGAGGGGTTAATGACGTTTGTTTAGAGCTAGGCGGAGTTAATGACGTATTAGTAGGGAATTCCTTATAAAATAATAGAATACTTTTTTCGCTTTTTTTCGACTTATAGCTTGCTTTTGTGTTGTATTTTTTTTTCTTTTTTTAGTTTTAAATGCTGAATTCTAGGTCTTTTTAATTTCAATTCTTATTTTATCATTTTTCTTAATTATTTTTATTAGACGACAAGTAATTTGAACCAGGAAAACAGCTTTCCAGATTTGATAATTATTATTTCTGTTATATTATGCCACTTTAATGTAGAATCTGTTACATATATTAATGACTGTTAGTTCTACACAAATGAGAACTATTAAAAATTAATGTATATTTAAGCGTGCATCTTGTGTGATTACTGCATATAATGCAGATTTTAATATAATATTGAGAATTTAAATTTTTATTTTTTAAGTAATTTCTTTATAAAATTTTTGTACTTTGTTTTCTATAAATGTGAGTTATATTTGTCGACATACATTTCATAAATAAACCGGAATCATTGTATTATTTAAATACACTTAACTATTTTACTATTCATATACTACAAATTAATATTAGTAACAGTAATTTTATTAACAAGTGAAAAGTTTCATAGTTAAATTCTTGTATTAAATATTTTTCAATTAGTTATTAATAAATTATTTAATAACAGCTTATTTAATTTTCATCATATAAATTGAAGCTTTGTTCATTGCTTCCTAGAAAAGTTTCTTATTCAATTTAAATATTGGAGAGAATGAACTTCAATAAATAATGTATTTGCTTCATTATTTAATGTATTCTAGTCTTACCTCAATAATAAAAAAATCAATCAATAATTTAAAAATTCGTAGCCTCTTATACGAATTCAAGTAATAAAATTAAATCAAATCAATTTTTGAGAAATAATACAAAATATTATATTAACTGTTTATTCAATATTTTAAATAATACTGTGATTCATGATAAATTTCTTAGAGAAATTTCACTTTAAAATCTATGTTTACTAGCAAAATAAAATTAAATTAAAGTTGAAACATTTAATTTGAATTTGATTTTTATTTTCTCTAAGAAAAGGTGAGCCTTGTTTAATTGTAAATTAGTCATTGTTGAATATGTTAGCATTTTTTTTAACTCTCTGTTTAGTTTAAGAAATACTAACATATTTAACAGAATGATACAATGGATTAACATTGCCATCTTATAAAAATTCAACCTAAAGTTTGACATACTTTTATTACAAAATATAGTTTGATGGATTTCAATCATATGAATGAAGTTGTTCAAGGAAAAATTGAATTTATTCTTGCTTAAAATCCTAAGAATATAATCCTGTAATAGGAATCCTGTTTTGTCACCACATAGTTGTGTTTCAACATTTACATTTGTTGCAAAGAATATCTCACTGTTACATAAATTCTCTTTTATATAAATAAGCATTCATATTTTTATATGAAATATTTGTTTCGCTCAATGGTCATTTTTATACACGACGCCTAACTAGATTCTTTATTGTAACATTAATCTTTCCTAAAACTGAATAAAATTTTCCCTTATTAACTAACTGCTAAAGTTTCAAATTTATCTTAGAAGATGATAATATTTTATGTCATTTTAGTTAATCGTTGTGAATTATGTAACAGTTGCTAGAATTAAAAGTAAAATTTTATCTGCAGGCTATTTTACTTAAACTTAAAATTCAACACATTTGTGCTGAATAGCTGATTAAAATGTGTTTTATAATATGTAATTACATTTAAAACTATTAAAATGAAAAAATATCCTTTTTGTCATAACTTTTAAATAATTTTTGATGGGATTTTGAATTAATGAGAAATTTAAAAAATTGTATTAAGATAGCATTATTTAAAAATTTATACTAGACTGAGGAAAAAATTGCTATGAATTATATTTTAAATTCATTTTATATGATTTATCATTTTTTTATATTTACAAATAGATAATGTTGTCTAAATTTGCATGTTAAAAAAGTATTTTCAGCTTAAAAATACCAAATGCATTGATTGTTTATCGGAATGATATATTTTTCCTTCCGGCGGTTAAAGTAACATTCTGTGAAAGTCAATTCTCAGAACGCAGCTGTGGGACTGCAGTTGTACCATGGGATTTCGTTCCCTTCCCCCTCTCTAGCCCTCCACATTCTTTCCAATAATTCAGCCACGCATAAAATCATCTAAGTGATGTCAGGAAGACATGCCAAAAATTTTAAGTTCATCTATTAAATCTTTCCTGTAAAACTTTGACTTGAAACAACAACTGTCTACACGCGTCCAAACCTTTAAAGCTCTTATGAACGATATCACGTGATGAACAGACGTGGAAAAAAAATTTGCATACGCATACTTCTTACTATATCCCGCACTTATTCTAATTTTCCACACTTTGCTTCCTTTAATTTTGTGGTTGTTATGGATGATAGTGTTATCCGTCCTTAGCAATTGTCCAGCAGTGTATATATATATATATATATATATATATATATATATATATATATATATATATATATATATATATATATATATATATATATATATATATATATATATATATATATATATATATATATATATATACATATTGTACCGAGCTTCACGGGTTCGTGTCGATTGAGAGTTAAATAAAGCAACCACTTAATGAACACAAGACTTTTATTCGTAAAAACTTCACTAGATATACGAGATTCCCGCTGTAACAATCACAATTATACAGCTACAATTCGCCAGATATTATAAGAAACAGCTTCCAATCACAGGTCTCAAATACCTCAGACAGAGAACAACTAGCAGTCGCACTAATCGTCTTCACTCACTGACTGTCTTCCCAAAAACTGACTCTTCCATGTCGGGCTGCGGTATTTATACCTAACTTGGCGGAGAAATCTACCAATTTCGCCAAGGCTCTGGAAGCTTCTAGGCTATCTCAAAAAATATTGGTTCTAGAGCTTAGGTGATGGATGTTTTCAGAAGTATCTGTTTCTCTCCAAGTCACCAAAAATCTCGCCAACTGTCACCAAGTCACCAAATCTTTAGGAAATCCGCTTTTAAACTACAACACGTCTAAATACCGCAATTTTTGCCCAAAATGCGAGAATTTCCGATCTGTCTGAGATATTTTAAGACAAATACAATCATCATTTATATTTTTGTAACATGGCCCCCCTCTCAAGGACTGCACGTCCCGGGAAGTACAATCCCCTGATGGGAGGCCAAATTTAATATGGGAGGCCAAATTTAATATAAAACAATTTACATTTTAAGAGGATACAGAACACATTACATACACAAACAATTAAAAATACAAATACAAAAAAATAGAAAATATTAAAATTATGTATACAATTTACAAAGAGACCATGGTCTACTAATTTTTACTTTACATTACGATAAGGAGCTAATCTATCATAATGTACTACCTTTGGTTTTGAAGAAGATAATTTCCTTATACGAACCACGACGTCGTTCAGTCTTTTTAGGACTGTGTAGGGACCTTCCTAGTTGGCTTGTAACTTTGGAGAAAGTCCTTTACATCGAATCGGGTTCCACAACCAAACTCTGTCACCTTCATGAAATTTATGTCCTTGTTTTGCTCTTGTGTCATACCTTGTCTTCATTCTTTCAGTCGTCAGGTTGATTCGGTCTCGAGCGAAGTTACGGACATCTTTAAGACGTGCCTGAAGGTCTCGAAGGTATTTCTCAGGCGATAAAGATATATCCGGTGGACGACCAAACTGAAGATCACAAGGGAGATGAAGTTCGCGACCAAAGAGCATCTGTAATGGAGTATATCCGGTAGTCTCATGGACAGCACTGCGATATGCAAGCAGAAACAGCGGTAGTTTCAAATCCCAATCTTGCTGATTTCTGGAAACCATAAGTAAGAGATAATTCAAGATAGCTCTGCTAAACCTCTCTACCATGCCGTCCGATTGCGGGTGTAATGGCGTGGATTGCGTCTTGTCTATTCCGAGAATTTGACACATTCCTTTAAACATAACAGAGGTGAAATTTCTCCCTTGATCTGAATGAATCTGTAAGGGTGTGCCGAATCTGGAAACCCATTGCTGCTCTAGAACCTCGGCTACTGTATTCGCCTCTTGATCAGGGATTGAAAACGCTTCAGGCCACTTAGTAAAGTAGTCCATGACAACTAATATGTATTTGTTGCCATTTGAAGATCGTGGTAAAGGACCCAAAATGTCTAATGTATCCGCTCATAAGGTGCTCCTACGTTGTACCGCTGCAACCTTCCTCGGCTACGTTTCTTTGATCCTTTATGTGCCGCACAATCATCACAAGATTGGCACCATTTCCTTACATCTTGTCTCGTTTTACTCCAATCGAAGCGTTCTCGAACTCTCTGTAGAGTTTTCATTACTCCGAAGTGGCCTCCAGTTGAGCTACTATGCAATTCTTTCAAAACATCTGAAATTCTTGATTTTGGAAGAAAAAGCTGCCATTTGAAATTACGTCCATCATCGGACTCCCATTTCCTGTATAAGACACCATTTCTTATATGGAGTGAGTCCCAAAGAGCCCAATATTGTTTAGTAGCAGGACTGTAGGTGGAGATATCCTGCCAACTTGGTTTCATACTGGAAGATTCTTTTAATTCTAAAATTGGATTTATATCTGGGTCTTCTTTTTGGGCTTCTCTAAGTCCTTTATCATTCCATGGGTCTGGTTTCGATTGAGGTGAAACAGTAACTTGGCGTACCGAAGGATTTACTAACTGATAGTTCTTCTCTACTCTAGAACAATATCGGCAGCTTTCATTACACGGTTTTCTTGATAGTGCATCAGCATTTCCATGAAGAGTTCCTTTGCAATGACGTATTTCAAAGTCAAACTCCTGGAGTCGTTGAATCCATCTGGCTACCTGTCCTTCAGGATTTTTAAAATTTAAAAGCCAGGTTAAGGATGCATGATCTGTCCGGAGCAAGAACTTTCTTCCATAGAGATAATGGTGGAAATGTTTTATGGCTTTGACGATTGCCAGCAATTCCTTCCTGGTTGTACAATAATTCCGCTACGGTTTCGATAGACATTTACTCCAATAAGCAATGACATATTCTTTATCATCAATTTCCTGTGACAAAACAGCTCCGATATTTTCGTTGATGGCATCCGTATCTAAAATGAATAATTTTCCGGGCTGGGGATATGCAAGAACGGGCGAAGATCTCAACGCCTCTTTCAGTTGTTTAAAAGCTTTCTTACATTCACCTGTCCATAGAAATCTCTGTTTAACTTCTGTCAACTTGTGAAGGGGTTTCGCAATACTTGAAAAACCCCTAACAAATTTCCTGTAATACGGGCATAGTCCAAGAAAACTTTTTAATTGGTGGACATCTTCCGGACGACTCCAGTCCTTAACTGCAGAGATCTTTTCAGGATCTGTTCTTACACCTTCATCAGAGATAATGTGTCCCAGATAGCTTACTTCACGTCGGAATAAATTACATTTGCAAGGATTCAGCTTCAGGTTGGCCATTTTTAATTTTTCCAGCACCTTTCCGATGTTTCTTGAATGGTCTTCGAATGTGCGTCCTACAATAATGATATCGTCCAAATATACCAAACAGGCTTCGTAGGAAAGTCCTCGTAATACTGTCTCCATCAGGCGCTCAAACGTTGCAGGTGCATTGCAAAGCCCAAATGGCATAACCTTGAACTGCCAAAGTCCTTGTCCTGTGGTGAACGCAGTCTTTTCTCCATCCTCAGGATGTATCTCTCCTTCCTAATAACCACTCTTGAGATCCAAAGTCGAAAACCATTGTTTTCCGGTAAAGCATCAAGTGTATCGTCAATCCTAGGAAGAAAGTAACTATCTTTTTAGTGATGTTGTTAAACCGACGATAGTCAACGCAGAATCGGGTAGAACCATCTTTCTTCTGAACTTAAACAATAGGCGAAGCCCAAGGACTCTCTGATGGCTCAATAATGTCATTCTGCTGCATTTCCATCAGAAGATCATCCACCTCTTCCTGCTTAGCGAATGGCAATCTTCTCGGATGCTGTTTAATGGGTGGATGATTTCCTGTATTGATTCGGTGCTGCGTCAATTTGGTTCGCCCAACATCATCTGATTTCTTGGAAAAAAAATCTCCGAATTCTAATAATAGATTTCTTGCAGCATTCCTCTGCTTATCATCTAACTGCACTCTGAAGGAGTTCATTAATTAGAGTGTCAGGAGGCTCAGATAGTGTGGCTTGACAATTTCGGTTAATACAGGTCACTGGAGTGCAAGTAGCCAGCACTTCTCCTTCTTTTATTAGTTTTACCTTATTGCTTAGATTGGCAACTCTTACCGGGATTACATTTCGTGAAAGGTCGACGAGTGAAGAAGCCACTAGTACTCCTTTAACGCTATTGTCAGAATCTGGATATTCAGTCAATCCATAATGAAAATTATTATCTTCTGAAAGAGCTCCAGAAACTTTTGTCTCAGTTTTTGGTGGTAATGTTGTTTCACTCTTTGCAGTTATATGGGGGACTGTTTTAATATCTGAATATTTCATCTTAAAAATCGCTATGTCTTCAGAACATGAATGTAGTTCATTATTTTTAAAATCTAACTTGAAATGGTTTTCTTTGAGGAAGTCCAATCCGAGTCATTTATATCAGCGACATATGTCATATGATGGTACACGGCATTACCAAATTCAATGTTTAGATTGACTTTTCCATGCACTTTAATCTTACCACCTGTCACAGTTTGGAGGGTAATGCAGGGCGGCGTCCAGATGAGTTTCTCACCAAGTTTGCGAGCCAAATCTGTCCTAATGATAGTTACGTTGGCTCCCGTATCGATTATCATTCTGCAGGGAACTTCGTTGACATGTCCCATAACGAAAAGTCCGTTGTCGCCGCCACATACGGAAGAAATGTGAAACAATTTGAAATGGGGCTTCAGACTCTCTGGACATCTCCGCTCCACGAGATGGCTACATATTAGTTTCCCTGCTGTGGTGGAAGATCATAGTCCGTATCAGTAGCACAGACGGCTCTGATTGAGTGCCGGTCTTTACGCGTGGCCTGCTGGGCAGCCTCTATCTTATGTGCGTATACTAGGGCAGATCCGATATCTTTGACATTGGCGAGTCTAAGTGTTTTCTGTATCTCCGGATCCCACACACTATCGATGAAGTGATGTAGAGCCAAATCTTGACGTGTCTCAGCTGGGCAGTCCGAAAATGCTAGATGGGAAAGTCGCTGAATATCGGCAGCCAATTCTTGCAGACTTTCACCCGCTTTTTGATAGCGGGACTTTAACTGTTGTCTGCTATATTCCTTAGTGCACTTTTCTCCAAACCGCAGCTCGAGCGCACTCGATAGGGCTTGGAAATCGTGCCTCTGATCTCCCGGAAGCGTCTCGAGGATGTCGGCTGCGTCTCCTCTTAAACAATCCGCCAGGTGAAAAGCTTGGGCTCGGGGATTCCATCCATTAGCTTCCGCTACCATTGTAAACTGGGTCTTGTATACTTGCCAGGATAATTTCCCATCGAATGTTGAAAGTTTAATCGTGGCTAGGGAAGGCACAAATGCCACGTTGAGTTCCTCATGTTTGTTTGACATTTGCTTCTTCAAGCTTTCAATCTTCTTATTCATATTGTCTAAAGCTTCTTCAACGTTTTCTTCTATCTCCAGAGCTTTAGTTTCAACTGAAGTTACCTTATCTTCCATTGCATTCATCTTCTCCTAAATGATGTTGGAGAATTCTTCTTTAACACTTACAATGTCCTTCTTAAGCTCCTCCAGTCCAGATTTTATCTCTTTCATCATCTCGGTGTTAATCTCTTCTTGTCTAGCTTTCATCACCTCCTGTCCAACTTTTATCTCTTTCATCATCTCGGTTTTAATCTCTTCTTGTCCATCTTTCATCTCAGTCATCTGCTCCGCTAATTTTTCGAGAAGACTTTTCCTTAAATCCATATCCATTTTTCTTGTGAAACGCTACATCAACTCTTCAACCCCGATTCTGACACCAGTTGTACCGAACTTCTCGGGTTCGTGTCGATTGAGAGTTGAATAAAGCAACCACTTAATGAACACAAGACTTTTATTCGTAAAAACTTCACTAGATGTACGTGATTCCCGCTGTAACAATCACAATTATACAGCTACAATTCGTCAGATATAATAAGAAACAGCTTCCAATCACAGGTCTCAAATACCTCATACAGTGAACAACTAGCAGTCGCACTAATCGTCTTCACTCACTGACTGTCTTCCCAAAAACTGACTCTTCCATGTCGGGCTGCAGTATTTATACCTGACTTGGCGGAGAAATCTACGATTTCGCCAAGGCTCTGGAAGCTTCTAGGCTATCTTGAAAAATATTGGTTCTAGAGCTTAGGTGATGGATGTTTCCAGAAGTATCTATTTCTCGCCAAGTCGCCAAATCATTATGAAATCCGCTTTTAAACTACAACACGTCTAAATACCGCAATTTTTGCCCAAAATGCGAGAATTTCCGATATTTTAAGACAAATACAATCATTATTTATATTTTTGTGACAATATATATATATATATATATATATATATATATATATATATATATATATATATATATATATATATAAAAAACAGCATATCTAAGCGATTTCTCTGTCCAAAAATTTAAAAAATACGCATTCAAATAATAAACATTACGAATAACAATTGCAATAAGCACAACTTTAAACCTCTCCAACGTTTACAAATGGCTGTCATCTTTTTCAAAATGTTTTCAGAAATATCTATTGCCAAAAATAAAAGTAGAAATCATTAAAACGTATCTTTTTAAATATATTATGTGGTTGTAATAGTTAAAAACTTATAAATTTTAAAGAAAATTTAAATTTTCCCCCAATTAAAAAAATTTGGGAATTTTCAAAATTTCCATGGGAAAAACCCGGTTTATTCCCGGGAATAAACCAGGTTTTTCCCATCCTTGTAACACTACCTGTAGGCACCATTTTTTCCTTAATCCCCCGCAGAGCTGATACTTTACAACGGCGTTTTCATCGAAGCAAATGGTAGTCGTATGAGGGGGTTTGATATTTCTAACCTTTTTGGCGAGGGAGTCTGGCTCAATATTTCCTTGGATGTTAACATGTGTATGGACCCATAGGATGATCCAGGTTTTCTTCCTTGAAACTATGGTGGACAGAAGCGCGTTGATGTCTTGAGCAAATCTCGTTTTACCTCCTTTAATGACCTCCAGAACAGATTTTCAGTCAGAGAATATGTTGATGCCTTTCGAGGGGACTTACTGTGTGAGGTAAAGGGTAAGAGCTGCCTTTATGGCAATCAGTTCACTGGTGAAGTTGGAGGCAATTTTTCCAGCTGCAACCCGATGTTTGAGGGATGATTGGTCTGGAAGGATAAGAAAAATGCCAGAATCTCCCCTGTCGCATTCTGAGTTGGAAGAACATCCAGTTTAAGCAGTGAAAAGGTCTGGTTTAGAAAGCTTGGTAATAGTTTCCATACCTTTTCTCCGAATGGTTTCTTCTGGTTCACTTTTTGAACACGATTCCAGCAGGTATAAATTGATCTTAACGGTAGGTGGTTGTTTGACAGCCAAAGGTGGTTCTTCAATAATGTCAAGGCATGTGTGGTTCAGACTGATGCTGTTTCTGATGTCTTAGTCGTGTTGAAGCGTGGAGGATCGTTTTAACCTCTCCCTGTTGGTCCAGGCACGAAAAGTGACATTTGAGATGTGTTCCTGGTTGTTACTCTTGATTTCATTGATGAATTTAATGGTGGCCAATTTTCGTCAGTTTTCAAGTGGTATGAGACCGCATATTTAAGTGTTAGTAGGTTTTATTATTAATTTGTATTTAATTGCAATTTTTCATTTCACTATATTTATCGAAGTTATTTTAAAATAATTTGTTTTAATGATCTCCTGACTATTAGTTAATCAGATGGGTACGCTTGGTGAACCCCTAAAATAATTCGACAAAAGTTTTCCTTATTCTTGAACAATGACTGCCGAAGCACAGGAGCGTGAATCACAAAGGCACTCGTTCTGAGAATCAGTACAACCCAGCAAACACAAAAGTGTAGGGCATCCGTCGGGTCGTTACTGTTAGCTGTCTTGGCCAGCAGCGGCCCGCCGCTATTTGGCCTCGTCGGCTCCGTCAATAAAGTGGTCGTTGTCATTGCTGCTGGGCCGGCAGTACAGTCCGCTGTTGGCCCAATGCCGGGTGGCCATCAATGCAATATTGGCCGAATGTGGCCCATGTAATTGCCAGTACGTGCCCATATACGCTTATCCATCGGCCCTTTGCCGGTTGGCCGACGATAGCCGCTTTCACCAACGCAGGGCTGGTTATGGTTATTTATTTCTATAAATATTGAATTCATTTTTATGTTAATATTGCATATATTGTTAAAGTTAATATGGAAGTATTGGAAATTCATCAAATTAATACTGAATATATTTTTGTGATTCTATGGTGGATAAGACAATTGTTATCCATGTAATTGTCGACTATCATTTAGTTCTTAATTATATAAAGATTAAAAAAATATGAATTACTAACTCATATTTTAAATCATTTTTTTTTACAATGCTATCTAAATTTTAGTTTTATTTTAATAATCTAAATTTTATTTAAATAACTTAAGCTTTCAATTTTCCAAAACTTGGGCATATCGTAGCCCTTGTAAACGGACTTCACGCTTCGTCCACGGACAAGAGACTTGTGTCTCTTGATTCTTGTAAGTGAACCACAGATGAATACAAACCTCCTGTTGCCCACTATAAAACCCATAGCCACTCTCTCCTCTTTTCAAATAACAGTGCCGCCATGCTGTGAAGTCTAAAAAAGCAATTTACCACATTCCACCCTGTACTGCAACAAATTATATAAAATAGTATAATTTGGACTAACTCAAGCATCTCTCTCTCTCTCTCTACACACACACACACACACGTACGTACGTACATAAAAATGGTGAGGTACGTACATAAAAATAAGAGGAGGTTCACTTTAAGTATTGACGTCATCGCAACACCGCGATTTGACATTACAAGTGGATACTAATATTTTTACATTTTCGTTTAGAAATTAGTTAGACAGAATTAAATAACATAAAATAAAGAGAATTGAACATTGGCCAAAATCATTTATACTGTTTAAAGTAAGGCTAGAAATCAACAGTAGCGGTCTCTAGCGGCTGATTAAAGTATTGTATAATATTAATTTTCATAAGGATATTTGTGACTTTTTGTTTTACTACCAAAAAATGTAAACAATGTGACAAGCAGTTGAATTTAAGTTTCTATTTTGATTTGGCTTGTTGTCGAATTTGATATATTCCTGAAAATAATATCTATCTGGTAAGTTGTATGAAGTTGTTCAGGAATTTCTTTTCATTCTCGATTAATATAAAATGTTTAGAGGTTTAGGTTAGACTGAATATTTTGATTATAAGTTAAATTGGAGAACAAATTGACTGTTTCCTTAATTGCATTTTTTAAATGCGATATCGTCAACTACATTTTTTAATAAAAAAGTTTTGAAAATTTAAATTTTTTCATAGATTTTTGATTGTACGTATATATATATATATATATATTTATGTAACTGTTGATATATTTTTGAAGTATCTCCATATTCATTTCATTTGTTAATCTATGCAAAAATTAAATGAAAGATTAATTAAAAGTATAGCAACCAGAAAGCTATTGTAAGTGACTAATAAAAACGATTTTAAGAACTTTATCAGAAATTAAAATTCTTTAGATTCAAGATCTTGTTCAATAAGAAACTTATTAATGTTTCAGTGGTATCATGTAACGAAGAACTTATTGAAAAACAAAAAGTTTAATATTTTAAAGTTATTAAAAACTTTCACGAAAACTGATATCCTGAAATTGAGGTAGCATATAGAAATAAAGATATTTATTTTTCTTAGACACTATTTTCATTTAATTCATAAAAGTAATACAAGGAAAATTAATTTTAATATAAAGAAACCTACTCTATAAATAATTGAAAGCTTTGTAGAAATACAAAAAATGAGTTGATTTCAATCTTACTTCCTTTCATATTGTTCTTTATTATGTTGCACACTATTTCTTATGAAGAAATGTGCACAGATTATTTCTTATAAGTAGGTCTTTTAATATAAGCATTTGTAGGTACAAAGAACACGTTTTTGAAGCCCATTTTGAAGATATGACATTAATTAGAATGGATTGTGAATAATGTTTTTAATAATTTACTGACATTTGGAAAGTTGAAAATAAATGATTTAATTAATCAAAATGTATGATTCGGGTTGGCTATCCAATAAATTAATTAACTGTTTTTATTTTTCATATTTGATGTCAGAAAAACATAACTTGCCTTGTATTATGTATTTGACTTTTAATTTAATAAATTTATGAGCTAAATGTAGGTAGACTGCCATTGTTGAATTAATTGTTTCGGAAAATAATTTATGTGTGTGTAAATGTAAAATGTACTAAACCTGTATGCATTCATTATTTTAGTCTAATTATATACAACAAGAGCAAATTTTAATTTGATAAATTTTATATGCAGTTTAATTTCTTCTAGTATTTTTTTTATTATATTTTTAAATTTCATTTTGATAAGATTATGATTAGTGTTTTAAATTTATTTTTAGATTTTAATGTCAAACTTGAGTGAATTTGATGTTTGTAGCTTCATAGATTACAGGTTCCTAATTATAATATAAGTATTGTTGATGGAAAAATAAACTGCTTAAAATAAATAACAAACCAAAAAGTATTCCAGCAAGAATGTTATTTGAAAGGAAGGAAAATTGTAAATAAGCTTAATTACTAAAGAAGACAAGTTTTTTAAATAGTTATTATATATAATTAGACTTTCTTAAATAATTTCTCAAATAAAAAAAAGAATGGAATACTCAGGTTTTGTATATTGAATTAAAAGTACTGATTGTGCCATGTCTGCATTTACTTTATTAAATGATATATTTCTAAACAACCTATCAATTCATTTAGATATAGAATTTTGGTACGACTCTGTTATCTGACCTACTGCTAAATACTTTGTTAAAACTGCCAGATTCATATGAAGTCATTAATTTTCTGTGCAAAAATGTTTTGTAAAGTATATTTCTTTGAACATTTTATCATAGATATGAAAAATATTTTCATAAATGTCTTATACCAACATCTTTCTATAAATACTGAGAATTTGGGGATAGTTGCAATTTGTTCTAAATAACAGAAAAGAACCTAAATTTTTAAACTAATAAAATTTATTGTTTGGACAATTTCTAAACCAGATTCAAGGAGAAACAAGTTAAATTTAAAATCTTGAATTTTTATGAGTTTTTTCAATTGTCATTTTTAGTATCGTTGGTTGAAATTCTATATATAGATGATAGTAGTAATAATTCAGATCCAAAATCAAATGCTTAAAAATGCAATTTTTACTTCATAATTAACAATTTTATATTTGTATAACAATGGTTAATGAAATAATATATTTAAATATATTTCAGTACTGTACTGATAAAATGCTCATTTTACTTTACTTAAATTCTGTTACTTAATTTACACTAAAAATCCTTAAAGTGATAAAATTTTATTTGGTATTATTTACAGTGTTAGAAGCAGCTTATGTGTATGACTCATAATTTAAACAGTTATTAACTAGTTTGAGGTCTGACTCTTCCCTTGTAATGAGCATTGTTATATTTAGTAAAAGACTAACTGTGTGGGTTTGTCCCAATCTCCAATTTTTTCA
Source organism: Latrodectus hesperus (assembly GCA_037975125.1). NCBI lineage: Eukaryota > Metazoa > Arthropoda > Arachnida > Araneae > Theridiidae > Latrodectus > Latrodectus hesperus. The sequence goes on from CM075854.1 coordinate 76,158,696, forward strand.
CCAATTGCTACTGAGTTATCTCGCCAACCTAAAGTATCTAACTATGAGCAACATCCTGTTACCCAATATCAATCATCCTCGAACTTCAACTTTGGAGTCGTGTGCTATTTTACATTTCAACTATCAAAATTTTTCAAATATTTCACTAGAATTACTTACTACAGAAGTATTAAAATGTTATAGAAACTAATTTCACAAAAATTACATGATAAAAGCAAAAAATAATTAAGTATCGAAAATGGGTGACAACCAAGCAATAAAGCTAAATCTGTAATATAAATAAAATGAATTTTTGCAAAAACTCAAATTTTAATTAAATGGGCAGTGATGCCCACTTTAAAAATATCAATTTAGCCCCAATTTAAAAGGGGCAATCGAAATAAATGTATAACCTAAACAAGCATTCTTTTAAAAACTAGACTCTCAAATTAATCAACATTACTATATTTAATACATCTTAATACAAATATATGAAATATTTATAAACAATATACTTAATATAAGACATAGAATATTATATACAACAGCAATATTAATTCAAAACATAAAATAACTCACCTAATCTCTGCTTGCAGAATCATTGGCACCGGTATGCCACTGTGTTCTTTGAAGGAATTATGTGGCCATATATACTCCATGAGGAAAATAATAATTCAAAATAATGAAAACAATATAAAAATAAATTTATGTTATAAACTTTCAAAATAGATTTTACCTAAGATACTTAATAAAAATTCTCTGCAAACTAATATTCAAAAACTTAAGTTTCAAAATATAAACATTAAATCATTGACTTCAAAAACTTGATCTGTAATCAAACATAAACAAATTTTTAATCAAATGCTTCAAGGGTTACTAGAACACAAAACTAATTTTGCACATGTATACAATCACATTACATCATAAATTGAAAGTTATGTCGTGCAAACACATTCTGATGCAATGAGCCAGTTTGGTGCATTTTATTGCCTGGCTTCTAAGCCTTATTTTTTTTATCTGCCTTTCTTTCTTTGTTTGAAACAATCATTACTTAAAACTTGTATTATATTGGGGTAACTGTAGTAGAAGTGACCTTTATTACTTCAAAAATGTTTCTAAAAGCAGTTGTTTTATGTTTTGCTGTGTTTTTGTAATTTTGTTTGCCACTTCTTTTTTCTAAAAAATTGTATGCGAATGTAAATTAAAAAAGCAAAAAAAAAAAAAATGTTGGAGAACCAATTTGATCAAGTTAAATCTTTTATAGAAAATATTGATCAACTTAGTAGGATGAACCCAGCTGAAGAAACATACAGTTCTCACTATAGTGATTGTGAATTAGAGCAGAACAATAAATATAGTAAAGAATCTAAAATAAGAAAAAATAATTTTGAAATCAAAATTTAGAATACAGAAAAACCAAATCAAAATAGGAAAATTTCTTCTCAAAATTTGGTCTTTGATGAAACTAGTAAGAATCAGAAATTCAGTTTTATAAAACAACAAAAGATGGCATAGATATAGTAGATAAAACATTTGTATCATATTCTACACTCATGCACAGCTAAGAAAACCCAGATTGCTGATGGTTGGTTTTATTGCACATTGAATGTTGGTTTAAATACTAGAATTCTAATGTTAACAAAGAATCCTTCAAAGCAATATGAAAAAAAGAAAAGGAAAATTCCTTGAACACTAAACACTTCTTATAGAGAGAGCTACATTTGAAGACAAGATTTATGATAATGTTTTGTAAAGAAATCCACCAAAAAATCAATGAAAAAAGTCAACTTTTTTGGGGAATTTTCAAAAATTAACTTCTAGTGGACCAGAGGAAATTTAGTGTCCAACAAAAAGTCCAAAGATTGATATGCTATGTGTCCATTAGGGTAAAATTGTTTATTATTTCTTCCTTCACAATATATAAATTGTTTTCAGTATATAGTAGTAACATTGTGCTAAGCTTATTCTCACATTTTTACGGATCCATAATTATACACTGGCCTCTAAAAGTTAAAGAACAGCATGTTTTGTTAAGCTTACCTTAAAAATGACATTAACAATGCAATTTTATAGTGTATATAAATGATAAAAACAAACTTATGTAAATTTATACAAAAATGTTAGCCACCACTTTGTATATGAAAGAGAACAGGTATTTGAGAGAGGAAAATATAAAAACACATCAGTCTTTCATAACTATGAGTGTAACTTTTGTCGATTTTCAATTTTTGTTAGCATGTACATTGACAGTAGTCAGTAGTGTTTCTTAATGTCTGAGAGAAGCCTGATTTCTTAAGATGGTGGTTGGATGAAGGAGAATAAGCATATCGTAGGTTGATTGCTGCTAGGCACCTTAATGTGTCTCACAGTGGCGTCCACTGTCTCTGGAATCAGTATCAAACCAAAGCTTCTGTCAGAAGATGTGTTCAGGGTGGATCATTAGCTACAATACCTACAGAAGGCCGTTTTGTAGGTTTGGTTCTGTTTCTTTTGGTCTAAAGGGAAAAATAAATTATTTCTGTCCAGCAACTTGTTGCAGAACACTTTGTAGCAACAGGCAGAAGAATATTTGCTAGTATTGTGCAAAGGCATCTTCACCATGCAGTTCTCTATGTAAGATGATCAATTATGTGTATCCCTCTCACTGGACAACAGAGAAGGGTTCACTTATCTTGGGTAGAATAACATGTTTCCTGGACCAGACAGCAATGGATTTCTGTACCTTTTAGATTAGATTTAGGGTAGAATGGTTCAAAAAGAACCTATCACTGTGGCCATATGTCTATTGTACTATTCCCCAAAAAGAAAACCCTTATTTGAAGAGATTATTTTCTGCAACAAAATTCAGCAGACATTTAACGAGGATATCCTGCAGCATCCAAGGTTCAATTAAATGCTGACCCAAGTGTTCAAATCTATGTGCTGAAAATGTTTTCACATAGAATATGTAATGAAATTTCTTCTATAATTTGACAACCCTTACTAGTAGGATCATCTGATACTGTTATTATGGTGAGATGTCTCTTAAGGCTCCTTCAGACCAAGGTGGGAACTCCCGTTGTCTTGTTGCCCTATCTGGCGTAAGTTCTTAAAGCTTGTGTAGGGGAATATTCAAAACAATATTATTGGTTAAATCACTTGTCAATCAGTCCCACGAAGTTAGTGAGTTTGCCAATTTTGTTGCATTATATCGTGAAAATAAAAGTACTAACGCTTTAAAAACATCTCAAAAGAGGGTTTTATATTCTCCCGTAATAGCTGCAAGCATCAAATTACCCCTAGGGTTCTTAGAATAGAGGTTAGTTCAAATACTCAATGAAACTGACACCAGAATAACCTATTGCTGTCTTAGGTGCAATTAGCTGCCCAGTGATTCTAAAGAAATAATTATTTTATTTACATTTTAGAGTTCTGCTTTTATTATTTTACTAAAAAATATGAAAATACCTTGCAAATGTTGAATGATTTCAAAATTATTATTCATTAAACGGTCAAAAATGATTTTGAGAATTCAAATCAAATTTGAAATTTATGAATGATTAAAAATATATAAGTACCTTGGTTCAATTAGATTTTTTTCAATAATAGTTTCTCTAGATTTTATAAGACTTGATACATTGACTTTTGAGATTTTTGAATCAGATTGCAACAAAATATTAAAAAGTATAATTTCAAAAATAACATAATATAAAAATATTGAGATTTTTCATGTTTTTAAATCTTATTGTATATAATTGTAATTTTCATAAAAATACTGCAATTGTAATTATGTACAGGGTGTCTATAAATGATGGACCCGATTTTAAAAAATCATATTTTCAAAAGTTCTCGACGGAATAAAATAATTAATGCGTAAAAATAACGAGAAAAGCACGAAGTTTTTTTTGTTACCAACAGATAGTTTTTTTTACCTTATAAATGTTCGATATGGGACCTTTTTGTCACACGGCATATGTCCAATCGATAATCTAGTTCATTCCACACATTTTGAAACATGTTTCTGGTAGTGTTTTGTAATGTTGCAGAAATGCGTTGTTTCAATTCTGGGAGTGTTTTCGGCATTGGCTGTACGAAAACACGGTCTTTCACGTAACCCCATAGAAAGAAATTGCATGGGGTTAGGTCAGGATATCTTTGTGGCCATGTTAATAACGTTAAATCATCGTCACCCGCACGGCCTATCCATCTTTGTGGAAGCACATTGCTTAAGTAACTACGGAGCATCAAAGACCAATGCGGAGGTGCTCCATCTTGTTGGAAGATAAAATCGGGATTGTCCTCGAGCAGTTGCGGAAATAACCAAATTTCCAGCATGTAGAGATAATTGTCACCCGTGACAGTTTTTTCACCGAAGAAAAAAGGCCCATAAATTTTTTCACATGAGATTGCACAGAAAACGTTTACTTTGGGTAAATCTTTCATAAACCGTTGAGATTGATGAGGATTTTCACTTTCCCACACTCTCACATTGTGACGATCAACATGTCCTGATAAATGGAATATCGATTCATCTGAAAATACCAATTTTTTGGTAAAATTTGGATTTTGTAATTCCATTAACATGTGTTCACAAAAGTCTAATCGACACATTTTATCATTCTCTGTTATTTGTTGCAGCAACTGTAAATGATACGGTTTAAACTGTAATTTTGTGCGCAAAACTTTCCATACCGTTTGATGTGGCATTCCTAATTCTTGGCCGGCAACTCTCGTCGACTTCCGTGGGCTGCGAACAAAACTCTGCCTTACCTTCTTCACTGCGTCGTTTGTAAGGCTTGGCCGGCCGCTGCTTTTCTTTTTGCACAAGCAACCTGTTTCTTTAAACTGCTTATACCATCGCAAAATGCTTTTGTTAGTTGGTGATTCTTTACTGTATTGAATTCTAAAAGCACGTTGAACAGTAGTAGTTGAAAAAACTCTTGTGTACTCCAACACACAAAAACTCTTCTCACTCAATGTTGCCATTTTGTGTTTCTTACTCTCAGCGATCGTAAATGTCTTCTTCTTCATCCAACGCCCGCCCGTGGCTGATGGGCCATTTGGCGCAAAGCGATCGTAAATGTGCTGCCATCTGTTAGTAACAAAAAGTAACTTTGTGCTTTTCTCATTATTTTTAAGCATTAATTATTTTATTCCGTCGAGAACTTTTGAAAATATGATTTTTTAAAATCGGGTCCATCATTTATAGACACTCTATATATGGTAATCATTATATTTATTTTTATATAATTAAACTTACTTAGAGAGAACTTGAAAGACATTTATCACATAATAACTGCCTACATTTTAACTTTATTCCCCAATATCAATGAAATTTACTATGTTATTATTTGAAGTACACACTTATTGAAAAGTCAGTATTCGTATTTAAAATGTATTGTGACATGCGTTTTGTTGTTGTTTCCAATCTTTCAAAGATCTAGCGGCAGCTAGATCAGATCCATGACACCGTGAACCCTAGCAAAATCGCGTATCAAAAGTGGACATGCGTAAACATCCGCCAAAGCAAATCCCAGACAATATGGGATGAGATCGGGGGAAGCCGGCTTCAGATTGCATTTTGTGCACAAAAAAAGACCTTGTGCCCAGATTCAAATTTCATGCACCTCAGGTGCCCACTTAAAAGTCTTGAGATGGCTGTTTGATCATGTCTGTCACCTTCGAAATCTAATGCACCCTCAAGGGTCTTCCTGATGAACCAGGGATGGGCTGGAGGGGTTAGCCAGACTTGCCTGTTTTCTTTCTTCTTGATGGAGAAAATTTCTTTATAAGTAAGTTTAGTTACTTAGTGTGACTTGCATTTTAAATCTGAAGATTTTCAAATTCTTCAGTTTTATTAGAGTTTATTTTTCCTTGCTTGATAAAAACAAAATTAGAATATCACTAAAAACTTATGCGTAAATTTGACTAAAATAAGTTTAGCAAAACTGAGAAATATAAATAATTCATTTTTCAACAAATCAAATAGAGATACGTATAGTAAAGCAAGTAAAACATGATTTTATACATTATTTATACACAATCATTCAAAATTAAAAAATATAAGTCTACAAATAAAATAAATTTAACTTTATTTACACATGTATGAAATTCAGTTAATACCTTGTCTATATATATAAATGAGGGAATTAAAAACTAATGTTTAAGAATAGAAATGTTTAAGCAATTTATTTCATAAAAGAAAAGAATATAAACTAAATATATACAAAATCTGTATACAAACAAACATATACACACACACACACACACACACACACACACATACACATATATATATATATATATATATATATATATATATATATATATATATATATAATTTTAATTTTTCAGCTTTCTTTTACTGTTTTTTTTTTTTTTTTTTTTTTTTTTTTTTTTTTTTTGCTTGTGCTTCAATTATATAATTTAGACTTTTTGTGTCCATTGATCTGGGATAACAAGGATCAATGATTTCTGGCAAAAGACAGTCAAAGTAAAAATCATTTAATTTTTTTTTTTTCATTTGTGTCATCCTAAAGATACCATCTTTAAAAATTTGTTCAGTTTTAATGCCTTTTGGGGACCAAATGGAAAACCAACAAAAGTTTCGTCCACAAATATGTGATTGTCCTTGAATTTGGTAATAAAATTTATGATTTTTATTTATATTCTTAATTTCTTTTGTTTTTCCGTCTTTTTGACAAAAATTGAATGCAGATTTTTTACAAATTTACTTGGGTGAATATTGGAACATAGATATGAACATACTTATTTCTTTTTCTAAATTGAGAATGGCATTTTTTCATGAATTTTCCCTTACAAAATTGCTTTATTTTTTATGTTAGAATATAATATTGTTTTCACAAAATTTTGACTTCTACTAAAATTATAGATTTGACTTGAAGCATACAGCTCCAAAATTTGATGTTGTCAATCGAAGTCTCTTCTCCAAACAGCATTCTCAATTAGAAGAATAGTAGCTCTTTCTAAATCTTCTGTTCCGTACAGGGAAAGAGCTACACTAGTCAATAATTTCGATTTTTTCCCCATTGTATACATATACTATAAATCATGGCTTCTCACCAGCTGGGCCATAATTTTTGTTGGTATCTTGATAAATCTTTTCCTAGACTTTGATTTATTTTTCAATTTATTTAATTTCAAACTGCTTGTGCATTATTTTCTTAGGCTATTTTTATTAAATGCTTTGGGCATTTCAATTTTTTCTGGTATTTTGTGAAAGAACTGAAGCATAGCATCTTGTTTGACAATAGTTAACTCTCTTTCTTCCCTTAATTTGGCAACAATTGAATTAAATTTTCTACACTATTAGTACCAGCATTAAATAATAAACTTTTGGAATGCATGGTTAGACTCCTAAAATTTCTATTTAAAATACCATCATTTTTAAGCAGCTAAGGTAATTTTTTTCGCCATTATTCTTACAAAAGTAGTCTTTGCATATTTCATGATTTAAAAACACATGATTTAAGATGTTTATTATGTCTCTTTTTAGATTAACTATTTTTTGATCAAAGGGTAGCTGTTCATGAGAAATTTGATTTTTCGAAAAACAGCGTTTAACATCAAATGAGGAAAGGTGTCCAGATGAATATACATATGTTTATTCAACAGAATCTTGTAGTTGAAGAATTTAGTATGGTATGAATGAGTTTAGTATATTTACTTTCTCCAGGGACACTTAAGCCGTATTGGCGTGGTCAACTCACCCTACTGTACCCTGTGTCTTTCAGGAGCTTTTATGGACTTTATTCATTTGAAAAGCTGTCATGCGCTTTCTCTTTTGAATTGTTTACCTGACAACTTTCATAATAAGGCTAATTTTTATTGGGCTGCCAGAGGACTTATGGCCGATAAGGCCGCTGTCTCGACGTAGGATAAAAAAAAAGTATGGTTGTATTAGAAACCTGTTTGAAGACACTATTGTTTTATTGTACAGAGTCAACAAGAATATTTATGATTTAATTATTGTTGTAACCGTAAAAGAAAGAAAGTTAGTTGTTCAATCACACTATTTCTACATGAGTCACTCAAGTGTAGGAGCATGTCTGATACTTCATTTCCTTCCTGTATTCTAATTTACTGTTACTCTAATTTGTTCCAAATCTATTACTTTGAGACAGCATCCCCACAAGAAGGAAAATAACAATTGTATTTGCTGTTTCTAACTTTTTAGATTTTTAGAACCTGCAATAAAAATGAATGGAACAAAATAAATTATAATCAAAAATTAACTTCATAGAACATAATAAAAGTTTCCATATCTAAATTTCTATGTGACAAAGATATCAGGCTTGCGTATTATGTTCAATATAATAGTTTTGAATTAAAACCTTTCTTCTTGAACATCCTATACCAATTGTAGCCAAGCTCCTTTTTTGGCTGAGCCATTTTTCAAGGTTTGAAATTTTTTGTGAGCTGCAATTAAATACGTATTTAAAGAGTATGCGAAAAAGAGGTATTAAAAAAAATTTTTTTACGAAGTTATATTTATTGAAAGCATATAAATAAAAGTACAAAATATATGTATTGATTTTAAATATTAAAAATTAAACACATTTATTTTACTTCTTGATAATTCTTAAAAATTTTGTATATAATTGGTGACAGAATTTCTCAGTAATTCTTTGAGATGCTGGTTAGTTAAAATTGATCAGTGTTTGGATTTCATTAATTTTAAATTGGAATAAAATGATTCTCATAAGTACATTGTTCTAATATTTAAATAATTCAACAATTAGCCTTTTTTAATTCAGGATACTTCAATTCTGGTACAAATTTCCAAAATTCAGTAATGGGCATCAACTTGTATTTTAATTGTGGAGCTTGATCTTCTTACATCTCTATTAATTCTAATTCTCCAGATGCTTTTTTGATCATAATTATATTGAAAATGGAAAATTCACCTTGAATTATGTTAATTTCAAAAGGATTCAGAAAAATACCAAGAGACAATTTAAAATATTTCAAGTCTTGAAATCTATTTTGGAATTCTGTCAATATTCCTTCTAGCTTTCTTATAAATTTGTTGAGTTTTTCTTGCTTAATATTGGAACACATTTTTTTAATTTGAGGAAAATGACAAAATGTTTAATTTTTAATGTCCTTTTGAAAAGTTGTAATTTAGTTTTGAAAACTAAATATTATTTTATCAGGTCAGATGTTATTTTATCTTTCCACTGCAATTGTAAATTCAGTGTTTGCAAATGTTCCTTTACATCTGTCAAAGACATTAAATCTCGTAACCATTCCTAATTGTCTAATTCTGAATAATTTTTTTTTTCATTTAGAAATGCAGTTATCAGATCAAATCTACAAATCGATCTAAAATGTTGTAGCTAGATAACCATCTAACAATGCAAAAGCAATTAACGTAATTTGGAAGTACTTTGTCCTTTAATTCTTCAAGAAAATGTTTTAATTGTCAATGATTTTTGCATTGGTGCGGATGTAATTTACAACTTGTAACACTATTTTCATAACATCAGGATATTTTAAATATTTTGTGATGAGATGTTCTCGGTGTAGTGAATCAATTTGAATTGTTGAATTTAAGAGTCTTCTCTCTTAAAAGCCCAATAAGGCCAATTTTTTTACAATTTTCTTACCAGAGCTTTATCAGTTACAATGCTTACAATTTTATTTAGAGGCACATTAAAAGTTTTAATTATGGAATCGAATCATTTTTGATATTGACACCACGGTTTGACTCTTGAAGTACTAATAATTCTTCTTTAACAATGAAGTCAAATGAAACAAAATGTATGAAAACTGAATTGCGAAAGATCTGTGATATCTGTTGATTCATCAAGGGTTAAACGGAATGCAATAGTTTTTCAAATCATTTTTTAAATTATATTCAAGAGATGTATTAATTGCAGTTATGTGTCGTTCAGTTGTGTGTCTTTAGATGGGAATTTGTGAAGCAACTTTGTGCAGCACTGCATTCTTTGTATCTAAAATTTAAGTACATATTTGAAGTTTATTTAAATAATCTCTCCCTCTTGGTATAGACATTTTGCACCAGCAATATTCCAGGCAATAACAAAACTGCCTTCAGCCACATTATTATGGTTGTTGAGGGTCATCAAAATTGACTGTTTATTTAAATTTTATTTTAAAGAATCTGATCTTAATTTTGAATTTGGTGGATAATGATTTGAAAACTGTAGATGAGTGGTTTCATTGTCAACTAAAATTGCTAGCTTTATAATTTTTGACTGTAGAGTTAAAAATAACATAATACTTTTATTGTCATTAAAAAGAAATTCTCTCACTTATTATTAAAATTTCAACTTTTTTGCTCGCATTTTCTTTTTTATTTTTGTTCTCTGTTGTCATATTTTTAAAAAAACAGGAAGTAAATAAAAAAATTTAGAAAATACAAGTTTTGTGTTATTAAAACAATAACACATGTTACTCAACTTGTTTGTTACTGTGAGTGGAATTCTTTTCAGGATTCCTGATAGCTTTATTATAAGTGCTTTGTACCAGTTTATATTTCTGCCACTCACCATTCTTCTTAGCTCTATTAAAGAACTTTTATATTGTCTCCGTAATTTACTTAACTCTTTAGACCACCAGAAACTTATCTTGCCCAGTAAGCATTACTGACCCTAAAATTTTGATAGTTTGCTTGTGGAGAAGGGCATGTTTCAGTTGAGCAATGGCCAACTCCAAATTTGTTACTAAAGATAACTTACTGAAGTCACCTTACTTGATCAGGACTTCTAGATATTTTTTGTAGGAACCCCAGTTGGTGTTTTCTAGATTTCTATCTATCACCTCTAATCTGTTTCTCCCTAAAACAGAAAAGCTAATGTGTTGGTGTTCAGATAAGCTTACTTCATCAGACACTTTCCAATCATCAATAAAGTCCACCCACTTTTACATAAAGTACTTTTGCACAAAGTAAGGTCAGTGAGTTCTCTTCTACTTATAGTAAAAAAAAGTAGGTTCATTACCTTTATTAATGATAAATAAGTTATAATACAAAATGTATGTGGCACTACTTCATCAAAATGTATGTGGCACTACTTCAATCTTTTCAATAATATCAGCCTCCTTAAGGTATGGGTCCAGGGAATTTTAAAAATCCCCATGTCTAAACCAGTGTAGGTAACATAATTAGCCTTTTTTATGGCTTTTGCATCTTCAATATCAATCTCAAATCCATCAAAAAGAATGTGTCTACAAATTTCTGAAGAGCGCATCATTCTAAAGACTTCAACTCTGGTTTGAGGTTAAGACATTTCAGAAGGATGCAGATGAGTATCCTTTGTCTTGAAGGCCACTTTTACTGGTTTAAGAAGTTCACTGGGATCCAGAACTCTTGAGTTCCTTACTCCAGATAAACACTTGTTACCATAGAAAACGTTTTTAATCTATTCCATTGTTTCAGTCTTCATAAAGGAGGATCAGTGTTCAAGATACACCAACCTTATACAGATGATTTCCTATAGGGACCTCATCTATCTTGATTAGAATCTCCAGCTGTATGCAGTTTACATCCTCCTTGTTAAATTTGATGGATGGAAATCTATCCTTTACAATAGCTGTTTTATAGCATTTAACAGCTTGAGTAAAAGTCCCTGGTGGATGGTCCTTCTTGGGGTTCTTGGTAGCTGTACTGCTGGGAAAAGGGGTTGAGATTAAGATCTAAGTCTTTTGGTACCTCCCATTTCTGGGCCATCTCCACCTGCTCCTTTGCTTTATTGCGGCATCTTGAATTGCATCCTTGAGTTTTTGTGACAACTCCCTGCTCCCCAACTGTGGTGTCTGTATGTTGCCTAGTGGCAACTTCACTTCCTCTAGCAGCAAGATTGCCAGTGCTTTCCTTTGTGCTGGGATTCTGTTCCTTTGGAACTGTTTTGCCAGCTGATTGGTTAACATCAGAAGGTGCAACCAAACCTTTTTTATTGTTTTATTATTTTTATTTTCATCATCCATAGATTGACCATAGAACTGGGAGGAGTATTACAGTCACCACATGCATAGTCTCCCTATAAAAAATAACAAGTGGAAGGCAAACATACAACAAGGTTTTCCCTGGTTCCTCAAGGGTCCAATAGCAACACTATAATCTTGGGGCCATTCATCCATTGGCATGCAGCCTAGCACATTGGATTGGGTTACATTTCTGTATTAACCAGGTATATCTGCACAGCCTTCATGCCATGGGTGACCCTACCAGGGACATAAAATAAATTTAAATTCCTGACGTACATCACCTGTGCAACTTTTCCACACCTTCACACCACTTTGAGGTTACAGAGTAGGATTTTGTTAAGAGTCTGTGCTTTTTACACATGAATCCAGATTCACATGGGAAAGCGCTTCAGGACATGTTGTGATCTGTCGAGAACAAAACACCAGATATCATCAATCGAACACTGGAAAAACAGTTACTGCAGTGATGGAAAAACGGTATGGAATGGGATTTCACTCAGTGGTTACACTTACCTGCATTTGTTCCATGTAAGAACTGTTACTGGAGATATCTTGATTAGATTCTTGATACATATGTCCCCCCATATGCTGGTGCAATTAGCAATGATTTCATTTTTATGGATGATAACTCACATCTTTTTCGAGCTGTAGTTGTTGAGGGTTTCGGTTTAGTGCGAATGGAATAGCCAGATTGATCTCCTGACCTGAATATCATAGAGCATCTGCTACATAATTACAGGTTGCTACTTCAATTCCTCTACCAAAGTCTTATGGGGATCTTTAAAATGGCTTACTCTGAGCCTGGATCTCGCTTCCCATTTCGGTAACCAACAACTTAATTGACAGAAAGTCAATAGTGCCTGTGCATTCAAACTAAGGGTGGACATATCCCTTATAAGCACAATTATAATTATTAATTGTTTTATTGCATAAAAAGCAACATTAGCTGTTGGTTTAAGTATGTATAAAAGTATTTGATATTATCAATAGAACTTGATAGATTAGAAACTAATAATATATCAATAATTAGACTTATATAAAAATAGCAAGTTTAGTTTATTGATATCAAACATAATAAAATAAACTCATAATGTAAATTAAGTTTAAAATTTTATAACAGATAAAATAAAAAAAAAATATTTTAGCTAAATAACTCATTGTCACTATTAACAAAAATGAATAAACTATAATACCATACATATTAACCAAAACTATTAGACACTGAAGTTTAATGAACATGTTGCCAACCTTTTGATTCTCCTAACCTGTTGCTTTTAAGCACCAGTGATACAAGCCCTTTGACGACCTACCATGCGTATATAATTAATAGTGGTTAAATATAATGAATTAATAATTTGATTTGAATACGGCAATACCAGATTGGTAAAATAATAAAATTGCATTAGTAATACAAAAGTAGGATTGCAGTATATTGATAACGCACTGCAGAAAAGTATTTTAAATGAATAATAAATTTGGTGATAAGAATAGACCAGTATTAAGCTAACAGCTGCTAACCGATGCTTTTTCGGCTTGAAAAAGTACCTAATATCTACTTTCGTCAGTCGAAAAACAAAAATCTTGATATATAAATGCTTGATTCGGCCTATTCTCACTTACTCATTTGAAACGTGGAAATTGACTGAGAAGGACAAAGAAACCATCTCCATTTTCAAAAGAAAAACTTCAAGAAGCATCTTTGGTGGAATAAAATGTGAGAATACATGACAAAGAGCTACTAATTCTGAGCTTTATAAACTATATAAAGAACCAGATATTGTTAAATTTATCTCAATACAGAGATTAAAATGGGCAGGACATTTGAGCCGGATAAACGACAATCGGATGACGAAAAAAGTTTCTTGGCTCGCCCCATTAGTACCAGAAGTAGAGGACGACGGAAACTCCAATGGCGTGACTGCCTTGAAAACGACCTAAAAACAATAAAAGTGACAAACTGGATGACGTTATCCAAAAATAGGTGGTCCTGGTATGCACTTCTGAGGAAGGCAAAGGCCCACCCTGGGCTGTCAGGCCAATGAAGAAGAAGAAGTACTAAGCTAAGAACTTAAAAGCACTGGATGTATAAATTTAGTTTGTACTGGGTTAACAATGCTTCTCTTATCAGCATTAACTTCAATATTTACAAGAACTTTTAAAGGTCTTTGGTATCTGATTGCAAAATAATTTCTTTGGTGATAGCTGCATAATTGTACAGTCTAATGTCATTAAACATGTTGATTAAACACTTATTAATTCATGAAATAAACGTTTCACATAAATGTCTGTTAGTTCAATAAGTTAACATATTTACATAAATGCAATATATTTCCATAATTCCTTTAAAAAAAAAAACACAAGAACAGTGAGTTATTCAAAACAATAAACGGTTACTACATAGAAGTTATCACCCATAAATTTATATAGTTGTGTCTTTCATATAAATTAAAGATAACACATTATATATAATAAGCATTTACATATGGGGCCTTGATGCACAACATAAAATATATTCAATAATAATGCACACACTGAATATTTTAAGTAATTTAAATTCAAAAGACGTAATATCTGCACTTTTGTAGATTAACAATCTAAAAATACATTAAAAATTATTGAAAACTTCATTCTTAATTTTTAAATATATTTGAAATGAATTTCTGCAGTTTAGATTTGATGAGCAGCTTGATGAAAGCATCAGCTGAGTTTAATTTACTTCGTATGAAACTGAGTTTAAACTTTTGCATATTATACATATTATGAGCAAAAAATATTAATATCTAGATGTTTTGACCATTAATTTTGAATTGGAGATTTCACAAAATCCCAGCTTGATAATCTACATACAAAATTTGGATTTCTGGTTCATTTGTCACAATACCTCTATCATAATATTCATTTAGTATACTACTGAACCAAATTATTTATTTAGCTGCTTCCATAATTGAGAAACTTACTCTCTTTTCTTTGAATGTGCATCAACTTATGGGAGAGTTTCCTACAAAAATGAGTTGACCTCCTATAGATATTCTGTCATCTTGATTTGCAGGGAAATCAGCATCCGAATAAACTCTTATTTTGGTTTGTTTACATGAAAGTTCTAAATGAAAGTCTACCAAGTCCTTTCAATTGTGGTCATTGGTTATAGAAACTCTGTTAAAAATGTGGAACTTAGCCTGCCTATTTATCTTAATGCCTCCCCAAAGGAAAACTTCAGGACCACACACACACACACACAACTTAATGGTCTCTTTTCATGATGTTACTGGCATGAAACCATGCCTTGACTTTTCACCAAATGTTCAGCAAAACAAAATTCATCTGTCATCAAGAATTGCTTGTGGCATTGAAACAACTTTCATGGAAGCATATAAAGAGGGCACAATTTTATGGATGAGATGCCCAGTTTTTTTGTTCCTTGAACCATTATAAATGGTGGTGCCAATGGCCAGCTTTCAAAGGCATTCAGTATTCAGGAACAGTGAGCAAATTGGCTACTTTTGTGAAGGCATCTGAACACAGTAAATCAAGATTCTTATTGCCCATTTCTATACACACTTGCTGAACAATGATTTTTACCTCCAAGGCAATATATTTATCTGCTGCAGTTATTTTCCTGAGGTGACCACTACCAACTTTTCTAATAGCTGTAGCTATGGACTTGAAAGGTTTTCTAAGTGCATGTAATAACACTTTGGTTTATTCTTAGCTCCTCAGCTCCTTGGTCATGCTATGCCCCTCTTCCAGCTTTCTTATTCTTCCACATATGAAGTTGTCCGGGTGATTTCTTTTAGCCATATTTCATAATAGAACTCACTTGAACTTGCCACGAACATCATTAATTCCATCCCCACCCATTATTTTCTTATAGTCTTTAGCTGTGTATGCTGTCATCATGCATTTTGCAAATGCTTACATTGCCATACGCATGACTTTCCTATTGATTTTTGTGCTCATTGCTCTGATTGTAAAACTCCTCTTTTCTCTTTCATGGCTACCTACTCAAAATTTACATTGTTGCTTAAGTTTTGCACACCAGTGTAATAATTATTGCTTGTAGCCATTAATTGATTAGTTATATATAAGTTGAGAACATTTCTTGAACTATTTTGAGTGTTGAAAATATATAAATGCCAACTTGTTGGATTTATACTGTGTAAGATGTAGGAATATATTAATTTCTCCTATGAATAATTAAATCTAGAATAACTGTATTCATTTCATTTGTGTATATCAATTTATGTGGAAAAATTTAATGATTTCCTAAAAGTTGTTCTTATTAAATGCATAAATCTTGCAATCAGATGCTGTTATCTTGTCATTAAACTTATGTAAGAATTCATGCTCTTAAAAATTGGCTTTCTCTTAGAGTTAAAAGATCATTTGAATTATACAAAATATCTAATTTAATTTAGATAATTGGGAAAAACATTTTTGCTTCTCTTTTTATTAATTGAATTTTACTTAAATATATTCATTAAATAATATGTTCTAATATATAAGTATTTACAATTTATTTTTCTTTCGTCATGGGTTCCAATTTGAAAACTTATTGACATCCAAATCATTCAATTTTGAATTCTTGTGTAAAATATATATATGAATATTCATATTCAAATATTTTTATTTAAAAGTATTTTAATACATTTTCATTTATAACTTTATGCTTAGATTTATATTACTACAAGATGTCAACTTGGAAAGAATGGATGGATGGAATTATGGAATGGGCTGTACAAAATCCTTGGGATTTTATTTTTTATGTTTTGCTTGCACTATCACCTTTTTTTCTTGCTAGTACAATTCTTTCATGGAGATTAGCAAAACATATTGAAGCAGAAGAACGTAAAAAGCTTAAAAAAGCTAAGAAGAATTTTTCTTCAGATGACTCCAGATTGAAAAAAGATTAGTGTAAAAATACTGTAATGTAATTGTTATGATATTTTATGAGTGTAAAATATATAGAAAATTTAATTTAATACTTGGAGTAAAATTGCTTTTTAACATATGAATAATTTAAAATTATAGCACATGTACTTTGAACTTAAAAGTGATAAAATAAAAATTTTAGCATTTTTGATATTTCTTGTTCCACAACGTATTTCTGAATTGTGTATTGTTCATAAAATAATTATGTATATACTTAAAATAAAAATAATAACAGTATATGTGTTAAAAATATCTTGATTTTGCATATAAATATATATTTTAAAATTGTTAATTTGTAAAATTATATCAGATTTTATCATTAAAATTAATATCATTTATGTATATGAGTTGTCTAAAAATATTCCTTACTGTTTTGTGAATCTGAAACTTAGCAGAGGTTAATTTTATGAACTTTTATATGTGGCGTAGAACTATTGCTATATTATCAAAAATACACTATAATTTCTTATAACTTAAAGCATTAAGAAAACATGAGAGTTTATATAACAATAGTAATTTTTTTTTATTTGTTATAATATGAGTAATTGGAACTTTGCTATCATACTGGAATAATCCTTTTTTACTAGCTGCATCTATTTGTATGATTTTGTACAGAAGTATATTTTATTGTGTTTATTATTTTATAATTTAAAAGGCTAGATATTTAAATAATGGAAAACTAATTATAGATGTAATAACACATTTTTTAATTATTTTAATGTTTTTATTTTGGAAGATTTAATTTTTTATGGAATGTATTATTTTTCTTAAATTCTACCTCATTCTTTTTTTTTTTTTTTAAATAATAATTGGAGAAAGAATTAATTCAAGTCTCTCATAAATATTATTTTTACTCTCTGAAATAAAATAACTTGTTATAAAGAAAATAATTATGTAAAGCAAATTGATCAAAGTCAAATATTTGTTTTTGTGTTTAAACATTTAAAATTGTTTTAAACTTTATATATTAATTGTATTGAATTTTATGTTTGAGCCTTTTATGATTACATTATTTCACCTAGTTTTGTCAAAATATGAAATATACATTCCATTTTCTTAACAGTGCATGTAATTTCCTAAAAAAAATTTACTGTATAAAATAGAATTATATATTTTTTGATATCATTTGGTTTTTTGAAGTTATTAATTTTCCACTATTTTTAAGAAATTATTCAATGTATAAATTTGTATTCAAACATAATTTGCCATTTGTGTATTACATGAAAAAATATCTTCAAACTTTGTGAATGGATTTTTATATGCCTGTTAAAAATATTCTTTGTAATCATTAAATATTTTTTTCATACATTAAATATATTTGTAAAGTTGTTTAACTTTATTAAAAATATACAGAAACATACATAAAAATAAATTACAGTTATGTTAATTATTACCTTTTAACATAAGTAACATAATTATTACCTTTTAACATAAGGGAAACAAATCTTTCTTCTTCTTCTTAGAGTTTGGTTTGTATGTCATTGGGCACCTCTGCTTTTATCAGCATTTTGTACCACTAACTCCAAACCCAATATTTCCTAGTTCCAGTTGCTCGGGTCACCCAATATATTAGTAAAGTCCAATAACCCTTTAATGGAGTCTAGGTGTAACTCTCTAGTATGGATGATGCCTAAAGAAGTTAATCTAGGGAGGGCAAGAGCCTCGCATTCGTAAATGATATGTTTGGCAGTTTCCTCCTACGTATGACATTTCCTGCAGATAGGGTCTTGCTGAAACAGTCCCATTTTATGGAGGTGTTTTCTGAAATACTAGTGCCCAGTTATGAAGCCTACGATTAAACGTATCTGCCTAGAGCATCTTAGAATTTCAGAGGCAATCCTCGCTGATGATCCACAGATAATACTTTTAGCGTGGGTTTGACCAGGAGTGTTGAACCAAGCTTCATACATCTTTCGTTTTTCCCATCTAAGAACACTGGTTTTTGCGGTCTTCAAATTGATCCCACAAAAAGGTCTTCTGCACCCATGGGAGCAAAAGACGATCCTTGTTTATTAAGTTCATCAGCTCTTTCATTACCTTCGATACCTTTGTACCCTGGCACCCATACAAGGATCACCTTGTTTCTAGTTGCCAGCTCTGTAAGAAGGTATCTACATTCCAAAATCATTTTAGATTTGATTTCGAAAGAATTGAGTGCTTTTAAAGCGGCTTGACTGTCACTAAAAATGAGAATCCGCTTACCGTGGTAGCCCTTCCTCATATTTAGTCGCAGACAGTAGATAATGGCCAAAACTTCTGCCTGGAAGACCGTAGCGTATCGCCCAAGGCTTACAGACAGGCTGGTTCTTGGTGACACGCCACATACTCCCAGTCCTGAGAGATTGTTTTTCAGTGATCCATCTGTGTACCAGATTAGATCTGTTTTAGTTTCAAACATGTTGTCCCATTCGTCACTAGTTGGAAAAACTATTTCAAATGTCCTATCAAACATATACGGTTTTTCCATGATGTTCGAGGGCATCAGGAAAGTAGGATCTTGAATTTTCCCGGTAATAGAATACCTGTGCCCTTTGGCAACAGGTTGGTCGTACCATTGGTTTTGTAGCTTCATTCTGTATGCAGTCATTCTGGCAGTGCTGCAGATGAAAATGTCTAAGGGAGTCAAATCCAATATAACTTCCAATGCTCTGGTTGGCGCGGTGGACATTGCTCCTGTGATGCAGAGACAGGCCAGTTTTTGTAGACCTCCTAGTCTGTCAGTCATAGTCTTCTGTTCCACCTTACGCCACCAGACCACACAGGCATATGTGAGAATTGGCCTGACAATAGCTGTGTACATCCACAACTTCAATTTTGGATGTAGACCCAGTTTTTACCAAGCATTCGCCTGAAAACTATAATGCTTTTCTTTGCTCGGTTAATTTTATCATCAATGTGCTTATTCCAGGTAAGTTTTTGGTCTAAATAAATGCCCAGATACTTCACCTCTGAAGCCACATTGATTTCAACATCTAAAAGTCTTGGTATGAAAAAACCTTTCCGTTTCTTTTTGTGTGTAAAAGTGTACAAGGTAGGTTTTCTGAGGATTAACCATCAGGTCCCTATCCATGCTACATAACTTAGAGCATCCTGTATGAGATGACAAGTTATGTCGAAATCTTTGCCAAGTATAAGGATGACAATGTCATCAGCATATCCTTGCGTATAATAGCCCCTATCATTTATATATTTTATAAGGCTATTTACAACTAGGTTCCAAAGTAATGGTGAGAGAACACCTTGAGGACAACCTCTTGTATTTTTTTCAAATGATTCACCGAAGATGTTCATTTGTATACATCTATCCGAAATCAAGGCCTCAATCCAAGTACACAGGGTCTGATTAATCCCTGCCCCTCTAAGTGCATTGAGGATGGATAGATGGGAAGTGTTATCAAAGGCACCTTGGATGTCGAGGAAAGTTGACAAGGCAATTTCTTTTTGATCCAGGGTTTTCAATCTTGGAAACTAGCTGATGTAAAGCAGTTTCAGTAGATTTGCCGGGATGATAGGCAAATTGAAGAGCATGCAAGGGACTATTACTACCCAAGTAATCTCTAATATGCCGATCAATGATTTTCTTCATAATTTTAAGAAAGAATGAAGAATGATTGATTGGTCGGTAAGACTTAGCCTGGTTATACGTGTCTTTGCCAGGTTTAGGAATGAAAACAAACCTAGTCTTCTGCCATATCTTTGGTATGTAACCCAGTGCTAAGCTAGCTCTGTAAATTCTAGTTAGCACTGGTATGATAATCTCCTCTGCCTTCTTGATTATGATGGGCATAATTCCATCAGGCCCTGGGCTTTTTAGAGGTGTAAAAGCAAAGATTGCCCATTTAACAATGTTGTAGTTTACGATATTTTTAGCGATGGTCCATTGATCGCTATTGACTCTGCAAAGAGCCAATGCAGTGCTCCCCTTCGTTGCTATAAATATCTCTAGCTCCTGGAAAGTGGGTTTTGGACATAATTTCCATAACCTCTTTCCCGGAAGCAGCAAAATTACCCTCCTCGTCCTTTAAGGTGCCAACGAAAATAGGTGTTAGGATATTAAATTATCACTGTCTCTTGCTTTTACCTTCTTTACATAATAGATCCTCCTGACTAAACTAAATGTGCGCCCTCTATTGATCAAACGGTGCATATTCTGGTCAGATGTCTTTCTGCCTTGCTTGAGAGTAGATGTGTTGACTCTTGTGTATCATTGAAAATGTTCTTTACTGTCATTATTTTATTGTAATTACTTGTGTTGTAATTGTCTGTCGTCATTAAACATGTCTGTTTGTGTAACACTACCCTCTCTGTACTTCATTTTATACCTAAAAATAGGTTCATCCCTTTTGAGGAGTTTTTGGAGTCTAGTTCCTTCAGAAACAGAAATAGAATCTATCTGTTCACAGAACTTCCTCCAGGAGTTAATTTTGCTTTTTCTAACAAGTTTGTTATAATTAGTGAGGGCCGTTTTATAGTTCTTCCATTCACCATTTTTCTTGGCTTTATTAAAAAGTTTCCTAAGATTTGCCCTTTCGGCTTCTAGAGAGTCATTCCACCAAGGACATTCGAGTTTAGCTCTCCTAGTGCGAATAGGGCAATTGTTATGGTAAGAATCTAGAATACTACTGTGCAAAAGGTCTGCGGTAACTTCTAGATCGTAGTTGTCTCTAATACGTCTGTTCCCGAGCTCAACCAACCCAGTCAATTCCTCCTGGAATTTCTTCTAGACCGTCCTATAACTGGGTCTCTGAATATGCGATCCAGACACACATTAGAGTAAATTTCAAAATGGATGTTTTGATGGTCTAAGCCAGAAGGTCTGCCATCTACTTTCCAATTTTTGGTATTTTTGCTAATTAGTGTTGTCGCTATAGTAATGTCAATTACTTCAGATCGATTGGAAGTAGAGATGTAAAATTCCCGGGTATTTTGAAGCTTGGAAATTTACTCGGGAATTTTGGGGAATATTGGGAATTTTGAGGGAATAAACTCAGGCAATCATATTTCGTTTTAGAGATTCTTTTTTCGCATATATATGAAGCGAAGTAAAATTTGGTATCTCTAAATAATTTTTAAGCAAAGTGAAATTTTATTTTCTGCAATAAGCATTCATAAAAGCAGTGAAAAGCATAAAATATGAATATTAAAATTGTAAAAAATATAGTGTTGAAAAATTTCATCCCTAGCGAATATTTTTATATCGGTGTGTGGCGAGATCTGTCGCTAAGATTGTTGGGAAGCCAATGTTTCTCACAAATATATATTTAATGAAACTATGAAAATAAACTGAAAATTGTTATTTGATCAAAAATAATATTGTTTCACTGTAACAAATAGTGATTCTTTTCTTCATTTCTATTTTTCCATTTTCACTTCTTTTAGGTTGTAAGAGATTTATTAGGTAAAAATATATTTGAGGGTGCCCCTTGGCGAGAATGGCAATTTTCGTTTGGCGCCAATCCTGTTCTCGCGGAACGATGTGCAAACAGTAATAGCGGACAAAACACAATGAAATTTCAAAAATAATGCATTAAGCACATAAAAAAAAGAAAAAAATGTACTCTTTTTATTTTGCTGGAATTGAGGTACACAGAATTCTCTAATAGTACCTACAGATACTACTTCAATTTATCCTGAGAAGAAAACCAATCAGGACCGTGAATGGATTTCAAAATAACGTTTATGGTTACCATAAATAGAACAACATTGCCCGGCTGGGTAATAAACTTGGCAAGAATTCAAGGGGCACCCTCAAGTATAATTTTTGGTTGAGGGCTATACCCTCAAGTATAGCCCTCAACCAAAAATTTCGTATGCAATTTTAGAATCAGTTATCAATCTGATCTACTGCGCTTAATTTAACATTAAGTTTATAAATATTAGTAGAATAATATGTTCAAGGAACATATATTGAAAGACAGCATATCTAAACGATTTCTCTGTCCAAAAATATACTATCAAATGATAAACATTACAAGTAACAAATGCAATGAACATAACATGAAACCACTCCAATCTTAACCAATGGCCGTCATCTTTTTCCAAACGTTTCGTGTTCAGTGGTTTTGTGAAATTTCTATTGCCATAAATAAAGGTAGAAATCATTAAAATGTATCTTTTTATATTTAATATGTGGTTTTTAAAGTTAAAAAACTTTTAAATTTTTAAAAAATTCAAATTTTACAAAATTTTGAAAATTTGCGAATTTTTAAAATTTCCGGCAATTTTCAAAATTTCCATGGGAAAAAACCCGGTTTATTCCCATCCTTGCAACACTAATTGGAAGTAATGAAAGTTGGTTCGTTACCCTCATTTAGAATATCTAACCCGTAGTTTAGAATGAATTCTAAAAGGCACTCACCTCTTTTTTTTATTTGTGTCCGTACTTCCCCAGACAACATGGTGAGCATTACAGTCTAGTCCTAGGACTACCTGTAAGTTGTTTTCTCTGCAAAAGTTCATGAGCTTGTGCAGAGAATGCTCAGGTGGAGCCTTCTCTTCATAGGGCAGGTATCCAGAGCCAAAAACAATTTCCCTGTCCCTACTCTCTTATGTTGAGTCTGACTTTCACAGCTGTCAGGTCCCTAAGGATAAATTCAGTGAGGGGTAATACCTTAATGTTTTTGTGTAAGAGTATACAAGTTCTAGTGTTGTTATTAGTACAATAGATAAGCTTACCTTTAGTTCCTTTGAGGCCACTGATTCTCCCCCTAACCAGCCAAGGTTCCTGAATCAGGGCCAGGTGTATATCCCCAGCAAGAAACTTCTTACTGAGGTTAGTGGTACCACTTCTTCTGTGGTGAAGGTTGGCTTGAATAACCTTCACCTCCATTAGCAGGAGCTGGTTTGTCAAGTACTTTAGCCTGCACTTGGTGAAGTCCGATATGAAACTTATAACCCCTTACACCAAGTAAGGCAGCATCTTGTTCAGGCACACTAAGAACGATGGTCCGCCCAGATAGGTCGTTCTTGATGTTAAGAACGTTCCACTCCGTTGGAGTGACCCCACCGTTCTGTGCCTCGATTTTTCTCAGGACCTCTTTAGGCTCCAGTTTACTGCAGCTTTTCGGCAGTTTTGCAATTATCTTGGTGGTTCTGACAAGTTTCCTTGCCTCACCTACCAAGAGTTTTTGCTCCTGCCAGGCGCTTATGTCACTGACAGTCTGTTCCAGCCATTTTGAGCTCTCCAGATCTGCACAGTTGACAATAAGTGCCCCATTCTCAAGTTTACAGAATAGGAAGGTTGGGGCAAAACCTTCCTCATTCCTTCTTATTTTCTCAGTTAACAAGAGTTCCAGGTCGGAGGCCTGTTCCTCTGTTAGCCGTTTTTCCGGATGACCCTCTATCAGCATAGCCATCTTGATCGCCGTGAGAGCCGCCCTGTCGGTAAATCCCCCAGGTCCTTCACTCTTGGCAGTTTTTCCGGCCTTGCCCTGGTCCGTCCTGGTTGGCGGGACACTTCTCGCCTTTGGTTGCCTTGGGTTTTTCAACCCATGTCCCCTCGGCGATTTTGCATTCCTTTACCAGCTTCTTTTTCTGGGCACCAGAAAGTCTCTTTTTAAGCTTGATTCTGGTCAGAGAGTCAGTCATGCTAGCGATAGCTTCCTGACTCTCACCAGAAGAAGATGGTTTGGAGGTCATTTGTACCTCCTGTGAAAGATTCATTGCTGCCCCTTCACTAGATTGCCTTTGGGTTCCCTTGTCTTTTTCAGCAAGGTCTACTTCAGAGGCTTCACCTGCAAATGCCGAAAGGTTTGTTATTTCTTTTGTCTTTTCGGTCATAAGATAACAATTAATAAGCTCAGGTAATATAACAGTCCACGCAGCATTGCCTGAGTTACTGGGTAAGGCAAAAAAGCTCTAGAAGTTCGCCAGGCAACTAGAGGCTCCGTTAAGACACCATTACCGTGGTGCCAAATAGCCCTAGGCGCGGGTCGCATAACACCAGGGTTTACGGGAAATGGTTCGCGGCCTCTGATTCTATATTCAAGGCTATCCTGCCATTCCTACAGGACGTTTGGCGATCCACCACCTGCCGACGCGCCTGGTAGCTGCTCAGGCCCCAGGGAAGTAAATCTTTATAAAAAGAAATATATATTTTAAAGTTATATATTGCATTATTTATATTTAGCATACAAAAAATATGCTTTTATGAAGCAGTAATTCACCTTCAAAATTTTAGAAACGCTGGACAGATTTTTAAAAGATTATTAAAATTAATCCCATAAAGTCAAAACACAAAATAAAATGTAATTATTAAATATGATTTCTATCCTTTACTGTTGGTGCTGAAAATGCCCTCCACCCACTTCACTACAAATTTGAGTGCGCTTAAAGAGATTTATATATTTTTTTGCCAGTTCTTGCATTGTAATACTATTGATGACATCTTGGGCTTTGATCTTGAGTTCTTGAATTATGTGTGGATTTATTTCATATACTCTTCTCTTTATAACTTTCTCAAAAGTGAAATTCACAAGTGGATAAATCAAGTGACCAAGGAGACTGCAAACATTTGCTTATCGTCTTTTCAGGTGTAAGCGCCTCATGCACATGACATGGGACAATCATGATCTGATCTGTGGCATGTTAAATTGTCCTGCTGAAAGTAAGACTACTGAAGCTTCTTTTCTGAAATGTTTGAACAAAACTCCTCTAGGATCCCCAAATCAAATTCATTGTTCACTCGCGTCTCAAAGAATAAGAGCTCCACACTCAGACATAATGTTGCAAAAACACATTTCTATAATATTACCATGGGCCAGTTTTACATACTGCATTCTGTACAGTACAAGAGAAATGAGATTGGGGTATCATTCCAACAGGCGATGCCCATATTTAAGCGTTTAGTCAATGATTTGATAGGTTGCACCACAAAAAATTTTTATTATTTATGATATATTTTGAGTAATATATATAATTTACATGTAATAAATTATTAAAAATAGGTGTTATGTTATTAATCATTTTATCAATATAAGGAAACTTATTTAAATTTTAGAAGCAGTATTTTTCATTATATAAACCAAGATTGATGGTTAATGATAAATCATTTCTTTCAGAAAAAATTTGAAATCCTTCGTATCCTGTTTGTTAAAAATTACATTAATAAATAAGTTGAAAAAAAATAATACACAAAATAATTTATAAACACGCGCAAAAAAAAAAAAAAAAATACTAATTTTTTTTAATACTAATTCAGGCATGGATGTTACTTTCTGAATAAGCTTACTCGTAAGCTGATAAAAAGCTTACAACGAGTAAGCTTTTTATCAGCGTGCCAGGTGTATGCAAATGAAATGAGACGATTACTTAAAAAAGACACAATAAATTTGGGAAAAACTGTTAGCATTTTTATTTATGCTGGGAGCTGTGGGATGCTGCGAGATATTTATGCTGGGAGATGTGGGAAAAACTGTTAGTATTTTTATTTAAAATATCCATCACTAGTTACACATTTTCCCCATATTTCGGGAGATTAGTGAATACCACACCAAAAAAGTGATTGGTATTTTGAGGCCAGCCAGTCATCAAGCCAAGATTTGACGTTTTCGTAAGAAGTGAAGCGCTGGTCAGCCAATGCGTGTCCCAATGATGCAAATAGGTGGTAATCGGAAAGAGTCAAGTCTGGCGAATAAGCTGCATGCGCTAAGGGATCCCAGCCAAGCGCCTTAACGATGTCCATGGTCGGTTTAGCACAGTGGCTAGGTGCGTTGTCATCAAGGAAAATCACTTTGTGCTGTCATTTCTTGTATTGCTCACGTTTTTCGAGTATAACATCGTTCAAATCAAGTAACTGTTGCTTGTAGCGATCAATATTAATGGTTTCGCCGGGTTTGAGAAGCTCATAATAGATTGGTCCCAGAAAATACACAGCATTGTTTTGCGGCCTTACAGTCGATTTGGACGGCTGTCCGGGGTCAACATATGATCGATTACGCTTGGGATTTGCAAAATAAATAAATCCATTTTACATCGCTAGTGACAATACAATGGAGATATGACTTGCATTTGTAGCGGGCAAGCAACATTTCGCACACGATATTAAAAAAATCACGTGTCACATTTTCGTAATGTTTGTATATATGCGTGGCGACATCTGTTAGCAATCGCCTCATTTGATATGCATACACCTGGTTCTGCAGAAATATGAAATGCAAGTATTTTTAACACTTGCATTCTTAATGTTCTTTTTTTAAAATGATATATCGAAGGAAAGATTTTTGAATCTATGCAATTATCATTAACTATAGATTAGAAAATTGAATATTTTAATTGCATATTTATTTTTATTATAATACAATTCTTGTAGTAATTTGTTTTAAAATATCACACAAGTTAAAATTAATAAAATGAGCTACTTGTTTTTTTACAAATTAAGTATGTAGTAAATTTATATATATATACCCCAGAAGCACCTAAGTAAAACACCTCAGAGTTAACAAAATCACGAAGATTGAAAGAGAAATAAGTTATGCTTCATTCACCCAATGTAATGCTGCAAGTTATGAATCTTGGCAGTGTGACTAGAATAAACATTTGCCCAATATTGAATTCTAGTGTCATTTCCTTAGTTCATTTGTAAAGTAATTACTCAGTTAAGTAAAGCAGATCGCCGGACCAATAAGACATTTTGAGTGACGGCTAATACTAATTTTTAAGATTCGCTTAGCTAAAAATATACTGTTTTGCTTATTTATTAATTGTCATTAATGAGGCAAATAAATTTGACCTGAACATGAACCAGAAAAGTTTACCTACATACTTGCCTATAGGAAGAATACCCATTTTTAAAACTTTGTAATAGAAATGCAATAAACATTTGCAATTCAAAAATATGTAATTAAAAAAATAATTTACATCAGAATGAAATAATTATTTCAAATGGTAAAGGCTTCGATGTAATGTTTTTTTTTAAATAAAGCTGAAAAAATATGTGAATACAATAAGTTTTCATAATAATTAACTACTGTTCTATTATTTTACTTACAGAAATTTTTTTTCAATTTAAATTTACTAATATCAAAATTTAACCCTACAGATGCTTTTTATAAATTGATCCTATCCTATTTGTTATCTATATTGCAAAACAATAACTTTTCATAAGCTGTTTCTAGATAGTGATTTTCTTAGGGCACATATATTAAAATTCACACAAAAGTGTTTTAGCATTTAAACATTAAATAGTTCCTCAGATACATGTATGTTATTTATACTGGATTTTTCCAAGAAAATATTTTGAACATTCGTCAGCTGTAATTACTGTCTTAAAAGTAAAATTACAAATGCCTTAAATTCATATCTAATTACAATTTTTTCTTCTGCATTCATAAAATAATTGCTTTTACATTTAAATTACATTTTTGAGAAAGTAATTAAAAGAATATGAAATTGTTTTTTAATGTTTAAAAACATAAATAGAATGATGTCTCAAATGCAAAATTTTACAGTGATGTTTAAAATGTTATTCATTATTATTATATATATAAATGGCCAACCAATGGTGGAGTGGTTGGCAACCCTATCTTTGAAGTAGTACGTCCCAAGTTTGAATACTAATTCAAGCATGGATGTTACTTTCTGTGTTTTTCTATCCTTTCACTTTTGGGGCAACGAATGCACACACACTGGGTGCCCCATTGTATGAGTTGCCATAACCTTCACCTCTTGTATTGCTGAATGGATTAATCCCAAGGTCAGCTGGGCATTGAAAAAAATTACAAAATCCTCAGAACACTCGCAGAAAAATATTTAATTTAGAGTATTCTAGTCTACTTGTTTTTACTTTCTTTTAAGTAAAAATCAACAGACTAGAATAAGCATTTTATTTATAAGAAATTTTAAGTTCCATTGTGATAAAGAATTATGTAGATAACAAATAGTTTAAAACTTACATTCTTTAAGGAGAATGTAATTAATCTTCATTTTTATAAATGGAAGCCATTGAAAAATTCCATAAAGTATACAAAATCAGAGACTCATTAATATTTACAATAACTATATTGTTTTCAAGAATCAATAAAAATGGAAACTTACAATGAATAAGAAAAAAATACAAATGTAGAAATTATTTTTTAAAATTTTATTTATTATCATTGTTTTGAATACATTAATAAATTGTGATCTACAGCTAGAAAACGATTGCAGTTAAGAAATACACAAAACGTTGGCTTTCAAAGGCTAAAATTTAACTGATAAAAAGGGAAGTAACAGTAATGAAAAACAAAATAACATTATAAATGCTATAATATAAATTACATGATTGAAGGAAGGTAATATACAGAAAAATTAATGTATTTTTTCTGAAAATATAAGTAAATATTTTAAGCTGTATTTTTTTCATGTACAGCTTAAATTACCACAAAGAAAAATTAGCCAGATTTTTAGTCATAATAAAAAGTGATAAATTTTTGGCATTATTGAATAATATTTACAAATGAGTTGCACACAAATAAATTATTTTGACACTTTAACAAAATATAAAAAAAAAACATTATGAAATGCAATATTTTTCAGAAATTAAAAAAATTATAAAATAAATAACACTAAATGAAATAAATAATTCAATAGATATAAGCTAATGTATTTTTCATACAAAGGACTTGGTATTCATAAAAGAATTCTCTCCTTAAAAGGCAACCAT
Source organism: Latrodectus hesperus (assembly GCA_037975125.1). Lineage (NCBI taxonomy): Eukaryota > Metazoa > Arthropoda > Arachnida > Araneae > Theridiidae > Latrodectus > Latrodectus hesperus. Next base: position 76,188,193 of record CM075854.1, read on the forward strand.
AACTGGCGGTACTTATGAGTTAAGAACACAGCCAAAAGCTAGATAGAAAATAAGAATATTATTAAATATCTGATATGTAAGTAAACATAAATTTTATAGTATAAACAATTACTCACATTAATGTTTAATAAATAATACAAAATTTATTTTTAAAAATAGTGCTCAATGTAAAAAGGAACATTTCTGTAATTTGATAATTATTGAGGCTTATGGAGATGATGAAGCATATTTAAAATATCATTTGTTATTATTTAGTTCATGCTATGCAATATTTAAGTATCAATTTTAAAAAATGCCTCAGAATTAGAAACATTTATTTTAACATGTCTTTTTGTGATAAACTATTCATATTTAACTGGTCCTGGTTAAAAATTTTTTTCATATCTTTACTTTGTTACTTAGTTATCTTTCATAATGCAACTTTTTATAACTTTTTTTAAAGTAAGAAAAAACACTTTTTTTCAAGATCAGTGAGTTTAATTCTGAATTTAAAAAGTAGGATATCTTGTTTTGTAGTAGTATAGGATGTATATATTTCATTATAAAATATCTAATAGTAAGAATGATAACATGTTTATCATAATAATATTGAGGCAAATATTTTAATTTGGTTTTTAATCATTTGACAAAATTAATGAGTTTTTACCTCTACAAACATTTCAACATTTAATTTTACTTTCAACTTATTTCATGGAAGAAAACTAAAATATACACTATAAGATATGATCAATAAGCATACAATACTATCATACTAAAATATTGCTCCTGATAAGAAATTAAACATATTTTAAATTTGAAAAATTATATATATCGTTGAAAATTTTTTTTAATCATTTTGTATTTTTGAATACCTTTTACGTCAGATATATATAACTTACACTATTATCTAATATATCTGTCTTATAATATCTACTGAAATGAATGTACAAAAAACCCACAATTATTTAAATTCTTAAACTGAGAGATTATTGTAGGTTTTATTCTAAGTTATCATGATGTTCAATCTTTTCTGTACGAAATATTTAATATAGCTTAAAAAATTTGCCTCATTTAGCTGCCACGCCACATGGAATACAAAGAGGGCATTGTTGAAATCAAATGCTCATATACATTCCGCGATATCCATCCCAGTGAATTTATAAAAAAATCTGCTTTCAATTTCTGGGAAAAAGATAGAAAAAAAAAAAAAACAAAGAAATTAAGGGTATAAATGAAAATCATAAATTTTATTATCAAATCAAAGGATAATTACATATTAGTGAACGAAACTTTTGTTGGTTTGCTATTTGGTCCCTGAAAAATATTAAAACTGAACAAATTTTAAAAGAGGATATATTTTGGGAGACACAAATGAAAACTAAATTAAATGATTTTTATTTTGACTGTGTTTTGACAGAGCTAATTGATACACGTTATCCTCGATTAATGGACATAAGAAATCCAAGTTATATAATTGAGGAGCAAGAAAAAAAAAGCTGTAAAATTGTTAAAATCCAACATGTATATATATGTGTGTGTTTGTATATATATATATATATATATATATATATATATATACATAGTTTACGTTTCTTTCTTCATGAAATGAATTGCTTAAGCATTTCTATATTTTATTTACAGATTTATTTTAATTACTATTTTACCTTTCTAAACTTATTTTAATCTAATTTACCTATGTGTTTTTATAATGCATATTTAGAGCTAATCTACTTTTGTTTTTTATCAAGCATGGGAAAAAAATTTATAAAATAACTGAAGATTTTTAAAAATCTTCAGATTTAAAACGTATTTCACAACACACATTTTATACCAGAATATTAACTTTTTAATAAATGTGTACTTCTAATTATAACTTAGTTAATTTTATTGATATTGAGGAATAAAGTTAGAATGTAGGGACTTATAAAATGAAAGAAGGTTAATAGATGAATTTTTCTTTCAAGCTCTAAGTAATTCTAATTATATAAAAATGGATGTAATGATTATTATATATATAATTACAGTTACAATATTTTTGTGAAAATTACGATTATTTATCGATCTATATATGAGTTAGATTAAAAAAAAACTTGACAAAAATTACATTTTTTTATATTAAGTTATTTTTGAAAATAATAATTTTTAATTATTTGTTGCATTCAGATTCAAAAATATCTTAAGTCAATGGATCAAGTCTCATAAAATCAAATTGAACCAAGGCACTTAAAAAAATATTTTTTATCATTCATATATTTTAGGTTTGATTTGAATTCTGATAATCATTTTTGACCGTTCAATTAGTAACTGTAAAATCACTCAACATTTGCAATTTGTCTTCATATTTTTAGTGCAAATAATAAAAGCTGAATTCTTAAATGTAAATAAAATAATCTTTACTTTAGAATCGCTGGCAGCTAATTGCCCCTAAGACGGCAACGGGTAATTCTGTTGTTAGTTTTGTTGAGCATTTGAACTAACCAGTTTTCCCTCACCCCTATTCTAAGAACCCTGGGGTAATTTGATGTATGCAGCTATTAGGAGCAAATTCAAAACTCTCATTTTGGCTGTTTTTATGGTGTTAGTACTTTAACTTTCATGATATAACTTGCCAAATCTGGCACATGCGCTAATTTTGAAGGATTGATTGACAAGCAATTTCAACCAATAATATTGTTTTGAACACTCCCCTACACAAGTTTTGAGAACTAACGCCAGATGGAGCGACAAGACAACGGAAGTTCTCACCTCGGTTTGGAAGAGCCTTAATAAGAAATACATTTTGATCCTATTAAAAATATAATGTCCACAATAAAATCATAACTTATAGAAATACACTAAAAAAAAAAAAAAAAAAAATCATTAATTAAAAAGTCATTTATCTTTCATTATCAGGTTGGCAAAACTTATATAACACATTTATATACAAGTATGATAATAAAATAACAAAATCGAGGAGGTGATTGTAAATATTTAAGTCAAAGAATGTTTACTAAAATTTAAGGGTCTAAATCTTTCTATAAATTATTGAAAAAGTTAACTAATATAAGCAGATAATTTGATAGATCAAAATGATGAATAAATTCTCTAGTAAAGAGAGAAATTTTTTCCTTAACTTAGTAATTATGAAAAAAATATGTCCCACATATACTCACATGTTACACTTAGAACAGTATTGTCTTAGAAAAGTACCTTTGAGAAAATTATTTCAAAAATATAAATTTATAACCATCTCAGAAACATTATTTCTAGTAAATAGTATAATAGAAAATAAAAATTTATGGGTGTTATAATTTTCAAGAGTTATCGGAAAAATTTCAGAAAGTCCAGGTCTTAAACTACAGCTAAATTTCAGGAACTTTCATTAATTTTAAAGAGCTGTAGAAACTGTATTGTATAAATTTCAAATAAAGTTATTACTTTCATAAAGTGATTAAGAATTTAATAACTGAAATGATCTATGATGCAAATGACAAAATGAAATCCACATCCATTTCTTTTTTTTTAATTTACTGCTGGTTAACAAAAATGTAACATCATGTAAGACAAGAGATATCACAGCAAAATTTTTTTGGAGAGATAACACATTGCATAAAGATTAACTGTTTAAAATCAGAGCTTATTGCAAAAAGTGAACAATAAGAAAGCCATTGTTGCTGGTTATAACCACTACTACATGTCTTGGCATAAAATTAGAGAAGTTTTAGATGTATCTTTGCATATAGCAGTCCAAGCGGCTTCCACATATTACCAAATTTGATATGGTGTAGTAGGCAGTAGTGTGTGCTGGACCACTTTGTGTGTAAGCTTTGTTTTTGATTGACAACAGCTAGGGAGAACAGACAGGTAAAAAAAAAAACAATTCAATCTAATTGCGTACCATATGTGGTCGCACATTATCTTGTTGAATACAGTTAGTGGCAAGTATCACATGCTTCAAAACCTCAGGGGTGCAGTGCTGGCAATTTAGTGTACAAGCAATGTGCACTAGAGAAGGGTGGAGTGAAAATCAATACCTCAATAAACCATAATACTGGAAGCTGGACAAGTGTGGAGATGCATAACACAACGGTTCAACAGTTTTTCACCATGGTGTCTTTTAGATTCAAACTTGAATATTGTGGTGTTACAGGCAGAAGCAGGGTTCATCAGTACTCACAATGTATTTGACTGTAATCCATGTCTTTTGTTTATTGCACAATTCGTGGCGTAAGCATCTATGGTTTTGAGTTGAGTGTTAATGAAGCAATGGATGCCTTACAGCATTCCACTAAATTGCAATGGACATCAAATAGTATGAATGGACTCTGAATGATGAGTAACAAACTAAATCTATTGAGCTATAGTTTGCAATCTATCACTGCTATGTGCATGATATGCTTATCATCACATGTAGTGGTGAAACTGGGTGAATGTGATTAGTCCCTCCTACATTCAGTGATTACAGATCTGCACCATTGCTTGGTTCCACCCAACACCATCACTGATTTCTCTGAAGGATAATTTGTGATCTTTTTTCTTGGTCAAACTCAAAAACTTTCCTAAAAAGTACTCGATATCTTCTATGAGGCATAATTAAAGATTGTACAAAAAAAGTTACTTCAAATTGGCAATTACTCCTTCCTTTATATTATATTTGCATATGGTACGACTGTCACCCGTTACTGTTGTTGCAAGTCCCTTTTGGCCAGCAGCACTAGACCAGGTCCATAACTTTAAACACCCCCAAAAAATTCAGCACCATCAAAGGATCATCATATAAATCTTGCTTGGATAGCCCCAGGCATGCAAGGATATGTTCTGGTATAGCTTGTTCAGTGAAATAGTTGGAACAGGCCTTGAAAATTTTGGAGCCTTCAGAAAATCTTAATGATCTGATATCATCGCTGCAAACCCTTGATGTAAATTTCACATGATTTGCATGTTTCCTTAAGGGTAGTTACATTTTGGATGACCAACAGTGTATATTGTAACAAATGAAAAGTAAATAAAAGATCTGTTAACATATAGAAATCATCAAAATTATTAGATCATAGATAAATGCTGAATGTTAAAAGTGATTTGTAATATTGAGAATAGTTTCCAAATGGAAATGTAATTCTGGATGTGTGCAACCTGAAAACGTTTATACTGATGCAATGTGCAAATCTTAATTCACCATTGCTTTACTTCACAAATTATTACAAAATCCATAACAAAAAAGAATTAATTTCAATTTAGCTTTTATATAACAACAGGGATTGAGATTGTCACACATACCATTTATACAATCATGTATTTACATACATGAAGTATAAAACTTGAAAGGTAATGTTAGGCATTTTGTTGACTATTTTTTAGTTGTATGAAGTATAATTTTAAAGTAAATGATAATGCATTTCCTGGAAAAGTAAACTTTCTCTACAGAAACATTAAAAAAAAAAATAAATAAATAAAATTTCTTTTTTTTATTATTTTTATTTTGTGTGCCAATTTGTGCACACAAAATGTTCAAAACTAAAGAATTCACATTTGTCAAAAATTAACGATTTTCTTGATTAATGGATACCTTGAAAAAAAAAAAAGACAAATTACTTTAAAACCAAGCATTTCTATACAAAATTCTAGGAAAATTTTTCAATACCACATAAACCTAACATTTAAAAGCTACTGTGAGCTTTTTCTTTGAGTACCCACTGCATATAAAATTTCTGAAAAGGATTTTTGTAAACACTGTGGAAGAAAAGAAATCAAGAAAATTTTGAAGTACCTACTCTGAAGCAAAAAGAAACTTAAGCATCTATTTTTTGTTATTCTACAGTAACCCCCCAAAAGTAATTATATTACTTTTAATCTTAAAGAGTGTGGTCCTACCATAAGTTCGTGAATAATATTCTTAGATCCTTTGACAAAATACTAGTTCCAAAAAAATATATTTTCATCACATAAGAAATAATGAACTAGAAATGATAGCACACATTTTTAAAACCTCAAAAGTAAATATTCATCAAAATTTTTAATTCATATTATGATTGAGAAAATCTTTTCATATTTATTTAACATGATACTCACACAAACTTTAAAATGAATTATTTCTTAATTTTCACTTTCTATTGCAGTAAAATTTAAATCAGCTTTAGCAAAGGATTTCAAATGAATAAAAAGAAATTATCTTTGTTTTGGATTAAGAATTAAGACTACTAATTCTTAAAATTTTGTAAATCATAATATCAGCAAAATGTAAAATTTTTTAATCCACAAAATTCTATATCTTGTTTTAAAAAAGTTTATTTTACAAATGCTGAACATTAGCACTTAAGCCATTAGTTCATAGGCTCTTCAATACTTTTTTACAATGGACTCAAGTTTTAAAACGTTGACTAATATCCATTTTTGTATTGCTCTAATAATAAAATTAAATACAAAATACACAAATATATAATTGAAAACATCATTTAAACTATACATTTTCTGCTCTTTTAAAGCAAGTATAAAAAAAAATTCAGGTAATAAAGATTACAGGCATCAAAGTAAAACTGTGAAAAAAAATTCTTAGTATATGCAGTATAATCATTAATCAAGATTAATTGATCAAGCAATTCCGGTTACAAAATCTCTTCTATCACTGAACATATAAGAGAGTAGATAGGTTTAATTGGTTTCTAATCTCCAAAAAAATCAAGCAAAGCTCTTTTGAGGTTTCTTCAAAAGAGAATTTTCACAATAATTTATGATGCTACTCATGATTAATCTTGAGACCATAATTTATTATTTTGGGTTAAGCTTAATATTTGAGTTAAAACTCTCTTCTATAGTATCAGAATTCAATGTGATTGGATCATATAAGCATAGCAGTCCATGATTAAGTCATGACAGTAACACATTTAACATATAGACTACTAGAACTTTTAACACTTTTGGCTAAAATAGCATATGTTTATAATTAAAAAAAGTTAATCGTTCTTTCATTTATACATAAAAGTGTCATCAAAAAATATCAACAGACATTTAACTTTTATTTAGTTATTTCTTTTGATATTTTTAGTCAGCTTTCCACAAGACTTCTCTGTGTTGATTTATATAAAGAACTATAATAAATCTTGATAACATATCTTACAATTCTGTGGGCATTTTTTGCACTTAATATAAAAATGCTGAAGTGCTTAAAAATTTATACATATTATGATTTAATAAATTCTATAAAATAGTAAATTAGTAACAAAAAATAGTAACTATTAATAAATACTATAAAAAATTTAATAAAATACTATAAAACAGTGTATATTAAAAAATAATTATAATTAATAAAGTACCCCAAATAATAGTTCATAATTATTATTTGGAATTTAAAACATTTATATAAACAAAAATCAATACAGCCTATACAAAAAATAAATAGCCAATAGATATTAAATAATCATGAATTTTTACTAGTACTCAATGAACAAAATGGAATGAAAAATTCAATAAAAAGTGTTAGATATGACAATAAATGTAAACCATTTTGTCCATTTATACTTTTTATATACTATCTCGCTTAGTTTATATAATTACAACAAATAAGACACACAAATCTTACTCAATTTCATTTTACAATAATAACAACTGATGCCACTTAAAAAAAAACTTAAATGAAAATACAGAATTAATAGGTTGGCCCAAATTAATCAGCTATACTTGACAAAAAGATTCCTTGATAAAAGCAAAATAAATAAAAAATTTATTGTTTTCGAACAATTATAATTAATTAATATTAAAAAAACTCCAACTTTATTATAAACTAACTTATAATTTTTAGGCAAGGCATAGATTTTGTTAATATGCTCTAAATTTAATAATTAAAGTATATGAGTAATTTATAGAAAACAAATAACAGACATCACCACTGCAAAAAGCAAAATACAAGCAATTTAACCCTACCTCTTAGCTTGCAGTCACAATGAAAAGCTACCACAAATCAGTGAAACGAATTTCGAAAAACGAAACGAAAAAGAAATTAAAAATATATGTAAAAGAAAATATCTCATTGATGTTCTCAATAAATTAAGAAACGTTCAAATCCAAAGGGACAAAATGCCTTTGTGGTATAAAGTTTAAGAAATTAATTTTGAGGAGAATTCTCAATGAATTTTAAATAAATCTTAATTTACATAGATCAAATTACATTATCGACACAAATATCTTTTTTTAACTTGATTTTATATCTTTAAAATATTTGAATAAAAATTGCCAATAATGTATTAATAGAGTAATAAAAATACATTATTTTACCCTTTGAATAATTTTCTATTCAACTAGTTTCATATTCAATATCCTCATGTTTATACCAATCACCATTCCTAATTTTTGCTTCCTTGCAATTTAAATCAATAATTATTTAATAACTTGAATCTAGTAAATGGCAGTCAATTTTTTTGAAACTTAATCATATTGCTTATTTCTTAAATTTATGCTTGACAAAAGTTACAAATATTATCAATTATGTAAAGAAGGTTAAAAGTACTTCAGTTGGATGGAAATAATATATATATATATATATATATATATATATATATATATATATATATATATATATATATATATATATATATATAATGAAATGTAAAGTTTCCTTGTTGCCTGTTTTATAAAATTACTTATAATAATTAATAATATTTAGTACTGCTTCTGTAAAGTTTGTAATTGTCCCTCATTATCACTGCAGTAGTTTTAAAATTACTAAATATATATAATATATGTATGAATAATTTTAAATTACTTAATATGATATACATTTTTTAAATATAGAAATTACAGAAAAAAATAATAAAGACACAGCACAATCAAAAATGCCATGTATGGGAAATAATATTTGATAAAAACAGTGGTAAAATAGAAAGTCATTTCAGAGTACCAGAATAATAATAACAATTTTTTAAATAGTGAAAAATTATTTCAAATTTAAGTTATATGAGTAAAATCATAATAAGGAATAATTATTGTAATGTAGGGAGAAAACTGAATTAAAATAACGAAAAAAAAAAAAAAAACAATATAAAAAGCATTAAATTTTTCACTTGATGCAAGCTAGCAACTTAAATTAAAATTTAGAAATGTTAATGAAATCACAACTAAATTTAATACCTTGAATTTGTCACTACCAATTTAAAAACTTGTGAAATTTAGTTACGATTTAAGTAAAAACAATAGTAAATTTTGAAATTACATGCAAATTCATCTGTAATACTCTGTTATCTTTGCTTACTATTACTTATCTTTACAACTTCATTTCTTAAACAAGAAATGAAACTTAGTTCATAATTATCTGATAATGAGGTGGCACAAAAGTAAATAATTTGTATAAACTTTTTAATATTTAAACAAAAAGTTAAAAATATTTGTTGCAAAATAGCATAATATTAAATATTTCTTTTATATAAATCTGAGTTTAAAAGAATTTCAGTCTAACTAAAAATCTGACATTAAAAACTTAAAAATTATTCCAAGACAGTATGTATTAAAGAGCATTTCAAAACTTTAAATAAATGATATCAAAATAATAAAATGTTTAAAAAATAAGTTTAAATTGAAAACAATCCAAGCTAATTTTTTTAAAGTTAGGTGCTTTTGCATAGCAGCCAGAAGGAAAAAGAAATTATTATTTTTTAATGTTAGTAGAAGAAATTTAAGCCACTTAAAAATGTTTGCTGTTGAATAGAATTTAAAATACAAGCAAAATTGTAAAATTTTGAATAGGCATGCATTTTTCAAAAGTAAAAAGTGTAGATAAAGAGATAAGCTTTTACAGCACATTATCAAAAGGAGACCGAATGAACTGGTCTTTATCCTTTTGGAATAATAATTGAGTATGACTCATATTCTTACACACTTCAATAAAAGTTAAAAATTAGAAAGTAAATTTCAAGTTATAAGCATATTACAAGTTAGTATTTTTATCATAGCATGCATACCTTGCCCTTCATTAGTATTAGAGAAAAGCGCTAGGATTAGCTCGAGGGTCTCTCTGGTTACGATAACGTACAGTCAGCCAAACACCAACAAACTAAAGAAAACAGGTGAATTGAAAATTTTTTTTATACAAAGCAAATTGAAAGTGATCAGTCATTATCACTTGTTAAAGTCTGATAAATATTGCAAAGAAATTTACATGTTGTGAAATTATCAATAGGAAAACAGACATACACCAAGAATAAAGAATAGGATGAATTGATTAATAAACAAAAAATGAAGAAAGTTGTTCATGTAAGATTAAGAAAATTGTAGTGAAAAATTTATGATTACTTTGAAACTTCATTAAATTTGATAGTTTTTATTACATAGTGATTCATAAATATGAAATAATAGTAATCAAATTTATGAATAACATTAATTATTCTTAAAGAAAACCATGATTAGAAAGTTTTTAAAACATAAAAGCAGTAACCATTTTTAAATATTATATTGAAAAATTGTGATGTATCTATTTGGTAATGAAGTTAAGATTTTAAACTATACCTAAATTATGATTTTAACTCCAAAAATTGATTAATAGAAACGCATGCTATTTTCTCAAGTATACATATATTTTTTTTAAGTTGGCGTTTCCAGATTAGCAAGTTATTAATTAGTTTCAGAAAAAGGCTGAATTATATTGCAACACTATCACTAGTTATCTCATTTTTCATATATAAAATGCAAAATAAGAATACTTATTTTTAATGAATATGAATTTCACTTCATAAAACAACTTTGCTGAAAATAGTAAAAACATATACTGATATACCTTTCAATGAAAATTAATTTTCAATCAAAGTAATTCATTTAAATGGGCAGCCTCAAACTATAAGCAATTATACTTGAAACATGAGTGCCACTGAAACAAAAACACTAAAATAGTTTCAGTTAAATAAATAACAATAGAAAAACATAAAACTAATTTTTCTAGGAAACATTTTCTGAGTCTGTTATTTTTCTTTGTTGAGTATCATTTTCACAATAAGTCATGATAAGGAATTCCTTTAACTGAAATGATTTGTCTTTGTAAACAAAGCATTTACTTTATTTTTAAAATTTTAATACTATTTTAGTATAAAAATAGCAATACAAATATTTTCCTTGTTAGCATAAGAAACACTTTTTAATTTTGCAGCAAGTCAAAACAGATTTATTTATTTCAAATAAACATAAAGGGGAAATTATATCAATTAAAAGTTGATCAATGGTTACTCAAACTCCTTAAAAAAGTGTTTTCATTACTGCTGACTAAACCAAGTCATTTTTAAATATGAACAACACTCCTTTTGCAGATGATTATTGATTCAAGATAAATTATGTAACTTTAGAATATGGAACTGATCTCAAATTTTCTAATCAATGAAAATTCAAAGCTGATTGAAGATCACAATTAAATTTCATGCCACTGAAAAATTCTGTTTTTGCAGACATTTAAATATGAATCATGATGTCTTCAAAATAGAAATTGCAGAAATTTTCAATTTTTTAAAAACAGTTAACCTATACTAAGGGTGACAGAGAGGGACCCAAGATAAAAGTAATCTGTTTCTCATTCTTAAAATGTTTGAAGTTTGGATAGTGAAATAATTTTAAGATTTTATTTGTAACATGCATGAGTTAAATTTATTGATTCATTTCTAATTATCATTCATGCATAAAAATGAATAAAAATAAATTCCAATTATATATTAATTCCTCATCTAATTTCACATTTGCCAAATTTTATCAGGCTCTCTCTTTATTTTTATGACATATATTTGTTAGAAATTATATAGGTACAAGAAAGTAAACTTGAAATTTAAAAATTAAAGCAAAATGTACACATAATTTATAAACTTAGTTTACCTCTGTAAAACTGAAAAATAGCCCTATTCCACCACAAATTTTTAAACTGCTGTTTATTGCATTTCTCAAAATTTTCCAGCATGGAGGACAATGAATAGTTCCATCCATAACACAGCTAGTAATCTAAAATAATTTCATAAAATTTTAAGAAGCTAACAAATATCATAATTGCACTTTAATGATGTATCAAAATACAATTCTTACACAAACATATTTTTAAAATAAAAAAAATTTATTTAAAACATTCTTTTAAACAATATATGTTTTATATGAATGATTTGCACAAGAAATATTGTTATTTATTTAACATGAGCTTAAAAATCTTGCATTTAATTGTTAATTTCATTTACAGATACTAACATTATCTCCAACACTATTTCAATTTGAAACATATCAGCAAAAATATATAAATAAAAAAATAAACTTATTTATTAAAATATTTTATAAAATCATGTTAATATTATTATGATCATGAAATTTTTAAAAATTTTAAAAGAAATACACATGCATAGCTACAAGCCTCTCAACTAACATATTAAGAATATTTAAGTATGCCTATTCATTATATGGAGAATTTTAAGCATAGAAGTAAGATAGCACACAATGCATTATATAGAAATTAATCTTCATGAGTAATTTGAAATATACAATTCTAAATTAGTATTTTTATAACCTTGTTCTAATTAATAGTAAGTCAATCGAATGAGATAAACAAAATTATTTTCAAAATATAATAAACAAATTCACATTTAATAATTTCAAAATATATAATAAAAGTGATAGAATAAATTAAAAAGTTTTGAGATTCATAAAATAAATATATATGAAAAATTTGAAAATAATTAAGAAAATACTCACTACGCCAATATCATTACTTATATGTGTATTAAGATGCATATGTGCGTGTGTATAGTATGTGATTACAAATTATTCATAATGTTCTCCATAAATATATTTCATTTGCAAATGTTTCTTCCTTTTACATAATTTATATATAAAATATTTGTGGGATTTAAAAACACTTTATGATGTATGTTCAATTTATAAAAATTTAAGATTCTTCACATTTACAATAAAAATCTAATAAATGAATTTCTGTCACAAAATGACAATGTGCATATTTTATGACAAAAGCTATTTTTAAAAATTTAAATAATTTTTTAAGTCTGGAATAATGTTAATAAACTATATTCTTTTTTACAAGGGGAAATAATAAAAAATATACCCTAAAAAGTAAGTTAAACAAATATGGAATCAGGGTTATAAGCCTATTATTTTCAAAAGTAAGAAAGCCATGAATTTTACTATAAAACTTTACAAGTTGCAAGGGATTTTGGTAAAGTTTTCAATTCTACCAGGAATATAGTAGTGGTAACACTGTAATCTCTTCATGCCACATATTTTATTTAATTCTATATGTTTAATTCACTTGAGGAAAAAGTAGAAATTTACTTTTGCTTTCTATTTTACAATGTTACTAAAAGAGGCGTGCATAATTAAGTAGATGTTATTGGATATTTCATAATTGAAATTGTAAATAATATACTCCAATTATTTGCTTTTCAATTTCAGTCAACATTCTAGAAATTCATCCACTTCCGCCTGTTTCTTCCTGGAGACATAACACATGAATATTTATATTAACTTTTCAGAGATTAGATTATTAATAATAAGCAGTGTAGATTAAAGAAAAAGAGTTATGTTTATAAAACCTAGGATATAAGTAGTTTAATATGGATGGGATCACCGATATTTCTTGATTCAGAATGACTTTTTTTAGATAGATGGATTTTTTAGACTTCGTATATACCTAAGACTGAAAGGCACATCAAGAGTATATTATTGTGAGTAAAATATAAAGAAAATTGGCAACATTACATTTTGATATGGAACTCCTCCCCCAAGAGGGTCTTCTGGTGGTAAACTTTGATTTTCAAAACCATAACAATGAAAAAATGTTTGTGCCTTGACTTTAATATGAAGTTTTGCTCTTAACCAGCCTTCCATAGCTATTTGGTGTTGCTGTTCTGTACTTACAGCTAAACAAGCACAAGCTATGCTGAATTGAATTATAAAAAGCATAAATAATATCAACATATACTAAAATCATTAAGGATAATAAAATATTATCAAAAAGAGAGGAATACAGTAATAAATGAAATTTAAATTGACATTTTTAAGAATAAAATACCTTTTTCCTTTCATTAATAAAAATGTAATTAATATTAAACTAGAGTTTCTGCAAATTTTACAATCTTTACATTGGTTACAAAGAAATATATATTCTAGAGAATCCATGAAACTAATACTTTGAAATATTAAGCATTCCTATTCAAAGTATAATGAAGTATTTACTGTTTAAAATATTAATTGAAATCAAAATACTCCCATTCAATAAAATCTAGTATCAAATGATAAATTACATGAAGAAAAAATGTGCTTCTATTAAAACAAATCTGTTCAGTTAATATTAAATAAATTCATACATAAATTTACATAAATTCAAAAATGATACATTAAAGCTAATCAGTGTTAAATTTATGAATTACATAAATGTGAGAAACTTACTTATGACAAAAATAAAAATTCCAAATGAATTTTTTTGATAATTAAAGGATACAAAAAACAATAACACTTGATGATGTCTAATTGCACCAATCAAGCCCATAAGAGACAGTAAAAACAAAAATACCCCACATGCTATTATGCCACCAACGATAGCCAAGTTTGTAATAATACTAGCTGCTCTGCTATATGCTGCAACTCCAATTAGAATGAAAGATACAAGCTAAGGGTAAAAATATAATTATTTAATAAAAATAAACTTTTGAGATTAAAAATATATTTTTTAAAATTATATATTTTATATAAGGAAGTTAGTAATTCTTTAACTTTTTCACAACAAACATTTTATAATATTTTGATAAAAGGCTGTTGAAAACATTTATCTCAAACAATAGTTAAGACAAAATATTTAGGTAAATATTTTACATGACACATTTCCTACATATTACAAGGCACGCTATTTGTTAGTTTTGGTATTTAATTTAATTATGATATATTTCTACTGACAGTACAAAATTCAAGCATAATTATAAAAATTCTTGTCACAGTTAGTTGGGAAACTATTCAATATTAAAGGTTGATAACAAAGTCAAATTTTTTCGATTTGCTTTTAGTAGACGTGAAGAGGTAACTTAAAACATCTAAAATCTTTCTTCCTGCATAAGGATCTAGAGCTGAGAGACCTCAATTTATGGAAAAATAATTTGCATAAGAAATTCTCTTGGACCAATGGCATAAAGGACAAAGTTGAGTTTAATAGGTGCAATGTCATCATCAAGCAGTCCTACCTTAACTGAAAAAGAAAGATTCGGAGTGATTTTTGTGGTAACATTAACACTAGAATTCCTAACTCTGAGTTATGGCAACTTACAGTCACTCAGTTATACTCAACCACAGAATGTGACCAGCAATACTGTTATTGACCTCGATGGTGTGGCCTTACAAAATGATAAAACTGCAGCCAACTTATAAGGAGAGTTTTACAAAAATTTGCATAACTTGGCATTCGATCAAACACCATCTGAATATTAATGACTCGTTTCCAAGTGAGCAGTAATGGTTACAGAAAAGAACATGGCACAATTGCTCAAATTAGGTTTGTCAGAAAATTTGTGATGCATAAAATAAGAAGCCTATCAACTACACTGCTGCCCCCCTTTTGGACATGTCCAGAACCTTTGACCAAGTTTGGCGTCAACTTTTGATTACCAAGCTATGACTCTTTTAGGCAGAGTCTTTTCCTGGATTTTGGACTTTCTTTGGGACAGATCTATTGAAGTTAAATATAATAATACTCTGTTAAATTCTTTTGGTCCTAAACAAAGTGTTCCTCAAGATTCTGTTTTGTTTTCTCTCTACATTGCTGGTTTGGGGAAGACAATTGCTAATCACTGTAGTGTGAAGATCCAGACATTAGTGATATTGAGCTTAAACTTAATTGTGTTATGGATGAAGCTCGTTATTTCACCAAAAATCACAAATTGATCTTCAATGCTTTGAAATCAGTGACAACTTGTTTCACAATTAACAAACAACTTTTTAATAACCAACCTAATATTTTCATGAATCAGTTCCCAGTTAAATCATGTTAAAAATGCTAAATACCTTGGTTAAACTTTAGATCAGGAGATCACAAGCAATAAACATATTGAGAGTAAGGTGGCTAAAGCCAGAAGGAGAATTAACACCCTCAAGTTTATATCTGGTCGTGTGATTGAGGGGCTGATAACAATACACTAGGAACAACATACACTTCACTAGTTCAACCTATTTTAGAGTACAGCTTTTCCATCTTTTCCTGTGTTTCCAACACCAATCTTAATAAAGCTGAAGTTTGCAGCATACAGCTTCTAGAATCTTTACTAGACTTCAACATAGTGTTGTCCGAATGACATAGTGCCTTTTGAAAGAAATCTGCCCTCTCTTTTGATGAGAACTTATTGCCTAACAAAATACGTTAACAAGCTATACAGTTATTCTGAACAGTATAGAATTTCCACCTACATACATACTTGGACTGACAACCACTGTTTGAAGAAACATAGCCACATTTCTTTTGCTAAATCATTGGGTTTACCCTCTTCTGAAGTGGAACACCATTCATTGGATTTTTGCAGACCTAGCCTGGAACTTCATCAAATACACTTTCAGCTTTTAACTAAAATGACAAAAAACACAGAGCTTCTGGACCTCAACAAAATTCTAGCTATAAAGACTAGCCAGTATTCTTCAGACTTCCTTAAAGATTTATACTGATGGTAGTAAAGGTGAAAAGGGAATTTCAGGTAGTAGAGTGTATATATACCTACTTCTACTAGCGCTTTGGAGTTTAAGATCAAAATCACTATTTTTTGTTCAGTTTTTAAATCAGAGCTAATAACCTAGCCTGGATATTTCAAATCTACTTGACAAGACTTTTATCCAGTCATACCATTTATTTTTAGTGGATTCCTTCATATGTTGGGGTTGAAGGAAATGGAAAAGCTGACTCCTTGACCAGATCTACTGTTGAGGAGGATGTCAGTCATTGCAGGAAGCTCACCTTCTGCGAAATTTTTTCTCCGGTGAAAACAAAATTGATTAAGCTTTCGAAAACCCCTCCCAACCACACTTGGTGTTTTAAAGAATATCCATGGGGATTTTTCCAGCTTAGACCGACATTCCAACAAACTGCTTTTTTGCACTTCTTGAGTAAGCCATACAAAAGGCCTTATTTTTAAGCAGGGTTAAAAAATATACCCACCCAGAGTGCCATTGGTACACTTCTGACATGGCTTCCCTGCTCATATTTTGGTCTCTCTAAATTTTAGTAAGAGGAAGGTTCTATGGGGCCCTCATCTTTTTTTAGACTTTTTAGATATTTTTGAATTTATGGGGAATGTTTAGCTCAGCTAGGTAATCCCAAGATTAAGAACAACATATTTTCAGTCACAATTAGAATTTTACTTTGAACTTGAAAAATTAAATCAACCTATTTTTTAAAATTTACCAATATGTTCAATACTTAAAATTCAACTAATTTTAAGAATATCAGACATTTTCTAACGTTAATTCTCACATGGTACAATGCAATAATTTTTTCTTTTGAAATACAAAAATATCTTGCCCCTTTAATATAATCACAGCCTCTCAGAATATTATGTTTTCTGAGTTTGACATTTCAGAAATTTACACAATATCTTTTCAAAGAAATGAAATACTAAATTTATTGTTGATGATGGTATAAAATTAATTTGGCAGTATTTTTTAGTAATGAAATTGGAATCGAATGCATGTGCAATTAGTAAATAATTATTAAAATTTTTATCCTCTAAATTAAAATAAGTGTAAAAAATGAAGAAAATATACATGGGAATAAAATATTATTGAATTTAAATTTCATTATAATATTATAGAAGATGTAATTTTTCGAAATGATAATGAACCTGTTCATACAACAGGATTTGCTCAATCATGGTTTGATATTTCATACAATAACTTCCAATGTCTCTTTAGAGCGTCATAAGCAGTCTCCTTTCAATAAGAACTTTTTAAACTGTTTTCAATGTAATTAAATGCTTCATTTAGAGAAACTGATTTTTTTCCCTCTACAGTCTCATTTGAAAACTTCTCATTTCCGATTGAAGAAGCAGAAACTACAATGCATTTGTTAAAATTTCTGTGAAATTTGCTATTGATATCTAAATAGCTATTGATATCTAAATTCAACAACTGAGTTGTAAATAAATAAACAAAGCAGTTCAAATATGATTATATAATGAAAAGCATGAAGTAAATGTCAAAAGTCAAGCTATTCCAATTCTATGAAATATTTAGAAAACCAGTGCAAAATGCCCTAACTTTATCAAAATATCGGATTATTTGTAAACAAAAAGCATTCTATAAAGTTATTTTGAATTACACTTTGGTCACAAGATTGTGGCATTTCACAAAATGCTGACTAATTACAAGTGGCAGAAATATGCATTTAATTGCCAATAATGTGAGAATGTGATGATCAGTTATTTAGCAACATTTTTCTTTTTTATGATAAAATTTGTGATTCATGGTTGAAAAATCTGCATAAAATTTCTTTTGTAATCTAAGTTTTTATATAAAAAGCTAAAATTATTATAGCATTTTAAAGCAATTGAAACACAACAGGTTAACCCAACAGATTTTCGGATACATTCAATCTTTCATATCTCTCCTTATTAAACATACATGTACATGGATAATTATCAGTTCATTTCACTCAATTTTAAAAGGTAACAGACTATTCTATTGGATAAATGAGACCTATACATATAAGGGGAAAAGCAGATATTTAAAACTAATAGATGAAGAAATTATTACAGATTTGATCTTATTTCTTTGAAATTACTCCCAACCACAAAACTTCTGTCTAAAAATTTTTCAACTATTAGATTCAGTTATTTTTTATGGCACACTCTACATGAGAGAGTATCGGTGTTTTGTTTAAATCTAAAATGATTGTAATTGTATTAATTTAAAGAGAGGTATTGTTCAAATGTACATTTTATTGCTTACATTATTACTGATTTTATATTAAATTCAGTAACTTTATTACATGCATTTTTTTCTAATAAGCTCAAAAGTTAAAATTAAAATTACAAATTTTATTAAAATAAAATATCACATAAAATAAATATAAATTCCTTATACTCATTTAAAATTTTCAACTTACAATATAAATAATATTCAGTGCAATAAGAGCATTTTTTGAACATGTAAAGCTTCCACACATCTTAAGTATCTTGAAATCAAGTGACTTTTAATTGAAATATTTCTTAATACAGCAAGAAGCAGGTACTCAACTTTTAAGCAGCTACTGGAAATAAAGAAATGAAAATGAAAATTTGCATACATATACTATCAATTAACATCAGTTTTTTTTTTTTTTTTTTTTTACTTGCAAATGATTAACTTTTTAGTGTTCAAAAGTTACTAGAAAATTCAAGTATCTACAGCAACATTTTGCAAGATATTAAATCTTAAGCAAGATGTATCCACAACATTGCAAAAATGATTTAATGTTAAAATATAAGATTTACATATGTTTTGAATTTGTAAGATTCATCAATATTAAATGATTTAATAGATTTCTAATTATATCAATTTTAAGATAAGCAGTTGATTGAGCATGCTTTACAACAAGAATATCTACTTTTAAAAATTACAAATCGAAGAGAACAGAATAATGTTGAAAGAAATACGAATATTTTTAAGCATTAAGAACTGCTTTTAAAAAGGACTACTAATGACAAAAGCAATTCTTGTGGGGATACATAAATGAAACAAGAGAAAATCTAATTTTCCAGGTTTAAGCAATTACCTTTTACCATAGTCAAATAACAAGGGTTTAACAAAAAAGGGTTCGATTTTCTAAGAGACTGAAACATTTAGTATCCTATGCTGGAACACATGATTTTCGTATTCCTCTTCTTTCTAGAGTCTTCTTCTGACATTCTGAGTTTCTGCATATTTTAAACAAGCAGGAGTGCTGTTTTGTGTTATTAGTAACTACCACTTTAAAAGAAATTGAACAGTGGATTTTTTAGTGGCTTTTGAATGATAAATTTTCTTAGTTTTCATTATGAAAATGCTATAAAATAACAAAAGAAAAAATGTAAAAAAATTCTAGTGGTGCCTACTATTAATCTCTAAAGTGCTTTCAGTTAAGTGAGATAGCTTATTGGGAGAATACTGCAATTTCTTCTTATAAAAATAAAGCTAACCACTCTTGTTAATGACAAAATTTTTATCATAATAAGATATTACTGAAATAAGATATAGCTCATAATTTTTCCTCTAAACACATCACCTGATCAATTGCATTTTTAAAAATGACAAAATGTTGAAAAAAAAAATAGCTCAATTTAGTAAAAAAATCAAAAACAATTTCAAATCATCTAAAAAGTGACCATTTTCTGCAGAGCTTGTGGCTCAAAAGAATGCCTACTCAAATCCACAAACTGTCTTATCAGTGTTTTCAGAATCCCATAAGTTGGCCATTACAGCTTGCAAAGCTATCAGAAATTATCATGCCAACACTTACTTGTGAAACCTTGCAGATCATTATGTGTCTAGTAAACCATCTACTTGTTTTTTTTATATACTATGGATTCTCTTTACAACTAAGAGGAGGAACTTTTTTGCCAAGTAGGTAAATTGTCACATACATGATAACTTTACAGTCAGTATCCAGTCACTCATCAAAGATCTTGTTCCCGAAATACAAGTGATAGTATGCATTGTTTTTATCATAAATGTTTTGATGAAAGTGCTAGAAAATACAAGTAACATTACTCCTATAAGGGGAAAAAAAAACATCTTGGGTTCTGTCATAGCTGGGATGACATATGCACCAAAAAAAGCCTAGTGGTTTATTTGTTTATGACAGAAAGATTGGCCAGAAGTTTCTAATTGATTTCGGCAATGAAATTTCAGTTTTAAAGCTTTCTACTAGAAAAAAAGAGAAACGTGTGTTCAAATTTTTCTGTTTGCAGCGAACACTAAAATTCCAGCTTATGGATTTTTGAGATGACAGCTGGATTTAGGTCTTCAAAAACGATTTCAGAGAGATTTGTAATTAATAATATGATTTCTCCTATTATAGGTGCAAGACTTTATGCAACATTTTAACCTTCTAGACAATTTGAAAAATAAGCATTTCATCAACCCACTTCTTATTACCTATGGAAACTTCATTTACCACCTATGGTCACATTTCTTACATGAATCAACAGTCTGTTACAACTGTTTATGCTGATTTGGATTATGAATCTTTGTTTTCTGAATTCCTATGTGTAACTAATTTTACTTCAATTAAGCATATTGTTTTTTATGACACAGTGCAGTATTTTAACTCATAATCCTCTAGTAACTGATAAACCCAGATGGCTTCATCCAAAACAGCACAAAGCAGATACAGAGGAAATTGAATTTCTTTTACAAGGGATAATACATACATCCAAAAACTGGGGGGTGGTGTCAGTTGCCTTCATGTGGTGCCCTCTGTTTTCACTAAACGACCGACTCCTGTCGCTCTGTGCAGCCTATTACGTTCTTTCGGATTCAGGATCATCTTGCTGCTAAGGACTGATGGTTGAAAAACCAAGGTCGGGCATAGGATAAAAAAAACACATACAAAAACTCATGAAGCTTGGCGGTACACGTTGTTCCTAAATGAGATGCAACAGCACGTCTGGTTGGAGATTACTGCAGACTCAATTCAGTTACAGAATTCCATAGAAAGACTATTCCTTATCTACAGGATTTTGCCCATGCACTTCTGGGTAAATCTATTTTTTCGAAAATAGACATTTTTAAAGCCTTTCCTCGAATTTTAGTTGCTGTGGCTGATAATCCTGAAACAGCAATGACAACCTTTATGAATATACCCATTTGTGTTGCTTGATGAAAGTTCTTCAAATCTTCATGCATTTTATGAATGAGGTATTAAAAGGCCTCCTATTTTGCTATGTTTATTTGGATGATATAATGTTTTTCAAATGATGTCAAAGGGCACAAAGAACACTTGCATGCTATATTTAAACACATCAGTGCTTATGACATAAGTTAAACATCTCAAAATGTGTTTTTGGTCTCATAGAACTTGAATTTCTTGGTCACCTTATAACTCAAGAAGCGAGTAAGCCATTGCGAAGTAAAATTTAAGCCATCCTTGATTTTCCTTTACCTGAAACTATTGGTAGCCTATGGAAATTTTTATCGCAAGTTTTTACCCCATGCAGCAAAAGATTAGGCCACACTAAATAAGTTTTGAAAAGGTTGCTCTGGGAAGTGCAATTGTAAAAAAACCAATTGTTTTGACTCTTGTTGCAACTGAGGATCTTAATAAATATAAATAGGCATTAGCAAATACCACCTCGCTTGCCTATCCTTCCCCATCTACTCCATTTACATTACATGTAGATGCATCTGATTATGCAATTGGTGGTACACTACATCAAGTTGTGAATTCAGAAATACAGCCTTTTTTAAATTTTTCTCAAGGAAGCCAAACAGAGCAGAAACTAGACACAGTGCATATGATTGACAACTCCTTGCTATTTATGCATTAATTTGGCATTTTTGGTATATTTTGGAGGCTAGAGAGTTTGTCGTATATACTGATCACAGGCCACCAACTTATGCTTTCTGTCAGAAGAATGATAAGTGTTCCTCAGTACAGGTGAGGCAATTGGATTTCATATCCCTATTTACAACTAACATACAGCATATACAAGGCACCCAATACAATTATTCTGACTCATATACTAAGTTAGAGAGTAATCTCATATTCAATCAACTAAGGCAGTCTAAATTTTAATAAAGATTTCAGGAATTATTTCACTATGATGGTAAAAATTAAAAAAATTTTTATGTCAATTTATGTATTTTTCAAAATTTTGAAAAATTATCAATATTTAATTTTCATAAACCTTCTTAACATTAAATTTCACCATGTTGCAATAATTAAATAGCAATTAAAGAGTTGACTTTTTCAGTTTGAAGAGAATGTTTTACAGGAAGTGCACAACTAAAAAATTCTTAGTAAAATTTACTTATTTTTTAATTTTCCAGAAAAGACAAATAAAATTTTTAATCTTGAGAAATAAAATTTTTTTGTATAAATTTTAACATTTTCAGAGTGGATCCTTCTAAGATCAGAAACTACTAATATTATTTAACTTTAGTAATCATATAATGAAAAGTAAATGAGACAGCATTACTAATGGATATTTTAAATGTTTGTAGAGAGAAATAATTGTAAACCAGCAACAGGCAATTTCTCACAAAAGCCTAGCTTGTGGAAAACTCATGTATTTATTTTTTAACTTTTGTGAAGGTGAAAATAAAAAAAAATACATCTTATCCTCAAAATTTCCTTTTAATTTTTATGATTTGCCACAGCTGTAATTTATTTTGAAAGTTTTTGATTTCTTTTTGGTTTTATTTTAATACACTTAAATCTATTTAGAAAAAGCAAAATGCCTATAGTTTTTTTCCCTCCTACAGCAGGAACTGGCCGTATCAGCCATTTTACTTCTAGCAGCCCAATACAAAGTAGCCTTCATATGATAGTTGTCAAGCATAAGAGAATTAACGTTGTCCAGAGATGGTCAAATGACTAAAATTCATTGCCTCTCCTGTGAAACACAGGGGGCAGTCAGGGGAGTCAAAAATGCCAATACGACAAAGATGATCTCGAAGGTAGTCATGTTCACTCTGAATTCTAAAATTTGCAATAAAAATTTGTCGTGGGAGGTCAATAGGAATAGGAGTGTGTATCAGTTTAGACCACACTTTTTCAAAATGCCTTATAGGGGTCTTTTCAACACAGTACATTAAAGTTGGATATGCAGCCAATCTTATAAATTTATTTTATTAACTAGTATTACTTTTGTTTTCCATTAAATCTGATAAAAAAAATAGTCACATATTGATTTTTTATGTATGTACAAGTATTTAAAGTCTAGGAGTGAAAATTTATACTCAATATCTAAATAATTGTTTTAAATAACTCAATGTTTTAGTTCTTAAATGTAAAAACGGACAAAATGAAAATTAGAATGCTTACCATTACTTTACAATAAGTAATTTACATAACAAACATTACAAAAAATAATTTATATAATATTTGAATAGTAATTAAAATACAATTAAGTAAGAATGTTGAAATGAAGACTCCTATTTGATATATATTTTCCATGTAACTAACTAAGGGTAAAAGTAAAATTTTAATTTTAAAAAAGAAAAACTTCTGAAAAAAATTTTGAAAACTCCAAGAGTTTCAAATGAAATACTGCTTCCAGCTTTTAAGACAGAAAACTGGGTTTGAAAAGAATTATATTTAAAATGTCTAAAAAGAATTGTTTAACATAATTTATTGAAAAAGGAGAAATAATCCTGTGCCATTTCAGTGAGAAAGTAATGATAAAAATAGCTTAAAACACTATCACAAGAATGCTTGCAAATTATTATTTATGATTAGACAAAAATCTAGATAAAACAATAAAAAAAGGGTGGTGGAGTTAAATTAAAGCTTGAAACAAATAATGCAGGACTTAAAATTTTAACAAAGTTCAAGAATACATAGTACAATAAAACTGCAGAAATAAATACTTTATTGCCTACATACAAATGGAGTTATTAAAAGAATATTGTTAAGTGTTAACTTTGTATTTGAAATTTGAAGATTGTGTTACAAGTATCAAATATGATATTGTTTTAAATTTACCCTAATACTGATATTTCATTCATTTTACTTATGGCAAATGAAATCGCACATTTTAAACAATTAGACTCTGAATGATAATACAATTAATAAAAACTATTCTTTTTTTCTTTAAATTAAATATGCAACAGCATAAAATTAGCAATTGATAGTAAAATTCAATAAGTAAAGATATTTTTTATTTAAAATAAGAATATTTTAAAAGCTTTAATACTTGTAAGTATTAATAATATCTAAGTTTAAAAGAGGAAAACCAATGGTGCTTTCAAGATGATTGATTCATAATATAGAATAGAACAAATTTATTTCTGTGACAATTACTCTTAAAATAAATATGTTGTTAAAGATATAAATTTCATGAATAATTTTGTAAGTTGTAATCTCCTCTTACTACCTAAACTTGAATTCCTGTTATAATTTTCATTTTTAAAGGAGTTAATGCAGTTTGAAATATTTTAGGCATATAACTGTACTGTTTTTAATGTTTCATATCACTTTCTAATAATGGGGGTAAAAAGTCATACAAAGGGAAATCAATTGAATGATCACTGCAAAAATGTAATTAATAAATATTACTTTAAAAAAAGAGCAATAATATCTATAAAGACACTACAGATTTTTAAAACATTTTAGCAGCAAAAACTTTGTGTTTCTAAAGTTGTAGCTATAATCACTGGTAAAAACCATTTTTGTTATTTGGAACACAATGTGAAAAGGTAAATTTGATTTCACTCAGCAAAATTCTCCAGAATGACTTCTATAAGCATTGGTATCAACACAAGATATTTCCAAAGAAGGCTGATCCTATATGGAAAGAAAAAACTGACCTGAACAAATATATAGTTCAAATTATATTAAAATAAATCAATAATTTTCCAAAATCTTAATCTTATCTCAGCTGCACATGATGATTATTTGCACAAAATTAATTTATTGCTTAAAATATAAATAATAAAATAATTATCACTATAATGATAATTTTATGTGCCTTTAAGTTTCTCCCATGTGCAATCTTTTTTGTCACTAATAATTTTGTAATCTTGTCTTTAAAATCTCTAACTATGCAAGCACTTATTTTATTCTAATTAAACATTTTAAATTAATTTTAAATTTCTTGAATGTTTCACTTAATTTTTCATTTGTTTTTTATAATACCTTAGTAAATATATTTTGAGATTGCCCAGTGGACAGCCTCAGGTTGTTGTAAGGCACTGTGGAAACTGTCCTTTGAGAGGATTTTTCATAAATAGTAGGCTATATTCACATATCATTATGCAGGAAACTCCTTTTTAGGTACTCTCTCTCTACTTGATTGTCTAAACCCAAGCGATAAACTGTAAAATGATTTATGAAACAGCCAAAAGTAATTAAACATAGGACAACCATAAAATAAATTATCATTTTAATTTTTTATAGTACAAACTGTAATATTCTTTTTTTAAAAACAATTTGAAAATTTTATCAAAAATTTTCAATTTACTGATAGTAAAGAAGATGCACTACACCGATGGTGTTCCCAGCTTATTGTGGTGGTGTGGTTTGTGTGTGCTAATGATCCCGAGAGTATGTTGGTGGGAGCTTCGGCTCCTGGCAGGGTCACCCAACAGGTCGGAGGGGAGGCACCAGACAAAGTGGAACACCCTGGTCCTCCAGGTTGGGGGTTGGGCGCAGGGCCAATCCCCTTGCCCCGTAAAAATCCTCTGATTCAGAAAACTCAAAGAAACACTCCCGGACAGGCTATTGTTAGAGGACGTAGCACAAATTCGGATTTGGCTTTTGGAACATGGAATGTTAGAACCTTGTTTAGTAGTGGGGCACTGAGGAAACTCACTGACATATTTTTGGAGTACAAACTTGACATACTTGCTATCCAGGAAATGCGATGGACTGGGAAAGGTGTAATGGACAAGCAAAATTGCAGCATATACTATAGCTGCCATAACAAAAAACATCAATTCGGAACTGGTTTTATAGTTAGTAAAAGAATTCGTGACAAAGTAATTGATTTCAGACCAGTGAATAAACGAATGTGTAATTTACGTATTAAGGGTAGAACCCACAATATCTCAATTGTCTGTGCCCACGCCCCAACAGAGAAAAAAAAAAAGATGAAGAAAAAGATGAGTTTTATGATCTTCTTGAAAAGACTTACAGTGAATGTCACTCAAATGATGTGAAATTGGTTATAGGCGATTTCAACGCAAAGATAGGACATGATATTAGTCTGAGTAAATTTATGGGAAATGAAAGTTTACATGAGGAGACAAGTATAAACGGTTTTAGACTTCTTAATTTCGCCATCTCTGATAACATGGTAATTGGAAGTACTACATTTAAACATAAAAGAATACACAAAGTTACTTGGAGATCTCCAGATGAACAGGCCCAAAATCAAATAGAGCCTTTACTAATCGATCTGAGACATAGAAGCTGCCTCATGGACACCGGAACTTACAAACAAACGTAGATTCGGAGCACGGGAGCAAACGTAGATTCGGATCACTTTTTGGTGGTTACCAAGCTACGCTACAAAATTAACAAGTCATATCATAAAAGAAGAGACAATAACAATGAGAGGATAAATATTGAACACCTGAAGAGGACAAAGATTGTGAATAATTACAATATGGAAATAAAAAAATTCAATTGTAACGAGTGAAGGATCCCATACAGTGGATTCTATGTGGCAGAACTCAAAACAAGCCATTATCAATGCATCCAGAAAGACTATTCCAGTGTTAGAGAAAAATAACAACGCATGGTTTGATGAGGAGTGTAGTGAAATAACGAAGAAGAACGAGGCATATAAGATCATGATTCAGAAACACTACACAAGAAATGCGGAGGAGAGATACAAAGAATTGAGGAGAGAGGAAAAAAGAACCCATAAAAAGAAAAAGAGGGAATATTTAGAAGATCTCTATAGAGACATTGAACACTTGAAGTCTCAGAAGGAGGCTAGAAAGTTTTATCAACTTGTAAATAATGTGAGGGCTGATTATAATCCCATTACTACCGTCTGTAAAAAGAAAAATGGAGATCTCACCCGTGACCCAGATGAAGTTTTGGCTCGTTGGCGTGAATATTTTATGGAACTTTTGACGGGTAAAGATAAAGTGGAAGACCTGACCACTCTTGCTGTGCTGCCATCTTTGTCCTCTAATGATAAGGACTTGGAACATAATATACCATCTATGCATGAAGTTGAAGCAGCTATGAAAAAGCTAAATAACAGTAGGTCGGCTGGACCCGATGGTATCAAAGTCGAACTCCTCAAAACCAATGAAAGGAGTCTAAACAAAGCAATTCATAATTTGATCTGTTGCATCTGGACACAGGAAAAAATGCCCACTGAGTGGGAAGAAGCTTCTGTCTGTCCTTTTCACAAAAAAGGTGACAAATTGGAATGCAAAAACTATAGAGGAATATCCTTGCTTAACACGGCTTACAAAATCTTCTCCCTTATTCTATTCAATCGGCTAACATACTACACTTCCAATAATATTGGAAATTACCAGTGCGGATTTCAGAGGGGAAGAACAATGACCGACCAACTACACACTATAAGGCAGATCCTGGAAAAAACCAAGGAATATAATATTGATACGTACCATCTTTTTATCGATTTTAAAGCTACCTATGATAGTGTTATTGGCGACAAATTATTAGAAGCAATGCTAGAATTTGACATCCCAATGAAGCTGGTTAGCCTTAACAGGATGACTCTAAAAAGAGTCTCCTGTAGAGTAAAAATCTTGTCAAGTCTCTCGGAGCCTTTCTTTACTGAAAAAGGCCTTAGACAGGGAGATTCCCTGTCCTGTTTATTGTTTAACATTGCTTTAGAGAAGGCTATCAGAGACTCTGGTATAAACACCAGTGGTACTATCCTACATAGAACAATTTAACTTCTTGCCTCTGCCGATGACATTGATATCATAGGAAGATCAAAGAGATCTATCATTGGGGCTTTTGTAGTGCTTGAGAATGCAGCAAAGGAAATGGGACTTATTAATGCACACAAAATAAAATTTCTGATTGCAACAAATAAAACTTTTGACCCAACACCTTTGAGGATAGGTGATTATACTTTTGATTCGATAAAACAGTTTAATTACATAGGAACTTTGATCTCATGTAACAATGATTTAAAAATCGAAATTAATAATAGAATCTTTCTTGCTAATAGATGCTTTTATGGCCTCAGAAGCCAATTCAAATCTGGGTTAATTTCTATAAATACAAAATTGAACCTATATAAAACCTTAATCAGGCCAATTGTTCTGTATGGTAGTGAATGCTGGACCCTCATTAAGACAGAGGAGGAAAAGCTATTGATCTTTGAAAGAAACATTTTGAGGAAGATTTTTGGACCCATCCAAGTGAATAATGAGTGGAGGATTTTATTCAATCATGAAATCAATAGAAAATATAGCAAATACGGTGGGACCGATATTGTAAGAACTATAAAGGCATCACGAATAAGGTGGTTGGGCCACCTGTACAGATGCACTGATGCTTTTCCCACCAAAAAAAGTGACATTCTCAAAATCGAAGGACGTCCACCCACGCGGTGGCTGGACAATGTTGAAAAAGACCTCAAAATAATGGGAGTCAACCGATGGAGGGCTGTTGTGGCTAATAGAGTCAGCTGGAAGAAGATCAGCGAGTCAGCCTTGGCCTGCAATAGGCTGTTGAGCTTGTGAAGAAGAGAAAGAAGATGCAACTTCATTCTTTCGAGAAAACATGTAAGTGGCAATGAAATTATGAGCAAATGAAACGATATAAAGGTGTAACAAAATAATGCAGACAAAAGAAAAAAAGCTTATCTGAGGTACGCCTTGCCATCATCTAGAACAGCATCTTCTGGAATTTATGTGAAAGATAAGCCTTTTATAACATATTAAAAGAAGTCACAGAGACACGGGCAATATGTGAGAAATTCTAACTCAGTAATATTTTATAAAATAAACATTTCAAATGGAGGTTATAAAAATCAAGTAGTTCTCCACTCAATGTAAATAAAATCTGTTAACTTTTTATTATATATATAGTAAAGCCATCAGTCAGTGGCATAAGGATCATATAAATCAAACAGTTTTGTTTTAAGCTTAAAGGTCATTTCTTGCAAACGAGGACTAATTAGGCATGGACCTAGTTTAATAGACTGAATCACTACAAACATCCAAGCCGTTATTTATATCGTTACCAACTCGGTTATAAACCAAATGGAATTTGAAGATAAAACAATATTAATAAAATTTTATTTAAAATATATAGTAACTTTGAGTTGAAGGAAAGCTTAATGTACATGAAACTACAAATTTACTCATTCAATAAAATATCGAAACATTAATAAGTATAATTTAGCCATTTAAATGATTTAATTCAATAATTTTGGCAAAATATCGTTTTTAAAACTATAAATAAATTGAATTTAGAATAAAAATAATATAATTTTTTTAATCACATGCAACATACAATACTATATTAGATAAAAGGGTCAATCAGGATGAGTTCCATAATAGACAAGTGCCGATAAGCTTCTCAAATGAAAACCATATGTTTAGAGAATATAAAAACATTATTGATGAAACTGATGGATTGATTTATTCATTGAAGATAGAAATGTTGCCAAATCTTTATTTATAAATGTTGAAGTTGCAAAACAAATTTGAAAAAAAAAAAAAAATGTCAAATTCTATTCCATCATTCTTTGTATTTAGTACTTTTTTATATCTGGCAGCACAGTAAATATGTTGATATTTCCTCATTTATTTGTTGACATTTTAGTTATCAGTTTGCGTAGTTACAGTAGCTGCTCATATGATGTTTACATCAGTAATTGTATGTCATTTCATTTTGCTCTTAAATTATTTAAAAAGGGTTTTATCATTAACAATATATAATTAAATTAATATCATTAACATTTATTTTTATTAATTGCATATTAATGCGATTGAAAGATAACTTTTTAATTTGTTATCTACTATAAGTCAAACTTTTTGGAGATATCTTATATCAAGATTAAAATATTTATTTTAAACAAAATACTGTTGATCTTTTTCCGTCTGATGCAACTTTGAATTTGTATGATATGTTTTATTAATAATATTCTTCTTAAGGAAAATTTTATTAATTTTGCATCTAGAAACTATCATAAAATTTATTTTACTCTGAATTATTTGTAAAGTATTTCTTAAAATCTGGTATCTCAAAGGCTTAAAAATATTTTAGAGTTTATGATGTACTTATAATATGCTGTGTGAATTTCTGTAAAAACTACTATACTTTTGATATTGTATTAGATTTTGTATAATAAATTTTATTAATAATGATTTGTTTGTAGTTTTTATTACTTATTCATGTTATTTTGACTTTACAAAGATTGTTTCAATCCTAAAATTTAAAGCGTGGTTTCAGATCAGAAATAATTTCATTCAACATCACTTTAAATAAGTAAATTTTTATTTTTGACTATGTGACAACACATAGCTTAAAATATTACCAATAGTTTTTTTCTATACTTGATAAAAATTTCTATATTATGTATGATGTTTTTAACTTTCCATTTTTATACCACTGTAAAAATAAAAGAAACAAGTTGCAGCAAAACTAATATTAAGTATTTGAATTTGATTATTTATACAAATATTGAAAAAAATTTTTAATAAAATTGTTTCTTGAGTGTTATTAATTGATAAACTAAACTTACTTTATATCCTATTCTTATATTTATTTTAGTTTTCACATTAAGGAAGGCATTGTTGAAAACATATCATGGCTGAATTGGGTTATACTGAAACTAAATATGATCCAGGTTAGTAATAATAGACTTAGTATACTTTTTAATTTTTCTATAAAATAGTTTAAATTTTGAGTTAGTATTTAAGGTTCCATATCAAACAAGAAAAATATTCTTTCGTTGTCATTTGGTTTATCACTACTACCTGACAATATGGTGAAAAAAGCTAAATGATGTTTTACTGATTCCATTCTACCGAAAATAAAAATAGTTATAATTGTGGCCTGGGTAAGATGTAAGGAACTTATTTTGAAATTTATATGATCTTTTTTACTGGTAACAAATAAAAAATTGAAATTGTGCATTAAAAATTAGTTTAAAATAAGCAGATTAAGGATAATTATGTGTGTGAGATATGAAAATTAAGAATTATAAAGGAAAAAAGTATAAAAATCAAATTTAAATGATGATGCAAATGTAAAAAAAAAGAAAGAAAAAGTGAAACACTCAATTAAATTTTATAGTTAATAAGTGATTAAAAATAAATGCTTATATTTATTACTATTCCCAAGAATGATATAGATGATCCATAGCTAGAAAAATCATGTAAAGCTTAACTATCTAAAAATGTAAAAAATTATTGAAACCAAGATAAAATACAAAAAGAAATCACTGAAAATAGTGACATAAAATGACGTGAATAAAATTTTTTTTTATTTTGCACACAATTGACTTTAGTTATTTTTGAAAAAATTCAAGTCAAAATAGGATTGATGGATATGAAATATTACTACATAGCGATGCTGAAATCACTATGGTTTTTAAAATATAAAGTAGTAGAAATTTTCATAGATGATTGATGATTCTAATACAGATCAAAATAATATATCAGATAAATGAGGAAAGGTCCTCTAAAATTTACCTGAAATAAAATCAAGCTAAAGAGATTATATAATATCCATGTTTTTATTTCTTTTCTCATACTGTTTAGCTTGCATGCTTTTTATCACTTGATATTTTCCTAATAATTGAAAAAAAATCATTTTGATTTATGTTTTATTTGAAATTTAAGCAAAAATATTTATTTTTAATAGCAATCAAGTAAATTATTTAAGTAAGCTGACATTTGAGAATTAAAGAAAATATTCCTCTGGTGTGAATTTAAGTTGCTAAAATTATCATGATTAATCAACAATCATACTTCAAAGAATAAGTTATTTATATGTGCATATAAGTTGGTTGAAAATTGATCTTTGGCATTGTAAGTTTCACCACTTGAGTAGTTTAAACATTAATCATGATGGAATGAATGGTTTGAATTTTAATTTTAGAAAAATGAAAATAAAATTAAAAATTTTTAGTTTTATACATACTAAAAAGATACATTATTGACATATACTGTCAGGAATGTATCTTTTTAGTATTCATTAAAGATTTGTATACGTATTAAGAATATCTTTAAAATTAAAAATTTTATATAAAAAAGATAAATTATTATTTTGAAAGTCACTTATAAAATGGTTTCATAACTTTATTTTAAGGCTGTTAACATGAACTATGGATACAAAACCTTGTTTGTGTTTTTTTGTGTGTTTTAGCATATTTGCAAAAACCTTAGATTTACATTATGATAAGCACCATAAAGGATATTTAAATAAACTCAATGAGGTGGTTGAAAATACAGATTATCAACATGTGAAAATTTTGGAAAAGGAGGAAACAAAAGTGCATGGTAGTAGTGATAAAGCTCCCATGTTTTATAATGCTGCACAAGTTTGGAACCACACTTTTTATTGGAATTCAATGAAGAAGAATAGTGGTGGTAAACCTAAAGATGATGGTTTTCAGAAAAAAAATTCAAGATGATATTGGTGGTTTTGATAAGTTTTGTGGGGAATTTGCTAATCATGGAGTAAGCAAATTTGGTTGTGGATGGGTATGGTTAGTGCTCGGAAAAGGAAAGCTCAAAATCACCAAAACTCCAAATGCAGATTTGTCATCAATTTATGGCCAAGTTCTATTACTCATTATGGATGTCTGGAAGCATGCCTATTATTTAGATTGTCAAAATTGTAGAATTGACTACAAAAAAGTTTTCCTCGACCATTTGATTAATTGAGATTTTATAGAAGAAAATTTAAAAAAGAATACATAAAATGAATACATCTCGGGTAATAATGGTCTGCACGTAATAACTGAGTAGGTACATGTTGCTGATTCTGTTGTATTCACTGGCTGGATAATTTTTATAAATTAAACTACCCATTTTTTTCTGGCTGGAAGTCCTTTTTTTTATTATTTAATTCTATACCCCATTTCCCCTATTTTGACGAAGTGGAATGCCCTAACGTGGGACTTGGAGAAAACCGGTCCTGCAAGGGAAAAGCGAGGGGAGGAAGAAGAGAAGTGAAGGGGAGAGGAAAAAAAGACAGAGGAGCTGCAGGACATCGCCGGAACAAGAGACCCGGTTGGTTTGGGGAGTTCGACGCTTTATTCGATACTTTGAAAAGTAAATTTGAAGTATATAAAAAAGGAAAGCTGATTGAAAGAAGAAGAGCCCTCTCAAATTGTGAAATTAGGAGATGCCTGAATGTCAGCATTTACATCCAAGTTGTCGTCGACCCAAGGCGTTTGCCATCTTCTTCTTCTTCTTCTTCTTCGAGTTGGGTTTGTATGTCATTGAGCACCTCTGCTTTTATCAGCATTTTGTACTGTTAACTCCAAACCCAATGTTTCTTAGTTCCATTTGCTCGGATCACCCACTTTATTAATAAAGTCTGATAACCCTTTAATGGAATCTAGGTGTAACTCTCTAGTATGGATGATGCCTAAAGAGGTTAATCTAGGGAGGGCAAGAGCCTCGCATTCATAAATGATATGCTTGGCCGTTTCCTCTTGCATATGACATTTCCTGCAGATAGGATCTTGCTGAAACAGTCCCATTTTATGGAGATGTTTTCTGAAATAGTAGTGCCCAGTTATGAAGCCTACGATTAAACGTATCTTCTGCCTAGAGCATCTAAGAATTTCATAGGAAATCCTCGCTGATGACCTACAGATCATACCTTTAGCGTGGGTTTGACCAGGAGATTTGAGCCAAGCTTCATACATCTTCTGTTTTTCCCATCTGCGAACATTGGTTTTTGCGGTCTTCAAATTGATCCCACAAAAAGGTTCTGGACCAATGGGAACAAAAGACGATCCTTGTTTAGCAAGCTCATCAGCCTTTTCATTGCCTTCGATACCTTTATGCCCTGGCACCCATACAAGGATCACCCTGTTTCTAGTTGCCAGTTCTGTAAGAAGGTTTCTACACTCCAGAATCATTTTAGATTTGATTTCGAAGGAATTAAGCGCTTTTAAAGCGGCTTGACTGTCACTGAAAATGAGAATCCGCTTATCGTAGTAGCCCTTCTTCATATTCAGTCGCAGACAGTGGATAATGGCCAAAACTTCTGCCTGGAAGACCGAAGCGTATCGCCCAAGGCTTACAGACAAGCTGATTCTTGGTGACACGCCACAAACTCCCAGACCTGAGAGGCTGTTCTTCAGTGATCCATCTGTGTACCAGATTAGATCTCCTGTTTTAGTTCCAAACATGTTGTTATCCCATTCCTCTCTAGTTGGAAAAACTACATCAAATGTCTTGTCAAACATGTATGTTTTTTCCATGATGTCAGATGGCATCAGAAAAGTAGGGTCTTGAAATTTCCTGGTGATGCCCTTGTGCCCTTTGGCAACAGGCTGGTCATACCAGTGGTTTTGCAGCTTCATTCTATATGCATTCAATCTTGCAACGCTGCATATGAAGATGTCCAAGGGAGTCAGATCCAACACAACCTCCAATGCTCTGGTTGGCGTGGTGGAGATTGCTCCTGTGATGCAGAGACAGGCTAGTCTTTGTAGACTCCTCAATCTGTCAATCACAGTCTTCTGTTCCACCTTATGCCACCAGATCACACAGGCATATGTGAAAATGGGCCTGACAAAGCTGTGTACATCCATAACATCAGTTTTGGATGTAAACCCCAGTTCTTACCAAGCATTCGCCTGCAAATCACAATGCTTTTCTTTGCTCGGTTGATCCTATCATCAATGTGCTTATTCCAGGTGAGTTTCTGGTCTAAATAGATGCCCAGATACTTCACCTCTGAAGCCACATTGATTTCAACATCAAAAAGTCTTGGTATGAAAAAACCTTTCCGTTTCTTTTTGCGTGTAAAAGGTACGAGGTAGGTTTTCTGAGGATTAACCATCAGGTCCCTATCCATGCACCATTGACCTACATAACTTAGAGCATCCTGCATGAGATGACAAGTTATGTCAAAATCTTTACCAAGGATAAGGATGACAATGTCATCAGCATATCCCTGCGTATAATAACCCTTATCATTTAGATGTTTTATAAGGCTATTTACAACTAGGTTCCAAAGTAATGGTGACAGAACACCTCCTTGAGGACAACCTCTAGTAGTCTTTTTTTCAAATGATTCACCGAAGATGTTCATTTGTATATATCTATCCGAAATTAAGGCCTCAATCCAAGTACACAGGGTTTGATTAATCCCTGCCCCTCTAAGTGCATTGAGGATGGATGGATGGGAAGTATTATCAAAAGCACCCTGGATGTCGAGGAAAGTTGCCAAGGCAATATCCTTTTGATCCAGAGTGGCTTCAATCTTGGAAACTAGCTGATGTAGAGCAGTCTCTGTAGATTTACCAGGTTGATAGGCAAATTGAAGAGCATGCAAGGGACTATTTCTACCCAAGTAATCTCTAATATGCCGATCAATGATTTTCTCCATAATTTTAAGAAAGAATGAAGAAAGACTGATTGGTCTGTATGACTTGGCCTGGTCATAAGTGTCCTTGCCAGGTTTTGGAATGAAGACTATCCTAGTCTTTTGCCATGTCTTTGGTATATATCCCAGGGCCAAACTAGTTCTATACATTCTAGTTAGCATTGGTATGACAACCTTTTCTGCCTTCTGGATCATGATGGGCATAACTCCATCAGGCCCAGGGCATTTAAGAGGTTTAAAGGCGAAAATTGCCCATTTAACAATGTTGTAGTTTATGATATTTTTAGCAATGGTCCATTGATTGCTATTGACTCTTTGCAAAGAGCCAATGCAATGTTCCCCTTCGTTGCTATATATATCTCTAGCTCCCGGGAAGTGAGTCCTGGTCATAATTTCCATAACCCCTTTTCCGGAAGCAGCAAAATTACCCTCCTCGTCTTTTAGGGTACCAACCAAAATAGGTTCATCCCTTTTAAGGAGTTTCTGGAGTCTAGCTCCTTCAGAAATAGAATCTATCTCGTCACAGAACTTTCTCCAGGAGTTAATCTTGCTTTTTCTAACAAGTTTGTTATAATTAGTGAGGGCCCTTTTATAGTTCTCCCATTCACCATTTTTCTTAGCTTTGTTAAAAGTTTTCTAACATTTGCTCTTTCGGCAGCTAGAGAGTCATTCCACCAAGGGCATTGGAGTTTAGCTCTTCTAGTGCGAATGGGGCAATTGTTATGATAAGAATCTAGAATACTTCTCTGTAGGAGATCTGCTGTAACTTCTAGATCGTAGTTGTCTCTAATAGGTCTGTTACCGAGCTCAATCAACCCAGTCAGTTCTTCTTGGAATTTCTTCCAGTCCGTCCTAACCGGGTCTCTGAATATGCGATCCAGACACACATTAGAGTGAATTTCAAAATGGATGTTTTGATGATCTGAACCAGAAGGTCGATCATCTACTTTCC
Source organism: Latrodectus hesperus (assembly GCA_037975125.1). Lineage (NCBI taxonomy): Eukaryota > Metazoa > Arthropoda > Arachnida > Araneae > Theridiidae > Latrodectus > Latrodectus hesperus. The sequence goes on from CM075854.1 coordinate 76,225,290, forward strand.
AGTATTTGATATTTTTACTAATCAGCGTTGTCGCTATAGTAATGTCAATTACTTCTGATCGATTGGAAGTAATAAAAGTTGGTTTGTTGCCAACATTTAGAATATCTAACCTGTAGTTTAGAATAAATTCCAAAAGGTACTCACCTCTTTTATTTGTGTCCGTACTTCCCCAGACAACATGATGAGCATTACAGTCTAGTCCTAGGACTACCTGTAAGTTGTTATTACTGCAAAAGTTCATGAGCTTGTGCAGAGAATGGTCAGGTGGAGCCTTCTCTTCATAGGGCAGGTATCCAGAGCCAAAAACAATTTCCCTGTTCCTACCCTCTATGTTGAGTCTGACTTTCACAGCTGTCAGGTCCCTAAGAATAAATTCAGAGAGGGAAGAACCTCAATGTTTTTATGTAAGAGTATACAAGTTCTAGCGTTACCATTAGTACAATAGATAAGCTTACCTTTAGTTCCTTTGAGACCACTGATTCTTCCCCTAACCAACCAGGGTTCTTGAATCAGGGCCAGGTGTATATCCCCAGCAAGAAACTTCTTACTGAGGTTAGTAGTACCACTTCTACTGTGGTGTAGGTTGGCTTGAACTACCTTCACCCCCATCAGCAGGAGCAGGTTTATCAAGTACTTTAGCCTGCACATGGTGAAGTCCAATATAAAACCTATATCCCCTTACACGAAGAGTGGCAGCATCTAATTCAGGCACACTAAGAACGATGGTCCGCCCAGATGGGTCGTTCTTAATGTTAAGAATGTTCCACTCCAATGGAGTGACCCCACCGTTCTGAGCCTCGATTTTTCTCAGGAGCTCTTTAGGTTCCAGTTCATTACAGATTTTTGGCAGTTTTGCAATTATCTTAGTGGTTCTGACAAGTTTCCTTGCCTCACCCACCAAGAGTTTATGTTCTTGCCAAGGGCTTATATCATTGACATTTTGTTCCAGCCACTTTGAGCTCTCCAGATCTGCACAATTGATAATAAGAGCCCCGTTTTCAAGTTTACAGGATAGGAAGGTTGGGGCAAAGCCCTCCTCATTCCTTCCTATTTTCCTGGTTATCAAGAGTTCCAGGTCATAGGCCTGTTTCTCTGTTAACCGTTTTTCCGGATGACCTTCTAAGAGCACGGCCATCTTGATCGCCGTGAGAGCCGCCCTGTAAGTAAATCCCTCAGGTCCTTCTCTCTTGGCAGCCTTTCCAACCTTGCCCTGGTTCATCCGATTGGCAGGACGCTTCTCGCCTTTGGTTGCCTTGGGTTTTTCAACCCAAGTCCCCTCAGCGATTTTGCGCTCCTTCACCAGCCTCTTTTTCTGTGCACCAGATATTCTCTTTTTAAGCTTGATTCTGGTCAGAGAGTCAGTCATGCTAGAGATAGCTTCCTGACTCTCACCAGAAGAAGATGGTTTGGAGGTCATTTCTACCTCCTGTGAAGGTTTCATTGCTACCCCTTCATTAGATTGTCTCTGAGTTACCTTGTCTTTTTCAGAAAGGTCTGCCTCAGAAGTTTCTCCTGCAAAAGCAGAAATGTTTGTTATTTTCAATGTCTTTTCAGCCATATAATAACAGTAAATAATCTCAGGTAATATGACAGTCCACCCAGCATTGCCTGAGATACTGGGCAAGGCAAATTACTCTAGAAGTTCGCCAGGCAACTAGAGGCTCCGTTAAGACACCAATACCGCGGTGCCAATTAGCCCTAGGCACGGAACGCATAACACCAGGGTTTACGGGAGCTGGTTCGCGACCTCTTATTCAATATTCGAGGCTATCCTGTTATTTCTACAGGACTTTCGGCGATCCACCGCCTGCCGACGCGCCTGGTGGCTAGCTCAAGCCCCAGAGGGGTACGCATACCCCCTGGTTCCAGGAGGCGTTTGCCATACTATTAAAGAAGAACGCTGGACTATTGTGATCAACCAGGTGTGTGAGCCCCTCTAAATAGGCCGGCCTATACCCTCGACTGTTTATATATGTAAGTGAATGTTTTTTTTTTATTTATTTAATTATCCAGCCAGATTTTTTTTTTGTGTGTGGTACCACCACTTACGTAACTTTATTTAATAATTAATCTCACTAGAACAGGCAATCTAGGGTAACTTAATCACTCCACGTGAGTGAATTATCATTTTAACAGCAAAGTTGTAATAAAAGAAATAATACGAATAATTGAATTCATATTATTGTAAATAGATGTGTTATTTTCTTTTGTGAATTAAAAGAAGTTTTGATTACTAAAACAAAGCCAGTTTCTGCTTCTGTTCTTTCAGGTTAGAATCTGGGTAGAAATAAAGACTTGAATAAATACACAATGCAAGATTAAAAAAAAAAAAAAAATAATGCTGTATTTTAATATAAATTATCATATGTGATTGTTTTATAATGTAATTTTCTACACAACAATTCCGTAGCTTTAAGCATACGAGTTGGTGTTGGCATTAGAGCGGAAAGTGTAAATTAAAATGGAATATCCCGTTTTTTGGAACACGTGACTTTCAAACAAATGAAGACGTGAACTGCATTTAAAGTTGCAAAAACTTTTTATGACATATGTTAGGTTTTCAATGCCAGCACGGGTAGGGAAAGCACCACTTATTATGCATAAGTCCTCAAGACTTTCTGGTAGATATACTAATAGATATATTGACGAATTTTATATGTTTCCAGAAGATGAATTGGAACATGAGAAGGACGTTGAAATACAAGAAATTTTTCAGACTAATGATTCACCAAGTGACATTGTTTTCGATAAATATTTTGAGGCAGTTATAAAGATCAACCTTTTGGCACATCAATTTTAGGCACGCAAGATACTGTAAAATCTTTTACTCAAGGAGATCTAGATAATTACATTAAGGAACATTACTTTGTCGAGAATATGCTATTTACCATTGCAGGAAATATTGAATATGAAGAAGTTATTGCATTAACCAAAGATTTTCTCTCAAAGATTCATTTAAAAAAAAAAAAAAAAGCTGAAAAAAAGCCAAAATGTGAGCTGTACTGGTGGTGAGTATTTAGAATATCTGATATTAGATCAGGTACACTTGCTAAATGGTCTACCTTGTGTTTCTCACCATGACGATAAGGCAGGCCGCACACTGAGGGAGCATGTCTTCAATACGCACCAATTGCTTCCCGATCGTGCTGCTGCTCGCATGCGGCATGTCGAAAAGTACCACACACTGAAGCGATGGATGCAAGATCTAACGCATGCACAGTACATAGAAGCTGATATTGTTTAAATTTCTATTTTTCTGTTACGGCATTTACTTGTCTCTGCGTTTGCCTGAGAATTTATGTGCCCTCTAAATCGTTGACATTGTTATTAAATATTAGAAGTTTTAAAAAGAAAAGAAACTACTTTATTAAAAATGATGTTAATATGACTTATATTGTAAACACAAAATATAATTTCATTTTGTCTCGCATTTGAAAAAATAAAATTATTGCAATAGGCAAGGTATAAAACTTAAGAAAATGTTTGATTGCTATTTCAAATGACAACTGATTTCTATTGAATATTATTTACTGTACTTTCAGAACAAAGGCGCATTCTTCCAATTTATTAATTAACACAACACTAAATTTACACTGACTCATACTTCAGGTTTAAGTCTGACTAAAGTGGCATTAAAATACACAAATTGGAATTTTTTTTATAAAAAATAAGTAAATTTGCTAAAGTTATAATTTTATTGTTTGATTTAAAAGTATAAATTGAAACTAAGTTTCATTTCTTTATGTAATATTAACATAAAAAAATTAAATACGATGTACTTTCCAATACTTCTGTTGTGAATAAGATCGTAATAATCTCTTGGTGGGATATATTAATTGTAAATGCTAATAATTTTAAATGCTGTTAAAACTAAAAATCATAAGTATTAAATACTAACTAGAGAACAATATGTTTTTTAAAGATACAAAAAATTTTCTTTTTATTTGGTAACTTTATGATATTTCTGCCCAGTTCACAATAGGTGTTATTTTAATGTTTCTTCAATTCATGGACTCAAAAATGACATTAGAAATAATTTGTTAAAGTTATTTTAAACATATTAGAATTTTTTTTATATGTTTTAGTTTCTTTTTAATGATATTTAAAAATTTTTATGATACCTAAGTATAAATTAATACATATTTATGCATTATAACAAATTAGTTCAATATGAATCAGTTCAAAACTAAAAGTAATTAAAAATAATATATGTCAATGGAAATTATTAAAAAATTAAATAAAAAGTATTTTAAATGTAAAATAACTGAGCAATCCAAATAGTAACTCTTATAATGGTTTATGTTAGTTAAAAATTAGTTTGAACAATATTATAATAATGTACAAGAAGATTTGTGAATACTAAAACCCATAGCAACTCATATGGATAAAGGTTCTTAAAAGTACTATAGTATTTAAACTAGTTTTTTAATAAGATTATTTTAATTTGATAATTTTTTAAAATTTAGAAACTAATAGTTCAGAAACATCTATGTGTTTAAACAAGAAATTTAAAATTATTTGTATAAAATTTACTTCATAAGATAATTTATTTCAACTGCAAATACTTATCGATTAAAAATGTTTTGCACGGGAAATTTATTAATTTTATCAAAATTTCGTAAAATTTTTAAATTTACATATAAGTAAATTACAAACCATTAAAAATTAGGATAAAAATAACCAGGAAATTTCATTTTAATAGATATTTCCATCAAAGTTTTTTTTACTTAAATACTAACTACTATTTTGACTAGAATAATCTTCACTAAAACATAATGCAGGAAATATTTTTTGACAAAATTAATGAAACTTGGTTAAATTCAGCTTATTCTCTCATTTGTGGACATTGGAAATTCACTTCTGAAGAAATGAAATCAAACACAAACATATATACAAATAAGTGACTAGCAATAAAAATAGCGCAAGTCACAAATGGTAGACACCTGTCACTCAAGTGACGCATTCGCGATAAATACTGCTCCAATGTGTGTGTGCAGCATAGGGAAAACCAGTTTTAACGGTGCGATGTTGTGCTATTCCTCTGCTGTTGCCTCAGTGTGTGGCCTGCCTAAATATCACATGTTTCAAGTGCTTGATTCTATATTAGGGAGTGGAATGTCATCACGTCTGTTCCTGGAAGTAAGGGAAACACAGGGATTAACTTACTTTGTTAGTTCATTTAATTCCAACTATACTGATACAGGGATGTTTTCCATTTTTGCTGGCACAGATAGTAGTAACTTATATAAGCTTTTTAAATCTCTTGATGATAGAGTTGAAGAAAATGTCTACAGATAATCTGAGGGAAGAAGAAGTAAATAGAGTAAAAGAACAAGTAAAATCCTAAATTTTTTAATGTTATGTGAAAGTGTTAGCTCACGTGCTGAAACATTAGGGCACTACTATGGTAACTATAACTGGTACATCAGTAAAAATGATCTGCAAAATAATTATAATTAAGGCACATAGGACTTATACATTTTTAAACTGCTTTTAATTATTGAGTCTTCAAATTAGCCAAATATGTAGGAAGCTCAGTTTAGTATTCCATGTAATTAGTCTCTTAAGTGCTGTTATTGTTTTGAAACTTTATATGTTTTGAAACTTTTCAGACCTCCTGGTGACTTTTATGATGAGCATGGATAAGCATTATCTTTTTAAAAATATTTTCTGGGAAGGTATTTTTTTGCAGCACCAGTTCTTTTGTTTTTTAATTACTTTTGAAATAATGCAAGAGAAATTAAAAAAGCTGAGTTAAGAAACAAAAGCATTTATGTGTTGCATTTCTTGTCACAATTCTGAGCAGCCACTTTCCATTGAGATGGTGCTCATTCATACTCGGCTAATGTGGCTTGCAATAAATTATAACCCTTTATATTTAGTTTAATCTCAAAACTTCATTTTAAGGCTTATTAAATTGCCATTAAAATTATATCTCTGCTTAAAACAAGTATTAATTGGAACTCATAGGTGGAGCTTATAGCTACATGGATTAAATTGCTTGAGTTTTTTCCTCTGCTTTTTTATTTTGAATTAGACTGCTGATTGGCAGAGTTGGAGTTAATTATTTTATTTTGTAGAAATATCTTTAAGTACCTTGGTTTTTACAAGATTTTTTTTTTTATCAAATCTATGTAAATTGTCTGGCTCACTCTAATCAGTCAATTCATAATATTGAATTCTAATTTTTCATTTCATGAGAAAAACAGAATGTCACTAAAAATAAACATATCACTAAGTATGTTAATATGTTGATTACATAAATTATTATATTTTCTTGATTTTATTGAAAAAAAAATAAAAGTTACTCAAGAAGGGACTAGTTATTTAACAAGTAAAATATTTTTAATGAATTTTCTACTGCTAAGAAAATATTGTCTATACATAAACATATTTATTCAAAAATTAACAATTTTTTATCTTTTTATAAAAGGGTTGAAGATATTTCATTACAAAATTACTAAACCTATTAAATTAAAATGAAAATTTTAGGTTTTCCCGAAATGAAAATTTTATATTTCCATATAGTGTTTGAATGAAGTCTTAAACATTATAATTATAGTCAGTTATACTGCATAATATCTCTTTCATTTCTGAAAAAATGTTAATAGTTATGTAATGTTTTATAGCATCCATTAAAACTTCTAAATAAGTAAAATAAACAAAAAACTGAAACCTATAAAATCTTATATAATTTGTTTAATTATAATTTTGTTTAAATATTCAAAATTATCCCAATTTTGTAACAGAAAAAAATACTGAATAAAATATTCATGTTTGACTATACTTTTTGAATAAAAATATTTCATAAATATCATGCTATTTTTTTAGTTTAATTATAATCACATGAAAGCTTTATTATTTTTAGCTATTTATTAATATACATTGATCCACACATTTTTAAAATATTGGAAATTATAAGATCATCATTAAAACTACAAACCTTCTTTTCCAAGTTATAATTCGTAAGCATCAAAATTTTATATTAATGTATGTTTTGATTTTGAATCTTATAATAATTCAAAAATTTTTTATTAGATTTTATGGTTCTGATTTTATATTAAAAAAAATAAAACTATCTTATTTAAAAATTTACAAATTATTTGAAAATTGAAATGTCTTAATAGTGAGTTTTCCTTTTCAAGAAAATTAAATTACAAATTTTATTTTTTCACCCACAAAAAGAGTGAGTATTGGAGTCCCTTTGTATTTTCCTTTTTACAAGGTGCAAGAAGATCTTAAAAATATTGTGATTTGAAATATGAAGCATATCGAATAATATTAAGCATAATAATGTAGCTGTCTGAAATTATATTTATTTTATTTATTGTGTCATTATTTTTATTTCTTCAAAATCTGTTTTATTCATTCCCCAAATCTTTTTTGAATTTTCAAAAACTAATAGATGCATCAAAACTAAATGTTAGAGCAGTTTCTGTGATATCATTAATCAGTGAATATTTTTATTTTCTCAAGGTAAAACCCCAAAAAACATAGTCCATGTCAGTTTGATATAGCTATTATCTATTTTACTGATTTGAATCTCCATTTATACAGAAATGTTTCTTAAGTTCTATAAATCTAGTGTACTTTCCTGACAGTATATTTTATATGAGTATTTATGTTACTGTCAATGTAGCAAAGTTTTAGAGCTATTATTTCAATGGTAAAGTGTTTAAAAATAAATAATCTCATATCAAAAAGTTTTATTTTTTTCATAAATTTTATTTTTTCTTTAGTGACATATATATCACTTTCTATATTCATATTACTGACATATATGAATCTTCATTTATTATTGTTGCTTTTTTATGATTATTAATTAAAAAATAATCATGATTAAAACATTCTTACATACTGGGAAAACTAGTTTTGAATGTTGAATTTTATAAATGACAAAAAGTTTGAAAACTATTTAATCAAGTTTGTTTAAAACTAATTACTTTCTATAGAATTACTACAAAATTAATTAATAGAAATTAATTTCACAAAGATTACATATTTCAAAACAAATATAAACTATATATCATGCAATCTAAAATTGGAGACAACTATTCGATAAAGTTTAATCAATAACATAAATAACATGCATTTTAATGGAAACTCTGGTTTTAATTAATAGAGCAGTGACACCCACCTTAAAAAAATATCCATAAAGAGTTATATTGTAACTCTTCAGAGAGCTAAAAATAGTTAGTAAGAATAGTTAGAGCTAAAAATAGTAGTAAAACTAAATAACATAAATTTTTGTGTATTAGAAAACTTGAATTTCTAATTATATTATTATTACCCATGCATTTTTATGCAAGCCTTACAATTCACTGTGAACCTAAATTCTTTTCAAATATTTCTACACAATACTCAATAATTTATATAAATATTACATAAAAAGCAATTTTAATTGAACAACGCATACAGTAAAAGTACTCGCCTAATTATCCCTTGCAGAATTTTAAAAAAAATAAATAAAAAACATAAAATTTATTATTATTTATACCATTTACTTCCTGTACACTGATATTAAAATTAAACTTCTTTAATTTGATACACTTTAAAAACAAAATCTAACTTCAATTACTATATTTTCTTGTATATATTCCACAGATTATATGTTAACAAAATTTCCAAATTTCGCTGTGCTTATTGTGTGCTGGTGTGCAGATAATCTGACGGAAATCATTCTCCATCAAAAAAGCTTTTAATAAAGTTTTGAAAAATGCTGTTTATATTTCATAAAATAAATAGCAAATGGTGCCACAACTCTGATAACTTATTTTCTTTATAATCAATTTTCTGCAATTATGTTCAAGTACGAATTCAATTCTACATAAAGCTATTACTATTTCAAAAATGGTTATGTCATCATTTAAATTTTTGTCTTGCTCTGAGTTATTTCAATATTCAGATCGTATATCGTCATGAGGAAGCAAAAACTTTTAAATTACACAGCAGATTTTAAACTAAAAGTTATAGATAAAGCAAATAATAAATAGTGACAAACATGTTAAAGTACTATAAAAAAAACAGCGGTACAAAAAAAGAAATGTATCCAATGTGCAATTTGAAAATAATCCATTTCTTTTAATCTTTTAATTATTAAAAAAACAAATTTTATTTTTAAAGAATATATCTTACCTTGTTTTAAAAGTTAATAAAAACCGACAAGTTCTATCTTGTTTGAATTATCACTCTATGAAACAACTGAAAACACTTAAAATTTCAACCATAAATGAAAAAGATCTCCAACGGTTACTAAAACTCCGAACAAATTTTACACATGTTCACATCAGGTTACACCATAAAAATGTACGAAAACATTCCAGCATATTAAATCACAGTTTGGCTCATTTATCGCCATAGTAAGCCATTAGCTCTTAGGATTTAGTCTTAGATAATTTTAAAATATGTTTTGTAAATCATGTATAATATTATGTATATCAAATAAAAATATATTACCCCTATTAAAATATTTATGCTCTAAATTGAAAAAGCTGAATTCTTACTAACATCTAATGTAAAATTATGTTTTGAAACTGTGTCTAGACTGAATTTCTGATACCCGAGGTGAACCCTAAATTAACACTCTTCCATTATCTAGCAAAATAGTCTGTATTATTTTATCGAAATTTCAGATTGGATTCAAATCAAAGGGTCTTTCACAAATTAGTTTTATTTAATGAATTAAAATTTTATTTTAGTTAAAATTGTTTTTTCTAACTCATATTTTTTGATGCATTTTTTAATGTTACTTCATTTTGTGGTTCAATTGCGAAGATAGTTAGATTTATCAATTTCAATGTGGTCATTGTAGAGCTTATATAATTCTTGATCATTTTCGATTTAGAGAAATCTTTTTCATAACAGGCATTACATATTATTATAATTTTATTTTGTAACTCTCTTTCAAGTTTAGAATCAAAAATAAAATATGATAAATTCAATGAATTGGGATAAATGGGTTCTTTTTAGTCAGTTGTAGCTAACAAAGATCGCACACACTTCATATTTGAACTTTTGTTTGTTAACATTTTGAGAAACTTGATCATAAATGCATTCTACATCATCAATGATGAATATTACTGTAGAATTTAATAAGGCATATATTTTTGGAGATGCTGGAGTCATTCTTGAATTTCTGCAATTATTCTCTCCATTGGAGAAAATATTTTTCATTTCATCTGATGAATTAGCAATTCTACTTCCATCACCAAAAATTACTTCATTCTAATTCATTTTGAAGACTCAATAAAAATGCCAAGCCTTGTCCATGAATTTCTTTATTTTCTCATTTGTTTCTACTATATCTGAGGCACTAAGTTTTGACACAATGATGCGTGTCAAGACCTTCCATTTACAAGTTGTTTTAGGTATCATTCACTTCATGCTGCAATAGTTGCCAGAGACTAGAAAATTGAAATGAAAATGTTTGCATTGCGACATAGCTCCTATGCCTGTTTATGTATTTAATTTTTTATCTTTTCCTATAAGCATCTTTGGCGTTGATATTTTTTATAATGATTTCATGCCTTGTGTATAGCGTTGTCTTTTGCACCTCAATGCATGCTCCACTCTTTTAAACTCCCGCTTGTAGCAACAATCAGAGCCTCCATCATTATATAATTATAGATAAGATAACAGTGTTCCAATATGGTAAAAATGTGAGCAGTATATTAGAAAATAAGCAAATGCTTACCCCTATCATAGTTACTTAAGATTTTTATTTACACATTATCTCATTACTGATTGCATGTATAAAAAATTAAAATTCGTTAGCAGTAAATTTTTTTCAACTAAAAAATGTTAATTATGGAGTATTTATTTGCTTAGAACAATGACATGTTACCAACAAATATACTTTTTTAAGAATTAAAGTTTTTTAAATTTACAGTTTCTCTTTAAAGTATTATCCAATGCGAAAAATTATCGTTCCATTTTAATTGATAATGATAAATTGAGAATAATAAACTTTTGATTCAAAATAAATATTTTAAACTTTGAACAAAAAGAGCCAGTATAATAAACCTACAATTTCAACATATTTTCTAATTATGTTTAATATTCAAATGAATTAATATCATATTAATATACATAATTATTTTAATTGCCTGAAAGTTGGAAAAGTGAACGCAAGTTTTGTAATTTTTATATAGTCAAAATTATTTCAGAAAATATTCTTATTTATGACAAACTGAAAACAATTCAAGCATATAAATTGCTATTTTTTGTTTTTTGAAATATGATAAATTTTGTGTAAATATCCATTAGAAATAAAAATTAATGAAAATATAATAACTAAACAGTGTCTAGATATATTTTTAGTTGAAAATTTTAATGTTACTTAAAAAAAATCAAAAACAAAAACTTGATATACTCTTTCACTTATTATGCTTTAGTCCTTAAAAAGTTACTATACTCTATTAATTTGGGTTTGTTTTCATATTGCATTTAAAAATTTTGAAGAACATTCATAAATTGTGTAAAAATGTAGTTTAAAATAGTAAAAAATAGTTTAAAGATTTAATGTACACTAATTTTAGGAACTTTAAATTTTAAGAGCTGTTTGCGATCAATGTTTTGCCAGAATTCACAAGCTCAGAAATAGGTTCATACATTAATACTTTTTTTAAGATCTGAAATAAAAATGACTCAATGAATTCCTTATGTCTGTTTTACAAAGACTTCCTATTTAAACAACAATTTATCTCACTTTTATTCATTCGTTGTTAAGGAAATTAATAATCTAAATGACATTTATATAGAATTTGTTTTTAACTAAAATTAAATTATTTTCCATACTATTTATTGTTAAGCATTATCACATTCATGTTATATTTTTATTTTAAAATGTTAATTTGATTTTAAGCATTATTGTGAGTTTAATTTTGTATAGTACATTGTTACATTGAATTAAAAATTCTTAATTTTATGTTCAAGTAGATTAAGGAGGCAGCAACTTTATTAGTTTTTAAATATTGGTGATATTCTAAAATAGTTGCTTTAACTCTATAAGAATATTTAAAGTGAAGGAATGGAAATTGAAATAATTAATAATATAATAAATTCATTAAAAAATCTTTTTATTATGAGAATGTATTGAAAGAGGGAAAATATGCATCTATTATATTAATGTTCCAATATTTTAGTAGTATTTCTTTATTACTAAATCAATTAATGATTAGTACAATATTCAAGGAATATTTCCAGTTTTAAAATTATATAACTACCATAAAAATTGTTCCATAAAGTTTTTGAATTGTATGTTTGTAATTAGATTATTTTAAGTAGTTTCAACTTTCAATTGATGTACATAAAAAACATTTCATAAAAAATTCTTTTATATATAACACCATTTTATATTGTTTAAATTAAATTATTCTTATTTTTTTGCCATAGTTATTAATGAATTTTTCACTGTAAATTAGTTGTCAAATTTTAAATATATCTTATTTCAATTATTAACATTTTATAAATAAAACTCAGTTGTTCCGTTTTTTTCTCTAACTTTAAATCAGTGTCTCACTTACATTTTTTCTTTTTTCCAGTGTTACAAACAGATTTTGCTCTTATAAACTACTTTATGTTTCATTTTTTTGGACGATATGTACATGCTCAAAATAATTAAAATGTAATTTATTTAAAGTTTTTGCTTTCTGATATTCAGTTAAAAGCATATCCTGTGAGCATTTTCATTTAAATACTTTGTCTTATTGTTGTATAGTTGTTATTGTATTTGTTGTAATTAATTAAACTCACACTTTATTTATAAATGTAATCACTTAGCCAATAACAATTTCTGTTATAGCGAACTTAAACTATTCAAAAATCTTCTCTTGTTTAAAAATACAAATCTTATAAAAATGTACTGATTGTTTTCTAATATTATTTAAAGAAAAAAGTTTATTCTTAATAATTTTTTTTATTTTCAATTCTGCATATTTTTAGTGAATATATAAAGATAATGGTTTTGAAATAAATATGTTATTTATTTTTTCATGCAGACTTAAATTAATCTTGTGAATAATTTTAATAATAAAATACAAGTTTTGCTACATTAATACTAAATCTTTTTAATTTACAATTTTAGTTTTACTCTTTATATCTAGTGATATGAATTATTTCATGTCTAAACTTTTAAGTTTTTGAAAAATTTCAGAAATATTCCTTTTTTAAAGATTTATTCTAGATCTGATGAGAATTTCAGAAAAAAGTTGTTAGAAGTTATACATTGAGTTATTAAAAATTATCATCTGTATAAAATTTTGACATTAACAGTGTTGACACTTGAGTAGAAAGAACTGCAATAATATGTTTGTAAATTTCCAATAATTAAAATTTTTTGAAATTTTGCTTTAGGAATAGAAAATGAAAAAATGAATCTACCAAGTCCACCTGCTCCTAGTTTGAGTTTTTCTTTTTCTAGAACATCATCAACTGGATCTATTGATCTACTTACTTCATCATCAGCTCATAATACTGGTAAGTACTTATTATTTTTGTTGTTGAGTATATTTTATCTAGTATACCACTCCATATTTTGAAATTAATTTGTTTTAGATCATACATAAAATGTTAATTCTGTATGAACGCAGTAATATTTTTCTGTTATTGCAGCAATACTATTATAGAATACATATTTTTTATTGAGTAAAATTAATAAAATTGTCACAATTATTTTTTTTTGGCATTAATAAGGATAGCTTTATTAACTTTTTAATGTCCATAATACTATTTTTATTCTTATATTTTAAAACAAATTCTTTTATGAAAATAATGCATAATTATTCTGTCTATCCTAAAAGTGAAAGAAAATTTAACCATTTTCAAAAAGTGGTTATCACATGAATGACAAATAATAATCCAAAATTATATTTTGGAATTTAGTTTACCTATTTCTGTTTCAGTAACTGTTTTAATTTCAATTATCTGTCAAATTTAAAACTTAATTTTGGAATTTCTTGACTTTATTTAAATATTTAAAAATCTGAGTACTCTGAAAAATTATATCAAAAGAATCTTTTCTCATTTTTACTCATGTGATAAAATTCTTAGAAACTATCGAATCAATGGACATTTTTAAAATAATGTAGTATTTCAAGAATGCTCATTGACTCTAAATAAAATTTTTTAAATATAATAAGAAAACTAATGAATAATAAAAAGATTTATAAAATAAGAACTTCATTTATAAAATAAAAAAGGATTGCATACCTGTACAACGCAATTATAATGAATAAAATTCATCTGTTCAGGAAAAATTGTTGTCTGTTTAGAAATTATCTCCTGATTGTAATTTTTTTTCTTTTTCTTTGTTTGCATTTACAAATGGAATAGCTTCTGATAGGAACTTGCTTTTTATTTAAATTATTTTTACCAGCATAAAGATACATTTTTACATAAAGATATAAAAAAAAAACTTAAAATTAAATTTTTTTTTCTAAAGAGCTTGATTGGAATGATTGAAAATATCAATTTTTCAACTGTATCACAATTCGATAACATGTAACTTATCAGTTACATTTATTTCATGTATATTAAATATATTCACATGTGCTCTCTTTTAATTTATTCTGTAGCAGCAAAAACTATAAGTGCTGAATAAAATTATAAAAAGTTAAGTAATCAAACTCTTTGCTTGTAACATAAGCTTAATTAAATAAATTTTTTCTTTTGATATTCTATTAAATAAAGTTTTTTCTCTATTAGCTAACTGCAAGTAATATGAAATTTTGTTTTCATTATTATTATTTTAATCTCTTTCATTAATTTTGCACTAAAAAGATTCTTAAAATATAATTAAAATAAATGCAGTCAGGAAAAACATCGTAAGATTTTAAATTGTTCAGAATTATATATGAGTTGCATGTATTAAATTCTTCTAAATATTTTATTCTGTATCTTTTTTAAATGACTATTTAAAAAAAATTTAAATTATCTGTAGAAAATGTCTGTCTAAAGAAAATGTTTTTGATATTTTTTACTATACATTATTTTTCTTATTTTGTATGTTTAATTTTTAATCAAACTTACAAAATGTTACATAATTAATATATTTGGTATTTGTTTCATATTTAACATTTTATTTTAATGCCAAAATATGCAAACTTAATTTACTTTTGCATATTTTGGTGTTTGCAAATTATGAATATTTGTTTCATAAAGTCTATTGATATCATTATTAATAATCCATTGTGAAGTAAGGTTTTTAATATTGACTTTCATTGTGCTTTACTACCAATTTTTTTTCATAAACTTTATTTGTAACAATAAATCATAAAGTAAAATCTAGTTTTAAATATTCTTGTTATACAATTTGGTTTATGAGTGATCACAATGATTGCTGGGTTCCTAAATGTTCCCTTATATGTTCTTTGATAATTTTTCAGACAAGAATTCTCTCAACACTAATAAGACAGCAATTATTATTTTATCTTTCACAATACTAAAATATTTACAATCTGACATATGACCCATGCAGAAGTGTCCAGCATAATCTCTGACTAACTATTAAAAGAAAATATACTATTTACTTATGATTGCATTACTTATCAAATTAAATATCACCTTGGTTGGATTAATTTTGATCTCCACTAATTTGATTGGTATAGTCATTCTTTTCATAATTATCATATTTTTCAGTATATAATCCATCGATTATATGCTAAAAAATTTTCAAATTTCATTTTAAATGTTATATGTCACCGGGGATAATCTTATAAACCTTCTCCATCAATTAAGTTTTGAAAGAAATGCTGTATATTTTTTTTTATAATATAAATAACAGGTATCTCCCCAACTTGGCTGACTTATTTCATCCGTAATACATTTTTTCCTGTTCAAGAAATAATTTGGTTTATCAGTGAGATTTTACAGTTGCTAGTGGTTATCATAATTTTGCATTTTGTTTTGACATGTGCTCTTTCATTTTGAAAATATTGAAGTTTGTATATCCTCAAGTATAAGCAAAAGCATATAAATTACACAGCGGATTTTAAACTAAAAATTAAAGAGAAGGCTAATAAAAATTGGCGATAAGTATGTTAATGCAAAGTGAAAAATAAGCATGTGCAGTACAAAAAATAAAAAAAAAAGTATCCAATATACAGTTCAAAAATAATCTATTTCTTTAACTTAATTACTGGGGAAACAAATATATTTTATTTTTAAAATATGTCTAATCTTGTTTTAATGGTTTTAAAATGTAAAAATCAATAAGTTTTACCACAATCTTTTTGGAATTATTGCTCTTAATCGATTTGGTGCTTTCACCTCAGTTTATTGCACTTTGCAATTAGGTGGGTGTAAGTAGGATCCAATCAGATGTTTTTCCTATAATAAATGGTTTTTCTGTGCACTTTACTATATTTTTAATTATACTGTATATTTTTTATTTTAAGTGACACCATATTATCAGGAGTATATATTTTCTGCAAAAATTGCAGCTGATTATATGCTGCTGTGGATTATGTGACACTTTTTTCTTTCACACAAATAAAACGGTCTCATGGATAATATGCTTTTGTGTATTGTACATAGGAAACTATGGTTTTTTTTTTTAACTCTAATATATGATTTTAAACCTCTAGGATATTATGGGGATACTGTCCTTATTATCCCTTTCTAAACAGTAAATATAGCTTTCATCTCAGCAACATAGTTTCATATAATTCTTTGAAAAAATATCTGTACTTCCATGTTTTTTTAAAAGTGCAAATTTTAAACTACAAAATATGATTCTATAAATATTTATAGCTACATAGTCTTTAATATTATTTTTATTCTATTTGTCAGGAATCTAAGTATTGCATAAAAACAAATCCACAGTAAATAAATATGTTCATATATTTTCTAACAAATTGCTATGTTCTAATAAGTTGCTTCAAATTACTTCAATATTTATTCAACAGTTCTTAACTCTATTTTCACATAATGTGATTGGATTGGTTACAAGTGACTCTTAGAACAGAATGGAAGAATTTATTTAAAAAATGATAAAATTATAATTATTAATTGATATACATTTAATACAAGCTACTGGTCCTTATTTCTTAATACATTCACTGCTTGCAAAATTTATATATCCATATTTAGAAGCCGAATATATTGTCTGGTATTTTTTAAAAAAACCATATAAAAAATTGAAACAACAAAATTTAAGAACTATGCATTAAAATATAAAAATAATGCTTTACTAACATGTCTCAAAAACCTCTTTGTTTAACTTTCAATTCCTTCTTTCCCTCCTCAGTGGCATTAGCTAAGGGTTAGCCATGCCTTTCCGCAGAGTTGATTTCCAGACTACCCTCTGCTTTGATGGACTCATGCAATTTCTTACTTTGGGAATCTTAAGATCATTTTCAAGACAGTTGATCCACTGGAGGCTTAGTTTTTCCCTTTTTCAGAATCAAGTTAGCTTAATGGTGAATATCTTTTTGGTTGCTCGACCATCCTTGATCCTGATTAAGTGTTCTGCCCATTTCAATCTTTGGATTGAAATAAATTTCATTATGTCTATCTTCCAAATTCGTTCTCTATTTATCATTGCATTTTACACCTTCCAAAATACTTCATAGTATTTTTCTCTCAAAAACTGCTAGAATTTCTTTATCACTTTTGATCATCACCCACGTTTCAACAGCATATATGTCTAGGGGCCGTAGCAAAGTTCTATAAAACAATAATTTTGCTTCTTGTTAATCAGACTAGATTTTAAATATCTGTGTATTCTATAGAAACATTTGTTACCTGCAGAAACATTGTAACTTTGTTAAAAATATCTGGTGTTACATCATTTACAGTATTCAATTCAGAACTTAAACTGTTAACTGCTTGAAATTTGTAATCTTCTATTTCATGATATGTGCCATCAAAACTGGTAATCGTCTTGTACTTAAACTTAGTTAGGTTAATTGTAAGATGCATTTTCTTTGCCTCACTTTCTTTTCAAAGAAAAGAAGTTTTTGTTTAAGAGCCTCTAGTGATTATGGCAATGTCATCTGCAAATGCAAAATTTTGCACAGATTTGTGAAAAATTGTTTCTTTAGTGTTGATTGTGGGGTCTTTGACTGACAATCTTTTTGAGAGCTTGATTAAAGAGTAGGCAAGCCAGTGCATTTCCTTGTTTGGAACCATCTGTAAAAACTATAGGTTCCGAAAAATTGTTTTTTATCTTGGCTCTTAGCTTAGTTTCACTGAAAGTGATTCCCTCCAACTTAATGAGTTTTTGAGGTATATTAAATGCTTCCATTCACTTTAAAAGTAACTTTCTATTCACTGAGTAATAAGCTGTTTGAAAGTCATTGAACAAATGTGTGAGCTTCAATATGAAATTCTCTGGTCTTTTCCACTATTAGTCTTAAGTTAAAAATCTGTTCTATTGTTGATCTTCCCTTTCTAAAACCATATTGGTAGTAGCCTATAATGTTTTCAATATATACAGTCAACTTTCAATGCTGCATTAAAAATTAAACTTAAACTTATCATAGTCCATCCTTATCCCAGGGTGTCGCCGGCATACGAGATAGTGCCATGTTGATGCATCAGTGGCAACGAATGTTAAACTTGTTGTAAATCTTCTTTTACAAATACGTACTCCAAAATCTATTTCCATTTTATTGTTCAATTTCTTTGATAATCCTTTAAAGTACATTCAAAAAGCAAGCAGTACATTTGTAACATTCTAGCCCTATATTGATATCATTCCTCTTGCATCTATCTAGATTTAATTTTCAACAAGATGATGCTTGTCTGTGTATGGCAAATGTTATGTTTCTATTTATTTTAAGAGTTGCCAAATAGTTCTATTTGCAGTTTAAAATTTCTGATCTCATCTTCATTGATTTCCATATTTAGGTGATCAGAAGGCAATTGGAAAAATCTCAAAATGTCACTAGTTTAGCCCAATAGTTATCTTTACTAAAGCAAACTACCCAGTTGACCACAAGAAACCTTGATTCTTTTCTGTTTCCTTTTGTAGTTTTTGTAAATAGAATTTTCTTTTATTTTTTTTATATTTTTATAAATAACTTAATTCCTAAAAAATATCAAAAATTTTAGAATAGGTATAATTTAATGTTTTTAGGTCACATTTAATGGTTTTATTTTGTTCCAATGCTCATTAACTGGTATTTTTGATTTTCATTAACTAGCCTTTTACTTTTCTTTTGTTTCTGGATTTATTCAAACTGCAAGCAATTTTTATTGTGTGCTCACCTTTTAATTCATACCCTCAGTATTTTTGAGTGTCTACTTTTTTTATTCCTGGTAAATTTACATTTTCAAAATGTTATTCTGTAGTTCACCTTTTGGATATCCAGACTTTGAAGTTGTCCTGATTTTCCTGAAAAAATTTTTTTTCTTGTAAAGTCTTTAATTTTAATTCATAATCCTAAAATTCATGAATTATTTTCTTTTACAACTTGAAAGCAAAAGAACACTCTTATTTTTGATTTGAAAAAATGGGAGTGTTCTTTCAAAACTTACAGGTGCATAAAGGACGAATTTTCTGATGTCGTCATGGGAGAATGAATTCAATAGAAAATGAAAAGAACTATTGTTGACATTATCATAGGAGGTGCCTACCTCTTATTCATCAGTCAAGAATTTGAAAGCTTGCTGTTTTTTCCCCTTTGTTCTGAAAACGGAAATTGTTTATCTCAAGAATTTGAGAACGGTTGTCCATTAATATTTTTGAAAACTTTTTTGTAATTTTGTGTGCAGATTTTAAAAGATTTATATGTACTCAGGACTAAAATGCCTCAAATTATGGGCATGAATTATGAAATTTCAGACAGTTGGCTTTCTTCTGATCATTAGGACAAAATAGCGATTCTATTAAAGACTGGTGTCAAGCATGTGAAAATGATAAATCTTTCACTTTCTGTTATGTGTTGTAAGCAATTTAATGTTGGAAACATGGGATTTCCTCAAGATTTGATTCCTGCTAGTTCACTTAAACTTAAAAAAATGGTTGAAAGAAAAGTTAAATGAGACTGTTTTTATTTCTAACATGAATGCAAAAATAGGATTGACAAAATTGCTGCTTGTATCATCTTCTTGAAAGCCTTGGATACCGTTAATTACATGAGATAAAATTTAAAAATCCGAAGCAATAATTTTGCCTACAGCTATCTACTAATTTTCTTCAATAAATGAACTTGGAAATATGTTTTCCAATGCGTTTGACAATTCTGAAATCGCCAAACTTGTTAAACTTAGTGAAGCCAAAGCACTGTATGTGATAAAATTGGTACTTGCTCCTTACTTTCGAAATCAAATTTATGATGATATAATTACATTTGGATCTTACTTTATTTTATATTTTGCTGAAATGACTACCAGGCAAGTAAAAAAACAATTGGATATTTATATATCAGTCAGAAAAAGAATGCAAGATAATTAATAATAACTGTGATCCTTTTTTTCTTGGACATACGGAGTCTAGTTACTTCAAAAAATGATTTAAGTATTGAAAAATTACTCCCTGTGTGGAGGGACCAAATGTTATTTTGTCATTTAAAAAAAAATAAATGCTCATTTGAATTCTTTAGGAATTTTGAATTTAATTAATATAGGTACATGCATATTACACATTATCAATAATGCCATAAAGAAAAGTATAACAAATTTAAGTTGTGACTTAGATAATTTTATTTACTGTTTATTTGAATAGTTTAATTTGTTTAGCAGCAAGAAAACAAAGATTATCACAGTCTTCAGATTTTATTATTAGTGGATTCTGTTGCCGACCATTTGTTCAAAAAACATGTTGAGTAACGATGGTTAACTCAAAAACCCACTTGTGAACAAATAATTGAACAATATCCAGCCTTAAAAAGAATATTTTTTAACTATTACTAACTATATTTTTAACTAATTCCCAAAAAACATGGGAAAAAATGTAATTATTTCAAAGTTTTTAAAAAAGCCATTAAAATTATTGTATTTACATTTTTTTTGTTAATTTTCTCCTTTTCATTTACTTTTTCAGAAAAAAAAACTCCATTAATATACTGTTTGTTTAGTGAGCAAAATGAATTAGTAAGAAGTATAATGTATAAATTTTTGAAATCAGATGTTGTCAAAAAGAAGGAATGCCTTTATGCAATGTAAATTGCAAAGAAATGAAACTGTGGTTTTCCCATAAAAATTAAAATGTTGGGTCAGCAGCTAGTAAATCAAATACTTATCTTGAAAACAAAAGAATTCTGTATAACATTCAAAATGCTTACATGATACCACACTTACAGGAGAAATTACCAATTTCAAATGCTTTTTTTTTTTTTGCATAATGTACAATACATTCATCTATCAAGAATGGATGGTAAACATTTTAAAGAGGCTTTTATTCGACTTCCAAAGCATATGCTAAATGTAACAAAAAATAATGCATTTTGTGACAAAGGGAAAGGAGAGATTGAAATATATGTTAGTGAAGACCTTAAACAGTTGGAAATTTTCTGCTTAAAAATAATATTTGTTATTTCTGGAATGAAATTTCTAAATTAAAAGATGTTTAAAAAAACTTTAAATACCATTTTCTCACAAAATTAGTTAAATCATGATGAATATTTTCACATGGGAATGCAAACCCTGAACTTGGGTTTCTTCTGAATAACAATATTATAATTCAAGAAAGGTCCAATTATCAGACCTTGGTATCTGTTCATTAAGATTGCAGGGATTTTATTGGTAGGAATGAATCTGTTGTTATAATTTAGTTACAAAATCAATGATACATTACATGAAAAATTTTCATTCTCAATATGCTTCTCACTTGGAATAACAAAATAAAGAAAAGGAAAAAAGAAAGAGAAACTGCTGAACAGAACATGAATAAAGCAGATAAAAATTTTTTGGCTTTCTCATTGCAGAAGAAACTAACCTTTTAAAACATGAAGTAGCAACACTCAGGTTGCAATAAGATTGTTAGTAAAAAATGTAATTGTAAATAATGTAAAAAATTACATCAGATTATAATCAAGCCTTGATACATTTATCAAGAATGTAAAAATTGGTGAGAGTAAAAATGCTAACCTGTGGTCTATACTATAGTTTTGTAGTTTCAAAAGAAAGGAATTCATTAAAACCATTGCTCTGAAATAAGAAATAAAAAATCAAGATGAAAAAGTTGAAAACTTTTGTAACTATGTTCCAAACTAATTAATATTTTCCAAAACTACAAGAAAAAGTTATCATTTTCACGATGTTTATTTAATTAGTTTTAAGTTGTACTTAGTTTTGAGTTCATTAGTAAGTAATTCATTTACTAATAATATAGTTATGACTAATATGCAGAAAGAGATATTGTATTAATCATTTTTGTTACTATTTTTATTGTTAGTGTGTTGCATAATTTATACAACATTGCAAATATAGTCATTTTGTATTAATTTTGTGCTCATTTTTGTGTTACTAAATGGATTGTGTGTGTGTGTGTATATATATATATATATATATATATATATATATATATATATATATATATATATATATATATATATATATATATATATATATACAGGGTGATTATAAAAAAACTTTGCCAACATCTGCACTTCTAGCGTCCATTCTATTTAACCGATCAAGATGATATTTCAAATATAGTTCTTTTGAGATATGCGCTCGAGATTCTGTGAATGGCAACACAGTGGCCCTCGCGGTTACAGTTATAGTGACAGAAACTCGAAATTTTCGAATGGCAACGCCTACTTTTTACCATCGCAAAATGTTCAACACATGCGAAAACCCTAAATAGCGTTGAAACGGTACCGATATGTCCGAAAACCGACGTGTTATACACATACAAACAGTTCTTCAAGGCGCACGGAGGAATAATGCATACGACAGAGACAAGACACTGCTCAATGATGAGAACACATAGAGAAAAAAAATCTTTATTAATTTCAAACATTTTCCACATGAGTGCCATCACAGGCAATTACGCATTGCATGCGGGAGACGGTGGACAATGTCGCTGCACGCAACATGGCACGAGGGATGTTTCCAATCTCACGCCGTATAGAATCCTTTAAGTCCGACAATGTTTGAGGATTGCACAGATAAACTCTGGATTTGAGATAGCCCCAAAACCAGAAATCCATAGGCGTCAGATCTGGGGATGGCGCAGGCCACGGAAAAGGATAATAGCGTGAGATGATGCGATCCCCAAAATGCTGATCCAGGAGCCTTTTAACTGACCTCGCTATATGTGGAGGTGCGCCATCTTGCATCCAAACAATGTCATTGAGTGCATTCAGCCGACGCAACTCCGGTAAGACATAATTTTTCAGCATGGCTGCATACCGAGGGCCCGTTACAGAACACGTTGCAGGGCCAGTCGGGGTCGTTTCCTCAAAGAAGAACGGGCCCAGAACAAATGTAGCTGTAATGCCGCACCACGCAGTCACTTTGGCGTCAAATAATGGTACTGGCGCCACAGCATGAGGATTCGTCTCTCCCCAGTGCACACAATTCTTTGTGTTAATGCTGCCATTTAAGGTGAAATGCGCGTCGTCCGTCCATAGTATGCGAAGTGGCCAGTCGTTATCCGCATCATATCGTAACAAAAATGCATTTGCGAAGTCCAGACGTTGTTGTGGGTCACCCGGCTCCAACATCTGGACGCGCTGGAACCGATAGGGAAACATGTGAAGTACCGAGCGCAAGAGCTTGCGGACCGTTGAGTTCGGAATATCCAACACGCGCGCTATGCCTCTTGCGGTTTCTGTGTGTCCTGCATTCACTGTATGGTGCACTTCCATGACAACGTCCTCAGAAACAGTTGGCCGTCCGGAGCGCTGTTTGTCGCAGGTGCAGCCTGTATCTTCGAATTTCCGCACTAAATCACGCAGAGCTTGCAGAGTACATGGGCCGCGTCGTTGTCGATGATTGCGGTGATACACACGCAAGGCTTCCGCAGCGTTCATCCCATTTTGGTAATAGAGTTTGATCAATTCACCGCGAACTTTCCTAGGAAGACTCATATCGTCGGCATGTGCGAGTTCCCGAATGACGACTTCGCATACCCGCTTGGTATTTTACAGTTTTCCTACGCTGAATATCTGGCGACCGGCGTTCTGTGATTGGTTTCTTGACTCTGTCACATGCAAATTTATTGCGTGCGCCCAGATCGTGTTTTATTGGCCGGTTTTCAGAACTCTTTTTTGTGTTTGCAGAACACGTCTGTTTTTAGACATATCGGTACCGTTTCAACGCTATTTAGGGTTTTCGCATGTGCTGAACATTTTGCGATGGTAAAAAGTAGACGTTGCCATTCGAAAATTTCGAGTTTCTGTCACTATAACTGTAACCGCGAGGGCCACTGTGTTGCCATTCACAGAATCTCGAGCGCATATCTCAAAAGAACTATATTTGAAATATCATCTTGATCGGTTAAATAGAATGGACGCTAGAAGTGCAGATGTTGGCAAAGTTTTTTTATAATCACCCTGTATATATATATATATATATATATATATATATATATATATATATATATATATAACAACCCTTTCATGATAATTAAAATACTAAGATTTCGAAATAATGTCTTTAAATCTAAACAATCATATTATAGCATCCTTGTTAGCTTTGTATCTATAAGAACAAGATAAAGAGTAAGCCTGAGCTTTTTCTTAGTAAATGTATTCATATTATTAACAACCATCAATATTTCATAACATTCCATTGTAAATATATCAGAATCAGTTAAATATGTGTTTAAAATAAAAAGAAACATACTTATCAAAACTTCTTAAAAGTTTAAAAAGTGTAATTTAATAATACATACATACATATACATATATTTTTATGCTATAATCTAATAATAAATGGAAATTTGCATGACATTATAAAGATTGTTTAGTATTTCTGCATATATATATTTATTATTCTGCTCAATTTGTTTTTAACAAATGTCAAAATTATTTAGAATTTTTATAAGTAAATAGAATTTTTTTATGTTTAAATTTTTACAAGCTTTCTGTAAATTTTACATTAATCTTTGAACTTTTATTTTGTATAGTATATATTAGCTTATATATATATATATATATATATATATATATATATATATATATATATATATATATATATATATATATATATATATATATATATATATTTATGAATATTGAATTTTATAATTTTTTCAATCTTTTTTTAAATTACTTTATCATTATACCAGATTTAATATTTTAGAGTGTAATTATCATAAGTTGTTGGTTGTAGGTATTTTTTTTAAATATGTAGAATTCAGATTTTATTCTTACACTGTAATATTGATGTCATGTTTTAAAATAATATGCTAAGTTCAATTTTGAGGAAAAAGTAAAAGTAAGTTTTATTTTAAAATTAAAGTACATGGTAATATTTAATTTAGATTGAATGTAATTTATTTAATTTACAAAGCTCAAAATTTGAGATATTTAGTATCTATGTTTTATTTGATTCTGGAAATTTATTTTATAAATGAATATTACTTAGAAAAATGTATTATGATATAATATATATTATTATTGTTGATTAGACGATGAAGACAGCGATCAAAGATCAACTTTAAGCTACAAAGAACGAAGACGAGAAGCTCATACTCAAGCCGAACAGAAAAGACGTGATGCAATTAAGGTTAGCTAATAATTTCACAGTCATTTTATGTTAAGTTAATCCTTTAATAGCTTATTATTTACTGTCGTATAATTCTTATTTACAAATAATATTTTTCATTTTAATGAAATTATTTTTCATTTAAATGAAAAAGACATACTATAAATAAAATTTTTCATTTAAATGAAAAATGCTGTTTATTGTATTCCTTTCTTTATGTACTATTTCATTTATATATTATAAAATTGTTATTTTATTAAAAATCAAAGTGATATTTTTCATATAAAGTAAAAATAACACTTTATCATTGCAAGTTTGAATTAACTTAAAATGATTAACTTTTTGCATAGAAGTGTATAAAAATTTAAGGACAAATATAATTATGTGGGGGTAAAATAAATTTTGAAAAGGTAGAAATAAATGTAAACATTTTTGCTATTTGATTGGAAAACTTTCTGTATGAAAATCTTTGTATAACTAAAATTTTGAATGAATTAAGGTTTATTAATAATATATCTGATGTAATTCTTTGTTGTCCAGATAAATAATATAAGTAAATTATAAGCATTAAAATTTTCATGTATCCTTTTTAAGTGATAGTTATATTTCAGTTGATTATTATTTGGTGATTGATCGAGTTTAGTATTTCATTAAAATATAATTTTAACGTATCAGTTGCAATATTTGACACATTTGAAATTATTTTCTTAGTGAGAACCTTAAGCTTGTGTTTCTTTGATGGTCAGATATATGCGCATTTTATCCTCCTCTTCAGAAATTAGTGGATGTGTTTTAGAATAATCTCTGGACACAATTACTTACAAATCCATTTTTCTAAAATTTGACTTGCCAGTACTCCAATATATTCATTCTGCAATTCTGTGCGTATGACAGGGGAACACTTGCTTAGTTGTCTTATACTTGGTGTTTGTTAAAATATGACTTTGAAATTCTCTTCCTTTCTAGAGTTTTCGGTCTGTTGTATTGCACTGTGAGACAACTTTTATATGCAAAAATGATGGTTGGCATAGTTAAAATTTGTGTTTTAACTGTGTCCTATCTTCACTATTGAATACTCACTGTTCTATTGTCCTTTCTTTTGCTTGTGACACCATTCAAAATGTTGTCACTTATAGGATGAGTCAATAAACATATTTGCTTTCACTTCTAAAAAGTCTGATAAAATTATATCATTTGTAATTCTTTAAAAAATGATAAAAAAACAGTACGGTAAGCTTCTGTAAAGTTTGTTATAAGAATACTGATTAACAATATCAAAGCCATAGTTTCGGCTTTAGATTAAACATTTAAAGTAATTAGTTGTTGCTATTGAGATGTAGCTATATAACTTCCATCTCGAAAAATGGAGAATGTAACATCCAAAGGTATTAACAAAGCAAATAAAATATTAATATATTGCTATGAAAAATATGCCAGTTATGAAGCATTGTATGAATAAAATGTCTAATTAGTTATAAGTGCTTTGATATTGTTCCATGTAGTTTTCTTAAGCAAAAGTTAGCAAAACACTAAAAAGGGAAATCTTAAAGCTTATGCACTTTTTTCTGTAAGAAAATTATAATTATTTGGTATTTAATTGTGTTAAGTGCTCTTGTTTACTTCATTATGGATTTATATATATTATAAAAATATAATCTGTATTAAATAAAAGAAAAATACACAAGGCTGTAAATATAAAAAAAAAATTTGTGCTTTTAACTTTGGTTGAGATTGAATAAAATCACAAAGCTTAAAGAGCTTGACATTTTTAAAAATATACAAATTATTTGCCAAAAATGATTATACTGACATTCCATTTTGTTATTTAAATATAGCACAAAGTTTTTCACTTAAATTTCATGATTAAAGAAATTTTATATTAAAAAAATGGTTTATTTAAATAAGTTTGTAATTAAAAATTATATTTGCTTAATAATAATTTTTTTAGAGTTTGGGAAACCATGTATGAAATAAAATACTGTGTTTTGATTTATTTTTTAAAAATAATTCAATGCTTGTGTAAGAAAGAAACTAGATATAGAACTTCTGAATTTTTTTTTACTCTTGAATTTTCTTGTGAAATTTATTGAAGTATCAGGAAATTATGAAATTAAGAAATAATAAAGTGTAAAAGGAAGATAAGAGCTTTTGGTTATTTTATAATAATTTGTTAATAATTTTTTATAAAATGATATCAACTGAGAAAAATATGTATCAGTGTTATTTCCAAAATCTCATTAATAAAATAATTATAATCGTCTTAAGTATTATAATTTTAAGTATTTAAATGCATCTGAATTTGTTGTTGATAAACAGAAGCTTTTGTGAGTGCTCCTACGAAATAAAAGATGACTATAGGGATTTTTGTTTTCCTTTTTCTCAAAATTCATTGTATTTTTCATTTTCAAAGAAAACTTTTAAAAGAATATGATTAATTCTCTGGCATACTATAATCCCTCTCAAATGCAGTGTTTGTCTACTGCAGAGAGGAATTGTGGATAGTGATCTAAAGTAATATGTTTCTTTTTTTCCCTAAAATGTGTCTTAGCTTTTTAACTTCCAATGTGTACATAAAAGATATGATAACTTTGAGAAATTTAACCTACTTGAAAAAATTTAATGTGTTATTTTGATTGAATGGATTATCACTTTATTCTGAGAAACTGATAATTTTATTTTGAGGCTGAAAATTAATTTATGCAAATTAGAGTTATCAAATCTTCTAGTTTTGGGGAAAATATGTTTCTTTCCTTTTAAAAATACTAACTACTTGGTTGGATTTTTTTTCAAGTATCCAACTGCAATACTGATGAAATTACCTACATAGTAAATAGTTCTTTTTAGTTTTATCAATAATTTCAAATGAAAATTTATAGGTATTGTATATAATGCAACAAGATATATCTTTGTATAAAGGATCCAAAAACATAAAATGACAAAAACTATGATTATTCCCATTAAGTATATTATAGGCTTTAAACTTTAGACTTTTTTTTAGAATAAAAGACATGGATATTTCATCTGAAAAATATAGTATGTGCTCTTTTTCTAAGAAGGTTAACAAGATTTCATTTTTCCTTACTTCTTCTTCTTCTTCTTCTAAGAGTTGGGTTTGTATGTCATTGAGCACCTCTGCTTTTATCAGCATTTTGTACTGTTAACTCCAAACCCAATGTTTCTTAGTTCCAGTTGCTTGGGTCACCCACTTTATTAATAAAGTCTGATAACCCTTTAATGGAGTCTAGGTGTAACTCTCTAGTACGGATGATGCCTAAAGAGGTTAATCTAGGGAGGGCAGGAGCCTCGCATTCATAAATGATATGCTTAGCCGTTTCCTCTTGCATATGACATTTCCTGCAGATAGGGTCTTGCTGAAACAGCCCCATTTTATGGAGATGTTTTCTGAAATCGTTGTGCCCAGTTATGAAGCCTACGATTAAACGTATCTTCTGCCTAGAGCATCTTAGAATTTCATAGGAAATCCTCGCTGATGATCTACAGATCATACTTTTAGCATGGGTTTGACCAGGAGATTTGAGCCAAGCTTCATACATCTTCCGTTTTTCCCATCTAAGAACATTGGTTTTTGTGGTCTTCAAATTGATCCCACAAAAAGGTTCTGGACCAATGGGAACAAAAGACGATCCTTGTTTAGCAAGCTCATCAGCCCTTTCATTACCTTCAATACCTTTGTGCCCTGGCACCCATACAAGGATCACCTTGTTTCTAGTTGCCAGCTCTGTAAGAAGGTTTCTACACTCCAGAATCATTTTAGATTTGATTTCGAAGGAATTAAGCGCTTTTAAAGCGGCTTGACTGTCACTGAAAATGAGAATCCGCTTACCGTAGTAGCCCTTCTTCATATTCAGTCGCAGACAGTAGTTAATGGCCAAAACTTCTGCCTGGAAGACCGAAGCGTATCGCCCAAGGCTTACAGACAGGCTGGTTCTTGGTGACACGCCACATACTCTCAGTCCTGAGAGGCTGTTTATCAGTGATACATCTGTGTACCAGATTTGGTCTCCTGTTTTAGTTTTAAACATGTTATTGTTCCATTCGTCTATAGTTAGAAAAACTATTTCAAATGTCCTTTCAAACATGTATGACTTTTCCATGATGTCAGATGGCATCATGAAAGTAGGGTCTTGAATTTTCCTGGTGATGCCCTTGTGCCCTTTGGCAACAGGCTGGTCATACCAGTGGTTTTGCAGCTTCATTCTGTATGCATTCACTCTTGCAACGCTGCAGATGAAGATGTCAAAGGGAGTCAGATCCAACACAACCTCCAATGCTCTGGTTGGCGTGGTGGAAATTGCTCCTGTGATGCAGAGACAGGCTAGTCTTTGTAGACCCCCAGTCTGTCAATCACAGTCTTCTGTTCCACCTTACATCACCAGATCACACAGGCATATGTGAAAATGGGCCTGACAAAAGCTGTGTACATCCATAACATCAGTTTTGGATGTAAACCCCAGTTTTTACCAAGCATTCGTCTGCAAATCATAATGCTTTTCTTTGCTCGGTTGATCCTATCATCAATGTGCTTATTCCAGGTGAGTTTCTGGTCTAAATAGATGCCCAGATACTTCACCTCTGAAGCCACATTGATTTCAACATCAAAAAGTCTTGGTATGAAAAAACCTTTCCGTTTCTTTTTGCGTGTAAAAGGTACAAGGTAGGTTTTCTGAGGATTAACAATCAGGTCCCTATCCATGCACCATTGACCTACATAACTTAGAGCATCCTGCATGAGATGACAAGTTATGTCAAAATCTTTACCAAGGATAAGGATGACAATGTCATCAGCATATCTCTGCGTATAATAGCCCCTATCATTTAGATTCATTTTTCCTTGTGTAGAAAAGGCAGTTAAGAATATCTTTTCAAAATTTATTAAGTTGCAAAGTGTTAATATATAAATAAATAAAATAATTATTTAAAGTCTTTTAATGGATGCTCAGCTTGTTTCTGCATTAGCTAATGTTTAAAAAGTAACATTAAAAAACATCTGATTTTATTCCTATAGAAATTAGTTACTTTTTGTTAATTTTTAAAAATTTTTTTGTCCATAACAAATTGTAAAGTTAATAAAATCTAGTATAAGCTGCATTCTACTTTTGAAATTTGATAAATACTTTTTTATTTTTAAAATTTGAGTAGATTCTATAATCTAGGTTCTTATTATTAAATGAGAATTTTTTCGGATGGAAACATTTACACTTTTTATGGAATGTTTAAATTATTATTTCTATTAAAATTTACTATTTAGGGGGAATATATTGATTTTCTAAATGGTAGAAAATGTTCCACAATTGTTCTCACTGACAATAACTGCAATTTTAAAAAATCTTTTGAGTATATTGAACTTAAATATTAAACAGTTTAGTTTCATTAATATATGTATAGAAAAAATTTTAAAACACCAAGAGAAAGTTGCTTTATTCAATAAATATGATATACTGGTTGCTTTATTTATTTTCATTCTGGAGAAATCTAAATTTCATATATTTATTTAACAATGCACATTTTAAAGATTAAGTTTCATGGAGCAATATTGCTCAAGTAACATTTTTATATTCAATTAAATGTTGGAAAATATGCATGATCTAAAAATATTTTAATTTAAAAATTGCAAAACATTTTTAAAGACTTATTGCTATTAATAAAAATGATTTAAAATCTACAAAATTAATGAAAAATTAGTTTATAAGTTTTCAAATAAATACTTCTCACATTTTATTCTAATTTATTTCTTGTTCAATTGATTAAAAATTAATAAGAGAAAGGAGTTCTTAAATTTATAATGTTTATAAAATAGTTTAAAATTTAATGTTTTTGAATAATAAATATATAAAAATTAACTGTAAAATAATAGGAAAGAAGACATAATTATTAAAAAAAGAGTCAGTAGGTTTAGGACGATGGTGAACGGTGATACATGAAGCAACACATCTAGGCACAGAGTCAATGAGAGTATGGATGTCGCCTAAGGAATGACTCTCCTTTTTCTGTCAACCATTTGCCATAGTGGGTCTTCTGAAGGTGGCAGTGGCAGGTTCTTCAAATGGTGTCCAATCATATCCCAAACATTTTTGATCGGTGAGAGATCTGGTAAGCATGGTGGCTAGGGAAGCAGTTGTACACATTTCAAGGCATGTTGGCTGATGCGAGCTTTGTGCTGTCAGGGATTATAAAGGGCATTGGGCACCCCCTAGAGGTAGGGGAGTATCACCGACCGAGCACATTGTCCATTTAACGTTGGGTTGTTATAGTGCTATGAATAAGAACTAGAGATGACATGGAATCGTACACAATGGCATCCCATACCATGATCCCATATTGTTGTGCTGTGGAGCGTTCAACTATTGCTGCTGGATTAGACCTGTCTTTATGTGGATGCCATACTCTTGTGTGTTGACTATCCCTGAAGAAACAGAAGCGTGACTCATCTGAGATGATCCTCTGTAACTCCGTTGTGCACATTGCTCTGATCTGGCACCGTTCCAGATGTTGGTGTCTATGCTGTGGGGTCAAAGGCAGTCATTTAACGCTTTTGGATGCCATGAGCTCAGGCCAGTAGAAACAATTGACAAATGGTGCTGTTTGGTATAGGAGCATCTTGGGTATCTTGCACATGCTGCAGAATTTTGGTAACTTTCTTTGCATAGCTGCCATTGCCTCCCATTGTATGCATCATGTTTGCTAACGTCAGTCTGGCTATACCGGCACCCTGCAAACATTCCATAATTCCTTGTTCCAACCATCTTTGCCTTAGCTCGTGCACTGTAGACGCATCCAGTTGTCTGTAAGCTGCAATTTACTGTAAGGACCAACATGCCCTTCTCTGTCCGATCACCGTGCCCCTCTTAAACTCATCTATCTGGTGGAACTGACTGTTGATGATGGCCCGGAATTCTCTGCAATTACAGGTATCCTTTGCGACAAGAACAAACTTTCAATGTTTATTTTCCAAGCAGCAATAACGGCACAAATATTGTCCACTCTGCTGTTTCCTCACCTTATATCTTATCCTACATGTGCTGGCCAGCTGCACATTTCAGATCATTTGCATAAATCGATAAGGTGTGCTTATCCTAAAATTTGCATAATTTTCTGGCCACTCCTTCTCAGTGTTGCATTTTCATTGTCGGGCAGTGTATTTGGTATTTGGGAGTATTTTTATTTAAATGCATATATATTGTTTTACACATAATTCATACACATATATATTCTGATGTTCTGTGTGTGCCGAGCTGGCAGCCAAATGGTTAGCGCTCTTGCCTTCGGTTCAACAGTTCGTGGGTTCGAATCCCACCTTGGGCATGGATGTTTGTAGTGGTTCGGAATCCACTTTAAACCGTCGGTCCCAGTCTAATTAGCCCTCGTGTGCAAAAAATGGCCGTTGAGCGACAAACAAACAAACAAATCTGATGTTCTGTGGATTTTTATATGAATGTGCAAAATTACTATATTTTTATGATATTATTTAATTTTATATTTCTTGAAGTTTGAAGTTAATTTTTAAGCAAAATTTTGATAATTGTTTGGGGAGCTATTTTTTAGGATTTATTTGTAAATCTATTTAATTATAAGTTTATATGGCTTAAAAGTTAATATCTATGTTTAATCATTGTTGTTTATCTTTGTGGTAAGAGGATTCTTTTTGATAAAATGAAACTAAAAATAAACTGTTCGTAATTTAGATTATAAGATGATACCAAGATTTTATGGTATCATAATCACTACAGTTGCGTATCTTATGAATTTTTAGTTTTAGAATGAAGGTATATTTTTATCATGCAATATGATTTCAGCTTCTTCATGGCTTATTGAAATATAAATAAATTTTCAGATCAATGAATTATAAAACATGTTGTAGAAAGAAAAAGTTTTGTGTAAAATATTATAGCTTTTATTTTAAGTATTTCCTTTAACTACTTGTTAACTATTTTTTGAATTTAAATAGAGGGGATATGAAGATTTGCAGTCTCTTGTACCAACATGTCAACAACAAGACAGCATTAGTAGTTATAAATTAAGTAAAGCAACTATACTTCAAAGATGTAAGTAGATTTAGTAATAGTTATGTGTTTGTTTTATAGTTTTGAAAATGCACATTAAAATTAGTTTTTATGTTTTATACATTATGTATAACCTAACATTATGTACAACCTAATATACAACCTATACTTTATGCCTAATTTGTCAGAAAATTACTTCATCGTATAATTTTAATTTTTGGGCAGTAATAAATATTTGATATTTCTATTGTCTAATTTGAATAAAATAAAAACCATTTTACTAATATTTTTCTGACCGAAACCGAAATTTTGTATTACTTTTTGGTAAATAATGATATAAACTTTCAATGAATAAATCTAGTGTAGTACTCTAAATGCTTGTATTCATGAACTTGTAGGATCAGAAAATTGTTATTAAAATCTGAAGTTTCTAAAGTAAGAAAATGAGTGTTAGATATTATAACTAGTATTTGTTCTAACCTACTGTATTTTTATAAATAAACAATTATTAGAAAAATTGTTTTGTATGTACTATATAATGTAAAATAAAGTTCTTACTTAAAAATAATACTTTCAGTTTATTGATGAAAATCAGGGGAAAAAAATCGTTTATTTCACTGGCTTCAAAATTATATTTTTAAAATACAACTTTTTATTTTTGGTATAAGAAAATATTTTTCTGTCTTTCTCATAAAAGTTGTGCAATCTTGTTAGTCATCCATCTGCTTATTTTACTAATAATCATACTAATATATTATTTACTTCTTGATTATAATATCTAAAAGTTCTTTTGATACCTTATGTTCTTGTTTAATCATCTTACAATTATTGCATTCAAATTGCATCTAGTTCCCTATTAATAATGCCTGAAATGAAAATTCTGGCATCATTGGGTTATTTTGATGAAGTTCACATGTGTGAAACTAATCTTTATTCAAGTAATTATTAAAGGTTCTTGGCTTTAATCAGTTATATTGGTTTTCTTTAATAAATTTTGAATTCCAAAATAGCCTAGATATGTTCTTTTATATTTTTTACTATGTAATATCAAATATAAATTAACAAGTGTATTGTGCCTATAATGTCAAGTTATGATTGTTTCTTGCACAAGCACTTACTGTATTTTCAGTTCAAACAATTGATTATGGCATGTAGAACAGAAGTTAGATTTGGCATATGAGTCTCCACAAAATTACTTTAAAATCTACTAGATTTCAATATCCACTGCCCAATTAGTTATTCACAATTGGGAGACACCATTTTCCAGTAAAATCGTCAATTCAAGTTTCTTTACTATAAAATAAATACAGTATAATAAATAGATGATAAAAAGTAAATGTGAATAAAAAATGTATGTAAATAAATCTTTAGTAAGGAGAATTTTCAAAGTTTTAACTCATAAATGGAAATTAAAATCATTTTTGCATCTTTGGACCGTGTTCAGGACAAATTATTATTAAAGATTCTGAAAGGTGAGTATCAAAATTTATTCATTCTGAATGAAGATAATGAGGATTGTCGTTGTGAAAATGTTATAAAAGTAACAAAAATATATCAATATATTCATTATTCCTACAGAATGATTCTTACATGTAGATTTCTTCACTCAACATCAATGTACTCATTATTCAACTATCATAATTAAAGACAAAATCATTTTGTTTTATTGTGTATCATTTATTTGTGTGAGTTCACCAATTCTTTTAATTTTGACTTTCATAATTTTTTTCTTTTATACTTGTTAAAAGCACTCTTGCTTTTTAAAATATAAAAATTAAAAAGAAAATGTTTCTAATACCTTTGTGTAATATTTTGTTTTGCATATGTGTATTATAATTCTATGTTTGAGAATTACATTGATTAAAATCAAGACTCATTCTAGCAAGGAGAAAAAAAAATTTGATCAAAGATTTACTAGATAAGATCTTTATATTTTATATTACAAACTAATTAAAATAGAAAATATTGAAAATTATATATATAAATATCAAAACACTAATAGTCATAGGATGGTTGTGTAATATTTGCTCTTATTGTACTCTTATTGCTTTTGCTTACTAAGAATTCTTGGTTGTCATTTGCATTATTTTTAGTAGAAGGTAATTCCTTAAAATGTGTATTCCTTCTTGTCCTTCATGACGATTGTTATTAAATCCTTTAACTATGTTTAAGATACATTGATCTGTGCCTGTAATTCCCTTTACATTTTACTTTCAAATTTTGATAATGCTTGTTGTACAAACATTATCCTGTTAAGTAACTTTGTTGTTAGTGTTGTTAGCATGCTTCCCTGTACCTAGCCCGGAGTTGGACTCTACCATATGTAATTTTGTGTAACATTCAGAGTAAAAAGCAGCTGAGTTTGAGAAAAGTGATTTCCCTATTTACACGATTATTGTTAAATGCTTTTACCACCTAGTCACCAAGTATTTATATACTGCTGTACCATGACTTTACACATGTCAGTGTATATAAATACAGGATTTTTTTTTATTAATCTGTGTGTTCTGGATGCTCTTATTCCACTATAATGATATCACATAATGAGCAGCCTAACTTATGAAGGTTATTGTAAGGCTTTTTAACATCCATCCTATTGTAATGGCTTCTGAAAAAACATTACATTAGTTGTGGGCCAAATTTGCATATTATAAATTTAAAAAAAAATCAGATAGAAAAAATATTAAGCTTTATTCATTTGGAACAGGTCATCTTGAAGTATGACTCAGATAAGAGTAAATGCTGATGTCTAAATAATGGATCACGTTAAGGGAAACATGGATCTGCTTAAAAATTTACAAATTTCTATTCACCTATAAATTTAAACTTTTTTGTATTTATTTATTCATAACATGAACTTTTATGTAGTATGATTATTTGCATATTGAAGTAATAAAACATGACTTTTTTGCATGCTTCATATCATAAACATTGATCAGTGCTGAGCTGTTTCTATTAATTTTATAAGTGTACACAATTTTTAACATTACATAGTATAACATTTAAAATTCCCTTTTCAAGAAAGGAAAATTTATCAAAATATTTTATATTAAATATTTTTAAAAATAATTTTTGTAATTTTTACATCATAAATAAAATTTTTCATTATCAGTTGAAAATTTAAATTATTGCAGAAAGAAGAATTTCATTAAAGGATAAAATTCTATGTATATGTTAAATTATTTAAAAAAAATTGATTTTCTTCTATTTATTATTAAGTAAAATTAAAAATATATTTAAAATTAAATACTGTGAATTATAGTTACAAAAATAAATATAAATGTATAAAAAATATTTTTATACTTTATTTTTATCAGCAATAGATTATATTCAGTTTCTTCTTCAACAAAAGAAAAAGCAGGATGATGAATTAAATGCCTTAAGAAAAGAAGTTAGAGCTTTAGAAATCATGAAAACGTATGTATATTACCTATTTTACTTTTGTTGTTTTAAAAAAATTTCAAAACATCAAAAAATAATTTGTCCTGTCTTTAATTATTAACTCTACTATACTGTGCAAATTTCCTACAAGCCTTGAAAATCTTAGAATATTGGAGGTAATCAAGAAATTTTTTATAAAATGTGGAATATGAAAAAATAGCTTTTAATTTAAAATGAAGAGTAAAACATTACAAATAAATATTGTCAGTTTATCTATTTAATATATATAAGCCATTACAGTTTACTTTTATTTCTGATTATCTCAACAAGTTTTGTGGGACTTATCTAATTTTTATCTGCCATAATTCAGACAGTAATAGCATTTTCTTCCATGTATTTCAATAATAGAGATGGGGTGAAACAAATGTATACTTTTTAAAATACTTGGGATTTTTCTGGGAGATTCTGAATTTCAGATTTCTCTATTAAGTATTTTAATTAAAGAATCATGATAAAAATATTGTATAACACATAAAAGGGTTTCCATTTAAAACTGCCATTTTTTAATGATTATAAGGTACGAAAATAAAAATGATAGTTCAAGTATTTCATGAATATTCTTTTGTAGTAGTTGTGAATATTTTCCAATTCTTTGTATATTTTCAATTTTAGAGTTCAGGTTTTGATTTTGCTATTTATGAATATACTTAACATTTGATTTTATTATGTTAAATTATATATTAATAATTAAGGTTTGGGGTACATCTATATATATACATATATATATATATATATATATATATATATATATATATATATATATATATATATATATATATATATATATATAATTATTTAAATGCTAGTGGTGATTCATTGATACCTTCAATATTAATGATTTGAGGATTCAAATCGTTAATAATAAAATGTAAAAAACAGAAACATACCCCATGTAGTCTACTATAAATGAGGCCTGCAATAAATGAAGTGATAAGTTTTGATAATTAATATGAAAATGAGTAACAGGAAAAATTCATTTATTTTCTGCAAAATAATTTCTTGGCAATGAATATATTTATCCACTTATTAAAAGTATATTCTAATTACTTTCCTTAATCGCCAACATGCATCTAACTGCACTCACCAAATTGCTTCTTTTTTGTACTGTACAACTGGCTTCCTTCCCTGTTCAAGTATTAATTTCTCTTTTTCAGTCATGAATTTCAGAGGAACCTAAGAAACAATTTTGAGATTATGGGAGGAAACTCAAACTTTCTGTGCACAATGGCAGAATCACCACATCACCAGAAAAAAAAGAGAAAAAAATTATAATTTCCCTATTGTCGCCAAGCTTAATTTAAAATATTGTCAATGAAGAACAGTTTATTTGTTCAGTGAAAATGTCTAAGGCCAGCAGTTTCTTCTTTTTCTTTGACATGCAAGAGATTATGTATCCCTGTAATATTATTTACATTATAGTAGATAAACAAATTGTAATTTTTGATTTTAGCACAATAATATGAGATGTATTGCATAGATTGATTTTAGCACACGTGGCTTAATTAATGTTTTATTATATCAAAATCTGATTACAGTGTTTGATAAAAGTTTCATAAAACAAACTCAAAGAATGAAAACAAACTTATAAAGAAAGAAATGAGGTTTGGTGTAACTATTTTCTCTTTTATTTATTTCTTTAGTAAAAATATGTATATATTTTACAATTAAATGTAATATCTTTTAAATTAAATATTGAAGTGTTGAATAAAATTTATTGCAAAAATTAGTTTAATGGGTAAAAACTAAGTAAATAACAGCAAAATGAAAAATATTTGCAATCAAAATGTGCTTTGATTTTCCTTAGTTTCATTCATGGTATAAGAATATGTAACAAATATTCATGGTTAGACATTTTGAGTTATGCTTGAGAAAACAGTTTCTTCTGATCATATCATTACTATATTTATGATAAATTTAATCATACATAATGCAAAAGAAAGACTAATTTCAATTAAATTATCTGAGATCTATAGAGGAAACAAATCAATAAAACGAACTTATTTTTATGTGAAAATGTTTTTCTTAATACTTATAATAAATATATTGTTAAATAATTTAAAAATATAATTAAATTACACTCATAATTATTTAATATGAAAATTATAATACGTAATGTAATTTTAAATTTCTTAAAAATAAAGAACAGTAATTTTATTTTTAAATATTTAATTTAATTATAAATTATATGTCTGTATATATTCAAACGTTTTTTGCACTAAATATCTTAATTACTATACAAAAATATATTTTCTTTAAATATTTTTAGCCGTTTATAACACATAATTTTCCTGATCAAAATCCTGAACTTTACTATCTTGTTTTGTTGAGCGACAACAAGTATATTTATGTGATGATTATTTTCATTTTGAAGAATTCTCATTTTTTTCTTTAGTAAAACATTACTGGTTGTCAGTACTATTTAAGAGAATGATCAGCTATTTTTAATGCATGGCTCATGACAGGCTGTGGATGACTAATTAGTAGGGAAATTTATCTTTTCTGATACAATTTGAAACAATTATGCTAAGTGTTTATGTATGCCAGGCATTATTTGGGCCTACTGAACTCTGGTCCATTATATAGAGCAGTGTTTCTTGACTTTTTTGTGCCATGCCCCCCCCTAAGCTTTTCTAAAATTCTTATGCTCCCTATGTAACATATACATAAATTTTAATATCAAAAAATTGAATTATTTGCTTAAGAAACTTAAATGGTAGGTTTTAGGAAGAAATCACTAGGAATTTGTTAACGAAACACAGTAATTAAATTCTCAAAACTTATAATGAAAAACTAAAATTGAAGTTTGAAATAATTTTAATAAATGTTTTTGTACAATAATATTTTAATTTAGTGAGAGCCCATTGCATTTGATGCTTGCTGCTGAGAGATTTTATATTAGATTTCAACTTGGATAGCTTCAGTCTTAAGTCTCCCATTGTGTTATATCTAGACAATTTCTTTTTTTATCAGTAAAACATTTACAGCATTAAATTCATATTCAGCTAAATATGAAGATGGAAACGGTAACAATAGTTTTCTTGCACATTTGATTGAATTTGAGTATTTGATGTCCGCTTCCTCACAAGATCATGCCATCTCTCTTTTCACATTAAAAAAATTTTTAACTGACTCATCATTTTGCATTTTCTGCAAGTTCTTCTTGATATTGCATATGTGATATATCAGACAAATCAACTAACATTATCTGCATCATCCTTGTCAAGAAATCGATTTGTTTTATACCAGAAAATCTTTCTTTTAAATCAGTTAATGGAATTTTCAGATGATCAACAATGACATCTTAAAAACAATCAACAATAACAATAATAATCACAACATAACAAGTAGTATCATTTACTATGTATGTACTATGACTATTATTACTATGCCTATGAAACTGTTCTAAATATTGAGATAAATACACAAAGATTATTTCTGTTCGATTCCTTGTTATTTAAAACTTACTTATTTGCCAGGTAAAAGATAATTTTTTAATAAAGCAAAAAAAAATTAAAAAATTAAAAACAATTAAAAAATCTAAATCTAAGTAAAAATATTGTAATAAATTGACATAAGGTGGAACAGTAATTTACTAGCATAAAATTGTGTTTGATTGAACCGTTTCACTTAATAGTTTACTTCAGAAAAAATATTAATTCAACTTTTTTTGTTAATTTATGCATGCTCACATTTACAATTTATATACAGATACAGGTTGTTATCAAAGTAGTGGAAACACTAATGAATGAAAATAAAAGTGACATTTTGAATGCACTTCATAAGCATTAAAATATAATAGTAGCCTCTCAATATTTTAGAAATGTATAGTAAATGTATATTTTCTGTTAGTATGTAGCATCTTGATTAAAATGCGGTAAATTTTGGACTTTTTCAAAAGCATAAAATGTTGGACCTCTAGATTTTCATGAAGCCAAACTGTTGGATCCATTCTAGCTGGGATAAGTGTGACTGAAATATCCTAACGTTTATACATTTCTAGATGTATGATGGTGTCTAAAGTTATGACAACATACACACTGCACAACAAGACAAATTCAGTAAAGCAAAATGGTAGATGGAAAGAAATGCATAGTGAAAGAAACTGACAAGTATTACAGGAAATTATAATGTTTAAAATGTGAACAAATGCTACAATTTTGAATACAAAGCATAATTCACATCTGGATTTTCCAGTGTCAATGATTACAGTTAGAAGGCTTCTTCTTAAATTGAACATTTATGTATGGCAGAGCAGTAATTCCCAAGCCATTTGTCACAGATGTGGAGGCCAAAAATCGTTTACAGTGGTGTCATTCACAAAATCTGGTTAATTGATAAGTGGAAGGAGGTAATATGATCTGATAAATTGTCTTTCACACTTTTCTTATGAATGGATAGTCTAGAACCATCTATTCAATTATATGATCATGATTGCTTCCTTCCAATTATCAAGCATGTTGGATTTGCCTTGACATGGCAGCCATGTCATGGTTTTCTGCTGAACCAATCATAACCCTGACAGGAAAGATCACTGGGGAGAAGTATAGAAAAATTTTAGTTGATCAAGTCTATTCTATGTTATGAATTATTTCTAGCAGGAGTTTGAATTTTCCTGGGTAATAATGCAAATATCCATGATGCAGGACTTATTCAGCCACTGTTGCTGAACAGGATGGTGTAATTAAACATCTTGTCTCACATGGTTAATCAACTTCAATATAATTTTGAATTGTTAAGACCTGAGAGTTGTCAATATGGAATCAATATCCTACACTGGCATCTCTCTTGAAACTTCCACATTATCTGCATGAAGAACGATACAGTATTTCGCTAAACATTATTTAGCACTGTTATGAATTGATTCCTAGGTTATTCAAAGCTGTATTGCATGCCCATACATTATACACTGCTGGACAATTGCTAAGCATGGATCACAAATTGCAATGTAGCATAACATTAAGCGAGACATGAGGCCTAGTAGGATAAAATATAGTTGCTACACTGTTCAGACATTAGAATAAGGAATATTTATTGTTCTGTAAAGTACAAAAGCTGTGAAACATCTGAAAGAAAAAAATATTCATTTGATGCTGCATACGAAAAAATGGAACAATGCATCTAAAAGTCAGCAGGCACCTTGAAGAAAGGTATCAGTACAGGATATGTCCACCGTGGAGTGTGATGCAACATTCCACACGTCGTATCATACTTTGCACAACATTATCCAGCAGCTGTTGAGGCAATTTATCCCATTCCTCTGGGAGTGCATGGATGAGGGTGTTCTTGTTTGTCGAAGGATAGTTTCGAACAGCAACTTGCCTCCCCAAAGCATCCCACAAATTTTCAATGGGGTTTAGATCTGGAGAACGTGATGGCCATACGAGGCGTTGAATACTCTCGCTGTCTAGACAATCCTGAACAGCGAGTGTTCGATGACATGTTGCGTTGTCATCCATAAAAACAAATTTATCACCGACAGCACCACGGAAAAGACGAACATGAGGAAGTAGAACTTCATTAATGTATCGTTGGCCTGTCATAGTCCCATTCGCAACCACATGTAGGGGTGTGCGGCCATTGATCATGATGCCGGCCCACACCATGACACTGCATGTTGGATATCAGTCCCTTTCCTGGATATTTTCTGGACGATAAGCAGTACCACTCTCAGGCCAGATCAGTTGGCGTCTACAATCCGATGACAGACTGAACCTACTCTCATCTGAGAATAGTATGCATGCCTAGTCCTGTTCACTCCAATTGCGAAGCTCACGACACCATTCCAAACGGGGAGTACATTGCTGTCTGGTCATTGGGACACACACAACAGGTCTGCGGGCATATGGTCCTCCTCCCCTCAAACGTCTGGCAACAGTTTTTCGGGAGATCTGCTTTCCTGAGGCAGCAAGAAACTGATTTGCCACCTGCTGAGCTGTGGTGTGCCTGTTCCTTTTTGCTGATAGGGCGATATATCTCTCTTCTGAAGGCGTCGTACTTCTAATACGACCTCCCCCGTGCCGACTACTACACATTCCAGTAGTTTTAAATGGCTTCCACAGCCGTGAAACAATGCTGTGAGTGATGTCGAATTCCCTGGCAATATCTGATATTTTCCGCCCTTCTTTGATCTTTCCAATAATTCGGCCACGTATAAAATCATCTAAGTGATGTCGGGAAGACATGCCAAAAATTTCAAGTTCGTCTATTAAATCTTTCATGTAAATATTTGACTTGAAACAACAAACGTCCACACGCGTCAAAACCTTTAAAGCTCTTATGAACGCTATCACGTGATGAACAGACATGGAAAAAAATTTGCATACGCATACTTCTTCTTACTATATCCCGCACTTATTCTAAATTTCCACAATTTGCTTCCTTTTATTTTGTGGTTGCTATGGATGATAGTGTTATCCATCCTTAGCAATTGTCCAGCAGTGTATTAATAAAGAGTTTCTAAATATATGATATTTCCATTATTTTGGTAACCAAATTTATATGTATACATATATATTTTCTAGATGAAAATAAATATTTTTACTATTTTCATTATCTTAATTTTTAAAGATATTTGCTGGAAGCACTATATGAACATAATTGCATATTTTCACGAGATTTTTGATAGTATTATTTAATTTTTTCATCGTAAATAGTTTCAATTTTATATCCAAGTTTTATTTGTAACTTGATGAATATTAATACATTTGTAAAAAAAAAATTGAAAAAAATTCTTGTTAAATTTATTTTTGTATGTTTTATGCTAAATGTATTAGTCTCATGCTCAATAGGCTTCTTCATTTTAAAAATTTAATAACTAAAATATTTCCTATAACAAATTCAAATCTATGTTTCTTGCAACAGAACTTAAATATACTAAATAAATTTGAAATGTGATATTTTATATGGAAATACAAATATGTAATCAATTTTGTTTGTCATTCTTTTTTTAGAAATTTTACATTTCTAACAAAAATATTTTTTTTTTTGAGAAATGTATTTGTATTCTTGCTTAAAAAATACTTGAAATTATTAAATAAGGAATTTATATTATGATTTAATCCTTTGAGTAAAAAAATATAATTGCTATACATTTTTAACCAAAAAGTTAAATGAGGTTGTTTTAAATTTTCTCTTGATGTCTATCAGGATTTATATGAAATTCATTTATGTATTTTATCATAGAAATTATGAAGCTATTGTGAAAGTCCACCAGAGTCAGCCTAATCAAAATTCAAATAAAGTTAGTGATGAAATGAAATTTCAAGTTGTAAGTGAAAACTTTATAATAAATTAATAAAATAACTGTATTCATCTATGTATTCTAAATGTAAAAATGATTCACAATTATTTTTGAATTAATTATTGCCTATGACATTTATGATTCTTTATTTTAGTATTACAGTTTTCTAAAGTTTTGTTTAAGTATTTTTAGTAATTAGTTTAAATATTTCGAATAAAGTTATATTGGGACCTTTTAATGAATTTTTGTGAAAACCCAATTCTTTAAGGAAAATTGTATCATATCTACTTTGATGATCCAAATAGATATTGCTGTTCTGTGTTTGACACTGCTTAATAGGTAGTCAAATAATCTAAGGTTATTGTGAGGCATTTCAACAGCTGCTGATCCTGAAATGTTTTTTCGTAGATCGGGGCTTGTATTTGTATGCTACAAGGCCTTAAATTTAGAAAACTTATTAGCACCTTTCCCGTTCCACACCCCAGGAAATCGAAATTGCACTTTTGTTTTTTGCAAACACAACTCTTGGTATAGGTATTTTGTAGATTTTTGGGTTTTCTTCCATCCCCTGGACATTAATATAACCATTATCTATAAAAATGTTCCCAGAAGGCACCATACAGCAGATGTTCAAATGCTTTGTTATGGCTCATAGCTGTGTAGCCATCC
This sequence comes from Latrodectus hesperus, assembly GCA_037975125.1. NCBI lineage: Eukaryota > Metazoa > Arthropoda > Arachnida > Araneae > Theridiidae > Latrodectus > Latrodectus hesperus. The sequence continues at coordinate 76,270,263 of CM075854.1, forward strand.
ATTCAACAGTGTTGAAACATCTTCCTAGATTGAGATGTAAGTAGAAAACAAAAAATTGACTTTCATTTCCTGTCACCTAACAGTATCTGGCATCAAACCAGAAATCCAACTTTTTATTCCAAAGAACAATATTTTACCTATAAGCTATAATTAGTTTCCTCAGCATTACATATATTTAATATATAATTATTAATGATTGTTAACTGTTTGTAGAATCTCCATTTTCTGGTATGGTATGTAGAGGGTTCTAGTTCAGGTTCTGACTTCTTCTCTTGATGAAGGCTCAAAAGTAAAAGGTACTTTATATGTTAATGGGACTTAGCCTGGTTAACCAAATTATGTTGTCTGGGGTCTATGTACATGTATATAATCTTTGTAGCAACCGATGAAATTTTGTTTTACTTTTTTTAAAATTTAGATATAAATGAATGTGTATTTTCTGCTATTTTTTATCTTTTCTCTTAAAATATTTAAATATTAATGTAACAGTTTTATATTTATGGTGATTATGAATTTAAATTAAATAGTATAGTGAAAAAAATTGTTGCGTTCTCTTCAAATAATGTATATGAACTTTTTAAAAGATATTTAAAGTTATTAGAAAAGTATTTTCACAATTTCATGCTACTTATTTTATATTAAATCAAATTCTTTAATCTGCTTTCTAAATTAATATTTGATTAATTCATTACATTAAAAATTACTCTATTTATTATTACTATAGCATCTTTTTGGAACTTACTCATTTTTAATAATTTGAACATTTCCCTTGTTTTTATTTTAGAATATCATGATATATGATGCTTCATATATCATGAACTGAACTGTGGTTTATTGTTATTTTGAACTTAAATCATGATCCTTGTAATTTTATGAAAGAATTTTTTTGTTCTTCGTACTACATCACCACATGTTTGAGCAAAGCATTTGTTAATATTAATTTTTTATGGAAAAATATTTTCTGACATTAGTAATTGACTAAATTTTTGAAAAAATAATTTAGTTAAAATGTTCCTAAGCAATTATTTGTTACCTTTTGAGAAATTCATTCTATTTTATATTGTTAACTTAATCCCAAATTTTTGAATTTCTGTTAAAATTATGTAATTTTCTATTGATTTAGCTTAACTTAAAAGCTCATTTTCTATGTGAGTAAACACATAAATCCTAGTTAAAAATTTAAAAAATGGAATATCAAATGGAGAATTAAAAGGTTATTTGAATAATAATTATGAACTATAATTATGGTAAAACCTTAAAAAAGTTATTTGTAAACTCTTTACCATCAGAAAATTGGAAGAACAGATTTATATAATGTGCCTGAGTAAAGACTTTAACATCAACATTGAAAATGACATACTTTAAAATAATGCAAGCTTTTATTTTTCTCTATGCAGATTTATGTCTGTCATTTCTTTCAATTACTTGTAATTTTCTAGTTTTCATCAAAGAACGACACTAGTTTTTGGCTAAAATTTGCTTCTGTTTTATACAAGTGAAGCTGGGAGCTGAGTTATTTGTGTTCTTGCCTTCAATTCAAAAGTTTATAGGTTCAAATCTCACCTTGGGCCTTTGGTGCAGCATGTCCATTTTTAAACCTTGCGCTATAAAACACAAGCAACCAATGGCCACCTTGGGCTTAGATGTTTGCAGTGGTTTAGAATCTTTTTTAAACAGTTGGTCTCCATCTAATTAGCTCATCTGCAAGAAATGACTGTTGATTTATGAATAAATCAAACCTGTTTTATGCACTTAGTTTTCAAATTTCATCTTTATTGATAATGCAAAAAGTATTTCATTTGCATAAACTCTCATTTCTTAATAAACCCATAAGTTCTTTATTGCATTGGGATACTCGATATTCCACTGCTGATATTTCCTATTTTTTTCTGCAAATACTTCAGCATTCAGTAAAAGATACTTTACTCAGACACTTAAATATGTTAATGAAATCATTTAATTTTAAACAGATGCACTTGAATCCACATCATTGTAAGAAAGATATCTGTAGATCATCACAGAACTTTCATATAATTGATTTTTGGGGAATTTTTTTTATGAAATCATACCAGTAATACTTTAGCCATCTGATACATCCAAATACCATTTGAACTGCATCTGAGAAATTATTTCTATGCAATGGTTTCCCTAGGACATAGCTTGTTGAATGCTCTTTTTATGCTCTGCAGTAATTTGAGCTTAACCAATTTTGCTACATGAATGTAATTTCCAGAGGTTTTAAATGTGCTGTATATTGTTTAATGACAAGTTTGTTGGTAGAATACTTTCCAGTAGGTGCATGTTTGTGAAATCATCTTTCACCATTTCTTTTTACCATAACAGTCTTTCAGTTTTGAAAATTTGTTGACTACAGTCTTTCATCTTCCTTTCTTAATCATAATGATATTGATACTCATTCGTACTACATATGAACTCCAATTTGCTTACTTCATGATTAGTTAATTTTTCTTTCTTCTCCGTATCCTCAAAATGAACACTAAAACTCGGAAATATGCTAAATATGAATTTGCAAATCAATCAGCAGTTCTAATCTTTATAATTGCAGAAATATTTAAGTTATAAATAAATTTATTTTTAGAAAAAATTAACTGTAGACCTAAAATTTTTACTGATTAAATTGGGCTGAAATACTTATTTTGGATATATACACTTTTACTGGTAATTATGTATTTACAAATACAGTTAGTTGCATTTTTTCTTTGCAATGAGCTTTATTAATTAATAACAAAATAACATTTAAATCCCTTCATTTCCATTTTCTGTCTTTTTTAAAAAATTTTTATATCCCATTGAAATTTTACACCAATTTTAATACCTTTCTAATCTTTATAAATGTGAACTTATAATTCATTTAGTATTAGACCTCTAAGCAACAACAAAATATTCAGATTCCATTTATTTCATTTTAAGCTGAGTAGCACAACAGAAACAAGAAATAAATGAGTTAAATAATTATAAAGGTTTATTTTCTTTGCAATTTTTTATATTTTAATTTTTCTAAAATTGAAGAGCACATCTTTTCATAGAATTTATCTTATTGATTACATCTTGCAAACTTCAAAATCCTATCTTGTAAATCCCAACTGGTTTTATTTAACAAGTTTAATGAAGTATATAACGAATAACTTAAATTTTCAGCTGTTTACTCTAAGCTTCTATTTTCTTGTATATTTTTATATAATGATGATTATTACTTAAAAAATTTTTATACAAATCTTGTTAATGGAAATAAATTATTTCTATTCTGAAATTATGCTAGTTTATTTTATTTCAATAATGCTATATTTCTTAATATTTTATAATTGTAATTTAAAGATATTTTAATTTTCATTATTTATTATTTCATATTGTACCAACACAGCTTAGAATACTGAAATAAATAGTTAATTTATTTGTTTTACAGTTTCAAGCTGTGTGTGATTCACTATTTCAGTCATTCAATTCATCAGTATCAGTTGCAAATTTTGGAGAACTATCTGCTTGTGTGTTTAGTTGGTTAGAAGAATACTGCAAACCACAAACATTACATGAGATGATGCTTTCCTTACTATGCCATCTTAACAATCAAGTCTCTTGAAAATTATATTTTCTTGTTGTCAAAATGTGATAAAATTTCATTCTTTATTTTATCTTTGTCACTGCCAAGTCTTAAGAGTTGAGACTGTTAAAGTGCAATGATATTTGTTATTACTTCAAATGTTTATTACTGCTAACTGCTGAAAATGTTTAACATATGTGATATTCATTCATTGATAAATCTAAGAGTTATTTTGTTACATGTATATATTAAAGATATATTGTAAATTTAAGGTTAAAATTTTTATTAGATATTTTGGGATGCTTTCATGTAGATATACTTTTATATAAAGATCTACATTTTCCGAGTGAAATTAATAAAATTTTTCTTTTATGTAGAAAGAAATCTATTTAAATTTTTTTTATCAGAATATTTACTTTTGTTATTTGATTTTGTTAAAATTATTTTATTCAAATTTTTATTTTTAACATTTTAATAATGAAGAATAACTTTTTCAATTTATTGTGAAAAAAGAAGGAAAGCTAAATGTACTAAACTTTAAATTAATTTGTTCGATTATTTGGTAATATGTGTATATTTATTTAGATATATTTAATATTAATTTCTACAAGATTAAAATTTTTTATCTGATTTAATTTCTGGGCATGTTTTTAATGTTTATGATTTATTAATTCCTGAAAGTTATCTGGGTTTTTTAAACAAGAAACTGATTTTTAAATTTTGTATGGCATGAAATTTGTGTAAAAAATTACATTTTTCAAACTATACTTATATAAGCATTTATTCACAATGTAATTTCCTTAGTTAGATTAAGCTTTTTAAAAAATTTTTTAGATTTTCCTATTAAAAAAAATAGAGCTTAAATAGTAGTTTCTTAAGTTATAAAAATCCATAATTTGGAAAACTATAGAAATATAAGCAATAATGACTACCTTGCTAAAATAATGAATTTCAATTTTAGATAGTATTTAGGTACAGAGCATTATACTGAAGATGTGTTTTTTATGTCAATAAGTGAAAAGAAGGAAATGTACCTTTTTAAGGAATTTGTTTATGTAAATTGATTACATTGAAATTCTTTAAGCAGTATAGTGTCTTTAAATACATCATTTGTGAGTGCCTTATTTTTATGCATAATATGAAATATATTAAAAATTTCAGGAAGCACTGGAATAAAATATTTGCATTGTAGTCAACTGTCACTCAACTTCTGTTTCCCTATGATTTTTCTCTTGGTCTAAAATTTTTTACCTTGGTTTTATTTTATGTGATATCTTATATGACATAAATAAAAATAGATGTATTGTTTCTGATTGATTATTTTGTGATAGAGATAAAACTCATTTTAAAAAATGTTTACACATTTAAAAAAATTGAAAGTAAATTATGGCAGTGTTATCAGAATTCTTATTTTTATCATTGCATTTCTGTAATTCTTGTTATCTTAATATTTTGAAAATATAGATTTTATTGTTGTTATAAAATTGATTTTGAAGGCATATGTATATTATTTTTTATCAATGCATTTTACATTTTTAAACATTAATAAAATTGTTGTTTTGTTTTATATGCTTCTCAAAAAATTTGTTATAATTTTAATTTATAAATGTATTAGTTATAAATGGCTACATTACTTTTAGAAACTCTTAGAAAGTTGTGAATGTCTTGTATGTTTAATTATTTCAGTTATATTCTGTCAGCTTCAGTGTTGTTGTCAGAATAATTTTGTTTTTTGAACAGTGCTATGCACTAGTTTATATGCATTTCAATACTGTAAAATAAATTGTATTCTTATACATAAATATTTGTGTAAAAGTTGATCTTTCCATGTTAAATTCAAAAGTCTTTTATAAATTTGAAAACACAACTAAATTAATTTATATTTTATGTACTCTAAGTCACACAAATCACTGTACAATGTGCAATTATTGCATATTTGTTATTTTAAATAATAAATATACAGTATCCATCCTTTATTAAAATAATCTAACACAAATTTATTTAACATTAAAATTTTGTAATAGATAGTATAGTTTTCCCTTTTTTTATATACATTAATTTTATCGAGTTTAGTATCATAGCATGATAAAAAATAAATGACTCCACATTGAGTTGTACTTGCCATTTAGTATAATGCAAAAAGTGTTACTCATAAAACAATTTTTAAATTCCATTAATGTTAAAAAATTTTCTTTACATATGGCTGAGTTGTGATTGTTGTCTTTAAAAGAACTACGTATGATCTCTGAAAATTCCTGCTATTTACAATCCTTGCCGTTTTATACAGAAATTTATTGATATTTTAGAAGTCAAAAGGAAATTTAATTGCTCAGATTTTTGTCAACATGTCATGGTTTTCTAATTTTGATTCTCTTCTCTTTTATCAAATAATGGTATTTAATTTATATTTCTAATATAATTTGTCATAGTTGGAATGATAATTACAATAGTATGTTAGAAACATTTTACTGTTATACCCTACTATGCATTACTTATTAAGTTGCAATTGTGCCATATTTCAGTAACTTTTATTGGAAATTCTTTGAAAAATGCTTTTGATATCTTTTGTATTGTTTTATTTGCACATAAGAATATGTTCTCATTTTTTTCTGGTTGAAAAAAAAATTCTGAGTATCTTGTTTATTTTTAAGATACTCAAATCTGATCTACTTGTTTTAGCATTAAAATTGAATTGATTTTGTGTGATCTTTTCTAAAATAATTTCTATTTCTTGCATTGTAAATTAATCAATTTAATATTAGTCTATATTTTATTGTTATTAACATACAGGTTTATTTGTTTGAACTTAAACTTTTATAGTTCAAATTGCTCCAAGTCTCAGACTACAATAAAATTACCGATAGTCTTAAATTATGAACTATGATTTAATTTTCAATACTATATTCATTCGATTTCAAAGCAAACAGCGATTTTGCAAAATAATTGATTGTGTATTGCTCATTTTTGTAAATATTTAATTTTAATGAAAGGCATTCTTCCTGTACAAATATTTTTTTATGAGTTTAGATAAATTTGTTTGAAGTATTTTTAAGCAAAAAAGATTAGCATTTTTTTAAACTTGAAACTCATTGTAATTATTCATTTTTAGTAATTTTTCCTCATTCATTTATATAAAACATAAATTCAAAATTTTAAATAATGATCGCAAAATTTATCTTAGTTTATAGTGTAACAACTTAAGTTATTACTACCTTTAAGTGTACTTGAAGAAGTTTGAAGAAAATATACTGGAAATACATTTTTATAAGAAACATTCATTATTTTTTACAAAAAAGTTTTGTCGATATAAATTTGAAAATAATTAATGAAATAATTTTTATTACAAGAATATATTTTTGATCTAAATATTTGTAAGTTTGTTAATATTTGACCAAATCTGACAAGAAAATGATATTAATAGGAAACATTTAAAGTCAAACTCAACATTTTTTGGCAAAATAATATCTTATCTATACATACTTGCTTTTTACCGTGAAATAAATACTTTGCTTCATTGTAAAACTAGTGTGTAGTATAAGATATATTCTAGAAATTGATTGGATTAAACTACAGAGAAGTTGACTTATTTTGCTAGTACTACTTTTTTATTCTTATAAAACAAAAGTACATTCCTGAATTGCTGCCATAACAATTGAAAATTTATAGAAACTGCCTTCATGTCGAAGGAATGGTCATTTGGCAAGGTGAAAATTTTCAAACCATGTTGTGTAAATGATTAGTTTCCAAGTATATTAAGTTTCCAAGTTGCATAGATTAGAATTACAACTCTATATGTAGGGTGAAAAAAAATGCTTCCTAATTGAAATTGAAATTTTAAAATGGAAATAGAGGCAGTTTTATGAAAAAAATTTTAGTAAATATTAGGTAATTTTTAATTCAAAGTCTAATTTTTAATAAAACTTGAGTTAATTATTAAAAATATGAAAGCTCAAAATATAAATGTATATGCAAACATCAAGCAGGTTTTGTTTGAATGGCATAAGATTAACTTTTGGTAAAAACATTAGTTAAGCTGTCTGTATTGGGAAAGAAATCATTTGGATTACAAAAATTATAAAAAATGATTTCAGCCTTGAAAATAGGTAATTGTTGAGCTCAAACACACACTTTGAATCACTAAAAAAAAAACATAAAAAACAGGGATAACTCTTAAATAAAATGTGGTTCATTATTGCTAAAAATTTGGGAGAAAAGTGAAATTATTTCTAAGTTTCTTTCACCAAAAATTCTGTCCGAAATGTTTGCTAATGAATAGAAGTTTTAACAAGCGACATTTTACGATTATACTGGTTCAGATAACTGAGAAAACACATATGCATGAAACTATTAAAGTGATATTATAACAAAGATATTTTTCCAATATGGAAATATCACAGACAAATAGATTGTAATATTGACTTCTATTTATATGTCTGTTAGTTCATTAAAAAATTGGCTGCAAATGGAAATGTAAACAATGGAATTATTAATTTTTTCTTTTGCTGAAATAAATTTCCAAGTTATAATTTGTAATTTATAAATATGTTATGGGGGGATAAGTCAACGCGCGTTTTTAATTATATATATCGTGTCTTAATTTTATTTTCTGTTTTTTCTTAGCTTTTCTATTTTTGAATATTTTGAATTATAAAATACAATTCATAAATAACACTGTTTTCATATTTGATTTAATGAATGTTTCCTGAAGTCCCATTTATTTTGTTATTCGTGATCTCGATTACATACACAAGAGAAATAATTCAAAATTATTTAAAATTCGGTCTTAAAGACAAATGATGTATAATTATAGTTTCACTGGTATATTTAATTTATATTATTATAATTTATTTGTTAAATTTGTCATGTATTATGTAAATCTTTATGGAGGAAATTCTTTCACATTAATAACTATTGCTTGATAATAATTGTTTTAAAAGTCATGCATTTTTTAAAATTTTTATTAAAATTCACTTTAAAATTTTTTCTTATTAAAACACAACTTTTTAAATTTGTTCTTTGCAATGTGGATATGCATATTTGTCCTAATTTCTTTTTATTGCTTTATTTTAATTTCGGAATATTAAATACTGATGACTATGAACGTATACATGCTGAATAGTGCATATTGTTATCACTAAATATGTAAAATCAATTTATTTTTCTTGATGTATTTTTTTATCTACATGCTTTATATAATTTAAAAATTTCCAACTGTAGAATGTAAAATTTTAATACATCAAATAAGTTGGTATTGTTTTGTTGATATTCATATATCTCTGTTTACCTGTGTTTATGCTTTTTTTATTTTAAATAGTATAAATTCACTTCTATAAAAGTTTCATCTCAAAAATTGTCAAGCTGAGTGTTTAGTTATTTCTGTTTCTTTTTTAAATATCTATCTTTAGCATTACTTTATTATTAAAAGCTTATTCTCTTTCTTAAAAAAAAACATTTTATTTTATGAAATCAAATGTGTATCTTTTTGAATCTTTCAGATGTTGGCAGCTGTTTATTTCTAAAAATATAAAAATTATAAGAAAAATATAGAAGTGATGTATGTATGATATCAGTTTAATTATGTTGAAATTTTTTCGTAAACTAACCGAGCTATTTTTGAAGTAAAATATAATAAAGTGTTAAGAAAAATTTTGTTCCTCGAGTTTTTCCATATTGAACAAACCTCATTGTATGATCTTCTTTGTATATTAGTATGTTATTCATTATATATAAATTATTTTAATTTATTTATTTATATTATTATAATATAAATAAACTAAATAAATGATTTATGATTAAATTATAACTTTTAATTTTATTATATATATAATTTATATAAAAGTTTTTCAATGTATAAAAACACTTTTAATATGGTAACTAAACCTGCCCTTTAAAAGTTTATCACATTCAAAAGTGCTGAAATAAAAAAATAATGTAATCATATATAATACAGAGCATTAATAATTCAAGAATTAAAATATTTTTTATGTGAAGATGGTGCCTAATATGAGTATATTATGTTGTATTTGTTAGAAATAATGGCAAAAGTTTAAAGCTTCCACTTATAAATATCAGCATTTTGTTTGCGATATTAATGTTGACTATTCCTGTACATACTCTTTGAATCCTAAAAAGCCCAAAACAGACGAATAAAATCCTTCGTTTATTCTTATTCTTAAATATTTTTTAAGCTGAATTTTTTTATTGTGTTAAGAAAATATTTTTAATTTTGCTGTTTGTTGGCGATATTTTAGTTATTTTAATGTGTTTAATTATAAATTTAATGACGATAAGAGTGGACCATACATATCCAACTTTAAATTTCCAAAAACATGAAAAATAAAGTCAAGTGGTGAAAAAAATTTCACGGAAATAATTTTTCTCTATGAAGCGTAATAAAGTTTCCAAAAAGCATTTCGTTGATGATCAAATTATTAGAGTATGAGAATTATCTTAAAGGGGAAAGGTCTTTAAAATACATCGAGATTACCCTAAATTAAAAGATGGAGCTGCTTTAACAATATTTCATAGCTATCTAATATATAGGAGAAATATAATAAAAATGAAAATAATGAATAAAATTCTGTATCTGTGTGTAAAAGCTTTCAAATACTGACTGCAAATAAATTTTTAAAATAATGAAAATTTTTGAAAAAGTTTAACCTTTAAAAGAATATGATACTACCCAAAACTGAAACTTGAATTCTCGCTTGTATTTGAACTTTAATCTTTCTAATTCTTTTTGAAATATTAAAATTAATTACGTTTTTTTTCCTCTCCATTTTTGTTTCCGTTGGAAGAAGTGCTCAAAAATTTACAAAGTTTGTGATATATTTTAAGTGACCAATAACTAGTGTTATGGAACTACACTGCAGAGGCCACCGTAAATGCAACACCTTGAAGGAAGCATGCAAATAACTTGAAATTTACAACATGCATTGATGGGGTTGAGATATACCCTCATGATTAGAATTTCAGCGGAGACGCACATAACGCGCGCCTTTAGCACCACTTCAAAGCGATATTAAGGCTTGGAGATTTCGACGATTTCAAGTTCAACAACTGTGCTTTCCTTGTGGTTTTTTCCACAAAAGAAGATCAATTATGCCTTGTAGAAAACAGCGATCATTTTTTGATCAAGTATCCGAGTTCGATAGAAGAAGGATTGTGGCTTACCGACATTGTGGATTACTTTTCAGAGAAATCAGTAGTCGTGTTTGACAAAACCAAACAACTGCAATGTGAATATGTGATAGTTGGATGCAGAAGGGTACAATGGACTGACGTGTTCGATCGCATCCACTTCAGTGCAGCATTTCACGTGATGACAGGCAAATTTTGCGGCGCATGGCAGTGACGGATTTCTCAGCCACATGACGAACCATAGCACAGCACATTCAGCCTGTAACGCATCATCCAGTGTCTGCGCGTACCATTCGACGCCGTTTACAGCTGAGTAGTCTATCTGCAAGTCTTGTGGTTCTGCGTCAAAGGTAGACATCGCTTTGTCTACCTTTGACGCAGAACCACAGGCGCCTCCGCCGCCAAAAGTGCGATGAAAGAAGGATGTAGACAGCAGAATGGAATGAAATTACTGGCGAGTCACGCTTCTGTCTGCAACACCATGATGGTCACATTCGAGTCTGGAGGCATAGTTGAGAGAGGATGCTGAACAGCTGCTTTATGCACCGCCACACTGTCCTGCACCGGGTATTCTGGTATGGGGCGGTATTGGATATCATTCTTGCACTCTTCCAGTACACATTGCCGGTACTTGAAACAGCCAGCGCTACATCTCCGAGTTGTTGGAGCCAGTTGTCCTTCCTTACCTTCAGGGATTGCCCACAGCCATATTGCAACAGGATAATGCGTGATCACATGTGGCACGCATTGTCCAAGGATTCTTTGTCAATCGCCGGACTGAATTGTACAATGGCCAACTCGATCTCCGGATCTTCAGCGGATAAAAAACATGTGGTCCATGGTTGCTTAACGATTGATTCAGATTATATCCTCAGCTGCCACAGCAGATCAACTTTGGTAGCGTGTGGAAGCTGCTTGGTCTGCTGTACCCCAAGAACACATCCAAAGTCTCTCTGAATCAATGCCGAGACGTGTGGCAGCGGTGATCAACAACAATGGCTGCCTTAGCTACTGATTTTGGCAGTAACCACACTTCACAGAAGTCTGTAAATTTAATCATTTGAAACTTGATCATCATGTTATCGACAAAATAAATTTTGTTGTGTTATCATTGTCTTTCTAGGTGCTGTGATTTGGGTGGCCAGCTGTGTAGTTAGAAAATATGTCACAAACCTCATATTCACATGCTCTTGATTCAAAGAAAAATTGTGAAAGAACGCTAAAAATATGAAGTTACATGAAAGAAGTTTCTTCTGAAGATTACAACACAGAAGTACATTTGAAAAAATAAGGCTTTGCTCAAAATGAAAATTAGCGAGGATATATAGCATCAATATGAATTTGTTAGCAGCTTGCTCACATTTTATAACCGCTTTATTGTAATCGAACTGTTTTAAATGCTGATGTATTAGCTTTGTTTAATGGGGACACATTAAAGAAGGTTCTCGATGCTGGAAGCTTAAAACTCTTGTAACAAAGAAGAGAATTTCAATTACATAAATTTAAATGATGTTTTTATTGTATCGGTGAAATCTTTAAAGGATGTGAAGCAACTTCGTGTTGTCTAAATGAATGTTTAAGCAAAAAGACTTGCTGATCTCAATCTTATGATTAAAGTACATGTCAACGATTTCGCTTACTAATACTGCAAAATATGTTTTTACTTCTAAGTTTCACAGTAATGCTCTGGAATTCAGGTTTTCACTCTAACGACAAATATTTGGCTGTTATTATCACGTTCTATTGTAACAAATGTTGGAAGGAGAAAGAAGATTATTAATTAAATTCATTTTTATTTTTCCTTCTGAGAGCAATGGAAATATTCTTGTAAGATAATTTACAAATGGTATTTGTATCAGTTTAAAGAGATGTTGTTAGCTATGATATATACACTACTGGCCATTAAAATATATACACTACACCAAGATATCTTATAAATGATATATACACTACACCAAGAAGGAATGCAAATAACAGAACGATATTTATTGGACACATACATTATAGTGGAAAGAACAAGTGATTACATTTACAGGAAATTAGAATGTATAGATCTTGAGAAATCAGTACCCAGAGCAGCCATCTCTGGTTGCAATAACAGCATTTATCCGCCTAGGCATGGAGTCAAACAGAGATTGTATGGCATGTACGGGGATCTCAGTCCATGCAGCTTCAATACTATGCCACAGTTCATCAACAGTAGTGGATGGTGAGTGATGGCGTGGCAATCACTCGGCAACCATTGACCACACGTTCTCAATTGGTGACAGATGAGAAGAACGTGCTGGCCAGGGTAACAGTCGAACCTGTTCTGTATCAAGGAAGTTCAGAACAGTACGGGCAACATGCGGTCGTGCATTATCCTGTTGAAACAAAGCATTCCCTAATGCTTTGTTTCAAGGAGGCCTCGAAGATAGGGCAGAGCCACGGTCCTTAACACATCGGAAATGTAACGGTTGCTGTTCAAAGTGCCGGTAATGCGAACAAGAGGTGATCGAGACGTGTATCCAATGGCACCCCATACCATCACTCCAGCAGATGGGCCAGTATGGCGATGTCCAATGCAAGCTAGCAATGCGCGTTCACCACGATGCCTCCAAACACGGATGCGGCCATCATGGTTCTGTATACAGAACCGAGAAAAGATGACGTGATGCCATTCCCGTGTCTAGGTTCGTCGCTGATCACACCATTGAAGGCGCTCCTGTCTGTGACACAGCTTCAATGGTAGCCGAAGCCATGGTCACCGTGCAGACAATCCATGCTGCTGCAAACGTCGTCGAACTGTTCGAGCAGAAACTTGTTGACTTGCAAATGACTCCATTTATCGACTCAGGGTTCGTGACGTGGCTGTACGATCCCTTGTGACCATGCGGATAAGATGTCTGTCTTCTCTGCTGTTAGTGATGGGGGTTCCCTGAGATCCTGCATGACGTTCCATATGATTGTTCTGAACCCATCGATTCCATATTCTGCTAATAGTCATGGGGTCTCGATCTACGCGAGTAGGAATATTGCGGTACGATAAACCGCAATCCCGGTAGGCTATAATCCTTCCTCGATCAAAGTCAGACACGTGCTGATAGGCATTTCTTCTTCTTACACGAGGCATTACAACAACTTTCTTTGCCGAAAACAACATTGAAATGGAAATTGAGTATGAGAAAACTGCTGTCGAATTTCTGGTTTTATACACATTGTAGATGTCACTACTGTCGCCTATTTTGTATGAATGCGCTGAAAATCGAATCATTTGCATATCACAGCAAGTTCTACCTGTCATGCAAATTTCACGTGTGTGGTGTGCCGCTTTCCTGGTGTAGCAATTTTAATGGCCAGTAGTGTATATATATATATATATATATATATATATATATATATATATATATATATATATATATATATATATATATATATATATGTGTGTGTGTGGAATTGAAAGCGCCACCAGAGGGCCATTCACATGTTTGCCGCCGGACATGCAAAGAGAAGAGCGGAGAATTACGATGTGATGGATGGGAAAAGACGCGATGACGTGAAGACGCGAATTGGTATTGGACTAATTAGCTTTTTCTTATTTTGTCCAAAACCATAATTAAATCATTTAAACAATAATGAGTATTTTCTTGACAAAGAACTGATAGAACCCACATTAATGGTGTAAGAAGTGGAAAAGAAAGAATAATCATCCTACAAGTCAAGCATCAGAAAAGAGTATGTACATTTTTTTACATTTCAAGATGAAGTTAAATGACATCAAAAAGATACGCATTGCATTGCAGATCATTAAGTCGGATAAAGTAAAAGTTCTACATAAATTTATTTTCGATTCTGACGGAGATCGGTCAAATCGAAAGCGCATAAGAGAATTTTCTGGTTTCAGTTTTGTTATAGAAAGTGAAGAATTTAAAAGCTATAGAAGATAATTTTTCTTTGAACGAATTTATAACTATTTCTAATATCTTAAGTATCCCTTTCGAAGGAACCCATACAACACAATTTCGTCCAGTAGACGTCGATATGACATCATCAGCAGGATGTACTCTAATCCAGTAGACGCCTCTTTTTGGTCCAGTTTAGATCCATGACACGTCAAGTATTCACCTATTTTACGTCCACTATACGTCTACGAGACGTTGCCATTGGATGGTTCATGGAGGAAATATGGATGTATTCATACGCACAGCTCTATACTAGGTTGTTTTATGGATGTATTCTAGATATGCGAAGATATTGAAATAATCCCTCATCTTAGTGGCTCATATATTTTTGTCCACTGGACAATGAGAAAATTGTTTTTAATTAGCTTGTTACTTATGAAATTGCTTTTGCATCACATTTTTAAAAATTTTCAGTTAAATATCTTAGATTTTTGACAGATTTACTGTTCAAGTTTAGTTAATGTGTGATAAAATTCTCACAATTGATAAATTAACATTTTTATGCTCATTATTTTATAGTTAACCTTTTGAAAATTTAGTTTCTTATTGTTTAAAATAAAACGATTTTTTTCTTTGGAAAATTTGAAATTACTTTTACTATTATAACTAGAGAATAACAATAAATTAGTCTATGATATTTTTATTTGTTGAGTGTAATTTTTTATTTTAAAAAAATCAGGCAAATTATTATTCATTTTTTTTTAATCAATTTTGTAGTAAGAGAAATTGATAAGAATTATTTATTTCTCAGCCTAATATTTTCACTAATTAGATATAATTTTAACAGTCTTTTTTTGTACAAGATAAAAAAAAGTATCTCTTTTAAGCAAAATTTTCCACTGAATTGAATACTCCAAATTATTATGACAAAAAATTCTGAAAATTACTTATTTCATTGTTTAAAAGCTGAATTATTTTTCTTTGTAAAAGTTAAAATTTGTTTAAGAAAACATTCCAGCAAGAGAGTGTAAATATTAATTCAACAAAAAAAATAATAACTGATAGAATTTTTTTAATGCACACAATTCTAATTATTTACATTATACAGAAATATTAATTAACTGAAATGTTTGATTCTTTTATTGATAAATCTTGCTTTTGCACGACATAACCAGTTCATAATCACAGCTTTCATTTCACCATCAGTTGTCTTTGAATACTGTGGAATTCACCGCACAGCATCTGAAAATAAAATTAAGTACATTTAAAATAATTAACAATAACGATTAACATTTTACGATCAATAACCTCAGACAAAATAATAGTAAAATTCCAGAAGACAATTTTCATGAATATTTAATACTTATCAATCTGATTAATACATAAAACTGATTGAATGTAAATCTCATTAGTAAAAAACAGCATAAATTAATCAGAAAAATCTAAAATATTTCCTTCACTAATTTAAGACATGAAGATATTATAATAGCATTGTTAGAAATATATTTTTAATTTAGTAAATGTTTTAAATGTCTAATTACCAATTCAATTTCTAAGAAATAACAGCTTTGTAAATATGGTAACCTTTGTGTTTGATTAAATAATTAAAATTACAAAATGTTTAAAATATGTTCCAAAAACTTTCAAATTATCAGATAGAATTGAAGATTACTTTTATAATGGGAACAGCTCTCAAGTAATCAAATAGAGAATTGAATTAACATATTAGCACTTACATAAATATATTTCATTAAAAATTTTTTATGAGAAATATATTTTCCCATCATTTCTACAAAAGAAAACTTTCAATGACATGCATATTCAAACATTGCACTTACCAAAAACTAACTGCTTCATATTTAGTCCATTATAAAGGATTTACTATCTTTAGCACCAAAATAACTGAACTCAGATGCAAGTTCATTGGTTATTAATTTTTCCATGATGCTTATAGTGCAATTCCCAGAAGAAGTTCCCCCAGACAAGCTTAAAAAGTGGCACTGAAACAAAACAAATAAAAATATAAATATTTTATAATTAAAAACATTTTATAATTTAAAATTGAAATTACCGTATTAATTTTAGCAACATTATAGATACATTATATAGTCATAATAATAATTATTATTTACAGCATAAAACTCACATAAGTTTTAGAAAGATAAATTTGTAATGTATTCCTACATTTAAAAAAGCATTTATAAAAAAATAACTATTTAAACAATACAAAATCCAATTTAGTATAATAACAGTCCCATACGATACAATTTTGTCCAGTAGACGTTGATAGGACATCAGGTGGACGTACTCTAATCCAGTAGACTTCTCATTTTGGTCCAGTTTAAATCCATGGCACGTCAAATATCACAATACCAATTTTAGAAATGTTTATCTTTTTAATTACATATATGCTAAACCTAGGGGACAAATTTCTGAGAAAAATACACTATTTAATCTTTTACCCTTTGGAATTTATTAAATAACTGAAATTACAAAGTATTTAAAATTTGTAATGAATCTTCAAATTAGCAAAACAGTTAGATTAATTGGGTAAAATTTAACATTGCCATTAAAAGAACAGAACTTAAATAATCAAATAGAGAATTGAATTTACGTATTAGTGCTCAATATAAACAGAAATGTTATTTACTAAGGGATATATTAAATGTTCTGATTAAACATTAACATTTTTACAACAGTATAAACTCTTAATAAAATTTAATACATGAAATGTTTATTTACAATTTGCACTCAGTAGAAACAAATTGACATGCTTTTAATCCTTTAGAGGAATTATTTCTCTTGCTCTACATTAGTTCCAAATGAGCTTAAATGATACCAGGGGGGTTTGTGGGAGCCCAAAAAATCCCCGGAAACTTTTACGGACTTACTACCGACATTTTTGAGTATGTATTCTGACATTTTTGAGTATGTAAAAATATGATGGTAATTATAAATATAATTCAAGGTATGAATCTAATGATATTTTTAATTCTATGTGTGGAAATATGAATAAGAATAAAGTAAAATTTGATGGTAATTTTGATTCAAGAAATTGAGTGTGTTAAAATTGTGTTTCACGTTTACATATTTCTAAATATTGTATACATAAAGATAAAGGTTTAAAATGTTTTTCATGTCAATCTTTTGGGCATAAAGCTTCGGAATGTCCGAAATCAAAAGAAACAAGCTCATTTGATGATAAACCGAAAATAAATGCGATAAGTTCTGAAAACTTTATTCTTAAGGATGTTAAAATAGGTACTTTAAATGTAACTTCATTAATTGATACTGGAAGTCAGAAAACGATTTTGAAAAAGAGTTTATTTAATAAAATTAAAGACACTGTTAGTTTACAATCTTCTAATATTTCGTTGACTGGTTTAGGAATGAAATCAATTAAACCACTAGGCTATTTTAATGCAGAAGTTGAAATTGATAATTCGAAAGTTAATACAAATATTTTTATTATAAATGATGACTCTGTAAGAATTGATTTAATTGTAGGAACTGATATTATTACCCAAGGTACTTTAATTGTTTCAACCAATGGAGTATCATTTCACATTAACAAGAAGGAAATAGATAATTTCTTAATTAATTTTGTAAATCTTAATGATGAATCAGAAATTGATTTAAGTCACATTAAGGATAAATCATTGTGCTCTGAAATACATTCATTAATAAAAAATTATGTTCCTAATAAAATTAAAAATGTTGATGTTAAGATGAAAATTAATTTAATTGATGAAATCCCTATTTGTTCTCGCCCCCACCGACGACTATCACCTTTTGAGAAAAAAATAGTTGAAGCTACAATTGAAGAATTGTTAGCTAAGGGAATAATTCGTAATAGTTCTTCCGATTTCTCTTCACCTGTAGTAATAGTTAAGAAAAAAGATAATACCCATAGACTTTGCATTGATTATAGATGGTTTAGTAAGAAAACGATTCGTGAACATTTCCCTTTGCCAGTTATTGATGACGTAATAGATAAATTACATTTTTCCGTAGTTTTCACAACTTTGGATTTAAGAAATGGTTTCTTCCATGTTGAAGTTGAAGAAAATTCTTGCAAATGTACTTCATTCGTTACACACGATGGTCAATATGAGTTTTTGAAGTGCCCATTTGGATTAACTAATTCTCCGAGTACTTTTCAGAAATACATCAATAATGTGTTTCGACAATTATTAAAAGAAGGTGTGGTAGTGATTTACATGGATGAGTTAATTATTCCTGCCGAATTCTAACTTTTACATTCCTCAAATTAAACAAAAAATCGAGAGATGTATATTTAATTGTATACCGTGTATTTTAAGCAATCGAAAAAGAGGTAAACAAGGAGAATTACATCTAATCGAAAAAGACGACACTCCTTTAAACACATATCATGTAGATCATTTAGGTCTGTTAGAGAGTACTCATAAGAGATATAAATATATATTTACTGTGATCGATAGTTTTACCAAATTTATATGGATTTATCCTACTAAATCTTCTGACGTTTCTGAAGTAATTTCGAAGTTAGAACTCCAAAAGATTGTTTTCGGTAACCCCTCTTGCATCATTTCGGATAAAGGTTCTGCATTTACTTCAAATGATTTCGAAGAATATTGTCGCCGTAAAGAAATTAAACATATTTGTATAACCACCGTTTTACATACAGCTAATGGTCAAGTAAGAGCACCTTAACTTCAGTATAATTTCTGTTCTATCTAAACTGTCGATAGACAACCCAGCTAAATGGTATTTGCATGTTAGTAATGTACAACAGGTTATAAACTCAACTTTTCACAGAAGTATTAACACAACACCATTTGAAATGTTGTTGTTTGGTACAAAAATGAAACAAAAAATTAATGTTAAAATTAAAGATCTCTTAGACGCAGAAATCCGAATAGATTTCATTAATAATCGTGATAACCTTAGAAAAGAAGCTAAAAAACAAATTTTAAAAGTTCAAAATGAAAATCGCAAAACCTATAATTTAAGAAGAAAACAAGCAAGAAAATTCAAATTAAATGATATTGTTGCTATTAAACGTATACAACAAGGTCCAGGTCTCAAGTTAAAACCCAAATATTTAGGCCACTATAAAATAATAAAAGTTAAAAGGCATGACACCTACGATGTTCAAAAAATTGGTTTTACCGAAGGTCCCCCGATTACCAGTACTTATGCTGAGTACATGAAGCCTTGGCCCGATGTAACTTAAAATGTGCTGAAAGAAGAAAAGAAGACACCGATGACGACCAACTTCTGATTTTGACTTTTTTACCCACAGAATTGCTATTTTTTAAGACTAAAACTTTTTATTTCAGACTGTTACCTTTTCAATTTTTTAAACAAGAATAGTAACTGAGATGTGTTCAAGACGTTTCCTTTTGAAGATAGTCAATGACGTGAGTGAAGATGCAGCTACCGATGCTCTAACCAGATGAAGATGAAGTAGTCCTCCACGACGGAATCTCAGATTCGAGGAACAACGACGATGATTTGGATGAGAATTGAAAAGAATTAGACGAGAATTGACAGCAATACTTACAAATTTTTTCTTGAACATGTTACTGCTCTCCTTCATTTTTTATTTCATGAAATTCTGATTCCAGACGATGCTGAGGTCAGTTAGTGTCATCAGGATGGCCGATTGTGGGATTGAAAGCGCCACCTGGGGGCCACTCACATGCTTGCCGCCGGACACGCAAGGGAGAAGGGAGAGAGAACGACGATGTGTTGAAAAGAGAAAAGACGCGATGACGTGAAGACGCGAATGGATACTAAACTTGTTTTGAATTATAACTAACTTTAATAATGTTAAAATGGAAAATATACTTTGATGTTGTACATATGTAAATAACTTTATATTATTATTTGAAAATATAATTAAAATAATTTAACATTTATCGGTCATTTTTCTAAATAACGAAAAGCGCGAACCCCCCCCCACATATATATATACATATATAGTTGCATCTATATTATTGAACATTTGGCAAGTTAAATTCCCATCTCGATGATGAGGTTCGTGTATTTCAGGCTGTTGTGATTCTTAAATATAAATTGTATGTGACTTTGGCAAACTATATTCTTAGGCTACTCTTGGATATCGATGCATAAATGGTTACTCCTCGTGTTGTATTGATCAAACATTCTTATTAAGTATGATTTAATTACTCGAGAAGCAATGGAACCAACATCAGCAAACCTGTTATATGTTCTTACTAGACGTTAAATATTTTTCAAATTTATGTGAAATATTTCTTTATCATGATTAGCAATAAATATTTAGTTTATTAATGAAAATGTATTTAGAAGAAAATTACCTGATTTTGACAAAATTTTCACTAATTTTGATTCTTTTTGAGTGTAAACATTTTGAAAGATATTCATATGTTTTTAAACATATGTTTAAATAATTATTAAAAACTTGAAAGTAATGAAAATATTTTTAATAAAAATAACAAAAATGAAAAAACCTAACAATAAGAAATAAAATTCTTCCGATAAAAAATTTGAAAATTTTTTTTTGCTTTGCATTAAATGAATTAAAATACTACAAGTTTAACATCAGTTTATTGAAATTAATTATTTTAATAAACATCTGTATTATTAATAATAATATTAATGATTATATTTTCTGAGATGTTTCTACCTCTCTCTCTATATATATATTTGAAGAATATACCAGAATATTATACAAAATTTAATAATAATGTAGTTAAAATGAATTTGTTGCATTAAAATAATTTCACGTGGGATAACTAAAAAGAATTTACTTCCCTCATATATTGTTCAACTTTAATGTGGAAAATATTTTTTATTTAAGTAGGAAAAAAACTGTAAACAACTCAAAATTCGATTTGATGTGGCTTATACAAAGTGACGCTGAATTACGTTTCACTTCTAACGAGTTTCCTTTGTAGGAAGAACACTTTCCTAATCGCGATTTTGCTGTTGGTAATGTGGACCACTCAAGAATGGTTGTTAATTTGCTCTTATTGTCTTAATTACAATCCTTGTAACTGGTTTCTGTGGGAAAATCTTAAAGGCGAAGTGTTTTGAATGGTTTCCGAAATTTATATAGGCAAAAGAACTGCAACCTTCGAGGACGAGTGTCATTATTAGATCAAAATGAAACGAACTATTGTTCTTCTGTAGTGACTTTAAATAACTTTGAACTTTTCGGACGGATTCGTTCCAGCGATGCATCTTTCAAGTGTTAGCCTTGTCTTTTGTAGATTTTATGACATGCACTTAGCACAGTCATAATAGTTTGATTTCGGAGAGGGAGATTGAGAAATGACTCTCGCATCCATGGAAGGTAGAAGAGGCGCAAATTATCCATTCGCAGAACAGGTGGTTGTAACAAAAAGTAACAATATGGGAATCTTTTGAGATCGCTTAATAGAATGAATGCACTGTAATTTTCATTCATTGATAAAAGTTTAGTTTTCTTAACATGATTGTTTTGATAAATATTGTAATGGTAACGTAATAAATCTTTTTTTCAATAACTTCAATGATTTTTTTAGTAAACTTACTTCATTCTGAATTTTATTCATAGCTAGGTAATCATAGCTACGATATTGACAAGTTTCTTAGCAACAATATCATATGAGGAACAAATTCAAGATGGATGATAAAATATCATCGCCAGTTGTTTTGGACTTTAGTGTACTCCTTTCGATAACTCATTCAGTTCTCTTCAGCAGTGTTGGTGCAAGGTTAATTCCCTCCCCCTCATTTTTAATTTTTGTATAGGAGAAGAAAGTTTTGAAAAAGTATTCGTTAAACATTTTTTGAGAGTACTTCATTTTTAAGAATTTCATATTTGCAAATTTTCCTATTAGTTTCATTGGTTTCTATCTATTGATCGATTTCATTTCAACTGGCAATCAAAGCTAGATTCATAAGACTTTCATGTGATACACTTGACCGTAAATACATTTTGATCAATTTTAATTATAAGATTGATTTTTCACTACTAACAACATTAACGGGAATTATAATAGTATTCTCAATATTCAAGCACAAATTATTTTACACAAAATTTCAAAATTAAGTTCGAATGGGTCATTCATACCGGTTGTAGAAATGTCGTTCAAAGTTAATATTTCGTTACTTATTAATTTTATTGTGAACCCATTTCAACAGTTTTTCGAATTTACTGTATTTTATTTTCAAATTTACATTATCAAAGTTTTAGATAAATTACCTAGAAAACTAAAATTATCGCAGTGATTATTTTAGTT
This sequence comes from Latrodectus hesperus, assembly GCA_037975125.1. Classification (NCBI taxonomy): domain Eukaryota; kingdom Metazoa; phylum Arthropoda; class Arachnida; order Araneae; family Theridiidae; genus Latrodectus; species Latrodectus hesperus. Next base: position 76,293,098 of record CM075854.1, read on the forward strand.
CATTGCATCAAGCCTTTTATTTAATGATACCCAAGCAATATCTAAATTTCTGAAGAAGAGATTTGCTTTAAACTTTTCTTCTGGTAGTTGAAGGGATTCTTCAGCGTGTTCCTAATTGAAGTAGCATTTCTTTTTCAGAAACGGACTTCTTGAACAGTTTTAAACTGTGGCTAGCCATTCATTTTTCTCTAAATTCTTTGGATTTCTCAAGATACTTTTGTAATTGATGTCATTTCTATATTCTTCAATTAATATTTTAAAGTCATTTATTGCCTTTAAGTTTAGTGTAACACTGAAGCAATTTTCTTAAAACTGTTTGCTGACAGGATTAATTCTGTTAAGCAAATCATGTAAAAATGTCTACTAACAAATAAGCCTATAATCTTTGATTTTGACACGCAGACTTCATGTTTCATGTTGCACTTCTTTTGAAAAGCATTCACCTTCGGATTATTCAAAAACTGCATCATAGATTTCTCATTGTTGGTATATCACGACAGCCTTTTATGAGGGAGCTGCTCATATTATAGAAGCAAAGAACATAAGTTGTACTTATGGAATATAATAGCCATGTACAGAGAATAAATTTTTCTTTTTTTTTTCTGTTGTAACAAGCATCAATAATTTTACGTCCATTAGTATTTTTTGAATACATTAAATCTTTCTTTTGAACAGGTACCGTTTTAGATAAAATCATTATCACTTAGTCGCTAAAGTTAGCCACTTTATAGGATCTTCAAAATCGATATGAAGAAAGGAATTTTCATTTATGACAGTCTCTTCCACCGAATTATCTGGATATTTAATTTCTGATTCATTTGAACTCATCATCATTCCCTTTCTTTAGAGTAACATCAATCTTTTCGTAATTTCATCAGTGCAGCTGATATTTTTTCGCTGGATGACGTCTGTTCTTTTGTAATCGATTTTGATGCTGATTCAATGTGAATATCATTAAAGTACGAAGTAGTCTTCAACTTTATGAAATGAGACAATACACTTGCCTGCTTCTGAAGAGCAGTATATATTTCAGCTTTAGTTTACAATTCAGCGCACAGGATGATTTCTTCTTTGTTCCCTCGTTATCAAAATTTTATACTAAAATTTAAATTTAAAAATTCAGTGCTAAGTATTAAATATCTTATCTTAATTTTAAAATAAACCATAACATCTGTTAATATAGAATAAAAAGATGAAAAGCAAAAAATGAAGCTAATGAAAAACGGAAAAAAAATAACCTTTAGGATAATTCTCTCTAGCAATTGGGAAGGAGTTAGTGTCTTTCTAACAAATGATAAATAAGATAAGCAAAAGTTCTCTCTTCTTTATCATTTATACCGTTTGATGGGGTCAAACTTGAATACTTGTAAAGTTTTCCGTGTAAAATGCTTCACAAACTTCTCTTTCATCAATCATCAACTAAATCTTATTTCAACCCTTTTATAAACCTCCTCAACAGCATTGAAAACGAAACTGATAGATGCCAGCTCACGACGAAGGTTAATCACATAATAATGCTCTTGTAAATATCCCCCAGCACATTCAATAGCTGTTCGTGAACTTGTCGTTCCCCTATACATCTTTCTTTTTGATGTCGCACAGTACTTTCACATAATATTTTATAAATGAATTATTACAAACTTCTAATGTTCACATTTTTGTTCATTGCAATCTTATATTTTGTAAATGCTTTTAGTATTATACTGCATTGTTGTTTTTCTCTTATGTGTCACCTGTCGATAAAAGCCAAAGTTATAAAAGCCATTACAGTCAAAATAATCATTTTTGGAAATGTAATCCATAGACAAAATCTAAAAATGCATTGTCCATAACCACAAGCTACACTTATCCAAGATACTCACCAAGATGGAATAAACAGCTGTTGTCGCTGAAGAGACGCAACAAATGGTTCGATATTTCCGATGAAGGAATACAACTTCTAAAATATTAGCAACAGACAGAGGTAGGTCTCCATTGGGGACTTAAAAGCGTAAATAATTAAAAGCCAAGTATAAACTACTGGTTGGGCAATAGTTTCCCTTGTACAGTGTTTCTCAACCGCCAGTCCGCTAAATACCTAGCTATGTGTCCAAAATCCAAAGTGTCATCGGCTGACAACCGATATTAAAACAGCACCTACATTACAATAACAATAGTTTACTAACTTAGAATATAATATGATTGAATGTGAAAAATATAACATATTAGCAATCATGTATCTAATTACCTATCATAAATTGCCATGCCATACACTTAGTACACCTGTTAGAGTGCCCCTCTCTGCCTTGGTATCGCTGATTACTTGAATGCTGAATATCTATCGCAGTAATTTGTAAAATTTTATTTTAACTCTCTATTTTTTAAAATCAATTTTTTTATTCATGATTTATGTGAAAAAATTGTATCAATGGGTCGAATTGTTAAACTTATGGGTCCGCGAGAACATACTGAAATACTTTACCGGTCCTTGGAGTAAATCCAGTTGAGAAACACTTATGTATAGTAAATGCAATACATTTTTTCCCTTTAAAGCATCTTATACACAGAGCAGTGCTAATTTGTGTAGTTTGGCTGTATAAAGTATGGTTTTTAGTTGAAAAATGTCTTATACAGACTTGCAGTAAAATCGTACGGATTTACAGTATTATTCAAAAACTTCCAGTTTCTTGAACAACGATTAGATAGTTATAAAAATATATTTGTTTCACATATGTAAGAAGATTTAAAGAAGAGGAAAAGCTATTTATATAGATTGTTTAATATATTTTTTTAAAAAAATGATTTGAAATCTCAAGTGGAGGAGGGGAGCTGATTTAGTTTCATTCTATCTATGAAGATTATTGAGCAATAGCTTTAGATTAATAAAAACTTATAAAAAATATATAAGATAGATTTAACTATTTGAGAGTTTGAAAATGACTGCGTTGGAAAAATAAAAGCTGTGGGGCAATTCACTTGGAATTTCATTTTGCTGAAGATTTTAGTTAATAAAAATTATTAAGTAAAGGCTAAAAATTTTATTTTGCAAATTGAATGTTTATAAAAGAAATTACAAACTGATTTGGGATGTAAGTTGAGAGAGTAAAGTAAAATTTATGTAATATAGTACTATTAGTGGAAAATTTTCAAATTTTGCAACACTCATCTACTTTAAATTAGAATTATCATTCTACTAATATTAGACATATATATTTTGTAAGTTTTTATAAAATTCTAATATTTTATTGGTATTATTTGAGAAACTGAATTGATAACTTTAGGGCAATTCTTTTAATTTTACTAGACAATGAATTGATGATTAATTCAGACGAAAAATATGAATACTTAAATTTAGCTATAATTAGATATTAATTTTGATATACACTTGTTGTGTGCTTAAATATAGGACATAGTCTCACAATATCTATCTTATGAGAATTCAGAAAATATTTTGCTAATAAAAGCTATGAGAAAGGATAATGATGAATTAGAATTTGTTAATGGCTAGCTCTCTTTTTAATAATTCAAATATTCAATTAAAATATTTAATGTTTTTTCAATATAATTAAATGTGTTTTGAAAATAATTTCTTATGAGATGTAGAAAGTATGATTTGACTTATCAAACACAAAAACTAGTTTTGCTGTCTTTCTTTTATTTGAATCTCTAAATGTGTTACAATTTTTAAAAATAAATAAATTTAAATTAATTGCATGATGTATATGTTTGTATTTGCTACTATTTTGTTGTTTTATATTTTTACATTATAATTTATTAGCTGAAATACAAATATTTTCCTGTTTTAAACGTAACATGAAAAACTGATTAAAATTTGTGTAAATTTTTTTCTTCTGTTCACTAAAACTTATATTTTTTATAATAAAGTGTAACCAAATTTTTTCATTATTAACATAAGCCGTACTGTAAATTCAAAATTTGCGCATTGATGTCAGAGATATATTTTAAAGGTCAAACAATTTGAATGTTATCAGGTATGTTAAAGTATTTAAACATTTAACAGTAAATTTTCTTACATTTCACTAGTTTATAGCTTATATTTTTCAAATTTATGAGACTTGTGACGTAAAATAACTATTTGAATATATTGAAAAAGGCATAAAACTACAAAAGTTGTATATATATATATATATATATATATATATATATATATATATATATATATATATATATATATATATATATATATATATATATGAAGAGTATCGCATCTCTGTTAATTTTAAATTAGTAATTCTTGTTTGTGTATAAAAATTTTTATTCACAAAAGAAAATTAGTAAATTTTTTGATGCTTAGTTATTGAGTGACTATATCAAAAGTCAATTTTTATATTTCTTTTAGAAAGTACACTTCAATTACCAATTAATCTCATGAAAATTACCTTGCGTAAATGGTTTCTCAACTGAACATGACCAATAATTAATGAATTACAAATAGTTTCTGACTTTTCAAAACACCTTGAATATATTATTTAACTAAGGAAAGTTATTTACTGAATTCCTCTTTAAAAGAGAGATCATCCATCAAAAGAGTTTCTTAAAAAGTTACAAAAAAATCAACTAAATATGAGCAATGATAATTTTTATGTTCAACTTTTATATTACTTTTTATTGCTTACGTCTGAGAAAATGTTTTCTAATGTGGATTCTAATTAATGGGTATTTATCTGCCATTTTGTTTTTTTATGTCTACCATAGTCTTCATTATGATATAATTTTTTTCTCATCCGGAAGTTAGATTGATTGTTTTTGTTTTTAGCAGTAAATGCTTTCTAATTAAAACAGCTTTAAGGAAAATTCTTATTAGTTTGGTTTTATTACTTACATTTTTTAATGTATATTTTTCTAAAAAAAGACTTAACTTAAAGAAAGTTTTTTTTCTTTCACTATGCAAATTAGATTTTTCTGTTTTCCGAATATGTAATTGTCTGATAATCTGCTTGAGATATTAAATAAGTGTTTTACTCCAAAAACTATGAATTTTCAGTTTGAAAAAATTTCAAAGATGAAGGAGAAAGCAGAATTATTAGTTTTTCTCTGAGGTAGATCTTATTATTTAGTTTTCTTAAAGCATACGCTAACGCTTAGGGATTCTCTCTCCCGAAGAAAAAACTATTTAGAACCTGAAAGTTAAGATGAATTCTTGAGCAAATAGCATTTTGATAATTTTTTTCCAAACAAATTCTTTGCGTAGTAGTAGATATTTACATTCTTTTATATATTTAGATTTGCTTTCCCTGATTAACCGAGCATCATTACAAGATTAGTATTACTCGTAAATAAGAATAAAAAAATGAAAAATTAAAACAACTTAAAATGCAGTTGAAAATCATGAAAAAATAATTTTTCGAATTAAGTGATTTATTTCTAGAAAAAAAAGAACAAAAAATGTGATATATACTGTGTTATTTTTCTGCTATATATTTGTAAATGTCACACACAAAGCAAAGGAGTAAAGTCAATGAATTCTTGGTACTTTCCTTGACCATGTTTATGCATTTAAAATGTTACACAAATACTTCATATGTTTTTTAAATTTTAAACTGTTTGCAAAATTAAGCATGCTATTAAATAATCATGTTATTTAGTAAGTCATCCACCTACTTTTCGGTATATTGGGAGCAGAGGGAGTATCGTATCAAAATACACAAGAAATACTGCTTTCCTGAATTTGAAATCAGCAAATTAAGTTTAAATGAGTTCTGGAAATCAATTAAATCTTACAAAAAATATAGAGATTTGATAATATTTTAAGCATATGGCACCAACATCTGGAATGGTGTCAGATCAGAGCAATGAGGACCACGGAGTGGCACAGGATTATCTTCTCAGATGAGTCACGCTTCTGTTTCTTCAGTGATAGCCACCGCGTACAAGTGTGACGTCGACGTGGAGACAGGTTTAATCCTGCAGCAATTATCGCTCTTGCCTTCGGTTCAACAGTTCGTGGGTTCGAATCCCACCTTGGGCATGGATGTTTGTAGTGGTTCGGAATCCACTTTAAGCCGTAAGTCCCGGTCTAATTAGCCCTAGTGTGCAAAAAATGACCGTTGAGCGACAAACAAACAAACAAACCTGCAGCAATTATGGAGCGCTCCTCACCGCGACATCATGATTTGTTGCACCATTGCGTACGATTCCATGTTACCTCTAGTTCGTATTCACGGCACTATAACAGCCCAACGTTACGTAGATGATGTTCTGTGGTCGATTACGTTCCCTTACCTACAGGAGGCCAATATGCCCTGCAAGGTGTACAGCTGCTTCCCTAGCCACCATGCTCGCCAGATCTCTCACCAGTCGAACACATTTGGGATATGATTGGACATCATTTCGAGACCTTGCCGCTGCCTCCTTCAGAAGACGTACTTTGGCAAATGGTTGACAGAGAAAGGAGAGCCATTCCTCAGGATGCCATCCGTACTCTCATTGACTCTGCCTAGACATGTTGCTTCGTGTATAGCCGTTTACGGTGGTTCTACAACCTATAGTCAACATCTGGACCCGACCCTGTTCGTTTGCCGAGTTACGTCACTTTCTGGCAAATCCTTCCTGGTGTTGCATTTTCAATGTCGGGCAGTGTAATTATACTACATAAGAATTTGAATCGATTTAATTAAAAACATATATTTATTATATTTTTCATCACAGAATACCATTTAGAATTATTCAAACATTAAAGGCTAGAAAGTAATGAGTTTATTTCAGCTTACTGTAACATATTATTCTAAATGTTATTTAAAATATTTCACTAAAAATATTTTAAAGGATTACTCTGTTTTCTAACTCTTCAGATAAATGCTCTAGAACAGTAAAATCAATTCGTTGAGAAGTCCTGTCATATTTATTTTAAAGTTTTAAAATATTTGTTTCTGCCAAAAATTTACGTCTTAATGTAAAAGCGTATTTGATAACATTGTCCTGTTGAATTTTGAAACAATTCTCAACTGAATATTATGAAATAAAAAAAACTTTTTCGACCGAACTTTTTATCTTCTCAGAATCACTGTAATTATAAAATTTCTTACTCTTCTTTTTTGAACCAAGTGCTTGAATTTTTGATTCGTAGAAACAAAGCATATTTTAAAAATAATTCATTTATAATACAAAAAGCAACTTTTTTCTTTATTTGTAGCTGTATAAATGCTTTTAGCACGATGATACTTCTTATCATCTTTGTATTTTTAAAAGGTCTCTTCAACGCTGTTTGAGAAAAAAGCTTAGAGAGAGTTTTTCTTATCGTTGTGTAAATTTTGGTGTCATAATTCGTCTATTCATTTGCTGGTTTTAATAACACTATAATCCTTACACTCATTCTTAGTTTTCACGAAAGAATGAAATATTTTTGGTCTTAGTTTGTAAATAGCGCTCCAATAATCTGATGCACGCAACTTTTCGATATTTTCAAGAGAGGAGCAATTTTCTCTTAAATTTATCATGTATATGGATGACAACGATTACAAATCGTTTCTAGATAAAAATTTCTTGAAATTGTTTATATGGTTCGACTTAATGAATTCTAAGTTGAAATTAAACATACAATCAACCTATGTATAATATATTAACAACACTAATTTGAAAATGAATTCAAATATCGGAAGACAAGGAATTTATATTTTCACTATTCAGATTTTAAATGAAAAGTGTAAAATCACTGTCTTGCAATTTTAACTATGATTTTCCTGATTTAATATTTTTCACCAAAGGTACAATTTTTTTCTCACCTAAAATTTTTTCTGGTGCTTTCATTCTATTTACATATTTAGTACTTTCTTTTACTTGGAGAAATTAGATAAATAGATTTTTTTTAAAAAAAATTGTTCCAATTCTTTTAAAGTGTTTTGCAGCATGTTCAAATTTTTTCAAGTGGTCTTAATGTATTTATTCGGTAATAAATTTGATTATTTATACACTTATTTATTTAAATTATGACTTCTATTTTCCCAACAGGATGGTATTAATGCTCACACAAGTAGGTTAAAATATAAATAATATTGAAGCTACATTTTTATAAAATGATATGAAAATTGTTTGATAAAATTTTAAGTTGATTTTCATTGATAAACTTAACAGCATTGTACAAATGAGAAAAATGTTGATGCGCTACTTTACTTGAAAGGCATAACTTTTTTTCTCTTGAAATATTGAATTATAATCAAATTAATGCTGACGCAAGTAACTGGTTAAGCATACATTATTTTTATTTTGTATAAAATGTGAATCTACACCGATGGTGTTCCCACCTTATCGTGGTGGTGTGGTTTGTGTGTGCTAATGATCCCGAGAGCTATGCCGGCGGGAGCTTCGGCTCCTGGCAGGGTCACCCAAGCCGGACAGGTCGGAGCACCAGACAAAGTGGAACACCCTGGTCCTCCAGGTTAAGGGTTGGGCGCAGGGGCAATCCCCTTGCCCCGTAAAAATCCTCTGATTCAGAAAACTCAAAGAAACACTCCCGGACTGGCTATTGTTAAACGACCTGGCACGAATTCGGATTTGACTTTTGGAACATGGAATGTTAGAACCTTGTTTAGTAGTGGGGCACTGAGGAAACTCACTGACATATTTTTGGAGTACAAACTTGACGTACTTGCTATCCAGGAAATGCGATGGACTGAGAAAGGTGTAATGGACAAGCGAAATCGCAGCATATACTACAGCTGCCATAACAAAAAACATCAATTCGGAACTGGTTTTATAGTTAGTAAAATAATTCATGACAAAGTAATTGATTTCAGACCAGTGAATGAAGGAATGTGTACGTATTAAGGTAGAACCCACAATATCTCAATTGTCTGTGCCCACGCCCCAACAGAGAAAAAAAAAAGATGAAGAAAAAGATGAGTTTTATGATCTTCTTGAAAAGACTTACAGTGAATGTCACTCAAATGATGTGAAATTGGTTATAGGCGATTTCAACGCAAAGATAGGACATGATATTAGTCTGAGTAAATTTATGGGAAATGAAAGTTTACATGAGGAGACAAGTATAAACGGCTTTAGACTTCTTAATTTCACCATCTCTAATAACATGGTAATTGGAAGTACTACATTTAAACATAAAAGAATACACAAAGTTACTTGGAGATCTCCAGATGGACAGACCCAAAATCAAATAGATCATTTACTAATCGATCTGAGACAAAGAAGCTGCCTCATGGACACCCGAACTTACCGGGTAGCAAACGTAGATTCGGACCACTTTTTGGTGGTTTCCAAGCTACACTACAAAATTAAAAAGTCATATCATAAAAGAAGAGACAATAACAATGAGAGGATAGATATTGAACACCTGAAGAGGACAAAGATTGTGAATAATTACAATATGGAAATAAAATTCCATTGTAACGAGTGACGGATCCCATACAGTGGATTCTATGTGGCAGAACTTAAAACAAGCCATTATCAATGCATCCAGAAAGACTATTCCAGTGTTAGAGAAAAATAAAAATAAAAACGTATGGTTTGATGAGGAGTGTAGTGAAATAACGAAGAAGAAGAATGAGGCATTTAAGATCATGATCCAGAAACACTACACAAGAAATGCGGAGGAGAGATACAAAGAATTGAGAAGAGAGGAAAAAAGAACCCATAAAAAGAAAAAGAGGGAATATTTAAAAGATCTCTATAGAGACATTGAACACTTGAAGTCTCAGAAGGAGGCTAGAAAGTTTTATCAATTTGTAAATAATGTGAGGGCTGATTATAATCCCATTACTACCACCTGTAAAAAGAAAAATGGAGATCTCACCCGTGACCCAGATAAAGTTTTGGCTCGTTGGCGTGAATATTTTATGGAACTTTTGACGGGTAAAGATAAAGTGGAAGACCTGACCATTCTTGCTGTGCTGCCATCATTGTCCTCTAATGATGAGGACTTGGAACATAATATACCATCTATACATGAAGTTGAAGCAGCTATGAAAAAGCTAAATAACAATAGGTCGGCTGGACCCGACGGTATTAAAGCCGAACTCCTAAAAACCAATGAAAGGAGTCTAAACAAAGCAATTCATAATTTGATCTGTTGCATCTGGACACAGGAAAAAATGCCCACTGAGTGGGAAGAAGCTTCTGTCTGTCCTATTCACAAAAAAGGTGACAAATTGGAATGCAACAACTATATAGGAATATCCTTGCTTAACACGGCTTACAAAATCTTCTCCCTTGTTCTATTCAATCGGCTAACATACTACACTTCCAATATTATTGGAAATTACCAGTGCGGATTTCAGAGGGGAAGAGCAACGACCGACCAACTACACACTATAAGGCGGATCCTGGAAAAAACCAAGGAATATAATATTGATACGTACCATCTTTTTATCGATTTTAAAGCTGCCTATGATAGTGTTTTTCGCGACAAATTATTAGAAGCAATGCTAGAATTTGACATCCCAATGAAGCTGGTTAGCCTTACCAGGATGACTCTAAAAAGAGTCTCCTGTAGAGTAAAAATCTTGTCAAGTCTCTCGGAGCCTTTCTTTACTGAAAAAGGCCTTAGACAGGGAGATTCCCTGTCCTGTTTATTGTTTAACATTGCTTTAGAGAAGGCTATCAGAGACTCTGGTATAAAGACCAGTGGTACTATCCTACATAGAACAATTCAACTTCTTGCCTTTGCCGATGACATTGATATGATAGGAAGATCAAAGAGATCTATCATTGAGGCTTTTGTTGCGCTTGAGAATGCGGCAAAGGAAATGGGACTTATTATTAATGCACACAAAACAAAATTTCTGATTGCAACAAATAAAACTTTTGACCCAACACCTTTGAGGATAGGTGATTATACTTTTGATTCGGTAAAACAGTTTAGTTACTTAGGAACTTTGATCTCATGTAACAATGATTTAAAAATGGAAATTAATAATAGAATCTTTCTTGCTAATAGATGTTTTTATGGCCTCAGAAGCCAATTCAAATCTGGGTTAATTTCTATAAATACAAAATTGAACCTATATAAAACCCTAATCAAACCAATTGTTCTGTATGGTAGTGAATGCTGGACCCTCATTAAGACAGAGGAGGAAAAGCTATTGATCTTTGAAAGAAATATTTTAAGGAAGATTTTTGGACCCATCCAAGTGAATAATGAGTGGGGGATTTTATTCAATCATGAAATCAATAGAAAATATGGCAAATACAGTGGGACCGATATTGTAAGAACTATAAAGGCATCACGAATAAGGTGTTTGGGCCCCCTGTACAGATGCACCGATGCTTTTCTCACCAAAAAAGTGACATTCTCAAAAATCGAAGGGATTCCTCGTAGAGGACGTCCACCCACGCGGTGGCTAGACGATGTTGAAAAACACCTCAAAATAATGGGAGTCAACCGATGGAGGGCTGTTGCGGCTAATAGAGTCAGCTGGAAGAAGATCAGCGAGTCAGCCTTGGCCTGCAATAGGCTGTTGAGCTTGTGAAGAAGAAGAAGAATAAAATGTGAATGATTTCTCTTTTTAACTGTTTTGCTTTCACAGCCTTATTATAATAATGAATATTAAAAGAATAACTGAATAAAAGCTATTGAATTAGTTAAGAAGTATTGAACATTTAAAATTTTATGAAACTATTTCAATAAAAAGAACTTTATATTTATTTGAATATTCGAAAAAGAAGTACTTATTATTTTGCAGAGTAATACAATTTTAAATTTAAACATGGTAAAACATTTTTAAATTTAGAAACTCAGAAAGAAAAAAAAATTTAAATTCAAACTTTTTAAATTAAAACGCGTGATTTATTCCAAAAGTATGAGATTTGATTTTCATTTTTTGATACAATCAGGAATTTTTGTTTATGGTTAGTTATCATATAGTTTTTATGACTTTGAAGTATAATAAATAATTAATGTTGTAGAATTTTTAAGAGCGTGTCATTTAGGACCTATTAAAGATTCACGATAAGTTACAGTATATAAATAAACCATTATGTATGTGTGAATAGAACAGATTTTTTTCTTTTTTATGACCTTCTTTAAGAAATATAATACCTTAAAAAAGACAGTCATTCTCATTTAAGAGATGCCTTACATATTTCTACACTATTCGATTATTAGCATTTATTATTCGACTATGATTAATACGATAACAGAAAATATGTAACTATATCTTAATAATTCCTATCATTCATTCATTTTTGCTATAGTAAGAAAAATATCTTTGCAACATTATGTTGAGATCAAAGTCACAATCACTTGGCAGCTGTATTTTTTACGTGAGTAGAAATATTGGCAGAATTATTTTAATATATGAAAGTTTAATAAGAAACGAGTGCTAAGTGCATCTTAAATAAATCTAAAATCTTTTCATGAGGAAAGGAATATATATCATGAAATAATATACACATAAATTTTCTTCGTTATTTTTAATAGAATGACACAGAATTGTTTTGTATACACGTAGAAAGAAACATGTCTATATTTGGGATATTTTATAACTATTATCGAAACAAACTAATAGGAACTATGGGCACAGCGACACAAAGGGATAATAGAGAATCACACATTTTTAGGTAATTAGTTTTGGCTTCTATATTCCTTAACTATCGTAGTACTAGCCTAGTTTCCTGACGGCACTGATAGTGTATTATGTTACGTGACATGGACTAGTCTGAGCGAAAGATAAATAAATCACGTAATAGAGTTCAAGGGGTCAGTCTTTATTTCACCAAAATGAATTTTTTACATAAGAATAAATCTATAGTAAGAATGTTTTATAAAGGTTATTACAGAATTTATATATGTAAATACTTTGATATTTACTTTTTACATACAACAAAGTATTTTATCAATTATTATTAAAAATTGTACTTTTTATTAAATTAATTATTATTTTTATTAAAACTAAATATTAAATTATTTTGTGATTGAATTAGAAAGGAGTTTTTATTTAATAGAATTTTCCAAAAGAAATATATTTTAAAAATTATAAATTTTGTAATTTTTGAAATTTAATAAAGTGTATTAAGTGTTTTCCTGCATTATCTCAAACATTTTTAATGCATTTTGTAAATTCTTCTTTTCCATTATAAACAGAAGTTTTGTGTGGTTTAACTTTTAGTTATTCACCTTTGAAGAATAGGAATAATAATAAAATTAATCTGATCTTCTCAAGATTTTACAAAAAAATCTTCTGATGCTAAGTATGGAGAATGTGAATGTAAAATTTAATTTTATCCCGAATTTATATTTCGTGACAAGTATTGTATGATTCAGGTATATACTGTATTTGATTTATTATATATTATCATCTTTTGAGAAATTTTAACCACTCAATTGCGTATTGATATTCTGACCCTCTGTTTATATTCGTTAAGACATTTAATCTAGGACCATTTTAGCGATAAGCTAATCACAAGCATCTTACATTTCATACACATTGTAGGAATATATGATACCCTGTTTTCACACATTACTCTTCTTTGATAATAAAGATCACTAGAATTTTCGTCAATTGGACATGCATAGAATGTGATAAGTTGCCAGATTCACACCTCCAAATTAATACAGATTTTGCTCAATAATTTGTGAATACGTCGAAGAATATATTGCAAGATATTAAAAACCCTTAGCAATATTTAACTAGAAATATATATGTATGCATCAATTCCTGGAAGAAATTTCTCCAATTTATAACTTGATCCGTCAGTGTACAACTGATAGACATTGATGAGAGTGACGTCCTTCAATTTTTAATCTTTTTCATATGCAATCACGCATATTTACTAAAGATCCTTATTAGATCTATTAAAACGTATTCTCTGTTTTTATGGAATACATCTGTTAACCATAAAAACTTCCCTTATCAATTTCACATTTAGTCATAAAATATTTTAAAGTAGTTTTATTGTTGATAAATGGATTTCTGTCTATAATTTTCTTTGAGTAACATAAAAATAAAACATACGTATAGACATAAAAAACACATCGATGTGGATGAGTTTTGGTGGACTGATGTACGGATTTATATTACCCATGCTCGAAATAATCTAAGCATCAATTATAGATGCAATTAAAATATTTACAATTGAAATAATGGATATAATTTGAAGAACCTTTGAAAGTATTTTATTTATTTCAAGTGTTCTTAGGTAAAATATAATATAAATGCACAGTTTCTACTTATTAGTGTTATTATGGATAATTATTGCTTAGTAGTTAAATAAGTAAAATTGATATAATTTTGTTGCCATGAATTTGCAAATAACTTGGCATTACAAAAGAAAAATAAATCAATCTTTAAATATGAAAAAAGACTTTCTTGTTCTTATCTTGAAGTACTGTAAATGAATTCATAAAAATTTTAATTTAAATTTTACTTAGTTGTTCGTCCTTTTCCTATTCTCTTAAAAAGTATTTTATTTAATTATAGATTGGAATTAAACACATGGTTGAATTATACACAAGGATATAAAATATGGAACTCAATTAAAATTCAAAATAGTGAAACTCTCTATAAAAGATTTCTTTGACATAAATATATTTGTACCAATTTAATTCGCATTCAATTATATAGGTGCCTTATCTTGGTTTATGGAAAAAAACATTTTACTTTTAAGATGATACAGAAAATAATATATGCTAATTAAAGTGTTTTAATAGTTAAAAACCCTTTATTATTCAAATTTTATTCAATTTCACACCAGTCTTATTAAACTGGTCTATAGAGGGTTAAATTATAGATCAATATCCATGATTCACTCATTAATTATCGATGACTGGTATTAGGTTGAAGTTTAATATAAGTGTAAAATTAGTAGATTTTTTTGTTGTCAATCAGATACAATATGGTCGACATGGGGACATTTCATGGAATAGTGACGATTTTGCAAGTGACGTTATATTTACATTTAATGGAAAAATGCTCATGTAAATATTCGTTAGACGTTCTTAATTTCAATGAAATATCACTTTCTTGATGATACAAAATAATATGTACATCTTATTTCAAAATATTGAAAGTATTTAATTTATAGGAAAAAGTTTCATATTCAAAATATAAAAGATCCAGGACAGAGAGTGTTAATCCATATAATAGATATTGATAAGTGTATCGTGAAAGAAATACTACCATAATTGTAATAGAAATAAATCTGATTATTGAAAATACTGTATATGTTTTCTTGTTATTCTATGTATTGTTTTATGAGAATCCAATATGTAATAAGTGGGACTTCTATCACAGAAAACTTAGCATGACTGAAACAAATGAGGAAAAAAAATGACAGCAGAAGAAACATTTTAGCAAAATTTATTAATTGTTTGGAAGAGGGCGGATTTTTAAGTATTATTGCCTGAAGAAGGCAAAACTGGATGCAATCCGTGATAAGAAACAAATACTTTTGTTGGGAAATATGAAGATAAAATAACTTAGAGATATTTGGAGCACTTTTTCCATGTCGAACTTACTTGAAGAACATTTTATGTATATAGAAGAAAAAATAAAGGTTAAAAAACTTTTCGATGGTGATTTATGAATTATAATTTATAGAAAAAGTGTAAAATCAGTTTAAGTAAATTTATGGGAAAAATATTTTTTAAATGGTATGCAAAACAAAATATTTTATATCATTATCAGATCCACATATTTACTTCCACATGCTAGCATATATTAATATATAATAAGAATGTATTAAGTGTGCTGAGCAATGATGTTTTCATATGGGTTATCACCTAGTCAAATTTCAAATGTATTAGATATGCCATATTCAAAAGAAACATGCATATTTTCTCCAACATGTTTTGAATACAAGAACAAAATCAGTGATCATAATTAAAATTATTAATATATTTTTAACACCTACATATAAATTAACATAAAAGTTATTTTTAATCCATAATTTGAAATCAATATTGGAAATAGTTGCTTCCCATGACATATTTTTTCAAATTTATTAAAAAAAATATTGAATTCCTTTAGAGAGAATATAATTCCTATGTTGGTTTCAAAACAAAAGATAAAATAGATTTAAAGAAAAACTGTAATCTATTATCAATTCATTGAATCGTAAAACCAATTTTGAAATTAAATATTTTCAAAGAAAACGTTTCATATTATACTTATACCTATTGTTATCCATACATTTTATATGATATCAAAATCCTTTCGGAAGAAAATTGAAATATTTTCCTAGAAATTGCTAATGCTTAAAACTGGTTTCAATTTAAATATACAATATGAAAATATTTTTATCAATTTAATAAATTTCCAGTAATTTATTATGATTTATAAGTAAGAATACTGCAAATTAAATAAAAAATTTCTTCGTATTATTTTCATACTTTGTTTTATCATGATAATCATATTGTTGTTAAGTGTATGTTTATAAAATGGTGCACAACCATTTAACTTTAAAATTAAATATATATATATATATATATATATATATATATATATATATATATATATATATATATATATATATATATATATATATATATATATATATATATATATATATATTATATAATAATATAAATTTTTCTCAATAATTTAAATATTTTTTATTATTAATTAAACTTTTCTTCAGTATATTGGAATAACTTTACTGAAATTTATATTTAATAAAAAGTACTTATTCATTCAATGATCTAATTTCTTTGTTGTATAACCTTAAAATTATAAAAACATCACCGCTAGAATAAATAATTTCAATTTAAAATTATTATATTTAAAATAAATACTGTTTATTATTTTCAATTCATAAATTAGTTTTAATCAAATTTTAATAGTGTTTAAAAATAAATAAAATATAATGAACTCCATCTTTGTGTTTGCAGATTCACTACATATTTTAGCAAGAGAATTATATTCTATAAAAGTGTAATTTATTAAAGGAAATAAAAACTCCCAGTGTTTTGAAATTTATCAGATGTTGATTGAAAACTATGAAAGTAAATCGTGTTTATGAAAAAAAGAAGCCGAATTTATAATTTGAAGGAAAGTAGAAAAGAGTTATGCAGATTTGAAAATTACTTGTAAAATTAAATTCAGTGTATGATTAATATTTAGAGTAAGAATTCATATTGATATATAATAGTTTGATCTGGGTTATTAATCGGACAAAAAAAAAAAAAAAAGAGAAAGCTAATAATTTTTTTCATCAGATAAACATAACATACACTCTCTGAACGAGCTTGACTTTTCTCTGATTGTTTTCGGTTTACTATCAGAAATCTGCAATTAATAGGGACATGCCATAGCCGTGGAACATGTGACATCTGAAGGGCTCATTATGGCTATAGAATTAGGTCACTAAGATCAATATTAGTTTTGGGTCTTCTCTTTCCACAAAATACCATTCTTGTTGTCACAGCAATATAATTTGTCACACTCTGGGTATGCTTTCTGGAAAAGAAATAGTATATACATGGCTTCTATCACATGCTCTCTCCTGAGCAACTAACAAATATTTTCTGACATAAGTTATTTAGCCGTTATTTATTATTTTAATGCTGCTTCCATTTAATATTACATATGTGATATGTGTGATGCCTGAAATATAAGTGATGCCATATAATCTCATTGTAGAAATTCTATTAGATCTTGAAGATAACTCAGCACGTAGTCACTTATTTGTTATTATTATTATATTATGTTTTAATTTTAACTGCAGCTGACAGGGTATGTTTCAAATATTTTTAAAAAATTTCTAATAAGTTAGAAAGTATTAAAATATTGCTACTAAGATTTGCAACTGATAGGGAAAATTTTAAGTATTCAAAGTATTTTTTTCTTCCTTCAGGTTCTCATTATTAAGTCTTAAAATATTTTTTTTAAACTTTGTTTTAAAATTTTTGAAAGTATGTGCATTTTTCATGGAAAGTGTCACAAAAATAACTAGACTAAAACTGTAATTAATATTTTTAAGTATTCAAAAATTATATTATTGAAAAAATATTTTAGAAGAAAACAAAATGTACATTCATATTTTTTGATGTGTTAAAGTTTTAAAATTGTTCTAATTGTGTAATATAATAAATACAGAAAAATTATGCTCTTCCCCTTTCAAAAACTGTCAATGAAATACTGCAATAAATAGATTTAAATATTGCTTTTCAAGTAAAAACTCAAGTCAATATAATAAGAGTTTTTTTAAAAATTTCTTAGTAATATTTTTATGCTGAGTTATATTATAAATATTATAATATTCATCTCCTTATAAATAAAAAGTTTAACTACAATAAAATCAGAAAATGGATTTAATTTTGCCGTGATCTCATGAAAATATTAATACACTACTGGCCATTAAAATTGCTACACTAAGAAGGAATGCAAATAACAGAACGATATTTATTGGACACATAGATTATAGTGGAAAGAACAAGTGATTAGATTTACAGGAAATTAGGATGTATAGATCTTGAGAAATCAGTACCCAGAGTAGTCACCTCTGGCTGCAATAACAGCATTTATCCGCCTAGGCATGGAGTCAAACAGAGATTGTATGGCATTTACGGGGATCTCAGTCCATGCAGCTTCAACACTATGCCACAGTTCATCGACAGTAGTGGATGGTGAGAGATGGCGTGCCAATCGCTCGGCAACCATTGACCATACGTTCTCAATTGGTGACAGATCAGGAGAACGTGCTGGCCAGGGTAACAGTCGAACCTGTTCTGTATCAAGGAAGTTCAGAACAGTACGGGCAACATGTGGTCGTTCATTATCCTGTTGAAACAAAGCATTAGGGAGGCCTCGAAGATAGGGCAGAGCCACGGTCCTTAACACATCGGAAATGTAACGGTTGCTGTTCAAAGTGTCGGTAATGCGAACAAGAGGTGATCGAGACGTGTATCCAATGGCACCCCATACCATCACTCCAGCAGATGGGCCAGTATGGCGATGTCCAATGCAAGCTGGCAATGCGCGTTCTCCACGATGCCTCAAAACAAGGATGCGGTCATCATGGTCCTGTATACAGAACCGAGATTCATCTGTAAGGATGATGTGATGCCATTCCCTCGTCCAGGTTCGTCGCTTATCACACTATTGAAGACGCTCCTGTCTGTGACACAGCGTCAATGGTAGCCGAAGCCATGATCGCCGTGCAGACAATCCATGCTGCTGCAAACGTCGTCGAACTGTTCGAGCAAAAACTTGTTGCTTTGCAAATGACTCCATTTCTCGATTCAGGATTCGTGACGTGGCTGAGCGATTCCTTGTGACCATGCGGATAAGATGTCTGTCTCACTGCTGTTAGTGATGGGGGTCGCTGAGATCCTGCATGACGTTCCGTATGATTGTCCTGAACCCATCGATTCCATATTCTGCTAACAGTCATGGGGTCTCGACCGACGCGAGCAGTAACATTGCGGTACGATAAACCGCAATCCCGGTAGACTATAATCCTTCCTCGATCAAAGTCAGACACGTGCTGATAGGCATTTCTTCTTCTTACACGAGGAATTACAACAACTTTCTTTGCCGAAAACAACGTTGAAGCGGAAATTGAGTATGAGAAAACTGCTGTCAAATCTCTGGTTTTATACACATTGTAGATGTCGCTACTGTCGCCTGCTTTGTATGAATGCGCTGAAAATCGAATCATTTGCATATCACCGCAAGTTCTACCTGTCATGCAAATTTCACGTGTGTAGTGTGCCGCCTTCCTGGTGTAGCAATTTTAATGGCCAGTAGTTATTATCCCTTCTACGAAAATAACTACTCACAGAGTTACAATACATGTTATAACAGACACAAAATACTTATAGTTTCTCCTCAAAAAATTTTAATATAAAAAATTAATCTACTATTAAGTGTGAATAGTTTCGTAAATATATAACTGATGCATTTTGAATTTTAATTTTCTAAATATTTTTTATGAAAGCTAAGTGCAAAGAAGCAATGCATCTCCGATAGGGATCATGTGTTTATTACTAATTATATAGTCTATTTAGATTATTTCTAGTTATATAGTCTTACAGTTAATAATTATTGGAAATTATTATTTTTTGTATTTGTTTTTGTACTTCATGGAGAAGTTAATATTTAAAGAAACATTGATAGGGAAACAAATTATTATACTCCAAATATATAGGGATGTCGTCATACTTAAATGACTAATGAGATACAAAAAAGATGCAGAGAATGACTAGGAAAATATGTTTACAAGCGTCATTTATAAACCTTAGATGACTTTTTTATAAGATATTTGTAGAAAAGAGAGACACCGTCTTCGTTTGAATGTTGAAAAGTCTGGAGATTAAAATGAGCATTCCATGTACGGAAATAATGTAAATTAATGTAATAATATAATTCATAAATGTAAATAAAATTCGCGTAAGTATAAATAATATGGTTGTTCAACGCGATGTGATGTATTTCAAAGATTACCTATAAAATAGCTTTAATTGATAATTTGTCAATACTGATTTTACAGTATTTTATTGGTAGTCGATTAGTCATGTTGTTACTGTGTCACTTAAATGAGAACTCTCACCTTAATGATCCATTTAATTAACTTTTAAGAAAAAAGATTATCAAGAAAAATGGAAAAATCAAGATGTATTTGATATGCACCAGATTTCTCTAAATAATGTACTGTTTCCATTACATACACTCAGAATATATATAATGGAAACAGTTTTAAATATTTTCCTATGTAAGTAGATTGCATTGATAAAGAGTAATCAAAACATTACAGAGTAATATTTGTTCATTAATCTTGTGATAAGTGTTTCAAATGAAAATTTTTAATTTAGTTTAATTTCGTCTTACACATTTTAATGATACTTGTGCTCTAATGTTCAAATGTAATTTTTTCCTCTCATCGCAAGCCTAATTCACATTTTTATGTTGTTGGCTTTTGTTGAATCAAATGTATGATAACAATGAAAAACTAACAACAAATGTAAATGTCAAAGCGAAAACAAAAGTAAATTTTGCATTGACAGTTTTTCGAGATTGGTACATGATAAGAGACAGTTCTTCTTTGATATTTTTAGATGAATTAAAATTCTTTCATTAAAATATCGCAGTTTTTATTTTAGCATGTCTCATACTTATCATATTTTTAATCTGTCTATCAAAAGGATGACAATGGGAAAGAATTCCATTGAAAAAGGTAGAAGGTTTTATTTCAGACTCAAAGACGGTCACTGTTTAGTAGATGTTTAGTTATGGTTTGCGATGTTTAGTTAAGGTCAGTTTAATTATGTGTGTTCATAAACTTATTATCTATCTGCTTATATAGCATGTGATATTGGAGAAAAGATGATAAGTATAAACTAAATCATTTCGTTGTGATGAAAGTCCTGAAGAAAATTTTTCAGTTTCTCTGTAAAATAAAATTTAGACTATAGTATTTCTTAGCTTTAATGTAATATAAGTAGATAAAAAAGAGTATAAATTTACAGTCTTATTTAAAATTCTAAATTCGATAGTATCCTTCAAAATCTATAAATTATTTATAAAAAATTTATATCAAAAGTTTATTTCAAGAGAAGGGTGAGGGCCAATACTTGTATCATTTTAAAAACTAATTCTTGGAACACACACACAAAAACAGCTAAAATCGTTTTAGAGGAATAGTTTATTCCTTAAATAGTCGAATAAAATTTGTAGTTTTGAAAATTATTATGCCTTTGACGAATAACGGTGAAAAACAATCATGTTCATATCTAAGAAGTTATTCAAATTTCTTTCTTTTTTTATGTCATTGTCACAGTAAATGATCGTAAAAACAATTTCCTTGATGTAATATTCTGTTAAAAGAAATTTCAATTTAAATGTATTAATTTTTTTAAGAGAGGAAATAATTTTCTCTGAATAATGGGATTCTATTTTTTTCCCTTAAATTTTTTTTAACTTCTCTAAGAAAAATCTTCTCTGCTACCTCAAATAAAAATCAATCAACAATTAAGAATGGAAGTTAATATTTGCTTAAAATAGTGTCTTTAAACAATATAGTAGTCTTTAGGCAAAAACATATATTTTATTATTTGTATAAAATTCATTAAACTGAATCTAAACTTAAGATTGTCGTACATTTCTTTAAGTTCTAAATTTAGATTAAATGGATTTACTATAAATTTTCATGTGTGAGATTTGAACAATAAATACATTTATAACATCATATATGTTAGAAATTACTTCTTTGGGAATTTTTGTTTTAATTGATGTACTTGAAAAAAATAAAACTTTAAATTTTATTACTCAAAAATTTGATAAATTATCTATATATTTTATTTAATTTTAACATATACAGTAATTTAAGTGTATATATTTTTATTTCCTTGTGAACTCTTTTTTTGCATCATTTATCTCCCAACAATTATTTTTTGATTGGAACTTAAAAGGCAAACCAATGTAAGTAATTTCGAAATGGTTATTAACTACAAGAATGTTCAGTAGAGAGCTGAGATATAGACATACTTCATTGTGCTAATTCTAAATTTAATACGCTATGTAACACCGTTGGACATTAAATTACATTGGCTTCTGATTGCATCTGCTTTCCGCAGTTGTAAATGTGCTTCTAGTTCGACCTTACTCCCTTTATGGATTCGCAAATTGACCTTGGTGATCATTTTCTGTCAATAACAAATCAGGGTATTCGATTGGTTAAGCAAGTATGTCAATAATTTTGAGTTGATGTTGTGATATCCTTGCTGTGAATATTATACAGTCAGAAAATGTAAATATTTTATAGTTTTAAACTCCTGTAATAAGAGGTAATGCAAATAGTTAATTCTAAATATCTTATGCATAACTTGAATTTTTATTTACTTAAATTGATAACTTAAATTGAATGAAAAACACACACACACACACACACACACACACACACACACACACACACACACACACACACACACACACACACACACACACACACACACACACACACACACACACACACACACACACACACACACACACACACACACACACACACACACACACACACACACACACACACACACACACACACACATCTGAAAGATATGTTTTTATTATTATAATGAAAAATATATTACATTTTCCTAGCAGCTTCTAGAAGTAATGGCTGTAACTCTATAGAACAAAGGATGATTAATACCGATTACTTCAGGCCTTTCATATGTGAATGCAATACTCACCTGACCCAAGAAAGAACCTGGATTCATCGTTGAACATTATGTGCTGCTGCTGTTCAAGGAAGCGGTAAACATGATTATCAGTTACATCACCACAGACAAAGTTGCAGATGTTGTGTAGTAAAAAACAGATTTCTCAAAGGCCAATGTGTAGAGCAGAATCTCATCTCAGTTAAGCTCATTGAGATGAAGTATCAAAGCAAATAATCAGTTAATCCTGCTATAAAGGTTTAAGCGACTTTGAATATGTCACTATATTCAACATACCAGCGATGGGACATTGCCTTCTTGAGATAGCAATGAAATCTGATTTTCATGAACAATCATTTCTCGATTGTATCGTAAACTTCAATTATCTGGTAAATCATCAATTTACAGATTGAATTGTGGTCAGATAAAGACTTGGAACGAATGTTATCTTGTATGACTAACGAAAAATTTTAAATGAGATAGGCGTGCAAAACTTCTTCAAATAGTTGGGGATTTCAAAGCTGGAGACATTGATTAATGTCGAAGTGCAAACTGTCAAGCGAATGAGTATTCGGATACAAAATCCTTCTAGTATTCAGGGAAATCATAGAAATTATGCATCAATTCATAAAATATTTGATAAATTTTGCAACTAAATTTATATTAAAACAATAAAAAAATTTTCTTATTATTTTAAATCTATATAAGTAAACCTTTTCTCTATTATTTCTAAATCTTTTAATAACAACATACTTTTTTTTAATATAAAATATTTTAATTTTTATTTCATTTTTACCAAGAATGAAATATTTATGTAACGAAAAACTACACTAACCTTCGGGGAGAAGAATACATTAGTTTAAAAATTTTGATTTTGTATTGTTTACTAATTCAAATATGTACTTAAATAATTTTTATTAAATAAAAGCATAAAAAGCTCTTAGGAAATTATTTCATTATATGCTTTGTAATTAAAGCAAACATAATCTAATCTACTACGAAAAATCTAGTCATTTTATGCAAGTTTATGTTATTTAAATTAAAATTTATTTTGATTTTTTATTGAAACTATTCAATTTGTTTATATATATATATATATATATATATATATATATATATATATATATATATATATATATATATAAGCATTAAAAAATAAAATATACATTTTAGTTAATAGGTATAATTTTTCAGCCTGGGAAAAAGATTTCATAGTGAGGAATTATTTAATACTAAGAGAAATAACTACTTTGCTAAAAACAAGAAAATTCGAAACCAATACTTATTTCTGCCACTCACAATTTCTTTCTTCTTCAAGCTTATTTTATAATAACATTAGAATTCATTAGCCTTAGGAAATAGCAGAAATGCGGTGCGCGAAGAGAAATCTCTAGAAAACTATATAATACTCCAAACTGTATTTTCTAAAAGTTTGTTCGAATCGCGGACATTATTTTTATTTGTAGAATGGAAGCATTTATTGATGGAATTGCTTGAAATTTGTTTCGTCTAGCGGGAATAGCGATACTTTCGTAGTCAAAACTTGTTATTCTATGAATTGCACATATCACTTTGCTTAATTAAGAATTATCTTAATGATGGAATAAAACTCCTTCCTTATCCCAAATTCACTGTGAACCTTAAAGAAAATTAAAAAGCTATCTGTAATTATAAAACTTAAAATATAAATTTTAATATTTAAATGAAAGAAACATTTGAATATATAATTTTAATATAATTTTTTTAGTTTTGAAGAATAATTTGCAGGGAAATTATTTGGCTAATAAAGCTGTTATTAAACATAATTCAATGTAAGATTCAAATTCAAATTACTAAAATTTCATAATGAAATGTATGTACTAAAATTTTGGAACATGAAAAAGAATTCGACATTTATATCTGTTAGGTTTTCATAAATTCTTGCTTTTTATGGCCAAAAGGTAAATTTTAAATTTACTGACTGTGAGAAATATATATATATCTAGTAAAATTAATTATAAATTTTTGAACCTCATTATAAACGAGATCCCATCTTTGAGAAACTATACTCATCAAACAGTTGATTAATCACCTAAAGCTTTTACTTTATTTTCCTGACAAAAATCAAAATTGTTTTTGACGTTTCCTTATCAAAATTGTGGTAATGCAAACTTATTTACCAAATTGGCCGGTTTATTTAGGGCGTCGATCTCATTTTCGGAAAGTAGTGAGCTCGAATAATGGTTTAACCGAAGACTCTTTATGTTCATTAATAGCGGCTGGAAAACGTATAAATAGGTCGTAGTCGCAATGTCTTCCAAGTAAAATGATACCTCTGCGAGTGTGACTGTTAAGTATCAGTGTCTTCTGCTTGGTTCCTGTTTTTAAATTACGAGAGTAAATTACCAGACTGATTCCATCTAATCTAATCACTGCTTTCGAAACATGTTGGTGCTACAACACAATCACTGCTTTCGAAATATTAATTAATCCTACACAGAAACTCAATAAATCCATGACAAATTAGTTAAAGATTTTGTAAGTTTTATAAAACGATTATTATACAGAGTGATCAGAGTTTAAAAGTGTACCCATTGATTTTTCTTATTACCATTTATTCGGACACATGTGGCTTTATTATAATACTAAAGTATAATAGTTCAAAACTTGTTTAAGAGTGGGAGGCAGTTTTAAACACCGTTGGACAGATACAGATTTATTTGTAAGGTTAAACATTAATGGAGAGGTACAGTATTATTTAATCCCATGACAATTTTATTTTTGAAAAGTATAATTTAATTCAAAGTGTGAAGTGGTTCAATCTTGCTGAAAACATCAATTACGGTCTTATATCTTCTGTCAAGAAATAAAAACTTGAATTATATCCAGGTACACTTTGGAATTGATAGTTTGCATAAAAAAGTTTGGTCTTATCAGTGTTGTCATTTGTAATCTGATGAAATGAGTTTTCAAAAATAAAGAAGATTTACTGAAATCCCCTTTGCGTACAGGATTAAATATTACTAATGAGGGGTATACACGGATAATCTGATTTATCTTTATCAAAAAGCAAATTTTAGCATTTAGAAAATGAAAAATATGGTACCCAAGCATAAAATATAAACACATTAAATAAGTAATGACGCTGAAGGTTTTCTTACATGTAAATATAGATGTGTGAATGATTTAAATATAAATGGTTACTCTTTTAAATTAATCACCTTGTATCATAAAATGTTTTGAGTCCTTTGACTTTCAGAAAAGTTGTTACGGAAAATTGTATCTGAAAATCAAACTATATGATTCTACATCAATGTGACCCTTCACTAAAAAATTGGTAATGACAGCAGCCTGAACACGATGTTTTAAAACAATTTAGCATTATATATGTGAACGTAACCTTTTTGAATATATAATTAAGATAAATTGTGTGTCTTCATGGACACTTAAAGTTTGAACAAAGTTCACCAAAGGTGGACCTGAGATTTGTAATCTGATTTATCTTTATTTATCAGAACGCGACTTAAGGCAGGTGTGAATATAATACGCTATAGGACGGTATATTTGCTGATTTATAAAGTTCCAAATGAATGTAAATTGAAGTATAATTGTTTGAATGATTATACTTTAGAAGTGTATTTAATAGCAATTTTAGAACGTTCGTCTCGCTTATTAGCCATTTTCGTTTATGGTTTGCTAAACATAATGTATATTGGTCACTTTTTCATTACTGATCCAATGCATTTCTTTTTTACAGTATCTTAGCTTGAAATGATTCCGCTTTCCAATACATATGCGAGTTGGAACATTGTATATTGCGTCTGAGACCATATTCCGCACTTTTTCGGTAGCTGGATTTAGTCTCAGACGCAATCTCTAATGTAGAATTTTACATTGTAGTTTGGTAAAATCTTCACGTTATCATCTATGAATGCTCTTTAAATACGACTTGCATTGATAAACTCTAAAAGCTAGAAAATAGTCATGAAAGATAACTTTATTTTAATCTTGCATCGTTTTTGAATCAACAATATATGATTATTTTTCATTTAATTTTGTATATTTTGAAAGATGTGAGTTGAAAAATATTGAAGAAATTAGAAAAAGTATGGAAGATATAGTTTAGATATCAGTAGTGCGTAGAATTTTGTTCTCTTCTTTTTAAATTCTGCAAAAGAAAAAAAAATCACAGTTTTTAAACGTTGAAAAATACTATTTATAAGCATTACTATCTTATACATAAGGTCAATAGTAAAATGTTTTGGAATCTTAAATAGAAAAAAGTGGAGCTCAGTTGAAGGATTAGCTCTTTGTGGCTTCCTATTCAACAGTTAATAATTTCGACTCGTACTTCTAGTAGGGAAATATGCTGTGATTCAGAAATCCTCTTTACCAAAGTAAATTCTCATTTAATTACCTCTCATGTGCAGAAGTGATAAACAGACCTAATTTTAAATAAGAAATTCATATTTGCTAATAATTTTTGGAAGAATTAGGCGCAAATTCCTCATAATTTAGGAACATTTTCACCCATAGTGTGAATTATATCGTACAGCACACAATAAGATTAATTTGAATGCGTTCGAGTGATTATAATTTTGTATAAACGTGCTCTAGAGCTGCGAAATGATTATTAGTCTAGATTGAAATACTAAGATGCCAATTTTAAACAGTTTGAAAAAACTGCAGTATTTATCCACACCCATATCATTTCTCAAAATCAAAAATTAGAAAAATGAAAAGTTACATCTTGAAAGTGAGACAAATTTCTTGGCAGAGTAAATACATTACAAATTGGTACATCTTTTAAAGTAACATCAGTGCTTTGAATGTAAAATTAAGAATTGATAATTTTAAAAGAGAATCTCTGGTTGAACTAAAAGAATCTCTACTTATGTGGATTTTAAGATTTAATAGTTATTCAGATGACTATAAATGAAACTTACTAGAGTTTAAATAGGTAAAAAATTCAATTTTAGAAAAAATAAAACTTATTGATCTGCGAAGCCTTGTATATTAAGCATATGATTCATTACATCTAAGATTATCGATCAAAGATTACTAAGACAACGAAAAAAGGATTCTATATTTTTTAAATTTCTCCATGTATATGAAGGTTTTATGAACGTTACTCTTGTAAAGTTACCGCCGAGCTGGCAGCCGAATGGTTTGCGCTCTTGCCTTCGGTTCAACAGTTCGTGGGTTCGAATCCCACCTTGGGCATGGATGTTTGTAGTGGTTCGGAATCCGCTTTAAACCGTAGTTCCCGGTATAATTAGCCCTCGTGTGCAAAAAAATGACCGTTGAGCGACAAACAAACCAAACTTGTAAAGTTTACTTACATAGTTTTCTCATACAATATATAGATAATATTTTCTTAGATATACTTACATTTAATTTAAATATTTATGAAAAATGCAATTATTACATTATTATTATTTTTATTAAAATAAAATTGTTAGGCTATCTCCAATTGTTAAAATTTACAATGGAAGTATTAATTAAAGCTGTCATTACAAAGTTTAAGAAGTTAAATTTTGTAAGTCAAAGCATTGATTTCAGTTTCCGATCTTTTCATCCATTCAGCAAAATAACTAAATTAATTGCATTGGTGGCACCAGCTCAGTATCTCCAGGATACAGCAGACTGCTCTTTCACGTTTTTTGAGTGGCCACATTAGGTCCCTTTCTTTGCAACAGGGCCAGAAAGTCTTTCTGGAGTATCACTGGTGCAAGGCTAATCAGACCTCCCCGAGACATTCTTGAATGTCTGAATTTTACTGTAAGCGAGGTTTTGGAGAATCCTATTTTATTTTTGGACTTTTTAATGATTTTTGGTTTTATGGAGATGGTTTAGCTTAGTTACACCATCTAGGATATGAAACAACAACAACAACTGAATTAAAAAGTGTTTAATTTGTACACTTGTATCATATTAGAATTTTATATTCTGTTTCTAGCTAACTGAAATAAATCATAAGACGCTTTGTAGGATAATGGAATGGCTCATATGTATCAGGCAGTGTCTTTTAATATGTGCTAGACACATTATATTAGACATATTATATCATAACGAGAATGATACTTGAGCTGACAACTTATTGTTGAATCTTTTAATACCTCATCATCGGAGAGATTTTGGAAAATATAAGACACAATCCAGTTATAATCTTTCTTTCCTCTAATCTTTATTGACCAGTTTAAAGTTTTATATTTATTAATCACCAAATACTCATGTAAATCTCTTTAATTACTTAATTTCATTCTATCATTATTTAATTATTACTCAACACTGCTTGCAGTTATGCAAAAGGTAATTCACAGAAAAAAGCATAATATTATTTCTTTTATTTATAATAATATATTTTTAGTGTCTTTATCCTCAAAAATAATTTTTTAACAAGTATTTCCTTCTACAGAAAATTATTTTAAGAGCATTATTGATTACAATTATAATTATCATATTGCTGATTTTAAACAATATCAGGAAATATTTTGAGGTACAATGCTGACATTTTTTAATGTTAGCTATTTAATTTGTGTGTCCATGAATAAAATTCTTTTGAAAATAAGTCAATATGTTTCTTTGTTTTCCTTTAAACAAAATTTTAAAAGCATTTTCTAATTGTTGGTTTTATGAAAATTATTTGGTATAATCTTGCTTCTCTTATTGTATGGAAATAATATTTCTAAATGTAGAATAAAGTTTCCTGTTTCGATTAACATTAAAGCAAAAATCAAATATTCTTATTTCCAGATTAAATATAATAATATTTTCGAAATTAAAGGGGAATAGAGGGCACTTGAAACACGAAATCCAAAAAATGCTATTAAAATTATTTGGAAAAAATAAATTACTTAAAAATGAAAATTAATTTGCTAAAATGAATGGTATTAACAAATTGGTCAAAAGAAAACTATCCAAACACTCAATATAGGCAGCGTATCGTGTAATTATTTTCAAAAAAAGTCTAAAATGTAAATTGAAAAATAAAAATAAATTTCTTCGTCTGAAGATGAAATAAAATAACAAAAACTTAGCACGAGACTTCCACAAGATTTTAAAAAGTCAGATTAATAAATTTTCCCTTGTTTTTTCTAAAATTATTTTTATTATTTATTATTAAATTTTTCCTTATTTTCTCTTGCACCTTTTTCTATTTAACAGTTTAATCAAAACATTCATAATTAGAAAGTTTTCCTTTCTTGAAATGAAAAAGATATCAAATAGATTTCTTCAACCACACGAAAAAAAAAAACTGTTTGCTCATTGTCTTAAGACAAAAGTAGAATAAAAGTAAATCAACCCAACTATCAAACAGAATAAAGATCTTAAAACTTACTTCCTTTAATTTCTTTTTTTGTGGGACAACCGTGTGGAACTTTTACCATAGTCACTTCCTAAAACTTGGAAGTGACTATAGTACTTCCAGTACTATAGTATATAAACAGAGAATATTTGAGAAATTAATATGGGAATATTTATCTCTCTTTACAACATTTTATTCTTTTTAAATTCTTCAGCCTCTAAATCTTTTTCTTAGAGTCTTACTAATTTCATTTCCAACATATGGATGTCATATTTTTTTAAAGATTTGTTTAAATCTGCTTCAAAATATTGAGTTTTGTAAGAATCTTTCTTTTTTTTGGTTTATAGAAAGTAACTTTTATTAGCTATATAAATTTAGAAACAGTTTAATCTTCTCATATATTATTTGCAAATAAAAAGGAACTGTAAGAGAAATATGTTTATATTTCTTAATGTGAAATTTTTATACATAGCTTCATTGTATTAATTACATGGTAGCTCATATCCTTCAAATAGATAGTTGCTCCATATTATATTGAATCAGAAAGCTTCCTAATACAACTGCAGTGAGGGAGTGATGGTTTCTAAGTATTCCCCATCCGTCACGTAAATACCGACCAGTTTCTTATAGAAATTCCCTTAGGATTGGAAATCCCGGTAGCAGACATAAAAAGAACTTTACACCTGCCTCCATGCAGGTAGGCTGTACGCCTGCGGTAATCGATCAATCAATCAAGCTTTATAGCTAAAGGAATTCTTTTGCTTTCTCATTTCACAAGGGCAAAAAGTTATACCTCTTTGTATGTGTCCTGTTTAGAAAACAATATAAAAACACGAAAGAAGTTTCTTTCGTAGAAAGAAATAAAAAATTTTTATTATAATTGTTTCAAGCACCAATTTGTTAGCTATAATAGGACAAATAGTATCAAAGCTGAATTTAATTGTGTTTCAAACAAATGGTAGCTTCTCTGGAAAGTTTTATCAGTGAAAAGGTTTAATGAACCAAAGTTACATAGCATATATTTGCACAGCGCACATAAAGCTATAATTTTTTTTAATCTAAAGCTTTGAAAAATTATTTTTTTACTTTAAAAAGCTGCCATTTTATTTAAATGTAATGATTAAAAATTTAATAAAAATCAGTAATATTTTACTGCCTAAATTAATCAGTTTAAGGTTACGATTGTGTAATAAAATAATGTAAAAATTATTATGTAATACAAAAATTAATTAACGGATTCAAAATAGTTTTGTTTCTATATAAATGTCAAAATGAAATATTACAAAACTATGTTTTGAATATAGATAATTATTAACCAATATAATATAAGTATTATAAATTGAAAAATGCAAATGCTAGCGAGTATCTTAAGCATATTAATAAAAATTGATAAAAATGCAATGCATAGAGAGTATCACTTATTAAATGTATTTTTAGA
This sequence comes from Latrodectus hesperus, assembly GCA_037975125.1. Lineage (NCBI taxonomy): Eukaryota > Metazoa > Arthropoda > Arachnida > Araneae > Theridiidae > Latrodectus > Latrodectus hesperus. Next base: position 76,324,871 of record CM075854.1, read on the forward strand.
ATAAAGTAAAAATGCTTTGCATAAACGCTTTTTCATCGAAAATTCATTTTATCAATCAAAATACTTCTACTCATTGTTTTTTATAGTCATCATAAAATGATGAAAATATTTATCAAGTAAATAAAAATGTTCAGTAAACCTATGTATTTGAGATTTTTCAAATGGAAGAAATCTGCATTAACATTGTTTAGTTAAGAAATCTCTGAGTTAAGCTAATCCAAATTTTCAAAGAAACTAGAAACATCAAGATGAATAAGCAAACTTTTAATGATTGTTGCTTTTTTCTAACAATAAGGAGCTATGTAAATTCATCATTATTTGACCAAATTCATTATTCAATAAAATTTTTGTTTAAGTGAGTTTTTTTTTATGAAAAATCTTCTCTGGAAATTAAAAGAGAAACATGTGAAAACATTTCTCTGCATTTACCAATCAATGTAACCTTGAATTCTTGCAATATTATATCAGGATTATATATATATAGAATGAAAAAAGTTGTGAGACTGATAAGTTTCTACACTCTTCCTCACACACAAAACAGGGACGTTTTAATTTTTGGTAACTTAAGTTAAGCTTCATATTTTGAGTTAAAGCGGCACAGAATTTAATTCCCTGGAGATTAGGTCTCTTATGAGTCTTTAATGTCTCATTTTATAGCACCATTGAAACAATAAGTTGTCTAGGAAGTAATTTGCTGCAATGTTGAAACTGTTTTCGCTTATAAATATATTAGAAAATATCAGAAAGCTGCAGAATAGATATTATTAATCATGTCTTAAACACAATAGATACACTGCTGGCCACCCAGCTTGCAACACCAAAAAAGACATGAGATATCACAACAAAATTTATTTTGTAGATAACATGTTGACCAAGTATCAAATGATTAAATTTATAGACTTCTGTGAAGTTTGGTTCCTGCCAAAATCAGTAGCCAGAGTAGCCACTAATGTTAGAGATCACCACTGCCACACGCTTTTGCATTGATTCAAAGAGACTTTGGATGTGTTTTTGGGGTATAGCAGATGAAACAGCTTCCACACGTTGCCAAAGTTGATCTAGTGCGGCAGCTGACTGATTTGGGTCAGGCGTTGAGCATCCATGGACCACATGTTTTCTATTGGTGAAAGATCCGGAGAGTGAGCAGGCCAGGGAAGCAATTCAACATAGCGATTAACGAAGAACCTCTCGACAATGCGTGCCATGTATGGTCACGCATTTTCCTGTTGAAATATGGCTGCAGGCAAGCCCTGAAGATAAGGAAGGACAACTGGCTCCAACACCTCAGAAATGTAGCGCTTGCTGTTTAAAGTACCGGCAGTGCGTACTAAAGGAGCTCGTCGGTCAGTCACACCCTCCTGCATCCAACGATCCGCTTTACAGTTGTTTGGTTTCGTCCAACGCGACTACTGATTTTCCTGAAAGGTAATCCTCAATCTCAGTAGGCCACTATCCTTCCTCTGTCGAACTCGGATACTTGATCAAAAGATGATTCCTTTTTACTACTTGGCATAATCGATCGTTTTTGAAATGAAAAAAAAAAAAAAAAAAAAAAAAAAAAAAAAAACAAGAAAACCCATTTGCGGAACTTGAAATCTCTAAGCTTTAAATAGCGTTTTGAAGTGGTGCCACAGGCGCGCGTTACATGCGTCTGCGCTGAAATTCTAATCATTTGCATATCTCATCTCTGCTAATGCGAGTTGTAAATTTCATGTTGCTCACATGCTTTCTTCAGGGTGTTGCATTTATGTTGGCAAGCAGTGTATATAGAAATAATGTATAGTTGGGAAGTTCAGAAAATTGGAAAGTACTGAACAAGGAGTTTGTTGAATGATATAATAAAAAGTTGTATTAACAGAATGTAACCAGTATCAGCCTGAATTATTCTTATTCTGTAAACTACTGATTAATTTGTAGAGATTTAGGATGTGTAAATCTTGTCTTACTAAGTTGCGATGGCGTTTTTCAGTGTTTTATTTTCTGACGCATGCAGAGATAAAATAAACCAAGTTACAGAATGTTCAACAAAAATTGCGTAAAACATTTTTTCTGAACATTCTATAACTTGATTTATTTTATCTAAACTGAATACATAAAAACTGCCAACAGAGATTATTATAAAGAAATCAACAATATGAAGTAACTGTAGTAAAAGACATCTTGAACAACTTCAGATACTGTTATATTAACTGTTTTCCCAGGTTCATTGAAGAATAGAAAACTGTTATTCAGAAAAGCATATTTTTTTAATCTCAGGAAAATTTTAGAGAAAGGGATAATTAGAAAAACGAATTTTTTTCTGACTGAAAAATATTAACTGTAATAAGCGATTATTTTTACTGGTTGGGATTCAAGACACTGATTTTTGTGTCAGATAAAATGAACAATGAGGTGTATTTCCTTGTTAAGAGGAATTCAACTTTTGTTATATTTTGACTATATAACAAATGCGATAGTTGATTGCTTCGATAGAATCGATTTCCATGTCTTTTTGCTAAGCATGTGAAATACTAGTTTTGCTGAAATAGAATGAATAGGAAAGAGTGGCTTTTATAAAATCTTAGTCTTGATGGTATAGATAATTGTGAGATGAACTAGAATGTGACGTTTACAAGCATACCACATCATTTCCCTCCTCTATCTTTTGTAGTTCTTGCAAGAGGAATTATGAGTCACTCTTTCTCTGACCTATACACAATTCATGGAAAAATGTCTTAATTTACTGCACAAATAATGTAAAAAGGGAAAGATATCTATCTTTCCCTTCATTATATGTAACTAAATTAAATTACGAAATAGATTTTCTTTAAAAAATTTTCCTTATTTCTTGTTATTGAATTATTTTTCCTCCCCATTATAAATTTACTCTACTATGGTGTTTTAAAATATTTACATCAGATATGCTGGTGTTTTAAAATATTTACATCAGAGAGAGAGAGAGAGAGAGACAGAGAGAGTAAATGAGCAAGAGAGAGAACTGGTTCTTCTTTATAAAATTATTTTAATAACAGTTAAATTTTTTATAACCTTTTATCTATAATAATAAAATTGCAAAGAATTCAAACTCACCAAGATTTTCATAAAAACACTATGGATACATCATAACAGTTGATAAAGACTCTTAAAATTACTAAGACAATTTTTTTCATTGAAAAATATACTAGTCTCAGCATTCCTCTAGTACATTTCAATATATATGTATATAAAACAGCTGTGTACTGAAGGAATTTACAAAAAAATCTTCAACTTAAAGAATGCTTTGAAAATTTTATGGGGACATGTTTGAAATAATTAGTTAATCATAAGTGTTTCAAATATGTCCCAATTAACAATCATTTAGTTCAAATGATTATTGACAATTTCCATAGCGTATAATACTAGAAAGTCCAGAATTTTTTGTGTATGTAATAGGGAAAAAAGAATCATTATTAATTCTGGATGAATACACTGCTGATATCATTTTTAAATTCCAATTATTAATATTTGATAATGCTCTTTAAAATTTAACATATATATTCAAAAAAGATATATGTGGGATAATTTCTTATCCACTTTAAAAATGCATAAAAATATATTATTTTTTAGGCATTCCTAATTTAAACATTAATTCAGCTATAAATTAAAGGAATATTTACAATTGTTTATGTGATAAAGACATTATTTGATTATTACATTTCTGTTACACTCATTATCAGTGACATGAATAAATATATTTAATTTACACATGCTTCACAAAGATATTTTATTTTTGATACCAATAATGTATATGAATTGATTAAAATAAATTAAAACACACAACACACACTTATAAGATCCATTAAAATCACTATATCAGGAAGAAGTACAAATAATTACATGATATTTATTGGACAAATATATTTTACTGGAAATAGGAAATAATTAAATTTTATATCGTTCTAAATGAAATAAATTAAAAATATATATCCTGAGAAATCAGCACCCTGAACAACTATCTCTGGCAGTAATACCAGCTTCTAAGCAGACCTTAACCTGACAGAACTGGATAGCATATAGAGGTATGGATACTCACGTCAACAAAATGCTAAAATTTTCCTAGATCGTTTGATTGGTTTATAGTGACAAGCCTGTCGTTACGCAAATAGTGGTTAAACGTTTTCTCTTTGTGAGAAATTCGAGAATGTGTTGGTCATGTAAGTGTCGAATATTTTTATATCAAGGAATGTCTAGCAGCATATGGCCGAGCGTTATCGAATAAAATCTAGAATAAAGTTACGCTCTTTAACACAATAGAAATGTTATGGTCATTATTCTAAGTCTAGACAAAGCGAACTAGAAGGTTGGTTAGTTGGGTGTTTTGGCTCAATGTCCAAAACAGGACAAGCTGCACCTCCAACTAGAAGTGACCGAGAAATATATCCCTTACATAATTTTTCTTACTTAAAGGGTTGCCATTGATCATTGTTACATACATAAATGCTTTTGTCTGTGACGTAACATCAAAAGTAAAGAAAGTATTGTAGCCAAATTGTCAGTTTATGCTACCGAGACGTAGTCAAATTAATTTACCGGGCACTTGTTGTATTACAAACAACCCCATTTTTTGACTGAGGGATGGTGACAAGAGTGTTCTATCAAGATATATGAGAAATATTCTTGTGTTTTCGACAGTAAGCGGTGGTGGGCCGTTGAGATCCAGCTTGGAATTCTGTATGATCAACCTGAACTAATCGATTCCATATTTCGCAGCAGCCATGGGGTTAAAAAGAGCTCGGGTGAATGTAGACTGGTGACAGATTTTAGGGCGTTGAATGCTGAAGTAGTACCGGATTCGTACTCACTGCCAAACATTAATGAAGCAATTGATAAATTAGCTCTAGGAAAAATCTTTTCAACACTCGATTTAACAAGCGGATTTTTTTCAGCCGGTAGTTGTCCCAGCGGATAGACATAAATTGGCAATAACATCTCATAAGGGCTTATTCCAATTTACTCGTAGGTCTTTTGGATTGAGAACCAGTGCGAACTCGTTTCAGCGTTTGATGAATGTTGTTCTATCAGGTTTAGAGCCACTTAATACAAGTATTTACATTGATGATATAATCATTGCTAGTAGAACCGTTCAGGAACATTTTCCTAAATTACAGTTTTGATCAATTACGTGAGCATAAATTAAAATTAAAGCCAAAAAATGTAAATTCTTAACTGATACAATTAAATATTTGGGTTTTGTAGTTAGTAAAGGTAAAGTTTTTCTGGACAAGAAAAACGTTTAAATTATCCCGTTCTGTACCAATCGGTTATCGGGTTTAGTCCACTCATCACCATCGTGAGCAAGCAGCACCTTCCAGGGGTTAAAAGTTTGTCCTCAAACTGTGCCGTCACCCAGCATGCTGTTGAAAATGAAGGATTTACAATGGTGGGGCCTTAAAGCCTTGTATTGGATCTCGCAGTGTCCAAAACATTACAGTTCTATATCAGGCAGGGATGACAACATAAGGATGAATGATTGAAATTAAAAAAAATTAAAGATAGGAATTTTTAAAAAGTATAAGTAAATGAGACAATGAAAAGTTATATACAAATGGAGAATTAAACTATTGTGTGGTTGCAAAGTCCTTGATTCTGTGATTGGTAGGGAAAAAACAGTCATTTCTATTATGAAGTCTCTAACTAAAGGTTCAAGTTTGCTTAAACTTAGGAGGTTAAAAGTCTGAGTCTTATGAATCGTCTGGCGAGCTGATAGGAGAATTTCTGTCCTAGCACAGATCGAGACCTTTTTCTGTGAGGAGCTTAGCCATTAGTGTTAATTTTTTCTTGTGGGGAGCTGAACGAAGACAGAATCAAAGAAAAACAGTGTAGTTAAGGTTTTGAGGGCATTTGAGATGATGCTGTGCGGTGTAGTTGCATTCTGCAATGTAGTGGAAAGGATTGCCTTCTTTGCCACAGAGACAGAGAGATGAAGATGTTTTACTTATTTGAGTTGAGAATGAGAAAGTTGAAATGAACTATGATCTGTTACGAAGTAATTTACATACGGTTTATCCAGTAGGTGTGCCTCGGAGACTTTTGGAATTATTTTGTTAGTTGTTCTTCCCTGGTGTGCTATTGTCCATGCGGTTTGCCATGAAGCTAATTTTTGAGATTTAAGGTTGTGTTATATGGATGCTTGGGACCATGCGAGGTGATATTGTTCATTTTTTGGAAGTTTGGTTGATTCTTTCGCATCTACTTCAGCAAGCTCATTGCCTTGGATGCCTATGTGAGCTCTGGTCCAGATGAAGGTGAATTTACATGAATTTGCTGCATCGGTTATCATGATTGAATTAGTTGAATAAGGGGGGAGCGATGTAGAGAAGCTTTGGCAATACTATATTTTACTGATTATTTTAAGCCGTACTCGTTAGGGCGTAAATTTTACATATATACTGATCATGCCCCTTTAGCTAGTTCTATGAAAATGAAAGATTCATTCTGCCGCATTGATCGATGGACTTTGTCAATGATATAATTTCAGTTCGAAATAAAATATGTCCCAGGTAAGATAAATAGTATCGCAGATACAATGTCTCGAAATATTTCCCATGTGGAAACAGTAGAGGGGCAGCTATTTTTCCATGACAACCCGCTTGAGATGTGTTTAGGTATTTCTAATATCATTCTTGATCAACTAAGAAAAGAGCAAGAAACAGATACCAAGTGTCAACGAATACGAGAGGCACTGTTGCAGAAAAAACTGGTTCATCCTCTTAAACTAAATTTTTTTGAAAAAATTGGAATATTAATGTGCGTATAAAGAAATCAACCCCAACCGGAAAAACAGAAGTGTGTTATTCCTCAAAAGTTAATAAAAATGTATTTCAAATTTACCACTACTCCCCCTTAGCGTGTCACCCAGGGAATAAGAAAACTCTAATAAAAATAAGAGAACGATTTTATTGGCCAAAGCTCCTGACACACACAATCAATTGGGTTAAATCAGATACCAGCTGTTTAGAAAGAAGACCCCATAAGCCAAAAATTGCAGCACCCTTACAGTGGATACCCATTTCTTCCGGTCTGTTCGAAAAAGTTGCAATTGATATTGTTGGTCCTCTGCCGCCGATTACAGAAAAAGGAAACAGATTTTTAATCACTTTCACAGATTATTTTACAAGATGGGTTGATGCATTTCCAGTATCAGCTACTAGTAGTGAAATCGTAGCGGACGTTCTAATGCAGTTCATTTGTCGCTACGGTAATCCAAGTAAACTTGTTTCTGACAGAGGGATTAATTTAATAAGCGAAGGAATGAAAAGGGTCTATAGCGCGTTAGGTACACAGAAAATTGATACGGTGGCGTGGCGGCTACAATCTAATGGATGGATAGAGAGAGCTCACGCTACTATAGGTAATGCACTGAGTCACATAGTAAATAGCGCACACTCTGACTGGGACAGAAAAGTTTCTTTTGGTCTGTTGGCATATAGAACAACATTTCATAAGTCTACCAATTTTTTTCCTGCCTTTTTAGTCTTTGGGAGAGAGTTTTTCTTACCGTACCAGTTTTTAAGAGATGGAAATCAATTTTCCTACGCTGATAATTATGACTATGCCAATTCACTCTTATCGGAATTGAACTCTTCATAGCATCAGGTGAAAGGCAATTTAGAGACAGCGGAAAAGAAAAAATAAATGCATAGAGATAAGGTCAGTAAAATTAAAGATATAAGGGTTAATGACTTAGTTTACTGGTTCAATCCAGCAATTAAACCGGGCCGTTGTCGGAAATTCTGTAAGCATAATGAAGGCCCTTTCAAAGTTATGAGGTTACACTCACATGTGGTTGTATAGATTCAACATACAAGAAATGCGAAATATGTACGAGTAGCTCATATCGAAAATTTATCACAGATGTTAGGCAAATTTTGTTTAATAGACAAGGCAGCCGGAAACGAGGCTGGAGAGTGAAAAATAGTAGAAACACAAAATGAGAAACCAAATTTCAAACACTACTCTTCTGAGTGTGAACCTTCGAGACTATTAAAATTTCTAATGCAGAAATATAAAACCACACCTTTTAATTTTATTTTGCATTGACAATAATTAAATTAAATTAAAACCGTGAAGCAAAGAAAAATTAAAATTTTTGTAGCAGAATATTTCTTAACAAAATAACCATTACTGCTTAAAGTAACAATATGTGTTGCAAAACAATAATGCATTCATAAAATACATGGAAATATTTTTCAGAAAGAGACAATAATAAATACTTGACATTCTAAAAGCTCTAGTGTTTCAAAAGGATTATACAAATATATATTATGGAGAACCGTTTCTCAAAAATGAAAAGAACTGCAGTGAACCGATAAAAAGCTTTTTCAGTGTAGTCTTTCAGCAATGATTCATTATATGATGCCCATATCTCTACTGATAGCAATTCTCTTTCTAAAATCATTTGTTGTGTTACAAAAGATCTTATTACACAATAGGTTGTCTAAATTGGCAATTTCCTGCAAAATTTAAAGAAGACTGAAACATAAAGAGTGTGCTTTTCTATATTTCTACAAAAGATTATTTATAAATTAACTATGCCTGAAATAAATAATACAAAATAGAAAATGCTTATTAGGAAACTTTTTTATCTGGGCTGTTTATATGAAAAACGGGTGTGATAACTTAATTTTATTAAATGAAAGAAAGTAAAATATGTAAGAAACCACTGCATTATTTGGGTTATAATTATAAATAAAGCGTTATTTTTTTATTTCACTATAGAAAAAGGTTCCAAATTCAGACCTCCATTCAACATGTGATCATAGCTCAATATTACGAAGCTTTCTTTATCTTTAAATTTACTTTTATTTGCTACATTAATCATCTTCAATTTCAACTTCTTCACCTCCAGCGCAAACAAAATGTAGACACATTTTTAGAAAAAGTTGAGATCATAAATAGGTACAAGATTACAATATAATTGATAATTTAAGCTTTCAGTTTGATATGTAATGAATACTCTTTTCTACTTTGCATTTTTTATTCGTAGTTATTTTTGTAGGAAATATAACAATCAGAATTCAGATAGGCTGTTTTGTCACTTAACGGTCACTTTTGTATTCATGCCTGGACTGATTAGCTCAGGCCGGAGTCGACCCTTTAAAATGAATTCCAAATTGGTAAGGACATCCACCCCCAGAGTAGGAATCAAGCCTAAAAATTTGTGAACCAAAGGTCTGAGTACTAACCGTTCCTTAATTGAAATTTAAAAAAATTAGAAGAATCAATGTACAGTTACCCATTATATTTAAAGTTATTTTCTACTTATATTTTCACGAAATGTTTATAGTACAAAAAACTGGGAGAACGTAGTTAAGAGTGTCATGTTACATTTACGTCATAATTGTAGAGATATTATTAAAAGTATATTTTAAATTAATCTTCAAAAATACTAGAATCCATAGAAATTATGAAACTCTGTAATGGAGTTAAAAATTATATACATTTTAAAAACTTTCAATTCGCATTTATATCTATATTTAAAAAATGGACATGCGTTAACTTTATTAAAAATATGAAAAAGAGTAAATGAACAAATTATTATGTATGTTTATTTAAAACCACACTGTTTTAATATGAATTAAACTAATTAACCTTAGATTTGCTTTAATTCTCAGTGTTTGTCAGTTACAAATATTAATAGGCCAAATAATATGAAAAACTAATCGATAACTGTTATGAGGAAGAAAGAACAATTAAAAATTTTATTTATGTGCATTTTTTTCGCAAGAAGAAACCTACAGTAAATAAAATAATTAAGAAAAATATAAATCAATTTAAATCATAGATTGATTATGAATAACATATGATTTGATATATTTGGGAATATTTGATTTATAAGAAAAATAATCCTAACTGCTCCTTATCACTGTTCATTAATCGATATTTAAAATTAAATATTATCTATTCAAAATTACTAATGGCAATTAAAATATTCTTTTCAAGATTTACTTTAAAAAATTTTATATTTCAAGAATATTTTTTACAAAGAATGCATTTCAATACATCACTTATTAATTTTAAAATATCATAAAGTAAACTAGAAAAGCTCTCTTTGGTTTCTTGATAAATTATTCTCTTAACATATGATATGGGAGTTTATTTTTGTGTCCCAATTAGAAACTGTTTGATTTTGTATAATGATACATTTAATATATTTACATATATAACACATAATAAAAATGAGAAAAACTCAAGCGAAATATTTTTTTATTAGAAGATAACGATTCAATGCTAAAATAAAGTAAGAAACGGACTCCTGATTTTATCAATTTTAGTTCAAAAGTGAAGAAATTTCACTACACCATTGTTTAAAAGAGAAAAATACCATCGTCAAAGATGTTTTTAATTAAATGTACGTAATTTAATACCACCAAGGGAAAAGTCTTTTTAGACTCTGTAAGTCTGAGTAAAAAGTCAATACTAAATAGAATTGAAAAATAATACCTTAAAATTTTAAATAATCATGAAGAATAAAACTTTTTATTCAATAATAAAATTATACTCAGAGAACAGACACTGTGAAATTTAAAGCTGTTTTATTGAATACTTTCACTAATCGTTGAATTATTTCGTTTTTCAATAATACTTTCATTGAGAATTATAATGAAAAATGTTTTAATTCAGTTAACGATAGATGCAATTAAAAATTTATTCAACAAATATGTTCATGTGACTCCATATCATTATTTCTGGAATATAAATCTACATTAATAAATAATTAACAATAATTAAATATTTAAAAATACAAATTTTGGAGCAATAGAATTAAACTTTTAGTTATTTTTTATGAACAGCATTCATTTTGATCTTATTTTTTGAGAAAAAGGAGAGTGAATATTGCTTGTTTTAGTACTGTTGTAAATAAATAGGTTTGCATGGCTAATGAAATGCTTAAACATTAATGAATATTGTTTTCAGAATATCACAATTATTCACAATGTAATCATGAAACACAAGAAACCACACAAATGTCATTTTCATTTAGTGAAAATAAGGTATAAAATAAAAAAAAATTTGAAAAAGAATGATTTAATCGAATTTTTGTCGAGAACATCAACAATCTATAATCCTGGTGGCTAATCTCGACAAAAATGTTGCAAGGAGGTGAAAATACTCCGTAAAATTGTAAAACAGAGAAATTGGCGTTATATTTTTTACTTTCAAAAGAAGAGATTTAATAATAAGTGCAAATACGTAAGATGTTATTGTGTATTAATGTTAAAATTTTTTTCAATACTGTATACAAAGTTTTGCTCATGAATGAAAATCTGGATAAAAGGGGTTTCTCCTTTTCATTTGCTAGACAGTGCACGATATGAATATCTATCATTGAACACTAGTACTGCACTCACACAGTGCATTGTTTTAGTGAAATAAATGCAGGTAAAGCCCTTTAGATTTTTGATTAAAGCATTGTTTTTTTTATGACGCTATTTATTTATTTCCAAACATGTTTTCTATGCGATTGTGTAATTATTCTAGTGGTTTTATCTATCTTACATTAAATAAAAAAACTCAGGGGTATATAATGTATGTATAAAAATGATTAGAATTTTTAATTATTTACTCATCTATTTATGAACAAGATTTCTTTGAAAAATTTTGGTCTACTGGTAATCAGCATTCTTATAAGTGCAAAAGTCTTATAATGTGAACTTTTTGTTAAGTGTTATTTGAAAATAGAGACTTTAACAAAGTAAGACGTCACAGTTCTCTTTTTCTCATATTCATAAAAATGTAACGGAACAATTTTTTAATTTAATAATTATAGGAAATAATTACTTTAATATATTTATAATCGTAATTTTTAGTAAATCAAAAATTCATAAATTTTCTCTATTCATCGTGATTTTATATATTAAAATATTTCTACAATTTTATTTCAGAACTTGAAATTTTGTGAATTATCACATGAAACATAAAATAAGTTGGTAATTAAAAGCTATATAAAAGTTGCAATATGTGATTACATTAAATAAAAAATTTTGATTCAATTTCGGCCAAAGTTTTGAATGCTATTTTTTGATTCAATCCTAATACCAAATAGATAAGGTTATATTTTTGCGCATACAATTTTAACAAAGCATTTGTTTAACAAAATAATAAACAGAACACTTCACCGCATTTGCTGGATACACCAATCATAACTATATTGTGATTTGCTGTTTCATTTTCTTAGTAAAATTTATGCTCATGTCCATATATGTGCCACTAATTTTCGCAAATAACTATTGTCATAAGTTCTTTTTGACTCTTATCATTGAAGTTCAAATTGTTAGAAAAGTTAAATTAATAGTTAAGTTTAATATAAGGAGGCATATATTTTTTTTAAAGAAGTACTATAATTTGAGTTAAATGGAAAGTAATATTAAAGATTTTAAATTCTCATATTTTTAAAAAATCTTCATGATTGAAGCTTGTTATTCATTTGGATGAAGTCATGTTCCTTTTTGATAAAACAGTTTCTTAACAGTTGATCTTCAATCAGTTTAAAAAGGAAATACATTTTTTCGATTATGGTTACTTTTTACTCCTAGATTATAGCGTGATAATATCAAATTTTGCATACATACATTACTCTTTTTAAGTTGGAAAAAAACCAATCTAAAATTTTTTCTGGAAAATTTATAATTTTAGTATATAAGTTTTCAAAGGTAATCTCTACAGCTAAATAACTATTACTGCTTCATTCATAATAAGCATATAATTTAATAGGAATAAAACATTGCTTAGTATTTACGAGATGTACATTACAACCCACTGAGTTACTGAATTCAGACTTGGTTAACTTCTTCGATTTTTTGTTATTGAAACAGTTTCGTTTTTTGGAAAAAGTAATATCATAAAGAAAAAAAGACAAAAAATCAAAAATTTGAAGCTCAGTAATACAGTATAGTTCCTTTCGTGACTGTGACCTAGTACATATACGGGAAAATAACATTCTTAATTTAGTTTACTCAAGTAGAATGATTAACTACCTCCTGAAATACCTGCGTGAGGACATCGCTTTATTTTGTCTTGAAAGGCGAACGGATGGCATCGATTTATGTATTTATCATTTTTTGGAATTTTATCACGATTGTTATATGATTTTGTTCTAAATAAAATCTTTCATATAAACACAAGCATTACTTTGTTGTAATATTAATGTAAAGTAATTTATTATTTCATAAAATATATTGTTTTTAAAAACAAAACATATTTAATGCTTATTGTTGGTAAATAAAAGTATCAGGTATGTTTCATGTGTGATACGACATACTTTTGAACTTTAAGTGATCTTTCACTTTTATATATATATATATATTAATTACACTAAAATAAATGTGCTTTCTAAATATTGTGAAATTTTAAATTGCCTGTGTTTATACTGAAAATATGTTTTTAATAAATAACTTCTGTTAAAAAGAATTTGTTTTTTGTTGCTAAATTATATGCTTACTTGGTTTTGAAGAATAAAAGTAATTTTTTTTAATTTAATATGATTTGGAAATTTTATTTTATAAAGATGATTTTTATTTAAAATTTTTTATAGATGTGCATTTATATTATTAGTAAGATTTAAGTAAAGTACCTCCTGTGTCTTTGAACAAATCTTTTCAATAAGCCACGTTATTTTATTATTATAAAGGGCCAAAAATGTCAAGTATTTTTTGAATTTATTAAAATTTTATATTTTTTATTTTCATAATAAAATTATTCTACTTTTAGATTAAATTAATATACCTTGGCTAAATTAGATCGAGATAATACTTGAAAACATTATCTCGATCTTACTAATTTATAGTAAATTGATAATACTTATGTGTTTTCGAAATTAAGATATTTTAACCTGATTGTAATTTGTGTAAAGATTGAATAAAAATTCATTTTTCTTATACTAAAAAAATCATTTATATTAAGAATTCATTAATATCTACTTAACTGGCGATGACACTGATCTTTACGTTAATATAGAAATATATCAATTTATTAATTAAATGTGAGAAAAATGAAAGGAAATGTGTATAATTTAATTTAGAGCATATATGTTCAAAGCAAATGCAATAACCTCAAATGAGATTTTTACACGTGCTGATAATGGAGCAATTTTGAAATCAGTTCATTTTTATTATAGTTTAAATGCATAAAATATACTTTCCTACTTTAAAAAGAGGGTCAAGAAATTGTGAGATAACTAAAATTTTGTACAATGTATTGAACATTAAAATTTTAATTTTCAGTGGTCATTTATAACAGTGTAGTATATATAGTAGATGTTATTATCTGAATAATATCTTATATAGTTTGAAGTAGCGTTATTCGCAATTAAAGCAACATACTTCCATTTTTTAAATATAGTTCTTTAATTTATACAAAGCTTCGATTTTGTATATATTTTACATGTGATGGTTTAAAAAAATGGTGGGTGCTAGAATAAAGCAGGAACTGTATTTTTTTTTCTTTCTGGTTCGATTAAAAATATACCGATTTAGTTTCGATGTTCTTTCTTCCAAAAATAAGAGTTTTCGGTTCCGATCCGAATGAATATAATTTTATATATATTATTGTTTTTTACTAAAAATACAATTCTATCATTAACAAAAAATATAATTCTATGAAAATTTAGAAGATTGTATTCTTTTTCTAATTGATATACTATGGGAACTAATACAAATAACCAGATGTCCCATACGAGCGATGATCAGAGGACGGAGAGTATAAGCATTGTTATGTATTATAAAAATCATAGTTGACAACTGGGTTCATGATTATGTCGATTATGCATACTCTCGTCGCTTGACATTTCCCAATCACATTGTGTGCTTCATCAATATTCAAGGCACTCCAGCCCAGGATGTATCAAAGCCTTCTGAACAAGTTTCTTCCAGTCACCTCTGCTGTCAGCCAAACTCCTCCAATTTCTAGTCCCAAGGACCCTACAGTCTACCTCGACGGAATCCAGCAATCTTAGCTTGGGTCATTCTCTTCTTCTTGTGCTGATTGGTTTCGCTAAGAAAATTTCCTTAAAGGTTTTATTGTCTTTCATACAGACAACATGCTTTATTCAATTAAAGTGGCCTATTTTAGTGTGATCTACAATGTCTGGCTCTGAGCAATCAGTAGATTTTTGTGTTGTATCTTCTGTGCCAGACACCGTTTTCTTTTGTACCTCCGAAGACACTTCTTAAAATCCTGCTCTTAAGCAGGCCTAACAGCCTCTCCTTCTTTATTGTCAAAGACCAGGTCTCCAAAGCATAGGTCAAAACAAGACGGATAAGCGTTCTATAGATCAAAACTTAGTTTTTCATGATAGAAAGTTAGTTTTCAATAAATGTCTTAGGCCAAAATATGCTTTGTTAGCTGCAGTTAAGCTTCTTCTTAACTTTGGGAGAATGTCATTATTTTTATTAACATTGAACCAAGATAAGTAAATTCGGCAACAGTTTGAAATTTATAATTCAAAATGAGATGTGTTTGGGTATATTGGGTTCTAGTTACACAAGAAAATATTTATTTTTGTCTTGATTAATAATAAGCCATGTTGGTTTGTCTCCCTTCTCAATAGCTGCAAACGCTTTTATTAAGCATTTTTTATTTCTGGCTTCTAGTGCGATGTCGTCTGCAAAAGTCAACATCTGAACAGATTTTTCGAAGATACTGCCCCTGATATTGACACCAGACTCTGATGATTCTTTTCAGTGCAATTTTAAACAAAAGACATGAAAGGGCATCCCCTTATCTTACTCTCTTTTCTATGAGAAAATCTTTAGAAAGGTGTCCCTGGATCAGGATCCTGCAGGAAGTCGAGTGGAGGGTCATTTTCAGCAAATTAATCAGTTTCATAGGAATATCAAAACCATGCATAACTTTAAATAATTCATAGCGGCCTATGGAATCGTATGTCGCCTTGCAGTCAATGAACAAAATATGTGAATCAATATTAAATTCATGAAATTTCTCCATACTTCTGTCGTTTCAGAGAATAAACCTCAAACCTGAAAACGTCCTTTCAACACTTAATTTTTGTAGATGGAACTACCAGAACCACCATTGCAGTCTTAGAATAAGTATAATTTTATTCTGTTCCCAGAAATATAAAATATTATGTTTTATGTCGAGTCTTCGTACACTGTCAAAATTATTTAAAAACTCAATGTCAATCTTCGTAGAAATAGGCGATGTGTTTTAATTTCCAATACTTTAGATTTCAAAAACGTCTCTAAATCATCTTCATTTTCATTGATTTTAGTAAAAGATTGTGTTTCTTCGTATACGACTGAAATGGAGTTTCCCAAAAATAGTAATTTGTTCCAAATGTTCTTTAAATGTTAAACAGCCTTTTTGCTCTTGGGAAAGCAAAATTTTATGACGTGGGTTCAAATAAACTGCTCCTACGAATTCATTTTCTATTAAAAATGCTTCCATATTAGATAATTGATGATATAGGGTATCTGTAAAATTTTTTTAAAAAAAATTCGTAACTTTGTATTTTGCAAAAGGTCCAAATTACGCAAAAATCACCTAAAATTGATTCTTCACTTTATAGTTTCAAAATTGCTTTTGTTAAGGGAGGCCGGATAGCAACAAATAATTTTAATATTTCCCCCATTTAAAGTAAGTTGTTGTTGCAGCAGCATGCTTCCCTGTACCTAGTCCTGAGTTGCGTTCTACCAGTTAGAAGTAGAATTTACAGTCTGTGTAAAAAATAATCTAAATTACCTTCTACTAAAGATGAGCTAAAGTCTTTGCATGCTATTAATGATTTTAACATATCATATGTCTTCTATCTAGTTCGGCAATATAAATTTCGTCTTTCACCAACATATAAGAACTTAATGAAAAGGTAACTGTCGCAGATGCAGTTGAGTTTGAGACACAAAACTATAAGAAACCTGTTGAGAGTACACATGATTTTTAATTTATTCTTTACTTCACTATTTACTTTTAGATGACCACATTGTACTTGCTCTCCAATACAGGCTTCTTACATCTCCGTACTAATTAGATAGAGACACGTATTATTACGTCTACTTCACGATCCTTCCTTTCTCAGGATGGTGCCACACTGGATACTTCCACTAGACTGGAGCAGCTGGTTTGTCTATCTAAACAGTCTATACAAACATCCGTTTAAGATCAGATGTTGAGATCAGAAAAATATAATTCGGACTGATGTTTTATTTTAAAAAAAATCTCATCTATGCTTTTAATTTATTTAACTGAATTAAATCTGCCTTCTACTAGTCGTTTTATGTAAAATTGAAATAGAAAATTACTAGTGAACATCAAAAGATCAAGAAGTAATGTACATGAAATGATGATAATTATATAGTTGGTATTAAATTGAAAAATACTGATAAGTTGGTTACAGTTAAACAAAATAATAAAAGATGTACCGAACCTAAATAAGCCGAATATTTTTTTCTGTTCAGTTCCCGAAAAAAGCCGTTAGTTCTGACCAAACTAACGGCTTTTTCAGTTCCAGTTCGATGTCCAGAAATAACGAGCATTCAAACACGCTTTACTTTTTGCTGTGCACTGCAGTTTAGATAAATATAAAACAGATGCAAGATTGAAATATTGACATAAGTTTAATTTTTTGTTTTTAGATTTGGTTTCAACAAAAATACGTGAAAAATCAAATCTCATTTGAGATTTTTTTAAAAGAATTCAGATTTTAGTTTTGTTATAAGATTTTATTAGATTTTTCTCGGCTTAAAGTTACATTGATTTTTCATGATAAAGAAAAACCTCTAAAATGTTTTGTGAAAGGCATTTACCATAAAAAGATTAATGATTAAGCTTTTATTAAAAATAAAGAGTCTGTAAAGCATTTTCTAGGTTGTTTTGCATGGACGTCACCACATTATTTCTTTTTCATTCTTTCTGAACGATGAATTCTTGCTTACGATGTTTATTTTATATTCTGATGCGATTCAATTCTTTGGTAAGACTTCAATCTCCAACGTTTGAAATATACTTTTCAGCTTTGGGTCCCAGCCGATTCAGCTCTTGTTTGCAAAAGAGTGACTATAGAGCGAGAAATCAAACTCAAGCAAAAATTTCCAGTTAGATGATTTTGCACTTCTACATATTTTCATCTTATGAATGGAAAAGTTTCTCATTTTGTGTATAATGGGAAAAACACATCTTGGAGATTTGTAAAAGTTATCTAGAGATTCTCTTTATCTTATCCATAGATAATATGCCATACAGAAATATTTAAGAAATAATTCAGAATATGAAGATAAGTATATTATGATTATTTCGAAAATGTATAAAATATTTTATTTATATTCGTTCTTATATGTGACATTCCATTGATATTTGAGAGTCAATGTAAGTCTTAAGAAAGAATGCAACAGTTATATATATTAAATTTTTGCGCGTTACTCAAAAACAAAAAATATCACCACATTTTATGTACAAATTTTAGTTCAGGGAATTTAAATATTAATAAATAATATTAATCTATAAAATATTAATCAAAATATAATTATATTTAAAGTGTGTATTTGATAAATAAATCTAGAATTAAAGTGAGTTCAAAGCATAAAGGAAACAAATTAAAATATATCAAAACTTAAAAATTTTTCAACATATATAACTTACTTGGCTTTTATTTATCTGAATTTTGATTTTTTATTGCTCCTTTAAATAATTAATAACTGCCAAAAATAATATCTTATAAGCAATGAACGCCATAAAACATGATAGTTTGGTACGATATCTCTATTAAAAATGTGATTCACATCGTATTAATATCATTTCTGTTGTATTTCTTTAGAACGAGAGAGAGAGAGAGAGCATTTTAGTTAGTAAATCTACTCTTTAATTATAATACCGTTCATCAATTGAATATTTCATAAAATGTTTTGGAAGTTATTCATATAAATATATTACAACATAAGAAGAAAACAGTAAGATAATTTTTATATTATAAACTTATAATTAAGCGTTACAATGTTAAAAGAGAGTATATAATTTATTATATAGCAAAACACATATGGGATTATGTTATACTTAAGTGGAACATGTTAGTCTTCAAAAATGTGATATTCAAAAACAAAAAAGCCTTATATATATTACATTATGACTTAGTGAGTTCAACTCCTATCTCCGGTGTGGTGGTATACCGTACTTCAAAACATGCTTTAAAATGTAGGTTTCTGTGTCTAATTAATCCTCATGTGTGAAAACTGTCATTGAATTATATACCAGACCCAAAATTATTTTTACAAAGTGTACAACTTCGAGTTCGTAGCTACAAATGGATATATCTATAATGGGGTGATTTTCTTCTTTAAACTTTTCCATATTTCTCAATAATCTTTATCTATAAACTGATTGAGTTCCAAAATGTAGTTAACATAAATTAATTTTAACTCTCTTAATCATAAAAATAGCATTTCATATATATTTGTTGAAATTTTATATATCATTATCATATATATATATATATATATTATATATATATATATATATATATATATATATATATATATATATATATATATATATATATATATATATATATATGCAAGGGTTTTATATCACCGATAAAAAATTGTTCAGTTGAAGGTTTTTTACTCTTAAAACTAATTTCTTTAACAGGGAAAATTTTAGAAATATGCTTAGAATAAAAGAAGGAAATTTTCCTTAATTAAAGCAAAACTTTCAAATAAATTTATCTTAGAGTTACAGATCAATATATTTAATTAGCAAATCATCTCAAACTCATTTCATTTAATGCTTCTACTTTCATTTGTAAGACTGTTTGTATAGCCTTGTTATCATTAATCTTTATGTTGACTGCTCTCATTTTAGTCTGCTTTCACTAGTTCCTCCTGAGGGCAAAAACTCCTCCAGTTATGATCATAAATAGCATTTTTTTAACCATAAAAGACACTCTGTTGATTGTGGTTTTTCGATCAATAAGCCCCATTTTTATAGAATGATGTTGACAAGGTTTTTCAGTCAGAGTGAGGATTTTCTCTCTTGATTAAAATATTAAAAACAAATCTTAAATTTAAACGCCATTTTAGGAGAATCTTTTTAAAAATTCAGTTCTCAAAATTTAAGTCTTACGAAGGTATACGTTAAATGTTCAATTGCAAATTTTTATAGAAAATAGTTATTTACCGTTAAAAGATATTATACAAAATAATATGTTGCCAAATTTTGTATTACAAATTAAAATTTTTAAAAATGTTAATTATAATAACAATATTAATATCAATGCAATTTTCAATTGAAATTTTCCTCTTTGTTTCTTGATTGTGGGTGTGTTAGAATAATTTTGCGTAATGAACACAATTTGGCCTTTAAATAAAATTTGATGTTCATTGGATATTTAATTCATGCATAAAATAACTAATTCCTAATCATATTGTATAATTGAAATTAATTTGTACTCAGTTTTTTATATTTTATACATAAAATTTGATATATATATATATATATATATATATATATATATATATATATATATATATATATATATATATATATATATATATATATATATATATATATATATATATATATATATATATATATATATATATATATATATATATATATATATATATATATATATACACACATTATCTATTATCTTATCTAATTATAGATTTATAAATTTAAAATTATTTCTTATTAATTATTATCATAATCTTTAGTTATAATATGTATTTATATAAATACATTAGATAAAGTTGAAAAAAATAAATACATCAAGGTATTACAATACTGGATTATTACTGCAGCTTTATTAAGAAGGAATTATATTGGAACTTTTTTGAAAAATCTTCCTGTTTTGTAGTAATTACTTAATTTATGAAAATTTGTGTTAAAAATATTACATTCCCTATTTTAAGTAAGAAGTACTTGAACGTTATTGTGCATATACATCCACGTATGAAACACATGTTTAGTTATGAGAGTTCACACAATTCTGAATAAGCTAAGTGAAATAAAAAAAGATTACCTTTTCAAAAGAAAAAGTAGGAAAATTTCTACATCAAATATAAAACTATTATAGACTTCATTTTATTCAGAGTGTAGTTTATTAGAAAGGGATCACACAATCTTAAGTTGAAGACTTTATTTACTATTCCCGAAACTGGTTGAACTTTCATAACAGTTTGGTTATACTGTATAATCAACAGTACATAAAAGCTATTGCAATGCATATATGTGCATTTTCTTTGAAAAAAATGGTTATGCAAAATAAAAATTTAAAAAAGTGGGAAACTAGCTAATTTTATTTCATTTTAAATTACTAAACTCTTAACTTGGAAACTATTCATATTTCTTAACATTTTACTTTATTTGAATTTTTATAATTTTTCAGAAATTTTAAGAAATTTTAATTTTTTACCATCAGACAAAAGAATAAAGAAATGATTAATCTCATGAGTCAATCAGAAAAATATTGTGAGTTATGAGGGGGGGTATTTTTCTTTTCCTTTATTTTCTAAATTGATTGCAAGCTGAAATTCTGTTTTTGAGAATGATTCGAAATCAACGTTAATGATGCGAGTAACAACAAAAACTACAAATTTTATTTTATTCGTGTCGATCGATGTTAGCGACAGAGGTCGCTTCTATCGCTTGCCTGTTGCTGTTTCACAGGCCATTCTACGCCATCTCCAGCTCAGGGACAGAGCTCGAGTAAAATCGCTCCGATGCAGAACACACGCATGGAATTTTAGAGACACAACTCATGTGCTCCAACCTTATTGCAGAATCCCATGTGTGATCAAGATTTTCACTTCTCGCTGCATTCACATCATAGCTAATGAATATTTTGTCGTCAAACGTTTTGCGGTTATTTGAAACAAATTGACGATGAATTATATTTTATCACAAAAAACTATCAGAAGCGTATGCATTTTAAAATTATTACCACAAGTTTAATTCCTTAAATTGTCGAAATTATGTGAAAAATGCACTATACAGGATATACTGCGTCGAAGAATAGTGTTGCATGATATATTCATTCATTATCAGGTGACATTTTATAGATAATTTTTTATATTTAAGATTTTTTTAATCTGATTTTTTCAACTGTTTCGTTTTGTTTACAATTTTGCTTTACTAATCATCTACAATAACCTCATATTCGAACATTTTACTGTATCATAGTATTTATTTTCTTTGTTTTCTACCATAAAGTCATTCGTATATAAGTTTTTCTTTTCCATAATTTTTAAATTTCAATACATAAAAATTAGTGCTTACACCATTCTTAAAATATTAAAGTAAAATACATTTCACTTTTGTTAAATACGTAAAAATAAAATTTTAAAATCATTTAAATTCATAAGTTGAATAAATGTGTTGCAATTTTCTGAATAGGAAAATTATTATCTAAATGGCCTCATATTGCTCATTTCTTACTTTTAAGAATTTCTTTGATTACATTTCAGATTATTCATTTTGTTTTTTAAAAAACTAAATTAAAGAGATTATGATTGTATATACAATATATTATCAATAGAAGTGCTATAAAGCTAGAAGTGAATATAAAGAATACATTCATCATTAAAATCATAAATCAACAAAATAATTTAAAGATACTTAAGATTTGTTAAAAGTAAACACATCATAGACAGTGTGAGAAAGGGTGTATTTGATTGTGAGAAATGGCTAAAAAAGGAAGTAACTTTCATTAATTAATGAGATAAATATATAATACGCATAAACAGAACTTGGGTACAATCAACGATTTTAAATTGCAATGTTGGTAAAAAAGTGCCAATATGATTTTGTATATTAGCTAAATATAGTGCATATTTTAGCCGTCATGAAGATATGGCATCCTTCGCAAAACATCTCAGTACTCATCTTTATTTCCACATGGAACGTAACCAACGAAAACCAGGAAACAGAAGTAATCAAGCAGGGTCTTCTGGTTTCTCCCGAAGCGAGTTGCAACATTCGCCTACTTCTCACAGACCACGAGCTTGGAACAAAGAAAACAGTCGATCAGATCATGAACATTCAAGCTATAGCTATGGAGGGGAACTTGTGCCTTCCTATGATAATCCTTTGGGAATCGACAGTCCAGTACATGTAAGCAGTCAACACAGAGGCAGTATTATGGGCAATGACTGGCCTGAGGACTATTTTAGTTATAGCCCGTATCTTTTAACACCAGATTTTTCTTCCAAGTCCAGAACTCGGAGACGTTGCGCTACCAGATATGAAGGTTCTTCGAGCAGATATGAGCTTGTTGATGATGACGATGATGATTATATTCAGCCCATTAATGATCATCCTAGACTAAGGCCGCCTGAGCCTTCATCACCAATTTTAGATAGAAGATTTTTACCGCCAACTCCGAGTAGCTCCAGAAGCAGAGATGGTAGAGAAGTCCATTCCTCTTCTCCTATCTATCCAAATGAGCTAGAGCAAGATTGTTTCATCGTACCATCACATAGAAGAGGCCGTTTTCTTCCTTTGAAAAATGTAAGTCGTTTTTTCATTCATTAAAACATATTCAAATATAAAAATTAAATAAAGTTATTCATAAAATATTATTTATAGTTTCAAAGTTATGTTCATGTTAAAAGCTAATTTTAAACTGAATATTTTTAATATTTTATTTTCACTAAATTTAAAATTTAAATTAATATTTTTCTCTTATTTATTTTTATTTATCTCTTACTTGCAATCAAAATTTCCAACCTATTTTTATTTCAATATTTTCTGTTACTACTACAAAATAACTGGCTTTTACTTCAGGAGCATGAAGTTTTGTTTTATAAAAATGTCTTGATGGATTTGTCATAATTAAAGCAGCAGATGCAAAAGTTATTACTTTAGATATAAAAATATAAATAAGCTTTTTTAGCTTAAAATATTGTTTTATTAGAAATTTAATCGGTATATGACATTTTAATAAAGTTGGGAGAATCCTTTAAGCCGATTGATTTTCTTACAAATACCAAATGCAGCTAAAAATTATTTTCTTACATTGTCGTCCAATGCGAAAATTATTTCTTTTGATGCATATAACAAAACACTTATATGAAAAATTTATTTACATAAAAACATGTATCATGCTTTCTATCTTATACTTGTTTCGTAACAAATTATTTTTAATTTACATTAATTATTAGTTTTCAAATAATTATATTTGAAATAAGGATGTTTGGCGAAATATTAAAATTATTTAAAGTAAAATAAGTTTTCTTTAAAAAAAACTTATATATTTTATAACTATTGTTTGATATAGTTTACATTGTTTTTTATAGATATATTTAAGCTTTGTAAATTAATCTCATTTTATTAAAAGACAATTTTTAATTATAAAATTTTTAATTAAAAACAGCTTTTTAATAAAGTGATATTTTCCATGATGCAGATATCAACTTTTTTCACTTGTAAATTTTTGTGAACTTTCAAATCTTCTAATTAAATTCCTTAATTTAGAAAATAAATAAAAAAATAGCGTATTTAAAAAGTAATAATATCAAAGAGTATAACTTAAATATGATAAAATAAATATACATGCCAAACATTTCTTCTATTTTTAATAAATGCCATATATTTTTTGCTTTCTTATTTTATTCTTTCTAAGAATTTTTAAGCAAAATACTAAAATATTAGACAGCTAACTTTAGGAATATTCTGTAAATATATTTAAGATATTTTTTTTTTTTGCATATTTATTTGAAAATAGAAAATAAAAAGAAATACTTTCTTTTCGTAAAATTTCAAGTAATTTTTCATCACTTTTGTTAAAAATATTATCCAATGTTTTAAAATCAAGAAAAAATCTTAAATTCAAATACATATGTTTGCCTATCGATGGCTGAGTGGTTAGCGCTCCTGACTCCTGAGCTGTGGGTCCTGGGTTCGAATTTCGGTTCGGGCATGGATGTTACTTTCTTTCTCTGTTCTCTCTGTGATTCTCTGTCCTTTCTTCCGTGATTATGTATGAATGTGGCCTACCCTATAAACGTGTTTGCGGTGGTATGGCGCGGGCAACGCTATTCGCCTCCGTGACTTGGTTCACAGGTGCCCGCTGGGTAATGACAAATGAGTAGCAGTTTCTGGACTTGTTGTGGCATAGGGTTCAACCCTCAAGTGCCCGCCGTTGGAAAAAAATACGTATAATTTAGATAGCTTAGTTTTTTGATAAAATAATGTATGTGTTTTAAAGATATTTATTATTTAAATAGAAATGAATGGTTTTCATTTTTAAATTGAAAAACTTAAAAAGAGAATGAATGAATATATTTAATAAAAAAAAAAGAAATGAATTTTATGCAATCCATACTTGAACTCTAAAACGTTCTTAAATTTTGAAAGCCTTTCCATTCCTTTAATAAGAGCAAAAAGAAATTGTAAGAACACTTTCGTTTGATATTAAAAATTTCATTTGACGTAAAAGACCTCTTACTTTTGCAATTTTGCATAGATATTCATAATAAAGAACATCAGTTATTTAGAAATTCTACTCCAAGGAAAAAACAAAACATAATACTTTTTTTAAAAAAAACATTACGTATATTGATTGAAATGTTACAATGTGAAATTTAGGATTTAATAAATGCATCTACAAATTTACAATTTCTCTAGTTAAAAGTAATTTGCTAGATAAAAAAATAGATTATGTGTGAATTTCTTTTAGTAATTAATACTAGGATAATAGATGATTCAAGGTTTATTTTTGATACTTCGAGAGAAAGTGTAGAGTTTTATCAAATATATTGTGTACAAACACTATCTACGCCCTTTGGTATTGTGCAATGAAATTTTAATAAATTATATTGCTATTTACTACAAAATAAAATATAAAACCTATTTTTTAGTTGTGCTTTTTACCAATGCTTTGGTAACAGGGTTATTAAACATGAAACTTAATTTTAACAAAAATATTGCTCATTAAAATTTAAAGGTTAATTTTAATGAATAATCTAGTTAAATGCAATCAAGGCTATTAACAAAAAATTAAGTTAAAAATGCATAATTTTTTAAGTAAAGATTCAAATAATAAAAGCAAAC
Organism: Latrodectus hesperus; assembly: GCA_037975125.1. NCBI lineage: Eukaryota > Metazoa > Arthropoda > Arachnida > Araneae > Theridiidae > Latrodectus > Latrodectus hesperus. The sequence goes on from CM075854.1 coordinate 76,350,890, forward strand.
TGTATAAACTCAAATTTTAATGAATGAAATTTTATATACAGGTTTCAATTTAAAATAAAATATTACTTAAGATATTACTTTGATAGACTTTTGATACTATCAAAAATGACAATAATTAAAAAGTTTATATAAAGCAATTATTTTAGCAATTAATTAATATCAATGAGCTTTTCTTAATTATCTGAAACATGCAATATTCTCAATGCTTAAAAATTATGATAAACTTAAGGCTGCTCTTCTCCTTGTCAAATCTTTTTTCAAACTTCACACACTTGAACATACAATAAAGGTAATTAAATTGATTTCATGTGATGTTTTTCAAAAAGGGCGAGTTATTACGAAGATACAAAAATCTGTCTTTTTATACGAAAATAAATAATAACTTCAGCTGTTTGATGGATCAAAAATAAATTAATTTCATTTTTGCTTTAATTAATAAGTTCCCTGATTAATAATTTTATGAAAAGTTGCTGGTATAAATAGAAGTTCAAATGAAGAAATGTAGTAAATTTTTTGTATTCGTTAAGAATTTGACAAATATTTATTGTTAAATAAAGCTTCACTGAACAAGTTAAAATATATGGTGCTCTCTGATAGATATTTGTAATTTGTGACAGGCAATCTTACAAGATTTGTATTAATTTTTAATATTTCACACAGAGTAGGTTAAACACGAAAAAAATTTCAGTTAATACATAAAATTTCTTGAAAAATATTAAAGTGGAACAAAAATAAATAAAAAATGATGAAAAATATTTTAAGTGATAAAACATTTATTTTCCTGAAATATAAGTGCTCTATTAAATTCTATAACAGGATTTTTTGATCTTATGTGTTCGTATTAAAATATTAATATTCAAAAATATTAAGAAAAATATTTATGCTTATTTTCAAAGCTATATTAAATTAACTTAAATAAAAAAAATAAAAAAAAGATCATAAAATCTATACAGCATCAAAGAATATTGAAATATATGTTATAATTTTCTTTAAAATATTAAATCTTAGTCATTCAATTGCAGTATTCTAAGTTATGTTAATTCTGAAATCTAGTAATATAATTTATAATTATTTATACTTTAATATATTATTTAATAGAAATTTTAATATTTTCTATCCTTAAAATGACCTCCGCATGACTTTACAATTCATTTAAATTACATTAAGTTGCATTTTCAGTAATCTTAATATTGATTAGTTTAATTCTGAAAAGACCCATTATCTTTCACTTGGTAGAAGAAAATATTACTTTTGCCTTACAAGAATTCCTAACTGTATTTAATCATAGTGTTCCAGCTAAATATGACTTGCACTTATTTGAGCATACGAAAAGAATAATTAAAGATAATTTTCTCCAAGAACTTTCAAAAAACATTATCATTCCCCATGAAGATGAAAAATCCCATACAAATGAGTCATTAGAGGAGGAAACTAGAGTTTTCTCGTAAACTAAAAGAGAAATTGCAGAAGTAAAAGTCTTACAATTATTTCACATAAATTATCTTAACTTTGTAAAATTACTTTATGGTAACACATATTATATATATATATATATATATATATATATATATATATATATATATATATATATATATATATATATATATATATATATATATATATATATACTTGATTTTCGAAAGATATAAGTATCAATTAACTATGGATAAATTCATTGAAACCTTTTAACGTTATTTAGAATTAATTTATACTTTTTAGGACATAGAAAATTATTTAATTATCCTAGGTTTGAGTATTTACTTTTCTTGATATTTAAAACAAAGAGCATTGTTATTTTCTCTGCATGTGTGAAAATTTAAAAATACATTTTAATTTATTTTTAATACAATTTTAATACAATTAATTTTTAATTCAATTTTTAATACAAGGTTAAAATATTTTCTCATTCCTTTTATGGAAAATATTGGGAATTTTCTAGCCCTTAATTATGTGTAACATTCAGTCAATGATTATTAAATGATGGTTGTGTAATGTATTGTATAAGTAATGTAAATGGTTGGTTGTGACTTTAATAACTGAATTTGTGAGAAACAATGTTGTATCTAACTGACAACAATTTTCAATAAATTATTTTATAATTCCTTCTTTATGATTGTATTAAACTTTATCTGTATACCATTATGTTAAAATATCAGCGTAGAAACGTCTTGGATAAAACATTTTTTTGTAGAATAAAGTATTCAAGAATTTAAAAACCTTTTATATAAAATCAAAATTTAAGAAATCATTGATATTTAAAATGTTTTATGATTTTCTAGATCTATTAAAAATATATAACAGTTTAAACTAATGATTGCGTGTTTTTTAATTATTATTACTACAAGCATTATAATAAAAAATTCTAAAATGTTTGTTGTATTAATTTTTTTAACTTTTCATGAAAATCGTTAACAATTATATTATAAATATAGCTTATATCGCACGAGGTTTGAGCATTTTTCCACGAAATCATATATCTACTGTACTATTTATTTTCAAATTATTAAGCCATTTAGAATTTATTATAAGTTTATATAGCTTATATGATAATTTAAAAAAGAGTTCTAAAGCTGCTCTGCAAAATATATATGAACAATGTTGTTTATTTTTTGAATTTAGTTTTTCACATATTTTTTCAATAATTTGCATAATATATAATCTTTTTTCAAATAATTAAAAATTTTTTATTGCTAATTTCTACAAAATACGAGCTAGATTGAACTAAACATTGAACCCAGACATCATGTACAATATCCCTAGAAAAATGAATACTAAAATAAAAATGTGAGTGGCATTATAAATTTAAGTCAGTTCAGAAAGTAAATGTAGAACAAATGGTGTAAATGTCAAAATTATTCTAAATTTAGAATTTAAACCTCGTGTATGATAGTGTCAAAATATAGCAAGTAAGCCAATAGTCCGCGATGAATTTATTGAATGTTTAGTCACGTTTTACGAAACAATTTCACATTTCAATTTTCACAGGTGTAATAACTATATATTTAATTAAAAATTGCCCCACGACAACAAATACTAATTTTAAAAGTCACAAATAAGAAACTATTAGTAAAATATCAATGTATTAAAGAATCCTTATTAACTTTAGGAAATAATTTACAAAATCCTTAGGCAGGTGCATTTTAAGTTTAATTTGAATTTCTCAATAGATAGGAGAAAAGCTTAAATCTAATACACAAGAATTCTTATAACAGAATATCGTTCTCAGAAGCTCAGGAAAGCTGATTTATATTTCCTTTTAATTATGCAACTTTTAGCTAAATAATGAAGTTCATCGTCTCACAGTTGATAAGAGAGTAACAATAATTGCCAAAATGAGATTCTCTTCAATCCTTTTCGGTCTCATTGTAAGTTTCTCACTTTTCAGTTTCATTTAAATGAATTCAAAATTAAGGGTTGAAAGTATTTCCGCATATATGAGTAAAATTGCATATTAATGTAATAAGCTATTTTTGTAGTTACTGATTTATTGAAAGCTCACATGCTTAGAAAGAATTCCTATTTATACTTTAAAATTCTTTGCAAAAACATATTATAAATAAAACATTTGGAGTGAAAATTCTGTTCATTTTTGCTTCTTATCGTTTTGAATGAGGAATGTTTATAAATGATACATTTAAATTAAAGAAATAGTCTGGCAAAGGTAAGTTTAATTAAATGTGCTTTAACTGTAATTTAAATTTTTTGTATAAAGAGAATAAAGCAATTATAATTTTCTATTGCTTTATCAGAGAATTGATTTTTATAAACTAAACTAAGAATTAGGTAAATGCGTTGAAAAAAATTATTTGAAAAGCCAAATATTTTCGAAAATGTATGTCTATCTTCTTTAATAAAAAGAACATTGATTTGAGTAACGAATTTCAATTCACAAAACGGCAAAATTGCATAGTTTTGAAATTATGACAGATTATAATCTGTAAGAGCAAGAAATATGACAGTTGTTGTCAACGTAATATCTCCTGTTTCCCAATATTACATTTCTAAAGCATCTATTAAAATGTGAAAAATGAGAAAATAAACTTCTCTAAGCAGTGCTCTATTTTGTAAAAGTTCCTATAATCGCTGAATTAATCCCCACCACGTCTCAAATATGTGGGATTATAAAGAAGTTTCATATGCACAGGGGAGAAAAAAATCAATGTCTTGGGAAGATTTAAATTTCTATATACGTTAGCCTATTTTTCTCAAAGAGATGAAAACCTTTTATTTTTTCACTTGCTGCATACTATATTAAGAAATGAGAGAAAAATTTGTTTCTGAGAAATATTTTTTGGCATCATTCTAAAAATAGTATCGAAATGAAAGAATATGCATAACTGTAAAGTATTAAGTTGTTCTTTCGTAATATTTTCTTGTATTTATATTACTTTCAGCTGTTATTTTTGTCACTCTTTGTGTGTTTTTCATAGAAGTGATTTTAAATAGGGTTATTTAAAATTTTTACGAAAAATTTCTTCATATTTTATTGGGAGGAAAATTCTTTACAGCTAAACATGGGAAATAGTAAGCAATCAGAGCGTGACAAAGAATGTGTTTTGCTGCAAACAAAAGTCCCCGCGTTGAGAGGAGAAGATAAAAAAAAAGACTACTTTCAAAAATATCTTTTACGAAAAATAGCGGATTGAATTTCAAAATTCATAAAAAAATTAAGATGATTTTAATGAACTTTAAACAAGTTCGTTGGAACTTTCGCTTATTTAAAGAAGATTAAAAGTTAAATATGTGTAAATTTTTTTTTAATTGAACTGCGAAGAAAATTATATGACATGGCTCAAGTAAAATATTTATTATTTCACAGAATTTATTAAGATGCGTTTTTATAATTTTATATCCTTAAACTTATGCAAAGTAAGGAAGGAATGTTTAGAAAAAAAACCAATCCTTCGAAAAATATGTTGGTATAAGATGTTTAAAGTTCTTCAAATTACAATTCTACATGTTACGTACGCAAATGACATTTATCTATGTAGTAATTGTAACTTTTCGCACAATATATATATAGCATAGTATTCTTTTTAGACTGAAATTTGAATTGAATGCCCGCATATATTATGAAATATTTAGAAATATGTAGTGTTATTATTGCTTAAAGCACTTTAATGTTTTTTTCTAGAAATTTATTTAATATTCTTGCAATTTTATAATTATTCATACTAATTTGCCCTTCTGCTTTCTTTTTCTTTCTCAGAAGGTATTGATCCTATTGCGAAAAATAAGGTGATTGTTGATAGTTAAATAGGTGCTTACAATATAATAACACAAAACCAGGTCACTTAAAGTATATAATTTAACAGCAAATGTATTACTGAAAATGATTGTGAAAAATTCAGAGTATAATTATTTATAAAGTCATCATTCTTTGTATTTTAGAGCTTTGACAAAAACTAGATCTTTTATTCTGGAATTTTATTCGTGTTTATATATTGTTTTCTACATTTTAATAACATAAAGATATTATGACTTATAAATAAAAAGAAATATCTGCATAAAATTAGTTTTTTTGCATGTCTCTCTATAATAAGTCCATATCTATCCACACTATGAATTTATACTGTATCAGTAAATTTAAACTAATTACCAAAATTAACTTAAAATTTGTTATTAGAAAATAGCCAAACTGCTATAATAAGAACTAGGACATGTTAATTGTTAAAATGATCTCTCTCTTGTGATAGCATTTCTGGCTACGAATATATCTAATTTTAAATGCATTTTTGGGGTGAAATAATCAGTTAAAGTCTGATTTATTTACAGTTTCTTAATACAGAAATGTCTTTTGATGCAATTTATTTTTTGATTTTTGTAGAAAAAATTAAAATCTGTTCAGAAAATTTTACTCTTAATAAATTAAAATTTTAGAAGATATTGCTAGAAATAGCTTAACTATATTAGTATGTTATACGATTGTTAAGTTTATATATTTGTATTCATGCTTATATCTATTTTACAATTTTAAAAAAATCCTAAAATTACATTACTTTTTCTTTATTAATTTAAAATATATTATTTAAATTGTAAAAATCTTTGAAATGAAAATGATGCAATATTTCACTTTAACTGTTAGAAAATTTTCTCTCGTGATAATATACAAAAAGAGTTTTAATAAAAAAATAAAGAAGCTAATCTCATTTAATACTTCATTTGCATATCTTAGCATTTTATTAGTTTTCTTTCTATCATTTCTCACGTGATCTTTTAGCTCGCAGCGTTTGTATTAAAAAAGAGGGCTTAATTACCACAGGAGATTTCATGAAAAATGACTTTAAATTAAAAGTTATTTCAAATATAAAAATGTTTTATAAATAAATTTAGTATTTGGATATTCTGATTTTTTTTAATTATCATTCTCACTTTTAAGAAAATTATAGAAAATCCAACTTTCACAATTTTTACAGCAGTGTAAAAATTATTTCGTAGTACAATTATGGGCTGTATATTTCTTTTTCAATTAAAAATTTCCATAGCATTTTTCTAAAAATATTTTAATTGAATTTTTCTCTTTTATCAAGTAATACAAATATAAAATTTGAGTATTTTTTTCTTTTCTTCATGTAAAATTCAAACTTGCATTATTATCAATGTTTGTTTTCAAGGAAAGAGGGGTAATTATAAAAGTATTAAGTGCTGCTGAAAACGAAGGTAAAATAATCTGCAAAAAATTTGATTGGATGCAAAAACATTATATTGACTCCATTATTTACCTTATTTCATAATTGTAAATTTATATTTATTTTTACAATTTTATTGATTAAAAATACTGTTCTCTGGTATTTATATATTACTACTCTAATCTATGAATTTCATGGTGCAGAAAATAAAATTCAAAACTAATAATTGTGTCTGTTACTGTTCAATGAGTTTCAATTTTAAATTGCGAGATTCCTTTCTTGAAGCAAAATAAATTAAGTATACGGAAACATATAGATGTTTACAGTATTAATATCAATATCACTCTTGTCATACTAGTGTTGTTGTTACTATGGCTTAAATCTTAATACTATAAGTGCACTGGGTAACTGATGAAATATTTTTATCTGTTTCTATTTGCTTCCTTAGATTCACAAATAATTAGGTGTTGACTCTTATAATGATCAGAATAGTTTTCAAAATTTAGTGCTTATGAAGACTAGTTTTATGTACACTCTAATCTAATCTAATTTATTTACATTAGGAAATAAAGCGAATGAGTTCGAAGAATCAGATTTATTTTGTATGCTTTTAATGAAGGCCCTTAAAATGTTTCTGTTAATGTCTCATTTTTAGGAAATTGTATTAATTTATATAAACTTTTAACTGATTTATGAAGAAAAAAATATTTAATTCCTTCTAAATAGTTTTCTATGATGATAAATTAAATAAATATATAGTTAAAGCAAATTTTTTATGGTTTCACTTTTATTACACAGTTAATTCGTGATCATTGATAAACTATCAAATGACTTCAGTATTATTTGTCTTATGTGATCTAGTTTATATTGATTTCTGTAATATGTTCTTGAATGTCTGCGATTGTTCTAATTTAGAATAAAATTTACAAAAGAGTAATGTGATTTTTGATATTGTATATTTTCATCTTTAAAAACTGTTTTTAAATATTCTTTTTATTATGAAATAATTGCTTATTTTACTTTTAGGGCACTATCTTATTAGTAAAATATATTTTTGTATTTTATTCTTAGAAAATATATTATTTTATTCCTTTGAAACTTCTAAAAGGAGTTCTTTCTCTCAAGTTTAAAATTCAATTTTATGGTCATTAATTTCTATTGAATGTTAAAAACTTTGAAGATAGCAGTTGCCATACATATGGTATAGTGGATAAAAACTTGATTTTCAATTTACTGTAGGTTTGGATTCAAACCCAGTGAAAGTTATGGCTGTTAAATTTCCTTCAAACATGTTTGAAATTAAGTTCTGGACATTTTTGGTAGAATTAATCTCTACTCTCATTGTTTGTCAAAGGCTTAAGTGAATGGGATTTTGAAATATAATTTTATAATAAGTATTTTATTAGATTGTAGTTTTTTTACTGCCCTAATAAACTTTGTGAACAACTAAACTTTGTCTTCGGGAGACTTATTTAATACTTTTTTATTCTATAATTTAATATATATTTATATTAATGGATTTTCTATTTCGAAAAGTATTTTGTCCCTGCCAAATTTGCTTTATTTCAATAAACTGCTGTTGCTGTTAGTTGTCATAAGTTTTATGCATTTTTTTCATTAAAATTTTGTATTTTAATTAAATTTCACTAATAGATGAATTTTGGTTTATGATCAAAAGTCTCGAATAACATTATGAATAATTTTTAATTCATTTGTTCAGGTTTATCTCTTTTGTCAATAATTGAACATCGAATTATCAATTTAATTTCAATTTTATTTAGTTTGACTAGATTTAACTTTGATTGTTTTCTCTTAACTACAATTTTTAAGAATTTTTTACGCTCTCTTTTTACAGAAAAAAAAAATTTAAAAATCTTTTAAGATATGTTGCAAAACAAACTTTCTATTAATTAAGTAGTGCTTTTGAAAGATAGATTTTTACCAAATTCTTGTAATAAAAAATTATATAATACACTTTCCAGAATTTGGAATGTCTAAAGTATGTGTATATTTAAAAATATTACACATTAAAAATTCTAGATAAATACATAGTTTGGAAAACATTTAAATATTTTTTTGAAAAATTGAAAAAAAAATTATTGAGAGTTTGTTTTCAAAAAGTACCAAACAATTTTGCATATATTTATTTTGCCCTTTTGTATAATCAAAACTTCTTGTTGATTGAAAATTGAGCAATAAATATTAAAACATTTTTAATTGGATCCATGGACTTAACTTCATTAAAATCAAAGTAAATTCAAATTAACCTTCTCTAATCCTCGCTTTCTATTTAAATCTCAACATTTTAATAGAAAATTTACTTAATGAAGTCTTATCGACTTCTGACAATATTAAATGCATGATACATTTCTGTTTAACTGGAATTAAATTTCTGCGCTTAAAGCACTTGAGACTGATAAGTTACTTCTTTCTTTGTTCATGTTTTTTATCCTCCATATTTAAGTAATCAAATTAAAACCTACACGTGATAGATATTAAACCTTATCACAGAATACGAAATTCTTTGTTCTCTGAAAATAAGTGATAAATGGTTATGCTTTCTCTTAAATGGTGTGAAAGGAAGATGGATAGATTATCACATCTAGTAAACAATTTAGGTTAGATGGCTTACTTGTTTTAGCTTTTTTTGGTGCATGTGTCGAGTTAAGTGCATATGAGTGTTTAGGGTTGGTAACACGCAGTTATGGAACACTGACCACAAATACCTTTTCTAATAAAATATATTTATAATTGATATGTATATATCAAAGAAACGATGTAGTATTTTCTCCATGATAAAACAAAGTCTTTACCTTTAAGCTTAAGGGTTTAACTCTTGAATTCATATAATTCAATGTGAAAATTTATTTTTATTTCTTAAAACAACCTTTAAAATTCATAGGAAGATATATTGAGGTAGAATTATTTTGAATTGATGTTTTTATTAAGAATATGCAATTAAACAAATTTTAATATATTAGAATCAATATTTGTCGTTGAGTTTCTGATTCTTTATTTAATAAATTCGTCAATATTTACAGCAAAAATAATGCTTCACCAAGTAGCATTCAAAAATATATACTTTAAAGGGGAAATAATAAAAATATGATCAATCTTAACATGTATTATTCAGCAAATATTTTGTTAAATAACAAAGCAATTCATTTGAAAATGCTGAAAGCCATCAACTAGAAATAAAAAGACAATCATTAGAAAATATCGCAAAATATATGGCATTCATTACATAAAATTTTTGAACGTATTTAAGTTTTACTAAGAAAAACATGAACAGTTGCTTTTTGTTAAATTATAATAATTTCTTTACAATGACATATAACTGGCTTTCAATTGGATTTAAAATAATATTTTGGGGCAAGTTGTAAGGGAAAGGTAACATGCAAATAAATCCATTGTTCCAGAATATATGTGGGATGCTAAATAGTTTAAGTACATATTTAAATAAATGGTGTTATTTCCTAGTGTGCATACAGTACTTAAAAAAGTTCTCTTTTTCACTCCAATCTATAGGGTTTACCATAACTTTGTCATTCAAAAAATTTTATTTTTCACCAAATTCTTATACATTTTTCGTTTAAAAACATTAAATTTTGATAAGCTAAAATGATAGTTTTAGTCTAGAAACTAGAAAATGTCTATGCTTATTTTTTGCAAATTTTATATAATTATAAAATTTGTGTATTTTTATTTATAGAATTGTTACATGATTTCTATGTTAAGAATTCATATTTAAGTTAAATCTAATTACTTTTCTATTACATTTATATTTCTTGAATTTAATCAAAAATGTTATAAATTTTTGTATTACAAATTTGGTACAGACTGAAAGAATTATATCAAAAAATGATAATAATTCTAAATTGCATAACACCTTTCATTATTATTCTCTACTGATAAAAAGATATAAATGTAATAAAATAAAACATGTAAACGCAAAGAAATATGCATTTACATAATTTTCTGGTTCCAATGAAAAAAAATTTTTTTTTACTATTTTGCCTATTTAATAGGAGAAGAAAAAATTAGAAATTTCTACTACAATAATTCAGTGAACAAGTAATGTATCTATTTAAATAGAAATATTTCTTCCTTTATTCTGAAGTAGTTCCTAAATATTTAAATATAACATTGACAGTAAAATTCCTTTTTGAAATTCATAAAGAAAATGTTTTTCTCTTTAAAAAATGTGAAGAAGTTGGAAAAATATGCAGTGATCCTTTCTACCAGTTATTCTTAAGCATTTCCTTTCTACAACTTATATTTACATATAACTTTAGCAGAGTTTCTAAGTTATTGAACAGCAAGATATATATAAACACGTGGAATATTTTAAAAAAGCACATGGAATATTTTACAGTGAACTTAGCGATCAGAAAAGTAAGTTTTTTTTCCATTGTTTACAAATAGTTTAAAGTTGTAGCAACAAAATAATTAGGAATGAAAGAGATTAAAATCTGATTCCTAAAATTTTTCTAGTTAAAAACTGATATTTTAATAAGGAAATACAAACTTTCGAAAATAGATACATTAAGTACAATATATTTTAAAAACATTTTTTGCTCAACATTTTTGTCATATTAACTACATGTGTCACTATTAAGCATTTATTTGCAATTCCAATCTATGTTGAGCATAAAAAAATACTAAAATAACAAAAGTAAATTACATTTGTAAATTTCAGGAGTCACATTTAAGTTAAATTAAATTTAATTTAATGCAACAGTGGACAATGCTTTAAGAATAGAAGTAAAATTTCTAAGAAATTTTAAACTGTTTTATTTTTTAGAAATAACTATAGTTTTACTAGAAAAATATTTAAAACATGACTTTCATTAAATGACAAATCAGTTTTGGTATATCTATCACAATGTGATTTATACCTTTAATGTACAATTATTTTTATTATGAAAATTGAAGTACATGATCATATAATATGAAAATAAGGTTTCCTATTAAGAAAATAAAAATAAATGAAAATAAGCAAATTAAATAAATAAAAACATCAAAATTTTCAAAAAAAAATACGGAATTAAACTAAATTAAGGTTAATTAATCGTTATTTAATTTAACTGTTTTTAAAAACCATCTTTTATAGAGAGATTGTCGTGTTGCGCAATAATTGGTTAGAAATTTGTTTTCCATTCTTACAACATAGTTAGTGATAGTCATTATATAGTCTCTTAGAAATTGTATAGTTAGTCGAAGTTAGTCTCCTTCTCTTCGTTCAGTTTCTTAATTAATTTTCTATTGAGACTAATTTTAACTCCATGAATCTCTCGAATGAAAAAGGTTTTTAACTAATATATTATTTTTGCTTAGTTTAAAATTTAAATAAATATACAATTATACTTAATATACAAAAGTATAAAACCATAAAAGTGAAATTTATCTATAATTTAAAGGAATTTGTAGATTTTGACATAATACTACTGGAATATTCGTGTAATCTATCTTTATTCAAATGGTATTTTTTATCCTCGAATGAATTGTTGATAAAATTGCTTCCATGTTTCATAAAAAGGAACTTTTCATTGGGATTTTTTTTAGATTTGTTCTTTATTATTATTTAAAATTCTTGTTTTTCTATTAAATAAATTTGTCTTGCAATATAGTTAAGTAAAAAATGATGTTTCAAATGAATTGTGAGTTCAAAAATAAAATTTGAGCAAATAGCTAATGTTTTAGAATAAATCTGTCAATAGTTTTATTTATAAATTAAAATATCTTTTTCTATCAAACATTTATTTTCTGAGAGAAAAGGAAGCATTCAAATAATTTTATTCTTTTAATTTCTTTGCCACTAAATTATCCTTAAAGGAACTTGTTCGTCATGTAATAAAAATATACTACTAAAAATCAATCGGCTTAAAGGAATAAAAATGCATAAATTTTCGTCTTTCACTACTGCATTTTATTACTTGTCTCAGTCAAAATGATCTATAGGTAAGGCTTTACCTCAATTTTATGCTGCAAAGATATAAATTTGAAATCCTCCAGAATAAGTTATTCTTCAAAAAAGTTTGCTTTTTTCAATTTACAGACAATGATCATTGTTTGGGTCTTTTTTTACTTCAAGTAAACCGTTTTCGTTTGATAGATGACAGAAATGCAATAATAAAGTCAAACTAAGTGATAGTAATTTTTAAAAAATGTGGGAAATAAAGAGCTGTTTAACAATAAATGAAATTTTATCATTCTACATCTCTAACTAAGATTTTATTATTCTACATTCTACATTCCTAATCTTTAAAACAGAAATTTTAAAGAAAAGCTAATGTTAGTTTTCAAAAATTAAAAGTTTACTTCATACCTAGGCATATTTGTGTCACAAATATGCATTATAAGTGTTCTTGTTTGGAGACAATTTTTTATTTTACAAAAACCAAACATTAGTGCTTAATCAATTAGTTCACGGGCATTCCAATATTTCTTGACAATGTCCTTATGCTGAGAAAGTACGATATAGTTGTTCTGAAACATAGCAATATGAAAAAAAAAGCTTTCGCATTGAATTGTTTATACTTAAAGGATTGTATGTCATTCCTTGAATCAATAAATCACTTATTATCAATCGTATTGCTGATGATAGAGACAAAAAATTTGCCCCATGTGATAAATGCAATGACTTGTAGCAATAGTTTTTTTACTAAATGTATAGTAGTAGAATCTAAATAAGTTCTAAAGGATGTGCATAATAAGGATTGATATGTAATCAACAACAGCTCAATTTCCTAAAGATGAAAAGATCGCTAGGATTATGTATCCAAATTTATATCCAGGGAATAAGACTCCTTACTGTAATGAAATGGAATGAAAATTAATAATTTAATAAGATTCCATGTTTTATGCAAGCAAATTCCGATATGTTTAATTTCAGAATTAATTGTCTAACATTTCTATTTTTTTTATCATATGCAATATAATTTATTAAATGCAGTAAAGTCCTAGATCAATTAGAAGCATAAAATATTTGTAAATTTATGGTATCACTAATAGCATTATCATTATTTGAAATAGTTAATTTGGTTTTTTATTTACTTGAATAAATTGAAGAAATAAAAAAGTAAAACAACGATACAGGAAAGTAGTTGCAATTTTAAATTTTCCTGATACAATATCTTTACAAAAGCTTGTGGCCAAGCAAAGGATAATTTATTTACTCCTGAAATATAGCATCGTTAACTCCATAATTTTATTACTTTAGATATCAAATGGCTTCATTAAGAATAAAATTAATAATTTTGTTTGAAACAAAAACAATTTATAAATACTATTAGTTTGTTCGGAATTTGTGTGTGTTCTAATATTTAGATAAAACATTGCTTATTACAGACAGTTATTTTAAAGATTTGTGCTTCTTTTGTAAACGTAAAAAGAATAAAGATATATATTCATATGGATTCTTGAATTTTCTTTTATTTATTTGCAGATTTTCATTAGTTATTTTTTGTAACATAGACAATGTTATCTTAGTCTTTTGTAGTCAGAATTAAATTTAAAAGTTATCAAAAAATTTGAGATCACTGGGATTAAGTATCGGATATTAAGAAATTTGCATAAATTTAATATTTGCATTAATTATTTACTCATAATATTAAGAATGAATTATAAGTAATGAAAGAAATTAATAATCTTTTATAATAATTTATCCTTTTTAGCAAACATTCTGAAAAGGCAACTTCAAAAAACATTATAACAAAATATAAGTTAATTTACGAAAAAAATCATGAATTAAATAATGTATCTTAAAAGACATTATCATAAGGTCAGAGTAAATACTACAATACATGTTTTCAATCGAAGTTTAGAATTCTGTTATAAACTTCGAAGAAGCTTTTTCATAAAATTGATTTTGACATAAAATTGATTTTGATTTGATAATAGCATTATTTTATCATTTTGAAAGTTCTGTGTGATTATAAACTAATAAAAATAAATAACGAATAAATTTATAGAAATAACTCCTATACATCTTGTATATTATATTCAAATGCTTTCAATTTACAAAATATCTTATCAATAGCATAATATCTTATCAATAGCATAATTCATAATGCTTAAAATATGTGTTTGACTTAAATTCCTTTTTTAACAAATAAAAAAGTTTGAATTTTAATGTAACACATTTTTTTATTTTCAAGACTTACAAAAAAATTCCAGAATAGATCATGAGTGAAGTTTATTAATTCTCTGTATTTGATATTTATGTATGATTGTGTTTTAATTGAATTTTAAATTAAAGTAATAATTTTTCTTAGTTTTTATATGTGAACAAGTGAACAATGTAATTTGTTTTTTCTTCAGCTTATTAATTATTAAAAGATATATTTAAATTTAAAAAAACATAATATTCTTCTCTACTAAAGTTTATTAAAGGAAAAATTTAGTATTAAGAGCTTATATTGTTAAGAGACAGGTTTATTTTGGTATAAATGTTTTTGTTATTTAGTATTCAGGCTCTACAGTTGATCAAAATATTTCTTCTTTTATAAAATTCTATTTAGAAAAGGAAACTATGAAAATTTTAGAAGAGATGACTTACTGAAAATTTTAGAATTTGCATTTGAATAATAATCTATCTATTACACATAAATTGATTTCTTAAGGCTCAAAAATGTGTGCATAAAATGAGATGAAGAATTAAATTTCTAAAAAGTAAAATAATTAACATTAGTTTTACACATTTGTAACAAGAAAGTAAACGCATTTTCTAAAAAGGTAATTTTAATTATAACGTATTGAAAATGTCCTATTTAATGATGTAAAGTGTTTTAATTTCCTCGTTTACTTTTATGCTATACAACATGCTGAAAACTGCCAAATTATACGCTCTGCTTTTATTTTTTATTTTATTTTTTAACGAGATAGTACACGAAGTGACAAGAAAATCCACAAATGAACATTAAAACAGTAAGTAATTAATAGCTAAACGAATATCTACGAAATGTATTTATAAGAAATATTATGAGCTCATTTCTGAATATTCTTTAAAATCTTTATCAACTTTAAATTAATGATCAAGCATAGTTAACAAAATCAAGCATAGTTAAAACCCAGAACATTGTCATTATATTAATATGAATAAATTGATATTTTATTATAGAGTGTAATTATAATTTATAAACAACCACTGTTTATGTGAAACATTTTTAATATTTGTTTATAGAGTAGTTCGGAAATATCAAGATTATGTTAAAAATGACATTTATCTCTATTTTTTTACTAAAAAAAAAAAAAGAAAAAAAAAACTGCTGTAGAATTCCGTGTTTGCTTACTTACTAAACTTTAATATAGGATTTCCTGTTAGTATAAATTCAACTTATTGAAAGGTGTGTGTGACTTCATATTTCTTGAAAACATAAGAGTTATTAAAATTTTAAGATTGTAAAAAAATTCATTACTTTTTTGTGAGTGAAGACTGTTTTTAATTAATTTTCAATTCCTTATTACTTGCATTTTACATTATTTGGCGTGTTAATGAAATTTATACCATATATTGATTAGCAATAAAGTTAAACAATCAGAATATCGCGATTTGTTATTCAAACTTAATATCCACCATTAATATCATTTCATATAGTACACATATCCACTTCTTACTGTATGTAAATGTGTGAATTCAGTAACTGTTTTAATTCTCTTTTCATTAAAATCGAGTTCAGTAGTAGGCACAACAACAACAACAATTCTCTTTTCAAACAAAAATTAATTTATGGAGTACATCTTAAACGTAGAGTAAAGAAATTACTAGTAGATTGTTAAATCATAACGTTATTTAACTACTGATATATGTGTATAATTTTACATAGCTTTAATAGCTATTTAGGTGTTGAATTAATTTTGTTGACAAATTACTAAATTCATTACGTATAATTTTATCTGCTTGAATAAAAAAGTATTAACTTCAAAACACTGATTAATTTAAAGAGGTTAATTTTTGTGCTTTACAAAACTTAAATCAATAAATTACAAAATTCTTAAAAATATCTTTAACAAAAAGTTATATGATAGATGTATTTCTACTTCAGTAAAATTACTGTAACTTCTTAATACCTCATTCTCTACATTTAAAAGTAAAGTTTTGAAGAAGAAATCTGTTTTATTTGTCCACATATTGGAAATATAAAAAGAAAGTAAATGTATTTGAATTCTATTATGATATAAGAAATGATACAACCAAATCTTTTCAGATGTATTAAAGTTTTGTTACATTTAATTTTTGATTCAAATAATATTTTTATGGTAAAATTTACGGGGAATTTGAGAAATTTTTATGACGCAGCAAGTTTTGTTGTATACAGTTTTTATTTTAATGGATAATTTGTAACACATACATTTTTTTATTATTTTAATTATTGTTATGAACCACATAATTTCTTTTTCCAGGCAAATACTTGAAAGTTTGTATCAAATATATTTTTTTTCTTTAACTAGGATACAATTTGTTGAAACAAATTATTTCTTTTTAATAATTGAAAAAATAAAATATATTAGGTGGAATCACTGTCAAAAAATTTCTCAATTTAATCTTTTGTAGTTTTTCACATCTTAAAATTTAATAAAATAGTGAAATCACTCTTACATAATTCCTTTAAGGATCGGAAGTCATGTAAATTGTATATAAATATATTTCTTAAAAACAATTCTTTCGTTTTTACAGTTTTATAAAGAAATTATCAAAACTAATTTTAGATTATATAAAAAAACTTTTGATGCCTAATAGAATACTAATTACAACAATCAGAGTGATTGAATAAAAATGCTGAGAGTAATAGATAATGATTTTTTATATCTGTATGATTGAAAGTAAGAGCGTTTTATCCAATCCTAAAAGTTTCAGATATGATAATATGTTCTTTTAGGAATAAACTTTCAGCGTAGTATAGAACACAAGAAATTTTTGATTCGGTCCACATTATTTTAAATAAACTATCTTTAGAATTATAAACTTTGGAAAATTGCATATGTACTAGGCAAGTATTCTGCTTTGAATGAATGCCATCACAATACAGCCATTTTTTATGAATGAATATCCTCCATCACTTAAAACAGAAGACAATATTTCGGTAGATAATTTTTTGATAGCCCTGAAAACATTATATCGTATACATTGAGGGAATTATTGTAAAAATGTGCCAAATATATCATAGGAGTATAAATTTGTTAAATTAAAAAAGAGTGTACATATATATATTTCTTAAATTTAATCTAATAATTTTTATTAAAGCTTAATAGTTGACTTTTGTATTTACCTTTAAGCATGAATCTAATAGTATAAAAACTTTCAGTAAGATTATGTGGAAAAATAAATTGTTTGAATAAAGGAAAAAAAATGATCTTACAACTATAGAATACATAAATAATATGCAAAGAACTGTTTTAATCTTGATTCAAAATTTCTAACATTTAAAAGTATGTAATATTTTATTTTCAAAAATAAGATGTATTTTACATGTATGCAAATAAAATTTTAATATTATTATATATAATAAATAAGAAATAATTTCCAATACTTATTGCCTCTTCCTTTTAAATAAAATATTTAATTATTTTATTATGATATCAAATTGCCATTAATATGCTCTTACATAAGTATATAAGAAATTAAGTTTTTGAATTAAATTTTATCAATAATTACTTCGCAAAAAAATGAAATGCAGAATCTACACATGTTTGTATTCAACACACAACATTAAATATTAAACTACATATTAGCATGTGTATCATATTTATGATTGAATACAAATTATTCGCATATTATTTACATTTCTTTTCAATTTTCTCATATATTTAAATTATAAAATTTGCATCTGTATTAAAATATTTTCTCAAGCTTTCACACCATTTACACAAAAAAACCATGAGATTGAAATTAAATTATACACATGTTAGATGATTATAGAAATCGATGCTCAGTCTTCTGATAATCTTAAAAGAACTAATGATTATGTAGGATACATTTTCATCCTTTGTTATTTCCAGTGAAGAATAGTCCACGTCTCAGGAAACATTTTCAAAAAAAAAAAAAAAAAAAAAAACATCAAGACTTTTTACAAGTGAAATAAATTTTCTTGGAAAAAGTTCATGATGTGTTCTTAAACTTTTCCTCAAGTTTTAAATATTTACGTTTTAAACTATTCCAGGAAGACCGAAGCATTTCATAATAACAAAATAAGCAATATTGAGAGAACTAGTAGGTGTTAATTTCTCATATCCGAGTTTTAATGTTTTCGGTCAAGGGAGACTATAGTTAATCTAAAGCTTATAAGTACATCCAAATTTCTTTAAATGACAAAACGCCTTGGAATTATCAATATACTCTACTTTCCTGCAATTTTCTTCAATTATTATCCAAAGCTATTCAATTAAGCTTCTAACAATACCGTTATTAGTATTGGATGGCCTTCCCGGTCTTTATTCATCATCGAGACTGGAACTTCCATCCAGAAATCTAACAGTTTAATTTTCCACTGAACACAAAAAGAAAATATAACATAAATCAACAGCTCAAATAATTTTTGTGTATGAGTTCCAAGAGTAAAGTGCTTCTTAAATAAAACATTTAACAAACTTTTAATATGCAATGTTTTAACTTTTAACATGCAATATTTTATTACAAGAATAAAACATTGCATGTTAAAAGTTAACTTTTTTGACGATCATTAAGAATTTATCTTATTTAAGAATCAACCTGTTTTATCAATGCTTAATACTATAAGATTAAAAAACACTTATTGCTTAGGTGCAACCAAGTCATTCAGACAAAACATCACTATTTATCTGAAAAGTATGCTCTTTCAATATTTGTGAAAGTTGGATATAAAGTTTCACAATGACCCGATACACATTGGTCCTTTAGTAAATAAAGATTCCAATTAAACATATTATAGTTATGATAATGACTTAAGTGATTATTTTATAATCAAATATGTAAGTAATTTATTGAAAATTATTTCAAATAACAAATTCATATGAAAAAAGACAGTAAGATTTCTTTAATTTACAGGATTAAAAGGTATAGTTCAATGTAATTTTTAAGTTACTCCTTTTATATATCAAATTTTAATAAAGAAAGCAATCTGGAATCTAAAATTATCCAATGTTTGAAATCTGGCTTTATCATACTTGATTTTCATGTTGATAATTGTCTATCTAGATTCTTAAATCTCCTGATTTTTTTGCTCTTGGTTAAAAAAGAGATTGTGTGCAAAAATATAAGAAAATCTATAGTGAAAAACGAATTTACTTTATGTTCATAACGTAAATTATTTTTAAGTTGAATTCCATAGAAAATTCTTTACTTCTATTTTATTTTCTTATAACATGAATTTAAATAAAAAAAAACTATTTTCATTAGTATAGAAAAAATAAATCAATGAAATCTATTTGAAATAATTTGAATTTATCAACAGAAGCTACATCTTATAAAGTCCAATTAATCGTTTGAGAATTTCCCTCATTATGGCCCTATGAAGGAAGAAAGCATTTTTACTGGCCTCTTATTTCAATTTAAGGTCATTGACTTTAATTTAAAGCAATTACAGTTCACTGTTCGTGAATCGGTTTCCCATGATATAATAAAGATTTAAATTTTCGGAATGGAAAATCTTTTCAGTAAAACAGAAATATATGAATTGATTTTTCTTTATAATCATGAATTGTTTCAGCTACTTACTGATTTGCTTTAAATTTCACATATATTTTAGACTCTCAAAATATTAACAATATATATAAACAAAATAATAGAAACTGCCAAATAATAAAAATAGCTTATTTATTGATATTCATCTCGCAATACGGTTTAATAATATGTTGAAATTTAAAATTTGTTATAGATCTAAGTTAATCGATAATACCTGCTAATTTATTGCTCTCATCGATACAAAAATATGCAAATAAAACTTAGTAATTACACTTGGGGAACCTTTTAAATATGCAGTTACTTTTATAGATTAAAATTTAAGTCTAAACATATATGAAGAGTGTATTTTAAATTTATATTAAAATCTAGCGCATATATAGTTAAAGGCATAGTTATTCAAATACTTTCGAAGATGTGTCTGTATTCAGGGCATCCGTAGTTGCTGCCCCTTTCAATGATTGCTGATTTACTCGATCGATTCACTTGGATTTGTGCCTCCAGGTTGTGATGCTTAATGATCACTGTGGATTGTGGAGAAGTATTTCGAAGAGAAAACTGTTATTTGAAATTGCATTTCTTACTGATTTTAAAAATATGAACGCTGCTCGGAAGAATATCTCAAAAATTTAATTTTTCTTGTTGATGAAGAATTCCGATATATCCGTTTATTCGCGTGGAAGTATTTTCAATGGCGCAATTTTTTAAATGATAATTTGATTAAATGCTGAATCATATGTAATTTAATGCGACTTTAAAATGTAACTTATTTTTTTATTTAATTTTAAGAATAAATATTTTTTGAATTTTCATGTGTTTTAAAGAAAAATCATCTGTAAAAAAGTAATAGATTAAAATATGTCTATCGTAACATGCTATCGTTAACTAATGATGACAAGAGAAATAAAATGAATGTTTGAAATTAAATGAGTGTGAGTAAAATGAGAGTGAATTTGAAATTATTACCCATTTTTGTCACTCATAGGTGATATAAATATATCTCATGGACTAAATTTTTAAATGTAAAATTATGTACCTATTATTACAAAGTGTTTTTTTATAAATACGTTTGAAGTATGTAAATGCATATCGCTATCAATAAATTGAGGTGTGCTTAAATAAAGAGAAATTTCCCTCAACATATTACATGCTTACCTAAACAAATACACGACAATAAACAAATAATCACACAGCTAGCCACACAAAAAGACACAACAGGAAAGTTCAGATGCATCACAGCAAAATTTATTTGGCAGATATTACACTATACAAAGATCAAGTGATTGAAATTACAGCCCTCTATGAAGTATGGATGATGTCAAAATTAGTAGTCAGTGTAGCTACCACTATTGGCTATAACCGCTGTCACACGCCTCGGCATAGTATCAAAGAGACTTTATGTATACTTAGAGAGTAGCAGTTCATGCGACTCTCCAGTGTTGTCAATCTGGTGTTGTTGATCTGGTGTAGCAGCTAATGGTGTATCATGGATCAGTTGTTTTCGACTGGTGATCGGTAGAACAAGCAAACCAATTAAGCACTTTAATCGGATGGGTGTAAAAGAAATCCTGATCATTACGTGCCACATGTGGCTGGGCATTATCCTGTAGGAATATGGCTGAAAGGAAACGATTAGTGAATGAGCAGACCATAGGCATCAGCAACATAGAGGTTGTGCTTTGACTCTTCAGTGTAACGACAATTTGTACAGGAAGGTAGCGAGAATAAAACTCAATAACTCTTCAACCATGATACTGGTTGCAGGACCAGTGTGGCGATGCAGAACAAAACAATTTAGCAGTCTCTCAGGATGTCAAGAGATTCAAATTCCACCGCCGTGGTTTTGCAGATCAGACAGAAAGGGGATTTATCAATAACAATAATGTATTTCCATTCCGTAGTTCATATCTGACGTTCATCACATCATTGATAGTGTAAACGACTGTGGTTTGAATCAAAAAGAAATGAAGCAGTGGAAGCCTTGTCAACATTTCCCTCATCAGTAAACGGTGTCGGATAGTTAGAATGGATACCGAATGATGCGAAACAAAATGAATTTGTCATACTATGATTCGTGTTGTGGCTGAGTGATTCATCTCTCCCGAGCTAACAACACGACTGTTAATATGTGCATTGAGATAAGTGTTATCAGTCCATCTGTCCGCTTTCCCTCCTGCTTCCAGCAATCACAGGTTTGCCTCCTAACTTCTTGGTTTCGTCAAAAACGATCACTAATTTTTCTGAAAGATAATCTACAATTTGTATAGGGTACTATTCTTATTCAGTTGAACTCAGAAAGTTGCTTAAAAGACTCTTGGTAAATCCAACGTGCATACTTAAAAAGCTTACGAGAAAAACCACACGAGAAAACAATTCCTGTTTCAAAAATTGGCAATCTAATTTTAATTTAATATAACATTTGTAGATATATACAATTGCATATGTTGTGGGTATGAGCTACAATGCTAATGATTTTTATATCTCATCCCCTCAAACGCATGACGTAAGTTATCATGATTAGAATGCCTCCTTCCAGATATTGAATTTTTAGTGGCCAGCAAAGTAGATAAAAATTTAACAAGGGATGTATATAGATTTTTCTATTTTATTAGCTTTAGATACTGCCTTCAAGAATTCTGTTAAAAAATAACGAAAATAAGATAATAGAATTTGTTTTTTTTAATTTACGAAATTGCTTTTCCTTTTCTCTTTTTAAGAAGAAATCAAAATCAATTTTATGAGAAATACTAAACTATAAGTAAAAGCGAAACTAAAGTTGCAACACAAAATAAATATACTGAGTTTGAGTGAAAAATTTTCAAATCTCAAATAAAATGTTTTTACCGTACAAAGTAAACAAATAAATAAAAGAAAAATCTACAGTAAAATAATTTTAAGAAAATAAAACAATTGAAAACTAAATATTAGAGCTAGTACTCATAACTTAACAAGAATCTCATAAATATTTACTATTCTTTCAGAAGAATTTTGTTGGCAAATCCTTTCTTTACATATTATATTTATGATAGCAAAAATCAGTTTCTTTTATGTATTATATTTTTTATGATATTGTAAAATTATATAAAATAAAATTCAATTATTTGTCCAGTGAAAGTGAAGAAATTATATTTTCAGGAAAAGAAAATGATTATGGATTCCAATTTAAATTTGAAACAATTTCATTTATGCACTTTTCTTTATCTGCAAGCAACAGATTTTGTAAATAAAAGAAAATTCTTTTGTAAATAACAGTTTATAGAACGTTAATGTTGTGTTTAGATCTCTACTGTTTGTGTAAATATATTTTTCATAAATAAAATTTGAATTATATTCAATTTGTTTTATAAAAAAATCGTTATTGAAACTCTTTTTATGTTTCAAGATTGTTTAAAAAGGTTTGGAAAAGTTTCCATAAAAATTCTCGATGTGTGAATATATCTAGCAAAATATTAGCATTTTTAATTGATTTTCCTAGTTTACACACTTATTTGTTAAATCTACAGGATCTTAAGGTTTGTTAAATTCTTAAAAATAAATTAACATCAAATTAATAGTTTCTATTAATAATTAAATATTTTTAGTTAATTATAAAATTAAATGAATTTATTAACAGAAATATTATTTGTGGTTATGTAATATTATTTAATGTATTTTAAATACTATAATTCTGCTTAAAATATATGACAACAAATTTTTTTAATTTGGTTATGTAAATAAAAGTTTTTTCCTTTCAATATTAAGATTATTATAGACAGTGAACAAATATGTCAGGTAATTTAATCCTAATGAATAAAATGATCCATAAATAAACTAAATTTGATCCTAAGTCTCAAAGAGGATCACAGGCCTTTACGTTAAAGAAAGACCTTATTTTGCCAAAGAATAAAACAATATCGAAACATAGCTTTATGCAGAAGCATGATTGAATATTTCTCAAGTTCTAACTTGCCTCTTAAAGAATTTTTGCAACATATTTTACATAACTTTTATAAAATATATATATATATATATATATATATATATATATATATATATATATATATATATATAATTTTTAAGATATTAGAAAAGCTAGAGTTTAGCTGAAGGAGCAATGGTTTTCTGATTCAACATACTCATTTTTGTAACAATTAACTCTAAAGAAGGGTATTTATTCTATAATTGAAGTGTTATCATTAAATAATTAGTGTATACATTTATTTTAAAAAGTAAGAAAAAAGGAGATATTCACTAAAACATATTAAAGCAATTATTAAGTAAGTAAAACAAATTACTTAATAAAATTTAATTACAATAGTTGAAATCTTTTGTTGTTCACTATGCACAATAGTTTACAGCTTAAAGCATAATATATTGTTGAATAATAATATATTATTGTTAAGTGAATGAGCAAAATTATACTAATTGCATGACAAATTGCTAATAATTGACTAATAATTTTAATATTTTTCATTAATCTTTTTCATGTGAAGATTTAATACATATATTTTTAAAAATTAAAAATTTTATAAATCATTATTTTTCCTACAAGAGAATGCATAAAAAGGTTTTCATTTGAACATCTTTTATATGCAACTTATGAAAAAATGAATCTAAGTACAGTTGTAAATATTTAGTACTGACATTTTTCGTATTTATTTTAGTGAATTTATAATTTCTTATACTATGCATATATATTTAACACTCGCCGCCCTACTTGTTTTGTGGTCAGCGTGTCTGACTACGGATAGGGAGGTCCTGGGTTCGAATCCTGGTTCGGGCATGGATGTACTTTCTCTCTCTATCTATCCTGTCTTTGTCCTTTCCTTGTATGAATGTGTTGTGAATGGTTGCCTACCCTATAAACAAGTACCTATGGCATGTGTGTACTGAGGAAATCGGACTCCACACTTAATATGGTTCAGTTGGAAAAGTGGAGCAGCGCACCCTATATTGCCAGCCAAGCTGGCACACGACAACAACAACAACATTTAACACTCAATTGCAGTAGACAAATGCTTACAAATTTCCAGTATGTAGGTACAAATGTTGGGTATACCAAGACATCTCGAAACCATAGCGGAGTTCTGACGAGATTTAAATCATAATATACAGAATATTGAAAAAATAGCAAATGTTTCGAGTTTAGATGCTTTGGTTTGCAGTGTCAATCACGATCCTTGGATTTTGGGTAGGGAATGAAATACTAGTGGATACGATGTAAAATTTTTTGGGGAAGAGTTTATCCCACTGTTTAACAAAAAGAAGAATCACGCCGAGATAAAAATACATAAACAGCTCACAGAAAGCAGTTAATCTCCTGCTGCCAACATATATGTGTTGTCACTTATGACACTTGGTCAAGTCAAGATTTCTATGCCGTTCGCTATGTGAATTTAAGTCAATAGACTGCGTCTTTCGTTTAACCAGAACACCACGAAGGTGAAAGTACGACTTTGCTTTAAACTCCTCCTATAGATAGCACCACCAGAGGATCCACTACCTCAGTTTTGACACTAATCTGGAGGAGGAGGAAATTTCCTCTAGATTATTACACCCATGGTAAATTATCAACGACCGACCACAGGACTTTCAATTCCACAGATTTAACGAGCACGTATATCACATGTACTTGGTGGGTCTTTGGTGGCATTGGAGTCGAGCCCCACCATTCCGGATGGAAGGAATATACCCTAAGCACTAGGCCCCCACCGACCCTGATAAAGGGCCACGGTGGCTTGGTTGGTTAGGGTATCGTGCTCATTATCGGTAGCTAGTGAGTTCGAATCTCGGCCGACTGAAGATCCATCGTGTTCACTAAAGGTGCCTGGGGCACATTAAAACTGATCGTGGCTACAATATCCTCCAAGTGAAATGATACCTCTGTAAGTGACAGGTCAAGTATTGGGGTCTTCTGCTTGGTATCTTCTTAAAAATTTAAAGTTCAAAGCACCCGGCTGCTTCTATCTAACTGGTAGTGCCCAACTTAGGGCTAGGTGTAGGAAAGCATGCTGGTGCAACAATGGTCCATGATATAGATTTCCGCCACTTAAGAATTTTATTTCTGGTATTTTTCTGTATTAACAACTCGACGAGATTTCTGTATTAACAAAGCGAGTTGTTGAGGAGACTACTAGTACATAGGGAAAATGGATATGCTCCTTACACACGAACAACAGATACTAATGACGGAGCTGCTCAGAGTTTGTACATTCAAAAATATCCCTTTATATGAGCTTATACCTGTTGCCTAATCATCTGAAAAATATGGAGTACTTGGTTCTCTTGGAATAAGTGTTCTCAGATTTGTTGGGCAACACACACATTTCCACAGCAATTCATCATTCCATAGGGTACTAGCATGATAAGTCCCTCACATATTTCTGCCTTTCTGTAATCTTTTGCATACTACATTTAGCCACTAAACAGAATTGTCCTTGTAATCCATTGAATTAGCCTACCCAATCACTAGATGAATCTTATACGACTGAGACATTTGTCTGAGACAAAGTATCTGAACATCTATCTTGTAAAGTATCTGAACAAAGTATCTGAAAGTATCTAAACATCTGAGACAAAGTATTACTTTATATTTGAGTAATACTTTGTCTAAGAAATCGCTCTTAACCGCTCTAAGGGCCTCGTTACACGCATTAATACAGTAACAAGGTTGTCGGTGCTGTCAATGGGGGAATCCAAGGTACGCTTGGGATAAATGACATCTTCCGTGCAGAGATGAGAGGTCTCACATTTGGAGTACATCAATATTCAAATACCTATTTTAACATTATTTATGTTTAACTTTTTTAGTACCTTTGATTAATTTTCTGAATAGAAAGTAATAAACGTTTTTTCTCTGCTCTGTGTTCATCTTTTTCTTATGCTTTAAGATTACACTCGCAAAATTACATTTTTTTTGTATTCGTGTGATATGCCATTATGCTACCACTCAATTTGCTTGAGAAAAAAGGCTTTGAAGAGAGCATGCTCAAAACACCTGTGCACTTACTAAACCCTCTAATGTGTATAAGAAGTCGTTTTCCGAACCAGCATTCCTATGTGATTTCGAGTCGCATATATGCATCTTATATCTCTATAAGTTTGTTATATACCTTTAGTTGTGGGTGTATATAACTGGGACATTCTTTATATTTTTGAAAGCATATAAATTTCAATAAATCTATTTCGCTTTGGAAACAATTGTACTCGTTTCTTAGAGCTTTCTGAAATAGGGAAGCACCAAATTAATGCTACTGTATTGTTTAATGTACTGATATATTTTATTCTGTGTTTCCTAAGT
The DNA here is from genome assembly GCA_037975125.1 of Latrodectus hesperus. NCBI lineage: Eukaryota > Metazoa > Arthropoda > Arachnida > Araneae > Theridiidae > Latrodectus > Latrodectus hesperus. Next base: position 76,378,455 of record CM075854.1, read on the forward strand.
TTTTTAATAGATTTAATACCAAGTATTTTTCATTATTAATTTTTAAATATTTTTTATTTCAAAATTTTTGTTTGCGCGTTTTTTCACATTAAGAAATAAGCAATAGTAAAAAAAAACTAAATGCTGAAATGTATGTTTCATTTTTTAACTGAGTTCCTTAATTGTAAATTTTATATATTTTACTAGAAATTTTTATTTAGAATTTATATAATTACATAAATTCAGTTTATGCATAAATTTTAAATTAAACTTCAAAATAAAACTACGTAGTGGAATATTTGAAAAATAAATAATGTGAATCAGTTTTTAAATAAATATTCTTAGAGCACAATCTTTTTAAAACGTATCATAAAATATATTATTTGGAACAGAAGTTTCTTAAATATTTTAAATAAAGAGGTAAATGCTTTTATATAGATTAATACGACTGTTAAATTGAAATTGTCCACTTTTACGAAAAAGTCTTTTTCCGTATCTGACTTATATGGTCACTGCTTTGTTATATGAAATTTCTTCAGACACAATGATTGAAGTAATAATACGGATTTGATTTTTCATAAATGTAAGTCAATGGTAAATAAAAACAAATATTATTTAAGAATATTTCGCTTCTGCTTTATCGAAAGTAGATTAAAGCTTACCAGCAAGAAAACAGACGATTAAAAGGCTGGTTTGTATTCTATTCTATTTTGTTTCTCTAACACAATTTTTATAATTTAATTAACATCACTTGTGTATTTGTTCGAATACAGACATACATACAATTTTCTTATTTTTGCAGTTTATTTCTTTATAATGAATATAAAAGTGCATAAGAAATATTTTAAAATTTAAATAATTCATTATATATATTTTGATTTTACATTAAGAATATACATTTGTATATTTATCTTCAATGTGTAAACATTTTCTTTTATAAAAATTTAAATATTAACAAAAGAAAAACATTTTATGTAGCTGGTTCACCCTCTATATGTATTTTTTTTAATTAACAAAATAAAAAAGTATAAAAATCTGCCACAGGATAAATAATTGATAATTTTTGTTGATATATATATTTATACTCATAGGTAACTTTTATTCCTTCTTATTTATAAAAAGACTAATCTAATCAAAAACTGCATTGGTTATTTTCATGATGTACCGAATAGAAAATAAGCAGAAATATTCACGAAAGAAAAAATTTTAAACATGAAGAGTGATATTATTTATGCGCATTGTTCACACATATACATTTTTATGAGATAAAGAATATCCAGTTTTTGATTCTATAACCATGAAATGAATATATATGACTTTTTCTAAAGTTATATTTTTGGTAGTTTTTTGAAAATAGCTTTTTGAGATCATGTTATTATGGATTTAGAAAGAAAAGCAAAATACTAAATAGAAGGAGAGAAAATTGAATCAGTGATGTTTTAACTTTGATAAAAAAATATTATTATTTGGAAAAAAAAAAAAAGATGTTTTCACATGATTTAAAAATATGACTCAGAAATACAAATGTGATTGAGATGTATATAACTAAAATTTAATTTTTAATATTTATTACTATTAATTGGTATTTAAAATTGTTACGAGAATAACTGAGAGTAAAAGGAAACAAAAACAAGTTTTTGTTTCTTGTTTGTATTAATATTTCAAACGTAAGAAATACTCTCTCACATAATAAGTTCACATTGTCCCTTAAGCATAATTGATTTTTTAGACTGTAATGAAGGTGAAGAAATAAAAATTATCCAGAGAAAGTGATGTAAGTGATCACAAATTTCATGGTAGTGCACCTTAACTAAAAAAGTTGTTATCTGCATCAATTCTTAAAATCTACGACGTTTTATTGCCTTCTGCACTCAAAGGAAATTGTTCTGATGGATAAGAATCGAAACATCGCGAATCGTGAGTAAAACACTTAGTAAACAGTTGGGAGTTTATGGCTTGATACAATAAATACGTGCCAAAGTAACATGACTGTATGCTTTCTTAAGTTTTATACTTATCAAAGTTTCACATGGTATAGTAAAGATAAATCAACTTGTTCTACATATTTTTTGGAGTTTATTCCAAAGGGTATTTTTCAATAAAGAAAAAAAAAACAGTATGTTTCAGATTTAATTAGATTAATGAACAATTAACGCATGAATGTGTAAATAAAATACTTTAAATCATGTTTTTTATAAATTATTATTATAAATATGACAATTATTATTATATAAATATTATTATAAATATGACAATATAAATTCATAACTCCAAAAATAAAATAGTTCAAAAAGTTAATTTTAACAAAACTCTGGAAATAAGCATTTTTATTTGAATGTGTGATATTATGATTCATAGAATACATGCACCATGAGTTAAACATTCCCCACTGGTTTCTAGCATTCAAAATTAATTATTTCTTTACGATTTTAGCTAATGATTTCACTAAAGTAATATATATATATATATTGGAAATTATGATGAATATAATAATATTGTTAGTTATTATGTTAAATATCAAAAGTGTTTTGATCAGTAATAAATAAATATCTTTGAAGATATTTCTTTCTAATTTGTAGCAATTCAATTAAGGATGATCTGATAATTATTTTGCTTTCATGTGAATGTTGTGGCAATTGAACAGAACTATCATCATGTTCACGGAACTAACACATATGAAAAATACACAGATTATGCAGTATAGTACAATTTTATTTTGTCATACTTTATGTTAAAGCTATAATAAATGTATAATCCTCAGAAAATTGCAGACATTGTCAGCAAAACTAGAATTTTAGGTTTAAGTAACTGTGAATTATTTTATACAAAATTTTTCCATCGAGAAAGATAGTAGAGTGGTTAATACTCTGTTCTTAAATATCTATTTTTACTTGTAAGATTGATTAAGCAATGTTTTATTTAATTTCAATAACGATTGATTGCGCAGTATTTTATTTTTACTTGTACGATTGTTTACGCAATATTAATTGCATTAAAATTATATCAATTTTCAATTTTTTAACATGATATTTACACGTATTTGCACTGCATTTAAAATTTGTAATATATTTAGAAAAACACAAAACATCATATAGATTCTTTTTGTATACTACAGTTTTGAGATTAAATATATATAAAAAAATAGCGAGATAAAGTTAAAATACAATGAAATAAAAAAGGTTACAAAAGTATTACTTTCATTGAGGAAGGAATGATGAGGAGAAAATAAAATTTTTAAAAATAAAGTATAATTTTGAAATAATTCATTATATATTCTTAACTGGTTTCCAAATTTCTAAATTACTTAATTCAAAAAAATTTGGGGGCAGGAAAGTTTAAGGAATTATGTTCCTAAAGCCTTTTCAGAGATGGTTCATTTTGGGCGTTAGACTTTTTCGTAAGAACTACTAATTGTGAAAGTATTATTATGGTATTTAAAAATAAAGTGTTTTAGGTTTCTTTGTTTTTGGAGGATTAGTTATTCCATAATTATTTCATTTTTCTTTTTTGCACTGATGTCAATGAATTCTAAAAAAATTTATAATTGCTACGATTGAATATTCATATTATCGTTTTTTATAATTATTTTGTATTTTAACTATTAAAATCTTTTTTTTATCATTTTGTTCTATTATATCTTAACAACTTGATAAATTTCAATTTTTTCACTTTTGACAGTAAATTCACTCATAAAATATTACCTACTTTGATGTTTTGGCAATAGATTTTTATCTTGTTATCTATTTTTTATTCTGTTCATTCCTTTACGAGAAACACTTAAATTTGATTTCTCATCGTTTCCTTGTAAGTTAATATTCAATTTCGTTTATTTTTCTATTTTACTTTTTTCATTACTTTTAACTACTTCTAATTCTTACACTTATTTTATTTTTAAATTTATATTAGTTAAAGAATAACTTTGTCGCATATTAGAAAATTTTTTTAAACATTTTGTACGCTAGGTAAGCTAATATACATATGATTGCATTCTGGTTTGAGAAACTTTGTTATACCTTTTTGCTTCTTTCCAATATCGGTTGGCATTAACTTTTCGAAGACATCGGGAATAGTGCATTTTATAGTTTATTCTTTGAAATCTTTACATAAATGAACTCATGACGCCTTCCCCCTCTCTTCTGTTCCCTTGATAAGAAAGAAATTTTATTTCTTTTGTTTCTCAATACTTTTGTCTTGTCCTCTCAATTCTCCTGTTTTTTCCTTCCATTTTTACTTTTTCCGTTATCACTCTAATTTTTGCTTTGATTTAAAAACATTTTTCAAAATTTTGAAAAATCAAGCAATTTAAGTTAATTTATTTATTATGCTAGAAATTTCTAAAAGATTTTACTTCGTTTTCTATATATTGTTGAACTTTTATTTTATGCATATATATATATATATATATATATATATATATATATATATATATACATATATATATATATATATATATACATACATATATATATATACATACATATATATATATACATACATATATATATATACATACATATATATATATACATACATATATATATACATACATATATATATATATACATACATATATATATATACATACATATATATATACATACATATATATATATATATATATATATATATATATATATATATATATATATATATATATATATATATATATATATATAGTGGATGATTATCATTTTATTTTATTATTTCAGATATTCACAGATATTCATTATTTTGAATCGATTAAATCATTTATCTTTTTTATATTTATTTTATTGGAAAATAATTTATTAATTTAATAAATGATTGGTTTGTTTGTCACTTTACGATCACTTTCAGTCCACTTGAGTTATTTAAACTAGTAATTTTAAATTGAATTCTAAGTTACTATGAACATTCACGTCTGAGCTGGGAGTCAAAATCCTGAATTGATCATTTGAGGATAATAGTGTTGATCATTCAACTACAAGTTCGACATAATAAATGAGGTCATGTATCTAAACACATGGATTTTAAAAAACGTACTGTGATGATAGACTCTAGTAAATTTGATTTCTTCGTTAAAAGAGAGAAATTGATTTTAATTTTAAACTTGAATCATTCGTAGATGTGTGTGAGTTATGTAATCGTAAATTTATTTTCCCCTCGTAGCACAAATTTATTTCAAAGAATTTCAGATTTGAAATGTTGTTATCATACAATTTATTGTTAATAAATAATAAAATATGACACATTTTAAAATAATTTTTTTCAACCATAAAATGATTTAATCAAAAAAGTTTAGGTTTAATATCAAAATAGTTTTTTTAAATTCCTATTCTTTCTATACTGTTTATATTTTATGCGTTATTGTAAAAAATGATGTGTACGTGAAAATGAAAATAAACTATATTGCCCTCTTCAGGCATTAGAGTTCTGAATCATTAAGATGTGGTAAATATTCCATATATGACCTTTATGAACACTCCAACTGCATATTCTCCTGAAATTCATACAATTTTGCCAATATGAGCATCAATATTGGAAAAGAGTAAAGCAGTACATTAAGTGAAGCTGCGACAAATGTCTAAATCTGACCACAGTGGAAGAAATTCTTCCTCCTGAAACGATGAACAGTGTAATTTTTAAATAAGGGAAAGTTATTGGTCATTAGAAATATAAAAAAACGGAAGTATTCATCTTAAAATATGCCTCAGTAAACATGTAAGTTTTCCCTTCTATCATTGCTCACTATTATAATTTTGTTAGCTAAATTGTATAAATTTATTATACCTAAAATTTTAATGATATGAATACTTTAATTTATATTTTACGTCATATCATTGATATTCTATTATCAAGTGTCCAATATCAGTAGTGACTGCAGTGGGGACATGTTTAATTAGCTTAATGTTGGAGTTCAACCAAATATCTCATCATTTAAAGATGTTATTATATGCAATCAATGATACCTGACTGTAAATATTTTATAAACTTAATTTACTTCTTAAAATAAATTTTCTTTTTACCCTAAAATATCATGTGTATGTCATAAGCATTATAATCCTTAGTATTGTTATAAGTTTTTGGAACACGCAAATTTCTCTAATGACTTGGCCATATGAAATCAAACGTTCATCAGATTCATCCTTTAGTAATATTTTTATAGAATAAAACAAACTGTTTAATGAAACTGTACAAGTTGAAGCAAACCATGCATAAATCAAAGAATTATTAAAAAAAGATTTGATCATATACATTTTAACTTAACGTTAGTTTAAATGTGTATGTCCAATACTTCTTCATGATTGGAAAAATGTTAAGTTTTCATATTTGATCAGAAATATTGCACTTTTAACTATTACTTGATAAACACAGATACATTAACCATTGCAGACAATCGTTTCTATTTTTGTATTTATTAAGCTAGTCATATACGTGCACTGCAATAGTTCTAATGCGTTTTCTCTTTCTTAATGTAAAAACAAAAAATTAAATAAAGAAAACTAACTTCCTACTAAGAAATTATTCTACAAAACATTAAAACAATAATCCTTGTCTAGACTAAGAATAAAAAAGTACAGCTAAATAAATAAGAATAGAAAATTGCAGAAATATTTTATTTTTATATGTTTAAATAATAAATTAAGACCTCACAGTCTTGGTGAACTTTTTACCACCAGGAAGTTTTAAACACTTCAAATTTTGTAGCAAATTTAATATGTAGCTTCATATATATTTCTAAATATCAACAATTTGGATTTCAATTTGTAAAGATCCAAAATGAAACGATGATAATTCCTTATCTAAGATTTTTTTAAGAAAAATTTTAAAAAGTCCAGTTTTCTCAACTTGAAATAAAAATAATTGTTACTGTGCATAATAGAAATATATAAATGATAAAGGACGAAAAAGAGAATAAAATTATTCAGTAACAGTTTAAATTTTAAAATTTCACCCCTTGGGATAAATGAAGTATATTAATTCGCTTATTATGAAATGCATCTCTTACTCTTAATAAATTTGCAAGTAAAAGCTGTTTGTCAAAGAATTCCTTCGAAATTATTTTAACCAAATCGAAGTATTTTATTATTATTAATTTGATATATAAGATACAGTTTTGCAAAAATAATTTCCTACATTAATAATATTTTGCTTTTTATTAATAGCAAAAGGACTTATTTTCTTCTTTTAAATAAAAAATATGAAGCAGATTTCTCTTGGGAAACTTTATAATACATTTCTTGAGAAAAAATTAAGTTATTTTACAATTTGCGGAGAAAGTTCATCGATTAAGTTGAGTGATTTATATTTGATTCCCGACTAAACATCAAAGGGAGTAGTAAAATAGAAGTAATATTATCTTTAGTTATTTGCAAGGTATAATTTTTCAATGTCAAAAGTTGTCTTTTTACATTTTAAACTTTGGAGTATTTTAAATTATTAATTAAATATATAATACATGGAAAAGAAATATTAGAATTTAAAATATCATTTTAGCGTAAAAATAAACAATTGAATCTAAAAACATAGAGAATAAACAAACAACACAAAATGATTGAATTCCATTTATTTTGAAAATATAGTTAATGAATATGATGATTTTTGCGTCATTTACTTTATCACCAAAATATCAAATAACATTTCAACTTGAGAATATCGTTAGATTTATGTTTCATCGATAATTGCTTATGTGTATAACTGAAAAAATTATTTTTGTATCACTCTGATTTTTTAAGTTATCGTTCTAAATTTACATTTATTTTATATTTATTCAAATTGTACAGATTATTTCGATTTACTTTATTAACAGAAATTATGAGCAATATAACTGAATTATACAACTTATGTGTGTGTGTGAGCAAAATAACTACATTACATAAAATACTAATACTAAATTACATACTAAATTACATAAAATGAATCATAAGTTTTTGCTATAGTATTTCGTAATATTTGCCTGTGAAAGTATAATTTTAAATTTAATTTCAAATAATGTTTTCAAATTATGTAACTAAGTGTAAGAAATTCAATGGAATCAGATATTTTTTTGTAAAATATAATTCAAAATAATTAAATAAATTTTGAAAAGAGAAACTTCTTCCTATATTTCAGAAAAAAAATTCAGAAATTTGCTATTAAACTTGCAAATACTTTTTTAAATAGTCATTAAAAATTTTATTGTAAATTAAAATAAAATCAGTTATAATTTTTCGGAGTTGATTAATATGGATATTTTGTGGCGATAAATATAGATCAAAAGCGAATATTAATTGTGGACTGTTAATGCACATCGAAGATAATGCGATTTCTATCACATGCGGAAACTGTAATCGCATTAAACAAACCGCTGTCGTTTGTGATAGATGGTTAATATTTTATGTATAAAGATCCATCGATCTGGGATAATCTATGAAACAAATACAAGGAACTAAAAGGATTTCGGGTGTGGTTCAGATATTTAGCGTTTCCAATGGAGTACTTTATAATACAACATATAAATTATCATTCCCTCTTTAGTTATATTTCAAAGCGTAGGAATCAGGCATTTTTTTGGCGTTTTATAATCAAATGTTTTTATAACCGTCCTTTTATAGTCAAATAAAAAACAACTGGTAATAATAGGTACTTACGATGCAATAAATAATGTAAAATATTAAATATGTATGGACAAAAGAGTTAACTTATATCATTTATAATAATAAAACTTATTTTTAAGGTAATCATTTATATTAAATGTATCTGTTCTTGTGATTTAAAATCATAAGAAATTAAAAATCCTTCAAAAAATATTTACTTTAAATAAAATGTTTTTTAAATATTAAAAAAATGATTTTTTAAATTAAAAAAATAAAAGATTTTTTTAAAATGAAGGTATTTTTTAAATAAAAGATTAACTAAAAGCTTTTTTAAAAAATCTTTAATTTAATTAAAAATTGAAAATGTGATTAATTATTGTCGTAAAAATAAAAAGTTATCTTAAATAAGCTCTTTTTTATTAGGGCATATATCACATAAAGTATAAAAAGTGAAAAATCAAATGATATCTGCCTAATACAATTTGTGATCTCTGTTAACCTAATATGAAATGCAATAGATGAATTCATCGTGAGGCAAAGAAATAAACAAATCATTTTTAATTGATATGAAATCGGTGATCTAGAACACGTTAATGTAAGCACCGAATCTTTTACTAAATTATACTTTTCAATTTTTTTACATTTTTCCAAATGTAGCTTTGAGAAATCACGAGCAATTATTACAAGGACGTTTCAGATGCAAAGAAATTTTTACTGATGTTAGATTAAAAAAAAAAAAAAAAAAAAAAAAAAACACTTTATTGAGTTAGAGGAAACTGTAATAAAATCCTTAAAAGGCAATACTCAATTACTGATGGACATATTATGACATTCTATAATATAAAATTTCAAAAATTTATCAAAGGTAATTTTACAGAATTGATGTAAGTTTTAAAATTTTGAATTGACATTTAAATATAAGAATTGTAATATATTTCCACAAAAAGTTTTTATAACATCAGAGATTTACAAAAAGAAAACAACGACAAAATTCTATGAAGTAAATCGTTGTGTTTATATATTTTTAAAATTATGTATATTAATTTCAAAATATTGAAGTGCATATTAAACAAAAATATATTCTATTTAAAACTTTCAATGTTCTAAATTTACCATTGAAATAAAATTTATAAATTTAGAAAAAATATTTAACTATCTTATAATTTATCATTTTTCCAAGCAAAATGCAACAATCCAAAAAGATAATATTTCGACTATATGAACATCAGTGAATTTTATAAATTATTTCTAAATTAAATTTAAATAGGTTTTTTTATTTTAGACTCTTATATATTATCAGCTTAATGTGAAACATAAATTTTCATATTTTTCATCAGGCCCAATCATCAAAATTGTTTTGTACTGTCATTTTTTAATTAATTTACATTTCCTAATAATGAATCTTGCACATAGAGAATTTTTGAAATTTCTTTAGGGATAAATTATTTTACATCTATATGATTTTCATTGCTTTTACATTGTTGATGGACAATTTAACCTCTTTTTTTTGAAATTATAAAAGCAGTTTTGCAACCAATAAAGATTGCAATGTAAATTCAGTACTTTATATAAATATTGCTGGATATTTTACATAAATTTTTATTCAAGTAAATGATTCCTCACTTTAAATAAAAAGTAAAGCAAAAGTAATTCACTATTCATAAAATTTTATGTAATATATTTTTGATAGCTATAAATAACACATTCAGCAAGAAAAATTGTTTTTGCTTAGCATACCCTCCATTTATGATGAATGCACTTTGTTAGAACTGCTTTGGAGAAGTTCTTTCAACATTTTCAAAATTAATGTCTTTAATAAATAATGGTAAAATCCTAGTGTTTTTATTGAAAGAAAGAAATTCATTTCAACTGTATGTTATTATAATGAAGCATGTTGACGAGATATTTATAAAGAAAAATTGTTGTTACAATATAGCTTGTAAAATATATCATTTTTTGAAGAACATTTTTGAATTTTGTATTTTTTTCATTAGTGAAAATAAATTTTATAAATACATTCCACTTTCACTTCCATACTGCACTTCAACTTGCAGGTACAGGTCACATAATGATTCATGATAAAACAGCGACAAATTAATGAACCATGAATTTATTGAAATTAATATGTGATTTCAGTTATTGATAAATAGTTTAGACAATAATTTTAGGAAGTGCTATTATATAATTATTTTAAATCATGAAGAACGAATCATTAAACATCTTTATCCAAGCAATTACTTTTAAATATAAAATAAAATAAATAACATAAGCTACGAAATTGGTATTTAATTGGCAGTTGTTAACTGCTATTATATAGTTATAGCAAAACTTTAAAAAAGAATCATTAAACATCTTTAATCAGGCAATTATATATATATATATATATATATATATATATATATATATATATATATATATATATATATATATATATATATATATATATATATATATATATATATATATATATATATATATACATATATATATATATACATATATATACATATATATACATATATATACATATATATATATACATATATATACATATATATATACATATATATATATCAGGGCTAGGGAAAATAAGGGCTGGCTCATCGTTTTGATGTATCGCATGCCGCCTTGTCACCGGAGAGGGGAAGAGCGTGACGTCACTGGGCATCAACTGGCTGGCATTCTCTATGCTAGCTAGTGTCTGATTGCAGCTTTCTCATTCATTTTGGCTTGTTTAATGTTAATGTTTTCATTTTAAGCAAGAGTATTTATTAAAGAGGAAAACATGACATCGTGTGCTGTTGCTACGTGTTCAAATATGTATCGAAATACAAAAGGAAAACACATAATATTTCATCGATTTCCAAAAGAAAATCAAATGCTTTCGAAGGAATGGGTGCAAAGATGTCGAAGAAGTGACAAAATCAACATCAAGAATGCTAGAGTGTGCAATGAGCATTTTGATTTGAATGAATATATGGACGACATGCCAAATAGACTACTTGGTTTGCCAGAGAGAAAAATATTAAAACCGACGGCTCTGCCTAATCTTAAGTTACCGGCTTTAAACATTATTCAAAATACTCCAAGAAAATAGAGACAAATGAAAAGAAGAAGATTAGTTGAAGCTATTGAAAGAATTGAGTGCGTGAGTCCACATAAATTATGTGATGCAGAAAATCAGTGTGGTGGTGATATTAAGTGCCTTAAATGCAATGAACATTTAAAAAATATGGAAGAATTGAAAAAAAGAATATTATGCGCAGAAAATACAGTGAAATTCCTTAAAAATGAGCAAAAAAGAAATCGAACTTCTACAACAAGAATAATTAAACGATTGAAATCAAATAAAAAATTGCTTTTAAATGAAAAACAAAAATTAAAAACGAAAATAAAATTACTTCAAAAGGAGAACATTAAACTTAGGAAGATAGGGATAAATAATTTATTCCCTTATAAGCGTGAAGATGAAGAAAATAAATTAAGAACTAAATAGTCATCTGACACTATTTCAAAATGTATTTTGATTCGGTCATTATCTTCAAAATCTTACGATTTTTGGCGAAATACAATGGGATTAAATATGCCAAGTGCAAGTACTTTGAAAAGATGGTGTTCCAAATTTAGTTGCATGCCTGGAATTCTTAAAGATGTAATGTTATTGATGAAAAAAATTGCGAAACTTTGAGTGATATAGAAAAGATTTGTTCTTTGAGCTTTGACGAAATGCACATAGATTCGAAATTGTGTTACGACTCTTCATTGGATGAAATATTAGGCCCATTTTGTAAAGTTCAAGTTATTTTATTGAGAGGATTAATTTTCCCGTGGAAACAGCCAATATTTTTTGATTTCGACTGTAAAATGAATAAAAAACTTTTATTTTCTGTAATAGAAGAAGTCGAATTCACTGGTGTTCAAGTTTGAGCAATAATTTCAGATCTTGGCGGGTGTCATACCTTATGGAAAGAACTCGAAATAACTATAGACAAATCGTTTTTCCTTCATCCTTCAAAAAATTCAAGGAAAATATGGGTTTTCGCTGATATGCCTCATTATATCAAGTTATTGAGGAACCATTTTTTAGATAGTGGTTTAGTTTTGCGTGACGGTACAATTATAAATTCTAGAATATTATATGAGATATTGAATAAAGATGTCGGGGAAATAAAAATTTGTCATAAACTGAAGCCCCAATTTCTAACTGTTAAAGGAAATGAAAGACAAAAGGTTACACCTGCAAAGACTTTATTTTCGGAAACTACTGCTAAAGCTATAATACATTTCACTGGAAATACTAAAGCGGCTGCATTTTTTTCATTAATCGACAATTTATTTGATATTATGAACAGCTCCGTACCAATACCCCTTAGTAACAAGCCTTTAAAAGCTGCTTTTGGAGTGCAAAAATACTTTGATACTCAAAAAGAAACTTTAAACGCAATCAAGGAGGAAGTTTTCAATTTACGTGTATTTGGGAAAAAATCGGTTTTGCCTTTTCAGAAAGGGATAATTGTTTCAATTCATTCTCTTTATGGATTATATGAAGACTTAAAATCTATAAATGTATCTTATATTTTAACAAGTAGACTTACTCAAGATGCGCTCGAAAGCCTCTTCAGCCAAATTAGGGGTCTCGGGAGATTCAATGACCATCCTTCTCCATCTGAAGTAATTATTCGCTTAAAAAAAATATTGCTCGCCAATAAGTTACCTAATTTGTCACCGAAAGTAAACTCTTTAGAAAATGGACCAGACGTTTATTTAACAAGTGAAATGTTAGACTCTGCATTTAATGTAAAAGAACGTCAAGAAATTATCAATTCTTTTGATTCTCAAGATGATGAATTAAATCGTGAATTCTTAATTAATCCCTTACCTTTATCTTGGGAAAATGAACTTGCCTCTTCCAATCAAAATTGTGATATATCTCCATTTGAAAAAGAAGCTATGGTTTATGTGGCAGGTTATATTGCTTATAAAATTAAAGATAATTCACTTGGAACTATATCAAGAAATTCAGTCGATATGCCCAATCATTCCGAATGGATTAATTTAATTTCTGCTGGGGGACTAACTGTTCCAACAAAAGCATGGATGGAAACTATAAAACAAATGGACATAATGTTTCGCAAATTTCATGGCGACACATTTTCTAAAGGGAAAAATGTCATAGCAACATTAATAAATGAAACAGAGTCTTCTTTTCCTACTGTAAATTGAATTTTTTGTCGCTTGAGAACATTTATACGAATTAGGTATTTAAATAGAAATGCAGCGATAGTATCTCATAATAAAGCTCAACAGAAAAACAAGAAATGGGTCAATAGTCAAAAAATCAAGATAAGCTGAAGCTAATAGGTAAATATATTTTTATATTGGTTATACAATTTTAAGTTAATTTCAATATTAATAATAATTTTTTTGGGTTAATTAAATAATAATTGCAAATTTACTAAATATTTGAGAGGCATTTGTAGTTTTTTTCACTCTGATTCAAAACAAAATGAACTTAAAAATAAAAAGTAAGTATTTTGCTTAGAAATTCCAGGCAGCTTATTCTCCTTGGATGCCTGACTACGTCATCAACGGCTATTTCCGGTGACAGTTTTGGGGAGCATTTGAGCCAGCCCTTCTCTTTCCCTAGCCCTGTATATATATATATATATATATATATATATATATATATATATATATATATATATATATACATACATACATACATACATACATATACATACATACATAAAAATACAAATAACATTAATATTAAAAATAAAATAAAATGAAAGATAATATGAGTTATGAAATTAATATTTAATTGGAAGTTATTAAAGATCTCTTTATAATGAACTCAAACTAAATTTCTTGCAAGTTTAATAATAGTGCAGTAAGATAATGGAAACTTTAACTCTCTAGCGCAAAAAATTTATATATAAAAGTCAGTATTAGAGGGTGTATTGTGTTTTGATATAGAACATAAGAAAAGTCTCACATTAACAAATGTCCAATGTGTAGTCCACCATTGTTAGTTGCCACATTGTATCATAAATTTGCATATTCAAAGGATAATAGCAATTTGTGTTTTAATATATTATGCACATGGTATGTTCCAATATTTTATTCTCGATTCTAATATTCTGTTTACAAGGACACAGATTGATCCTGCTCATAGCGTATTTTGTGTGTGAGATAGGAAAATCTTTCGTTATTTCATTAAGTCAGTTAAAAATTTTGATAAAATTTTATTAAAATATTTTTGCTGACAGCGGTTTACAAAACTTAGATCTAATTTGTTGTACTTGCCTATAAAGGATTATTAAAGAAACTATTCTCTCTTATTTATGTATTTTCCACTGAATTTTTGGGCGGGATTCAATTGAGAAAAGCTGCGGGAAATGGAGTAAAACATAACTATTTGCAGGTATTTGGCTAATTTAAAAAACAAAGTTTTAATTCAAAACTTTTATTACAGAGTTTGTTTAATAATTTAAAGCATAATTAAAGGTGATTTAAAGTTCTTTTATGGTTACTTATACGACAATGTAATTAGAGTGATGCAACATTCTACTCCAAAACTTTCCCTATTTCAAGATAGGAGTCAGGGATTCTTTTTCCCCAATCAGAATTATCCTAAACTATCCTATCCATATCTAACCACAATAAGAATATAAGATATTTACGACCTCGCGCGAGTCCTCCTTCTTTTTATATTCCCACAATATAACTTTTCACAAAAAAGTTATTTTTTTTAAATTTGTAAATTTTTTTTGTCTTTTTTAGAGAATGTGATTTTGTTTTTACTCCTATGTCGTCAGTTGGAAATGTTTTGGAATGCACATAAAAAGAAACCCGATTTAAATATTTAATAACTTCGTAGCTAAAGGGAGTTTTCAAGCGTTCTACACCTTATTCGATATGTTTTCATGTAATTTATGTATAAGAATACATTACATGATTCAAAACATCATTTTGAGATGTTTTTAATTAAATTATTCTTAACTGTGCACACGTCTTGTTTTAACTTTAGCAATTCACATTTTTATGCTTAAAATAAAACTTCAAACAGAAATAATCGTTTGATTTCTTTTGGTTTTTATATGCTGTACAGAAAAACAGTTTCTATCGTAAGTTATTTTTAAAGGCAAAATCATTCATCAAAATGTCGAGATACTCGAAAAATAGGTGTAAGTTTTTCCTGGTAAAATCTAAATTAAATAAGTAAGCAATAAGTTAGGTGTATATATATATATATATATATATATATATATATATATATATATATATATATATATATATATATATATATATATATATATATATATATATATATATATATATATATATATATATATATATATATATATATATGTTTACGTAATATAAATTAATTCAATGAAAATACTCCATTGAAACTTTATTAAATGAATGTTATTTCTGTAGCTTATTTCAGAATATTTAAAGTCAGCCAAAAATATAATTTTTTATATCGAGTTCATAATTTTTTAAGATTTTACCATTATTGTATTTATGCTTGTTACTATATATTGCAAATGGCAAGTGTTTAGTCTCTCTCGAAAGCTTGTATTGAAATGAAGAATTAGGCTTTATTCGTAAAATTAGATGGAAGTTAACACAAGTTCTATGGTCATTATAAGCAGCAGTTAGCTCCAATTCAAAGGATTAAATTTGATTGGAAGAGAAAGAGCTATATAGAAAATTCCATCACTTAAGTAAATTACTCAATTTTCTTTCAAAAATTCTAAATTTAATGTCAACAGAATAAAGAAATTCATAAAGAAACTTTTCTTGAAGTACGTTTTAAAATTAATTTTCAGTTTCATGCAAAATAGTATTGAAACTAAATTTAAACAAATTAAGAATGATTTAATTTTATTTCGAAAGCTTTGTTAATATACAAAAGCATTAGTAATTTCAATTAATTTTTGCTTTTCAAACATTAAATGATTTATTTTATTGCTTTTGAATAGCTAAGTCTAGTTTTCTGAGCTAAGTCTAGAATACTTAAGAATTCACTTAATAATATTTTGTTTATTTCAAAGCTTTTTCACGCGGCGATCGTAGAAAGATCCATTAGCTCACATCAATAGGTCATCGACTCCAAAAGAAAGCTAAAACATCCTTCTTTTGTTGGTTCTTCTTACTTCTATTTTATTTCTGGTTTAAGTCGGTATTAAGCGCAAGGGACCAAAAAGTAATAGAAGGGCTTTCATTTTTATCGTTTTCATTTCTTCGAGTATAAAATAGAATTCTAAGGAAAATACGAAGTAAAATATTTTTCGCTCAACAGAGTAGTCATTTAGACGGAATTCGTCAAGTATAATTTTTCCCTCCCCCATTTGTATTAGTACTTGTTTATGGCAACATTAGTTTTTCCTTTGGATAAATAAGAAAACTCATTTATTATATACCATTTAGGACATTCAAAATCAAGCGTCTGTATAAGCCTGTCTGTATAGTAAGTGGATTACATAAATATGAGTTAAGAAGCAATAAAGTGTACATTATTGCTTCTTAATAATATTACGATTTGAGCAAATATGTTGGCTGTGCTACATGATACATGTTGAACTCTTATATTATTCTTAAGAAAAATACATTTAAATTGTTCCAACAAAAATTAAACCAATTCGCCTTCTATTCTCTGAAACAGAAGCTTAGAGCTCCGTTTCACATAAAAAGAAGTTATATAAATTTATTGAATAAAGAAAAAATTTGAATGCATTATAATATAATTGGCAAATTCAATTATAAAACATTAAATTAAAAACTTCTTGAATATTTATATAAAGGCCAACCGATGACTGAGTGATTAGCGTTCTTGAATCTTAGGTTGTGGGTGGCAGGTTCGAATCCTGGTTTGGTCATGGATGTTTCTTTCTTTCTCCGTTCTTTCTTCTGAAATGATATATGAATATGACGCATTCTTTAAATGGGTTTGTGGTGGTATGGTATGAGTAATGCTACGTGCCTCCGTGACTTGGTTCACAGGTGCCCACTGGGTAATGATAATTGAGTAGCAGTTTCCTACCTTGCTGTGGTAAAGAGTTAATTACCCAGTGTCCATCGTTGTAAAAAATATGCTTATATAAGGTATAAAGTTGGAGTTGGTAATTTATAATTTTAAAGGTAATCCGAAATTAGAAATACTTATGAAAAGATTGAAAAAAATGGCCAAAAAATTCGAAAAACTCTTTTTAATTTTGTAAATTCATAGAGGAAAAAAGACCTGTTAAATGATACATAAATACAAAAACTCAAACATTAGAAAATACAATTTGGTATTTCCGAGGTGATTGTTATCTTTAATACGTCTTACAAAGGTTGAACCAGTTTTGACACTTGTGCATAAAATTATTCGATAAATGATTCACTCTTTACCATAAATGCTTTCAGGAGTTTTAAAGTTGGTGTCGATTGATTTATTGGTAAAACAAAATTTCTTCTAATTTTCAGATAGAGTAGAGGAGAATAAAAACTGACCGTGGTACATTTTGCAGACAAGCTAGTATAAATTTCGCTTGCAATATGCACTGAATATAAAACATTTTCATGCTTGAACCAAATGAAAACCATCCTTCTTGCTTAGAATTCCTTTTACATATCCAAAAGTAACATATTAACATGTGATATATTTTACAGAACATTTTGCATTTTTGTTTTTTCTTCAAAAGACACTCAAGCTTCATAGCTTAATAAAGCGTTCCATTAATCACAGCTAATATATATATCCTTTTATACTTATTCCGTGATGCTATTTCTGGTAAGCAAAGCCACAAAGCAATAATAAAGCTTATAACGAAAAATATTTTTCTATATTGTAAATAAAATAGAAATCATTTAATCAGCTAGTGTCTTCAAATAATTTGATGAATATGTTTGTCGAATTTCAACTGAACAGGTGATTTGAATTTGTTCATTTTAAAGGTAATCCGCGAAATAAGAAATACTTTTGAAAAAATTGAAAAAAATGGCCGAAAAGTTCGAAATTTTAATTTTGTAAAATCATAGAGGAAAAAAGACCTGTTAAATGCTACATAAATGAAAATGTAAAAACTCTGATTCAGAAGTTTTATAAGAAATACTATTTTTTATAATTTATCTTGAAGAAAAATGGCAAGGTATAAGGTTAAAATAATATGCTCACTTATTTAATATTTGCTTATAATATTTTTGAAGGCTTTTTTCATTTTCGCATAAGCTATTAAGTCATGTACAAATTGTTTTGTATACAATCCACACATGATAAGGATAACAATAATACATAAAGTTACCTAAATATCACTAAAATTTTAATATTCAAATAATAATATCAAGTGAGTAATTTAACCTCATTCTTCCCAAATTAAAAAAAACCTTATGTTATGCTATGAACAGTTCTACTCCAGAAATCAGTAAAATTGTTCCCGGTCAATAGAAATTTTACATTTCTCTATTCAAAATAATGATCTTGAATAATATTTTAATACTATTTAAAATTCGAAGAGATGCTTCAAAATGTTCAACTATTCAAAGCAAAATGAAATGTTGCTATTTATATTACTTTTTTTAATTTTTTGTAAGCTTCTAATACATACATACAGTCCTATCATATTAAAGAATATTGTACAGTGGCACGTATTTCAAACCTGATAGTTGTGAAGTTTCCTTTTGTGAGCGGATAGAAAATTTTTAGAAAGGCAAAAATTACACGAAAGCAGGGAAATGAGGTCGTAGAAATGTCAGTATAAAATTTAAAACAAGAAAGGACCAAAAATAAGAAAAGAAACGCTCATTTTCGGTGTTCTAGTGGCTGACTCAAGTTACCACAGAGAAATTTCCATATCTCCAACTAGAAATTTGCATAGTCCCTTGAACAGTCCCTCGAGGGATTAGGGACCAAGAATCATCTATCCATCTTATCTATGCACCTTCTTCACACACACACAGTCACCGGAACAAAGATCAACTTCACAAGCTTTGTCGATGGGGTGGTAGAGGTATCACTAAATATTGCAATAATAATATCCCGTCGTTTTTTCGATCCCCTATATGGAGTCAAGAAGACTTTAGCGACCGCGATTCCTATATGATTTTCTGAGTCGTATAAGTATGTCAAACCTTTTCAAGAAGTTTGTAAATATTTAGATGGAACACTCAATATTTAATGTAGTTTAAATGCGAGGAGGAGAAGAATTTGAATTTATATCAGGTTTTATACACTTATAAATAGTAATAATAAGCGATAAAAAAGCTCAGTTATGTATTAAATATTCGCGCGCGCGCGTGCAAAAGAAATTTTATCATCTTTTTTGAAGGGAATAAAAATTATGTGGAATTGCAATCTGATTTTCAGTCCTCTCTTGAAATTCTCTTGTTCAAACTTAATCAAAGCAGTCTTTAGCGACTTCTTTACTCTTATTTCATTCTTTTGTGTAAAAAAAATAAATTACTGCCTGATGCTTTTAGCCAATTCTTAATTCTTAATATTTTTTATTTTTTAAATTCGCAGTTAGAATTTAGAGAAACTATAATAAATAATTCTGTTTGATATATATAGTATATATATATATATATATATATATATATATATATATATATATATATATATATATATATATATATATATATATATATATAAAGTACTCACTTTACTCAGTTAAAAATTAAACGTATTTTCTTTCTTTATTTAGTTTTTCTTATTATTTGCACTGTAACCGTAAAGGCATCTTTTAAAAATAAATTGCAATTTGGTATTTAATCCAAATTCTTTTTAGTATTGAAGCTATGATACGGAAATAGTTGATATTTTTTTAAGTAAAAATATTTTTCAAGCTTTAATACATCTAAAACTATGCAACATTGTGTAAAATACATATTTCGCTCTAGAATTTAATTCCTGTGATTCTAACTTGAACGTTGCGACTATTCTACTAAAGATAAACACGAATAACCAAAAAATATACATATTTTAATCTTTGTTCATAAATGAAAAGTTTTTCTTTTACATTGTGTTTTATATGAACCATATGTAAGAATTATTTTTTAATTTTAAATAGTTGATTTATTTATTACTAAGCAGTTTTTTTGAATTCAAAAGCTGATGATAAGAATCGATTATTAAAAATAAAATCTAGATCTCTGTGGACATATATTTCCAAGTGGGGCCTCGAACAATTTGCTAAATTGAACCTCAAAGTTCTAACTATGCAGATGTGCTATTTAAAAGCTTATAATAAAATATATTTTTTCACTTTTGGAATTTCCAGTTTCAATCTAAATTGAGAATACTTCATTTTTTCTCTGATATATAAATAACAAAAATTCTTCTTCTGATTCATTAGACAAAAAGACTCAATAGAAAACTAAAGCAAAATAAGAAATTTCTAAACTCAAATTAAGCAGTAAAATATAGTTGCTATTATTTCATTAGTGTTAATTTTTCCCCACATTATTATCTCTAAGAAGACAAAATATTAATCATTTGCATGTTTCTGGTTTGGAAACGGCGATAATAAAGAAGATCGAAGCACATTATTTCACTTCTATCCAAAAGTCATCGAAATCACCATATTGAAAGAAGACATTCTTCAAGTATTTCTCAACATTCACAGTCATTTTTCTGAATTAAAATACTGAATCAGCAAATCTGCTTCTGACAACTTACCTTTGACTTTGACTTGCTGAAACATATAAAGATAATAAGTTTTTCTGAAAGATTGAAAAAAAATGGCTAGGAAAGGAAATATTATATCTTCAATTATCAGCAGGTTATTTTTAACGGAAACCATCTTGTAAAATAAAGTGAGCCGAAATGATCTCCCCTTAGCACGTACGCCTCTAAGTAAATATTAATTTCTGAAAGATCTATATATCAAATGATAAATTTTTTCTTCTATTGATACAATTTGTAGAACATTTCGTTCTCATTATTTGAGGAAGAAACACAAATTTATGTTAGCTTTTGGCTATGTTTCCTTTTATTTTTCTAATCTTTTGCAGTACCTAATAAATTTAAAGATTAGCTTTACTCGTATAGTTAACTTCTTTGCTGGAATATTAAATTTTGGAAAATTGTTAGCCCTTTTACATAAGCAATACAACTTAAGCTAAATATTTTTTACCTTGTAATTAAAAATAATATTAGCATATATAGGAAGCAAATGCATTACAAAGAAAATTTTATTGTAGATGGATTATTTCACTGAACAAATCAATTCAAACATACATAGTATAATATAATATGAATGAGCATTTAAAAAATTACACATGTGAAAGTGAAGAATAAATTTAAAACTAAAACTTGTGCGTTATTTTAAAATTTAATTGTATTGCTAATCATCTTTCACAAAAACTCATATAAACAATTCTATTTGGTATATCATTAATATAATTTCACTTTTATTGAGATTATTCTTTAGCTCCATATGTCAGAATTAAGTGACATCGCTAAAAATTAACTTTTAAATTTATATATACATATAAGTAAAAAACCCCACAGTATTGAAAAAAAGTAAAGTAGTTTATTTTCTTTTGAATCTCAATATTATAGAATTAAGTTACAATTCATTCCAAGAGCAGTTTGTGAAATTATTTACATTTAGGATAAAAAATAAATATTTCAAATGAAACTCTTCTAATTGCTGTACTACAAGCCATAAAATACAAAACTTTTAATATACCGAAATGAATTATTGGAAAGCAACATAAAAATTGCAATATTTTTATACTTCAGAGGCAACTAAAATTAATTGTAAGAAAAGTGGAAAAAACCTAAAATTTATGAACGAATTATACATTTTCTAATTAAGTTTTGTAATTAAACACCTTTGTTTTAAATCGTACGATAAATTAAAAACATATTTATTATATATATATATATATATATGTTACTCCTAAGAACTTGAAAGTATAAATAAATTTGCGGTTTTTCTAAAAGTGTAATAATTCTATCCCGGGGGTTTGATAACTTAAAATGAATGTTCATTTTGATATTTTGATACAAGAAGATATTTAATCGAGAAATTTACCTTACGCTGTTAAAAAGTTTGAATCGTGATGGATATACCATAAACTAAGCTCTGCTTGAAAGTTGAATAAAAAATAAGTAATTTTTGAATTACCAAAGGGCCGTTTGATTATTATAAAATAATTTTCGGCTCTGAAAAAATATATTTTGTTCTATTTTGTACATCACTATCTTTTTCGCAAATACCATCATATCCTTAGTTGTACCATAGAAAGCTTAAATGAACAGTACTTTAGTTAAAACTCGAGCAAGCATTCTCCTTTGGTTATGGAATCAATCGATAAAACGTAGAAAGTATTAAATTATGTACCTTTTTTTAAGAATATATGTGTATATTTCTTCCAGATACACTGATATATAATCATTAAACAGAATCTGAAAATTGTTTTACGTCTAATGACATGATACTTGTGGATTTACATTAATTTACTTTATTAAGGAACATCAAATATTGTGTCTTTTTACTCATGTATTTCAAGTACTTTCTTTTACTTTTTTCAGTTCCTATTAAGATAGTGTAACAAAGTCATTTATGACTTTTTCAGCATTATATTTTTTATAATTTGAAATACATAGAATATATATTAGTTACATAAATATTTTAGGATTATGAATTGATTCCTGAATTCAATCAATTTATAATGAAAAAGTACCTGTTAAATATTAAAAGTAAATTTTTGATATTTAACGATAAATATATATGGTTACTTAATTTAAAAATAGCTTACTTTAAATAGAAATGTCTGTCAAAGACACGAAAATACTCTTTAGTTCAGATACATTTATCTGTATTCCCATGGTTTTCTAAATTATAGATATGGTATGTAATATCAATTTAATCTTGAATATTTCAATATTATTAGAATTTATAAATTGTCTTAATTATTTTATAAATTTAATGATAACAAAAGTATATTATGAAAAGAAAATTACAGAAAGTAACCTTAAAATGATGACATTTTTGTTTGTTTGTTTGTTTTTAAAATATTACCTATCAAAACTATATATTTAGTTTCATATATTTAAAAACCAATAGTATAGTATTTTATTTATATGAAAAAAATTATAATTCTCTTGGATGCAAAAATATTTTTAAAATTTTCAGCAATAAAATTAGTGCAACTTAACAAAAAATGTCAACTAAATAATTCATACTTTTTCTTTTTCGGAACCATTTCTAAGACAAATAATATAAATAAAATAGAAATTACGAGATTGTACTAAGGCTATTTATATGATTACCTCATTAAGTAAAAATAATGAGTTAGTAATAGTTTATTTTAGAATATAAGATTGGGATTATATAGAGTTATTGGCGACAATATACAGAGAAGATTTTGATTTTTTTTCCGGAATAAGTTTTCTTTCAGTAAATGTTTTCAAGAAAAGTTTCTTTTGTTAAAGTTAGAACCAAAACAAAATTTTGAGAAAACAATATGTACACACACACATTAAAATTAACTATAAAATTTAACCTTATCACTTGTTTTAACTAATACCTTATTTCTGCTAAATTATTATTTCACGAGGAAAAAGAAAAAAACCGAAGAAATTTTACAATCAATTTCTAAAATGAAAGCTTTTTTGGTATTCATCTTTTAAAAAAATACGAAAATCTGCAATTGGAAACAGTGGTCTAGGTCTATTGTTTCACAAAACAGAAAATTTTTAGAACTTGAAGCAAAAGTTATTGGATATAAAAACCTATTTACATTTGTTGCGATTTTATCATAACGCAGGTAAATTTAGCATAAGAAGTGTAGTATACATATTGCCAATTTTAATTTTTAAGGAATTAAACTGCCAAGAATAGAAATTGATTTTGATTTTTCAAAATAAAACAGTTTTATTAAGGGCTAAGAAATTTATCTTTTTTATAGTTAAATATCTATTCGTTAATAAACTAAGGAAAAAATATTACTATCTTAACTAATATATAAGTATTATCTCTTAGATAATGTTATATAGTAAAACACAGATGTCTAACTAATACATTTCGAAAAATTTACTGTAAAATCAGTAATGATACAATACAATGAATAATTGTTTTATGAAGAGTATGAGCGTATTATTTTAAAAATTGTTTATAATAACTATTTTAAAAATCGATCAATTTAGTAAATTATAGTAAATTGAAAATGTTAGTATTTGAAATAATTAATATCAGAAAACTATTATACATAACTCTTTATTAAAACCATTCTAGCATTAAACACTCACTGAATCATGTTTTTGAAACTCTTCATTATAAACTGTTGGGAAAGGAGATAAATAAATTTAATAAATCCCACATTCATGTTACGTTTAATTAAAGAATAAACATTTTTATTTTATACATCCTAAATCTTCTATAATGACCACGGTTTATATCATACTAAAGAATAAGGGATCAAGAAATTTATTAGTTCATTTGAAAACTTTATTCTTAAATGAATTTAATTAACACAATCCAATAATTCTGAACATAAAGTAAATAAGCAAATGTGATGTATTATATTTGTAATTGTGTTTCTTGTCAATACTTTTTTCAACTCTTCAAATTATTTGTGACTATTTGCAATAAAATTAATTACTAAATTTATTCAAATTTTTACATTTGTTCCTAATGTAGCAAAATTTTGTATTTGATTGCCAAATTCATAGGCTGCTTCTTTTGAAGCAGTATGAAAGAGTTTAAAAAGAAATATTTTAATATTTTAAAGTACAACGAATTTTCAAAGCTATGCTGATTTATTTTAATTTACTTGAAATAAAAAAATCTCGATTCTTGAAATAATTACAATTACATTTATTTTAATTTTAAAACCATCAAACTAAAATATAAAATTCAACACAAAATTTAAAAATGAGATTTTATGAACTTATAATCAATTAGAACATGCTTCCTTATTCAGTTAAAATTTTAACGAGTTTTGAGAGTATTTGTTACTCATCGTATATTTAGCTAAATGATATTCATAACTGAAAGTAACTACCAATAGAATATCTCTCGGGAAAGGAACAGTAAACATTCTTAAAACCTATTTGAAGGGCTGGAAATGCACAACCATGTAATGTTTGTTTATTAATTTTCATGTTTTCACTGCTCTGATTTCTAGGAATCAAAAGTGCAATTTCAAGCAAATAGAAAGTAAATAAAGGATTACATTCTAGAAGCACGCACTGGCCTTGAATGCTGCACACACGAGTGCCTCGTCTCCGTGGTAACTACGGGTTTGGTTAAATAGCCAAAACCTCAATGTTACGAACTTCATTCTAGAATGGTAATCTTATTTAATTTACGTGCTACCACCAAATGAGCGGATTCTTTCAACTGCTGCATTAGATATGCAAGCGGACATCCTATCTTTCAAAAATTGGGCAGCATACATAAATTCCTAATTACCTTGAGGCGACTCACACGAGAAGCTTTTATTTAAATTAATTTTTTTACTGATATAACATATTTCCATTTTTTTTTTTTGCAGTCGTTTTTCAATTAAGGCAATATTGTGTTATAAGAAATGTAAAATACTCCAAAAAATGTTCATTTGAAAAGCATTTTGTGACAATTGTAAAGAAAATCTAGTTTTCACATAATCTGAATAATGAATCATATAGTTGTTGCATTATATGTACCCACAAAATTTTTTCTTGTGACAGGTTGAATTTATAAAACTTTTTGTAGTGCTTGAACCTTCTCATATTGAAATGTATGAGTAATTTTTTTTAATAAATATAGACTTAATTAAAAGAATAAGGAAATTGAACAGCTAAAAGCCATTAAAATGTTCAAGGATTTGAAAAATTATACTTGTATGAATATGCATGATTTTAAAAATTATTTCTAAATATCTTTTTTAAACTTTTAAAAGTCATATATCATTGTATGAAGAATGTAATTGAAAACATCACATATAATCTGGAAATTAATAAACTTTAGAAGTTTTTTTAGAAATATAAGTTCGAAAAAACAGCATATTAAAATGACTTGGCATTTCAAACGCGACAGACATTAACATATTCTGAACAAGTGAAAAAACTCGTTTCATAGCTTAAAACAATTAAATCTACAAAACTTATATCAGTCAACTTTAAATATTTCTATACTATACTGTTAAACTATATAAACAATTTAATAATGGGACATACATTTTTATGGAAGCAAAATTTTAAACATCAATCATTATTTTGAGAATAATTATTGTTGGCTTACGAAGATATATTACGATAATGAATATATTGTTGAAATAATTATTTTTGAATTATGTCCAACACACACAGATTATATTTTTATAAAACATACTTAATTAACAATTTTAATTTGAAGCAAATAAGACTATAAATGTGGAAGATGCCTTTTAAAATTTATAGAGAAATATTAAGCAGAGGAATTTTCTATAAATCTAATTTTATGTTAATTTGTTTAACTGAGAGAGAGAGAGAAGTTACGCTTTTTTCAAGATGTTCACCAGACGGGCATAAGGGAAATTGAGGAAGATCAACTGTAATGAAAAAAGTGTACTTTTTTTATTCTTTTCCTTGGTATTTCATTTAAAAATACTTTTTTAAATCAAGAAATAAAAATATGAAGAGAAAATTAATCTAAAGCAACATATTAAATGATATGGACAAACAGAACAAACTTACTTGACACGTACTGAGGATTGCTTGTACTTCAAAAAATAAAATATGCCTGGAAATGATTTACTGGTAATTTAATGTGAACAAGATGATAAAACACAATCGGAAAACTGCAGATATATATCAAAATTACTCAAAACAAAATATATAATCGAATATATGGGAGAGAACATTTTAAATGTCTTTTTCACCATTTTCTTTATTGTTTCGAATTAACAGAACTCTCAATTTTTATGAGGTGTAATATTTATTAATTTTTATTTTTGCGGTTTACTTGTACCAGTCACATTAAATATAAAATAAATTTCTATAGTACAAATATTTTATTTGTTATCTTATTATTAAAATATTCAATAAATTATCTGCCATAAGTTACCCATGTATCAGCCTCATTATACAATATAAATAAAAGAAAGAGATGTTTTGTGACTTACTTTACAAGGTAAACAAGAAAGTTCTTGCCGTTTTTAATGATCCAAAAGAACATAACTCACAGAAAGCGCAGCTTATTGTTAATCTTCGAAATAATCACCGTCGGCATCCAGTACCATCTGCTAACGTGTCTCTAGTTATCCAATCCTATTGCGGTAAAACTCGAGGGTTTTAGACATAAAGAAGTCCGAGAATGATTGGCTTGAATCTGTTTCATTAGTGAAAGATTTTCCACGAAGATGAGCTTCCAGGGAATGGAAGTGGTGGTAAACTGATAGTGCAAGGTCAGGTGAGTAAGGAGGAGGGTACAAATTATCCCAACCAAGTCGCTGTATGGTATTCCTGGCAACCTGTGAGACTCCTTTTTTTACAATGCCTGAATTGCTGTGAGTACAAGTCCACGGTGACTATTTGGCCCGTTGGTAGCAGCTCATAGTGAACCACTAGGTAACTAGTCCACCAGACACCAGCTTCATCACAGAGGGGCAAATCACCCGACCTGAATTTGTGAAATCAATGATTTTTCGTACGTTCATTCACGGCACTATCCCCAAATGCTGCGACTTGATGCAGCAGCTGATAAGCCCACTTTGAAGTCTTCAAACAAACATCATCGAACGAGCTCTTTCGACGCGTCTATTTCTTTTTACTATTGTACGAGTTACGATTGACGAATGTGCGCGGTAGACCTGCTTTTATAACACCTGATATTCCTACTCTCGACTGCCTAATGTCGCAACCACGTCATACACAAATTTGTATACTTATTCTCAATTCATTCAATCGCAAAGTGAAAATGGCAAGTTCTTTCTTGTTTATTTAATAAATTTATACAAGATTAATAAATGCAATTTTAATATAACAATTTTAAAATAAAATTTTGAATTTTTACCCCAGAGAAAAATTAAAATAAGGAGATAAAAATAAACATACACACATGAATATATATTAAATTAACACTTTTTTTAAAACTAATCAAACTTTTAAAATGTAAGCTACAGTCTAATTATCCTGGTGTGAAAAATGACCGCCAAAGGATGAAAAAATAAACTTTTAAATATATATTTGGTACCACAGCTTTTAGATAATATACTTTTCTATTATTTAGTTAATGATATACATGGTTACTATTTAGTATAAGAGAGAAGAGGCATTATTTAGTGAAAATATTTGATGAAAAATATATGCTGAAGTAACTTTTGTTCAAAATGAATTTTGGATTCATAAAGCCAAATTTCTTCAGATATATTATTCTAATTTATGGAGAAATTTAGTTAAATAGTTATCAGACAAAACTTCTTTTGTTACTTTTTTCTGTTTATAATCAACAAAAATGAGTATTTTTCTCTTTTTACTGTGCAGTGATTTTTTACTCAGAAAATATTTTCCAATTTTTTGTTTAGATTTTCAGTTTGATACAAAGTTGCATATTTATTGTATTATACAAATTCATACTTTTCAAACTGAATACATGAAAGAATTGCATGAAGGAATAGAAAGAAAAGTTACAAATTCGCAGTTTCAATTAAACTTATTAAAATCAAATCATAATACTGCATTTTTGCACGAATTAAAAAATATTTTGTTTTCTAATTTTTTGACATTAAAATTAGTTTTTAATGAATTATCATAACATTTATTTGGGAAGCATAAGTAAATGATATGTATTTACATTATTATTAAATTCCACATTTATTATTTGACAATGGGACTGAATAAAGGCTAAAGTTCATTGTATAGCATTTTAATACCCTTCGCATAAATTGTGTTCTGGACGGACCTTTCATAATAGATGACATTATTCATGTGTCTCAAGGGAGGAAACCCGGAAATCTACCAAACACCCATCCCGACAGACTTGCGTGCAAGTGCACAATATCCATCTCCCGTTGTTCAATAGTAGATGGGATTTAACCCGGGACATTATACTATGAAAAACACTGTTCAACAATTAGGCCACAGTCAGCTCTAAAGCATCAATTATTTAATGCATTTATAATTATTTTCAAAGTAATTAATTCTAGATATAAAAGACATGTTAAAATCTTCATGTTTATCTAAATATTTGTAAAACTATCTAAAATCTAAAAATCTTAACATATTAAAAATAGAAAATAAATTTAAAATTTCAGATTTAAAATGGCTATAAATTTTAAATAATTTTTTTTAATTCCTTATAGAGAAAAGCTAAATTAAAAGAAGGTAAAAGAACTTAATTTAAAATCCGTATAAAAATTTTATCAAAAGTTGTGATAAATTGAATAATTTTTGAGTAGTTTAGATTAAAATTTTAATCAAATGTAGTTTTAACATTTTCATCCGTTTTAATAAAACAGCTTAACATTTAAAACTAAATAAAATGTAGGCTTTCCATTAGTTCCTTGTAATTCCAAAGATATATACTGCAAATTGCTATTTTATGAAATGCAATTCTGTCTCACATTTGTATCAACAAATAAATCTAGATAAATTTTATATCGAAATGTAATGGCTTATCAAAAGTCAAAGTTATATATATAATGTCGTTAAACACAGCATAATAAAATTAATCATACAAGCTTGGCAGAGTTTTCAGGCTTGTATGATTAAATAAGTGTAATTATAACATGATATAGCATAAGTTTTTCATAGATAATAAGACAAAAATTATGTAAATATTACAAACATTTTTACCAAAATTTACCAAATATTTGAGAAAGTAATGTTTGTGAAGTATTTTGAAAAACTAATGTTTAGATTATTCAAATAGATTGAGGTTGAGGAATCATAAAAGTGACAAAGTTATTTCGAAATTATGTAGTTTTAGATTGTATTATTGTATTGTAAAGAAACACAGAAATGATTTAAGGAAATCAAGCGTCATTATTAAATAAAACTACAGCGCAGAAAAGTAGCACATGCATCTATTTTATAGTGGAATTTCAAAAAATTCTTACTATATTACTTTTAGTAGAAGGAATTTTTACCAGTGTTATTCAAAAGCAAGATAAAATGCTTTTATTACTTTTTTCTTCAAAAGATATTTTGGAATTTCCTGTTCAAGAATCAGCCTTTATCCGTAATCTGTTGCCATAATAAAGTGAATAAAACTTTATGCATCATTTATTTATCAAAATATTATAGAATAAGATATATTTCTCAATATTTTCTTCAATGCTTAAGTACTCTGAAAAGTTTATATTAAGACATTTTAAGTGTTGTTTTTATATTAATATAATAATTTTTTTCCTTCCGAAATATATGATTTTCTTTATTCCAACTGTTTTAAGCACATTTTGTGAAAATGTTTTATCTAGTTTATTCCGAGGGAAACACCTAATTTATTCGATAAAATTTTCAAAAATGATAAAAAATGCTTAGAAAAAAACAAAATATATCCCTAATGGTAACATATTTTTTGAGCACGACCTTGTTCATAACGGAAAAACAAACTTTTAAGGAGCAAGTAAAATTTCAAAGGTCTAAAATATAATCTATACACAAAGTATATAAGCATTCAAATAAAGAATTTTTCTTTGTGCTAATAAGAGGCTTTTATGGAAAATATGCGAGTTGAAAATAATTTTTCCTCCGTGTTCGAATTTTCTGGAGCATTTCCATTCAAGACGCAAAATTTAATATACTCGTCTCTTATAGATCAAGAAATAGATAAAATTTACAAAGAGCATTCCTGAATGATTTGGATGATAAAGAATGGGCATATTTCAGAAAATAGTTCTGTTTCTTATATATACTTATATTACAGTTATGGGTAAAAGAATTAATTCACAAAATGCGTATTTTTGTTTCAGATTTGTATTTATTACAAGACAAATGAAATTATTCAACATTTCACTCTTTATTAAGTAATTTATAAACCTGTGTAAACTTTCTTCTTCGATTATAATTTGGCTTGTAATTTCTTCTAAGATTTCTATGATTTTGATCATTCATTAAATGTTGCATTAAACGCCTTATTAGGGCGCTCAGTAGTAAAAGGAAAGTGTTTACATTTCAATCAGAAAATTTCTGGCAATTTCTTTATAAAACTACATTAAAATGTTTCAGTGTTGTTTGCGCTAAGTACAAATAATTTAAAATGTGATTCAACTTTATTTTTATACCTGATATTTCCTTGATTTATAACATAATTTGAAAATAATATATGGCATGCTCACTGAAAAGACTTATATAGGTAAAGAAAATACAATTTCTTTAAACTCAATTAATAAATTTGCTTGAATAATTTAAACAATTTATTACGGAAATATAAGTTTTAAGAATTTAACCTGTTTATAGTAAGTAAAACAATGTTTTTAAAAATGTATATTTATATAATTACCCACACAAATTATTTTTAACTACGATTTTATCTAAAAGATTAACAAGAACTATATATATATCAAGTTTCCAAAATTTAATAATGTAGTTTTTTGGTGTTTGTGTTAATGTTATGTTAAGTATCAATCACAAATCTTTCTAAGTATATCATTCTCAAATCTTTAACTGGTCTGTTTCAAAAAATTACCTCCAGAATAAAATTTTGATAAATTGGAAAAAATTACATTTTGACAGTCAAATATCTAAACCACAATTAAAATGAGAATTTTTTCCTATTCTTTATAGATCCTATTCCCCTTTCCTTTTCTTTTAAACATCACATTAATTGAACATATTGTAAGATAATGTATATAATAGTATATAAAATATATAAATCTTACCTCAAAAATTACCCCACAAGTTAAAATTCTTATTAACTTTTATTGCATTTTGAACAGTTATTTGCGCTATTTATAACTATTTTTTGCTATATAACTCTGATAAAAAATATTTCTTTTGTTGTGCATGTATTTAAAAAAAAATAGTTGCACAAAAGTTTATATTTTATGCTCGAAAACATTATAATTCAGTGATTTTGTAAATTCTAATTTAAAGTGATTTTTAAATTATATTTTCAGAAGGCAGTGAAAATATTGTAGATTTATCTTTCTTAATTAATATTGGTTAGTATACTTTAATAAAGAAACCTATTTATTTTTGTAAATTATTCAAAATAAATAAATTCTATTGAAAAAATTTTGAATAGAAATCTTCAATTCAATTTTTCTCTAAATCTTTATCTTTTCTTTACACGTTCATTTCATTTTTTCCGAGTAGAAAAAATACTTATGTAGAAAAGAATATATCATGGTATAATCTCTTATATCTTAGAATATCTCTTAGTAATAGTAATGAAAAAACTTTTCAAAGTTCGTTTAAAATTTGAAGATTTGTAAGTAATATCTCAAACAAGAATGTGATACGCAGTTCATGAATTTGTTGAAAGGATTTAGTTTTCACGAAAGGAATGTGTGAAATAAATCTGTACATGTGAACTTTTCTATTTACTTCACAACAATTTTTTTTCAATTTAGAGTTAGATTCTGTTGGAGTGATTGTAGCATACAAGACTGCCAGCTCAATCTTAAAATGTGAAATGTATATACAAAAGGAAAATCAATACGTCTAAAGCTTTCCTTTTCAAAGCGCTTGTTTTGGTGATTTTATTTATCAGCAGATGTTTTATCGATGTTTTTAAGGTGGTTGAATTCGTTCAATTCAAACTTCGTATAAATTGACCGTACCGTGTGGTAAGAGTTGTGGGGATTATTTTCGCAAACTATAAAGAAATAAAAATAAATTTTGAAAATTGGGACTTTCTTTTACCAAATACTGATGTAAATGAAATGTATTGCTAGAAAATCCAAATCTTTGAAATTAAACAAATAAAACAAAATTATTGGTTGTGAAAGCTTTTTAACATTTTTCCTTTAGCAAATCAAAAATATCTTAAACCTCTTTTATGTACAGCATACATAGTATAAATGAAAACTAAATGCTATTAACAGTTATTCTAACTTTTTTATTTAAATACATAGATATTGATTTAGGGATACTTTGTAGAAAAGCTCACAAAGAGAAAACTTTATATGAGAAAATAAATGCAAAAGACTCTCTTTCTTTAAAGTTTTAAAAAAAATCTAATGTTTATAATGGAAGTAAAATATTTTACTTTTAATGTGGTCGAAAAACAGCACTGCAAATACAGTTAATCTCTTTTCTAAAAGTCATTTAAATATGTCTCACATGCAAAAACAGCACAAAGTAAAAAATCAACTAATCAAAAAAATAAACGAACATTCAAACTTCAAAATATTTATTAACAAGTACCTTCAATACTCATTATTTTGTAATTACAACACTCTAGTAAAAAACTAGATTTTATGTTTATGGTAAGAGCTAATATTTTAGAGATAATTTAAGATGATAAGAACTAGATTTTATGTTAAGAGCTAATATTCAGCTGAAATTTAACGAGATTAAAAGAAGCACTTTTAATTGCATCAAGATCGAAAAATATTTCATTCCTCTGCATTGTTTTGATTATATTATTAAGTTAACAAATCAGTGGTCAGCTTAACGTGAAATCTCCAGTGTTTATTTCCCAAACATACTTCATACAATTAGAACTTTACATGCCGCCCAACTTGTCTAGTGGTCAGCGTGCCTGACTGCGGATAAGGACGTCCTGGGTTCGAATCCCGGTTCGGGCATGGGTGTACTTTCTCTCTCTATCTACCCTGTCTTTGTCCTTTCCTTGTATGAATGAGGTGTGATTGGTTGCCTACCCTACAAACGGGTACCTATGGCATGTGTGTAGAGCAAAGTCGTACTTTCACCTTCATGGTGCTCTGATCAAACGAAAGACGCTCCCAATTGACTTAAATTCACATAACCAAAGACATAGCGAGCTTGGCTTGTCCAAGTGTCATTAGTAACAACAACAACAACAACATCAGCCACTCCAAAATAATTTGTATATTAGATTTAATGTTTAGTAGAACTGTAAATTTCTATATCATGGACTCTACTTATAATCATGGAAACTATCATCTTTTCTTTTATAAACAATACTTTTGTTATACATTTTTTTTAAAATTTTCACTTTGTTCAACAAATAGTTTGAGAAGAGCAACAATTTTACGATTTTTTTACTCTTGTAGCATTATTTATTCTAAGTGATTTATTTCCTCTTAAAATATAAGGCATTTATTAAGTTTTATCTTGATATATAGAGAGTTTTACTGAGTATAAATTTTTGTAAGTATTAGTATAGTTTATTTAACTTTTGTTAAAGTTAAAAATAAATTTTTCAATGATATAAATTATTTGACCATGTGAAACCTTTACTATCCTTTATTTTCATTTTATTTTTTAAGCATGTTTTGAAATATTATACTGAAATATGTATATTCATATTATTAACGAAAATT
This sequence comes from Latrodectus hesperus, assembly GCA_037975125.1. Lineage (NCBI taxonomy): Eukaryota > Metazoa > Arthropoda > Arachnida > Araneae > Theridiidae > Latrodectus > Latrodectus hesperus. The sequence goes on from CM075854.1 coordinate 76,413,365, forward strand.
ATTTATAACAAATTTAGTAGTATTCCTCAGAAGCATCTTTAAAAATTCAGTTTTTGAATTAAATCAGTTAAGAAACAGCTTTGAATTAAATTTTGAATTCTACATATTCTTAAAGGAAATAATACCAAATTTAGTAGTATTCCGCAAAGTCATCTTTAAGAATTCCGTTTTGTGTGAATTAAATATATTTATCAGCCGAAAAAAGCGAAAATTCTGCTAAATTACACTACAAGTATTTAACTTATTTATAGTTTAATGAAGAATATATGTATATCAATTACACAATTTATACAATTTTCATCTATTTCTCTTCAACACCCAAAACTAAGCAATGTAATAAAGAATCTTAAGTGATTATACTGTAAATTCAGAGAATTTACATCATAAAAAGCTATCTTTAAACTGTTTCCAAAATAAACTTTTCCTATCATGAATAGCCTAAAAATGGTATGGAAAATCCTTTGAAATCGAAAGAAAAATGTTAGGGAATGTTTTGTAGAGGAATAGCAGCATTTGCCACTTATTACTTTAGAGAAGTCAATCGTACCAATTTACCAAGCTGACAACATTATTATAAGTTACAAAAAGAATACATATAAAGAGTTTTAACGCAAATCCTTGTCTGGAACTTTTTTATTTCTTTCGAGCAGTGCTTTCATACGTAAGCCTTTGATAAATAAAAAAAGGAAAATAACCTAAAAGTAGAGATTGCAGCAAGCTTTCTTGTGACCTATTCAAGGTCCAAGCTTCAAAACAAGAATATAGTTTAAAAGAAAAGTATTGATTTTCATGGTAGTAAGCTTCCTATTTATTTTGCTTCTGGCTCGTTTATTTTAGTCCGTTAACATCGACTTCACATGGAATTTGAAACTTACTTTAGATATTTAACTGGAAATTCAAATCCGACTTAGTGAAAGAAGCTATGCTTTTATTTGCTTTGCTTTTTGTTAGAAATTTGAAAAAATTCACTGAAGAACATGAAATGTTCTTTTTTATCCTATAAACTTTTTCATTTCTTCATAAAACCGTTAAAATATAAATGTTTTTAAAATTTTAGGAGTTATTCGTTTTATTATTATGGAAAATGAGCTTTTTGTTTTTAAATTAGTTTTTGAAACTCATTCTACATAAAATTGCTTATTATCTAGCTGTAATAATATAATCAAGAACACAAAATACTGTTTCTTTTCCTTCAGATTTTAAAAAAGCAAATAGTTTTAATAAATATTAATGTTTCAAAACAATGAAAATTTTTTACTTCAGAGCTGTCATCATTTTTATTTTTTGGAATTGTTTATTGTTTATCAGCGTAGGGATACTGATTTATTTACCTGAATTATATTGAATTTATTTACACTGAATTATATTTATTGTAAAATGAACTATAGTCTATGTCTATAGACATATCAGTGCCTTACATAAGTTTAAATTGTCATATGCACCACAAGACCAAGAATTAGTTTTCAGATTGAGATTTTTATGAGGGGTATCTTTAAAAACAATACTCTCTAACATAAAAATATTAACCAGAAAGAGGTGTTATATATCAATTGTTAAAAAGCCTCAGTTCTTATAATTTAAAATTTCCAAATAAACTAGTTTATTCTGTCTATCAAAACTTTGATTCCCTTTCATTTAAAGCGACGTTTTAGATCCTTGTAAAGTGATGCATGACTATCCATTTAAATTTATCAAGCTTAAATGGAGAACTATTACAGCTAATCATTGAGTATTCAACATTTCCTGCTTAATAAGTTGGACTTGAATGAATTTGACGGCCAATTATTTCAACTATTCAATTTATTCAATGTATTACGTATGAATAGTAGAATTAATAATTTCAAGCTATATGACAAGTCTCTGGAAATATTACACTTTTTCAATCACATACTTATACTGCTTTCCAGAAAAACGTAGTCAACGTCTTTAGGCAGATTTTTAATGATTAAAACTTTATGAAAAGCTAAGTTTATATGCAAATAAGTGTTCCAGAAACTAATATCTTTGAAAATTTGGAGTCTTGCAGGAACAATAATTTACTCAACAAAATAGTCAATGTCATTTTAATTTTCTAATTACCCTATTAGTTACGAAAAGAAGCAAATTTATGTTTTTTATTCATGTCCTTGTACCTTTCTTGAATTTAAATTTATCTATAGTAAAGAATAAAAATTTTGTGTAAAATATATTATGCGAACTTTGAAAAAAAAGGAAATAAATTTAAAGAATTTTTTGTATTGCTTTTTTGAATACGAAACTGGTTGAAATGTAAAAAAGTTTGGATATTGAAATGTAAAAAGGACTGTGTATATAATTTTCCAATAATATATTTTTAAAAAGAATTGAAATATAAAATCCTAAGTAACAAAGCTTGAATTTCAGCCACAAAGCATAGTAATAAAAATTTAAAACCTTTTTTTTCCGAATTTTAATTTGAAAAAAAAATTTTCATTTTAAATGTAAGACAGGAAGACAAATGCTTTGAGAAGCCATTCGACAAATATTGATAAGCTTTAGCAAAATCAGATGATTCCTTTCAAAAAATGCTTATGGATTTAATTCTATCAATCATAGTAACATTTACTGTAAAGTTTGCTATTTATTTTCCTTGTCGATAAAGATAGATAAAAAGGTAAATATCTAAATAAATAAATTTAACGGTGCAAGAAAATGAATTTAATAGATTTTTAATTATGACGAAAATCATTATTAACTGGAAATAATTCTCAGAAAGCATTTGTGTTTTTTATAAATTAAATGTGTGTATTTTTATGAGTATTTTCAAAATTTGAGTATAACTTTCATAAGTCGAAAATAAAATAAAAGAGATTTCAAGTCGATTATATTAATGACATAAATCTAAAATAACATTGAAGAACATAAGTCTTTAACTTCTGTCTCTGCTTGCATTTTCATAAGTTATTACATTAATATATTTTGTAAAATTACAAGTCATTAGAAAGTAATTTTTAAGTAAGAAAAATATATTTATCAAGAGTAAAATCCTTATGCACGATAACCCCCTATTTGTTGCACATGGTATACAACTTTATTTTACATTTTACTTTGAACTGAATATAAAAACTCTGATTTCAACGTTTAAATTATACCATTTAAATATACATTGTAAACTAAACTGAAAAACATTTAAGTTAATGTTGATAAAATTATTACCTTCGTTTCTGTACATTGTTTTATCCTATAACATGAGAGAATATAGGACAATGTGCTAACTCTATTTTTAACAAAGCAAACCTCATTCTAATACAGTGTCTTGAACCAGTCCCAAACGGAAGTAGGTAAAAGGCTCTCTTTTTGCCCTTTCTTCTGGAGTAAATCTTAAAATATATAGTAAAATAATAAGTTTATAGGGATTGATGTGCTATTTTCCGTGACAATAAGTTGAAATCTTTTTCTAAAAAGTGTATTAGAAACAAGTCTATGCTGCAAAATATCAAATTAATGCAAAATAAAACATGAAAAATAATTATTTTGAGAATATTCAGATAAATATGATTTGACAGGAAAAATAGCAGTAATGTCTATGATAAGACTCTTAAGGAAGCAGCAATAATAAGTTTCAAGAATTTTCAAAGAAGACCTACATGTCTCTAGATCACATTTTTCAGGATCTGGAAAATTCTTGGGATCCATATACTTAGCATAAAGTTGAACAGTTACCACTGTGTTAATGATAAAGCTTTTTATCATTTTCGAATGTATTCCCATCTTTTGCGATGTTTATCTTGCTTCTTCTCTATTTTGTAGATTTATAATGGGAAAAAAATTTAATACAGATAGAGTTAATTCAGTGTTTCATTGTCAGAACTTTTAAAAGGAAGTCATTTAATTTTAAGTCTTGAAGTTAGAAATAAAATTTTCTAAACATTGTGTCTATAATTTTATAGCAACATTATCATTTCTAATACAAGAATTGTTATTTTTGATACAATGTTGTTATCTTGGAGACAGGAAAGTTTCCCTAACATTATATTGGGTTGTTCGGAAAATAATTTAATTTTTCATGAAAATGAAAAACGTATAACGAATAAATATCGTATTGCATTGCATATTGTCCATTCTAGTCTAATAGCTTTTACCGTCTTTCTGGTAGTAGCACGATTTCACACTCATAAAGTGGTTGATTTTTATTAGCAAAAAGCTGATCCACACGTGGGAAAAACGAAATGACTTTCCGAACAACCCAATACTTAAAAATAATCTTCATATGATGGAACATATATATATATATATATATATATATATATATATATATATATTTATAAAATTTGCTTTATGCTCATTGTTCTTTAAAATTTAAGAAAATTTTTCCTTCAAATTCTTTAGAACAAAATATAGTTATTTTTTTTTAAAAAATATAATTAAATTTTTTTATTTAAAGTTGTTTTTAAGTAGGTTAATAAAAAAGGAAACCATCTGCACTTTTAAAACACTTTCTAACAAATCGCCTTCAAATGCTTTATTAATATGCTGAAATTATCTGTGAAAATTAATATAATTGTATCTGTTTCTTTATCACACATGTTTTTTACTAATAAAATAATTACGATATAATTACTTGTGCAATTTTCAAATTTTGAAAAAGCCGAGAATGATCCTGCAGAATATTGTTAAAAAGTAATTCTTAAGTTTATTGTGTTATAAAAAACTTATTTTAAAACTTTTTAGCTAGTTTCTACCTGGAATATTTATTTATTTATTTGATGCTACAGATTTTTCAGTATTTTACTTTCAAAAGAAATATTATATATATAGGACAAAATGTTTACTGTTTAACTTTTTTCTTTACAAATCACAATTCATAATGCAGAATCAAATTTTACAAATTTCTTTATGTAAGGAAATTTAAGTAAATTTCATATAAATTAAATTAAAATATTATTTACTATTATTCTTTTTGACAAACTTACTCAAAAGATTAGTTATGAGCAATAAAAGAATTACTATAATGACTTTTTTAAAGTTTACGCTTGTAATTTATGAATAAAAGTGTAGAATTATCTTTGCATTGGGCTTTAGAGGGAACGATGATTTTGTTAAAATTCGTATTTATACATTTTGTCTTTGATGTAAATCGCCTTTTACAGTATTTTTATTGCTTACTAAAATTGTGCTGACTTATGAAAGCTATAAACTTCTATACTTTTATAAACTTTAAGTAACATTTTATTTTTTTAAAGAAGCTTAAAAATGGCTACTATTGTGAAAATAATTTTCTTTCACATTTATGTTCGTATTACTTACTTTTTTTATGTGATAAAAATTAAAAAAAATTCTTAAATGCTTTAGTATTTCTTATAATTACATTTGTGCATATATTTTTACCCTAATTTTGGAACTAATCTCTTGTTCTAAAAGAGATTATAAAATCTAGAAATCATTTAATCACAGTAGCTTTTATAACACATTTTCACAGTACTTTAATCATATTATCATTACAAATTTCAAATACAGTGACAAATTTCTACCATGGAAGTCTTTTTTGCTTCAGTAAGAAAACCTTTTCTAGGCTAAATAATAATCATGTAATGAATAACGTGATTTTATGCCAGCAATAAGGTTACGATAGCAAATTTAAAAAATATATATTGATAAAAAGTTTTTAGAGAAAAATATTCTTTTAAAACTTTAACTCTCATTATGTATAACACTGATTTCTACATTTTTGTTAAGACAAATTGATTCATGAAATTAAGTGAGTAAGTTGATATTATTATTAACTGTGCTTGTAAAAATGACGATTACAAAAGACTTGTTTTGAAAAACTATTGAAGTTGTTGAAATGGAAAAAGGTGGAAACGAGATTTGTGGATGAAGATTTTGAATTTAAAACTTTTCTAAAACCATTTTGAGCAATATATATCTCTAAACGAATGCTTCGATATTTGATTTATTTTCTAAGCTGTAAGCCAAAAAATAAAGGAATTTAAAAAAGAAATAGGAAGGTAACGCTATTGACCCATTACTCTGGTATTAAATTAATTTCAACAACTTCAAGAAGTGCTATAACATAATTTTTGGTTTTAAAAATTAAAAAGGAAGTTTTCCAACGCAGTTTATAAAATAAACTTAAAATCTTAAAACTCGGCAATATTTGCTTCGGAAATTATATTCTACTCTCTTCTGAGAAATTACTTTATTATACTTTATTTCTATCAAAGAAATACAGTGCACATGAATACTCTTTTCTAGAAGTACTGTAGTATGTCACACAAAATTTATAAAAGCAACAACATTTTATGAAAGAATATCAATCGATCTGGGAATTTCATCAATGCTGTTTATAACCTCAACATTTTCATACACTATGTAACATACAGTTCTAAATGATTGTATGCGTTTCTTTGAAATTTTTGCAGATAATTCAGTACTTAGAGGTAATATATTTTCAAATAATAAAATATAAAAAGAAAAGTAAAATGATGTATTTTAATTTGTCCATTTTTGAACTTCAGGAATGAATTTTAAGTATAATTCATCTGCTAAATGTTGAAAAAATCTGAAGTTTAGAAATATTTCTGAATAAGGAGAAAAAATACGGGTGGTTATTTGTGTAAAAGAATTGTCAAACAGATTATTTGCTTTTAGCTTATATTGTTTTGCTTTACACTCAAATTCTGATTATAATTGTTAATAAACCTAGAAATTGAAAAGTACGAATATTGCATAAATGATAACTTATCATCATTTATTATTAATTAGTATTAAATGAATAAATTTTATAAATATTAGAATTTGAAAAATCAAGAAAATTTGCATAAATAATTTCTTTTGTGCTTTAGGGAAATTTCAGTTTCAATTCTTGTATACAAAAAACATTAAATTTGTTTCGAAAAATCCAAATTGGAGCAATAATATGGGAAAAAATTCTGAATTTGTTTTTCATATCTTAAAAAATTGACGAAACTTGCTTGAGTTAACAGAATTGGTTGTTTTTGAGTCATTGATAATGGCTTTTAAAGAATAACTTTCATAATTTTTTATCAAACACCATTCCATAAAATATCAAATTTCCTTTCCACGTTACTTGGATAATTCATTAAGCGAATAATCCACTCAAAAATAATGGAGTTTAATGTATTTTTTCTCTATTCTATGCTTTAACGAAATTTGTAATTTCAATATACCATAATATATGTATTCTGTCTGGTAATGTATTTATAATTTATTATTATTATTAATATTTTGCTTTTTGAATTTATGCTTAAAATATTTTTATATTTAAATATTAAGAAACCAGTTTTCATTTAAGAAGTATCTGTAAAATTATGATTCAGAAAATCTCATTTTGGTTTTCTGGGTATTAAATGTTTATGTGTAAAGTTAAAATTTTACACATAAAAATTTAATACCCAGAAAACCAATTTTAACTTTTATGTTAAAATATATATTAATATTTATGTGTAAAATTCAAACACATTAAAAAAGTAGTAATTTTTTCTTTTTCTAGAAAGCACATAAAAAGGTTTATACTTTTTTCTTATCTACTTTTTATACTATGACATAAATTTGTCATTATGAATTATCTAACAGCAAAATAAAAAAGCGAGTGAACATCTGTTTTTAACAGAAGAACCTTTTCAGAATAAAATATTCTTATCATCATAACAGATGCTCTTGACATATTTAGTTATGTAAAAAGAATTGAACTTTGGAAAATGTTAGGAAGCTTAAATACAATAAATATTACCAAATAAAAGATAATTGAGTTATACATTAGTTAATTTTTCAATTTGTATAATAAAATATTTTATAACTTAAATTATTTTCTTCATAGAGATTACAATAAAATCCTTATTAAATTCTGTGTTTTCATGAAGACATAAATAATTAAAATATAATGAATTTTCAAGTTCATTATTACTTTAGCATAGATTAAATATAAGAGAATCTTCTTTGTTATCTAGAATCGTATTTAAATTATTTGCTCAATATAAAAACTATTAAAAAGCAGATAGAAGTATACTATTTTTAATTGATTTTTTAATTCCTGTTTTCAGTTTAATAAAGTTTAAAATAGTAATAAACACAAAATAAAAGATATTTATATTAACAAAGGAATGTAAAATTAAGTAAATATATATATATATATATATATATATATATATATATATATATATATATATATATATATATATATATATATATATATATATATATATATATGTATATCATGTATAATTCACGAGTTCATCGTTTATAATTCACGAAATTTCTGGTCGCGTTCAGGTCGTTTACAAGAATTTGGTTTGCGCAAAAGGTGCAAATCTGTCTAATTACTTTGCTTTTAATGATTTTCTGGCTTCGGACCTATGGTGGTGAGGTTAGCGTCCCTAATTTCGAAACAGTAGATCCCGCGTTCCAATCCCTGTTTTCTGGTATGAAATGTTTCTTTCTCTCTTTGTGTTAGTCTTCTTTTATCACTTCACTTTCGGGGTGAAGAGGGCACACCCACTGGGTGCCCCATTATATGCGATGCCATCACATTGCCCATTATAGAGCTGAATAGGGCAAAGGCACATGGGCATTAGAAATAAAATGATTTTCTGGCCAGTCGTAAGGAACATATAATGAGTAACATCAAAGAAAGCTCTTTACATTATTTTGACCTCTGAGCGATTCACAGGGTCTCTCTTAGGTTTTACTTCATCTTTCATGTGTCACTTGATTATTTATTTATGTGTAAAAACTATATTTAATTTATTAACAAATTTTCATCCCCTGTTCTTGTTTTTTTTTTTTAAAAAGTGTGAAAGAATTTCTCGGATCCCTTGAGTACGTTGATTATTTTTAGAACAAATTCAAAATTCTTAAAACAATTCAAGATGCAACGCTTGGCACATTTAAATGTTCTGTTGTAAACTGCTGAACAGGATACAAATAATATAGAAACATATTGAATTATGTTTACACTTTTCAAGCAATGTTCACCGTGTATCAATTCTTTGAGTTAATCGATTTGTTGGTCTTTAACTGAAATGGGTGGTATACCAGATCTCTGATTATTTTTTCGACGTATTCTCTATCACTATTAATCTTTATACCAATAAATCACTATTGTATCAAGAATTTTTTAATCGACAATTGCTTTTCAAGAACAGTTTCTTATGAAAATGCTTGAAACACTTCAAGTACTTTCTGCAGATGAAATTTTATCATGAAAACTGAATTCGAAACAGTTAATTAAGTTACTAACATAACGACTTCGGAAAATTTAAGGAATGAAAATTCTTCTCTTAATAAAAACTAATTTATTTTCAGTCATTAGAGTCACACACACTCACAAATACCTTTCTGTTTCCAAATGTTCATAGAAGTCGTAAAAGTGATTGATAAAACTTAGCAGATGTGATATCTATTACAGATAAATTTTGACTCAAACATTCCGGATACTTTTTGATCTTAGTATTCTTCAAAGCTCTTTGTAGATCAAAATAATGAGATTTTGATGAAAATGTATAGATGTAGTTTTATAGAGTTATCATAGAATCTAGAGGGGGTTTTAAGCAATCTGCTTTAATTTAGCTAATTTTATTTAAAAGTCATAAAATTTTAGGACATATTTAAATGTATTCGCGATACAGACTCGTATGGTTAAATGTAAAATAAAGTGGTGTAAATGACATTTTCACACTTTCAAGTCCATTTTGAGTTAAAATTAAAAAAAAAACGTTTGCAAAATATTTCTTGCTTGTATATTCTTGTATAATCTCGCTTGTATATTACAAAAAAGTAAACAGTATATGTTTACTCTTTTTGTAATATACAAGCGAGAATCTATTTTTTATTAGTCTGATTGATGTTATTATACTTTAACTTCCTTCTAAATTTTTTCTTCAGATAAATACTTTTGTTATATGCAAAAATAAAAATTTGAATTATTAAAGTAAAACTTTGCCTATATCAATATTTTTATATTATGAAAAGACATGTATTAATTTTTCTGTAGCATCATTTATAATATTCTGAATCTTCTTTATAACTTATTATACTTTAAAATTATTTTTAAAGTATAATAAGTTATAAGAAATGAAAAAATTATTTTGACTTCATGTTAATGATACCAAAGCTAAATATATTTGATAATTGCTTTATAAACTAGAATAATAAAAGCAATGTTAAATCTTCCATTCTTCAGTTGGTAGGAAAGAAATGCGATATATTTTTATAGGATATTCATATATATATATATATATATATATATATATATATATATATATATATATATATATATATATATATATATATATATATATATATATATATATATAATGCGATATGTGTTAAATTTGTGTTTAATTAGTACGGTCGAAACACTATGTTCCAATTTATTTACAATGTTATTAATATAAACCTTATTATAATGAGATGTTCCGTTAACATTATTACGAATTATTAGCATATTGCAAAAGTTATCTCGCGAAGCAGGATTTAACATTATATTATAGGATTCTGAACATATATTCATTAGCTATTTATGATTCAGAATAATAGCTGAGAGAAATGATTAGAATTTAGTTATAATGCCATGTATCTAACAGATATTTTAATGGACATAAATCATGAATATACGTGAAATATGAGTTTATCTTGATATATATATATATAATCTTGTCTCAAAGTGTAAAATTTAAAGAAGTTTCTCTGGGGAATGCTAATTTCGTTTTTAAACAATGAAAAAAAATATTTGTTTTCCTATAAAATTAATATGTTTCCCAAAAAGTTATTTTTAATGATTTAATAAATAGTTTGAGTTAAATTATTGTGATACATGAATAGTAAGAAACATATTTTCATTTATAATTTAATGCCTTAAGCTTTTATTGTTTTTTTAAATCATTTGTTTTTAAACAATCAGCCTTCAAACATTTTGCACATTATTTAATTACTATAAAATTGTATCACAAGTATATTTATTATTTTTACTTTAAGAGAATTTTCAATTAATAATTCATACATGTTACGACACATGTTCTAATTTTGGTCAAAATTGTATTTTTCTTCAAAAACTGAAAATAATTGTTTTTTACTATGAAAATAACGCTTCAAAATCACAATAAAAAAAAGATGCTTAAAAAATCCTATTATGTCCTTAAATACTAGATTTCAGCTTTGCAATGGTAATGTATATACTAAACGAGTAAGAACTTTATTGTTTCCAAATACTTATATATACAATGGTAAAACTTATATTCAATAGTTAAATTCAAATATTACAGGTAAATTTTAATTTGAAATGGGTGTGTATTTATCGCAAGCTAACAAAATACAGAAACGGAATAGTAATTATATAGAATAGGGAAACGTAAATATTTTACATATACATAGTAAAATATAAATAAAAATATTAAAAAAGTCGCAGGAATGAATAATCAAAAGGCAGATGTAAAATAAAGTTTACCAAATCATCCAGCCTGAAAGCCGCTGAAAGCAGAATTACCAAAAATATAAATTACAAAACTCAAAATTTAAACTGTACATTAGAAACACAAATATTGAATTATATAAAAGAAATTAAAAAGGAACAACATCAAGATAATAAAAAGCAATTTGAAAATACAAATGGAAGAAAGTAACAATGTAGTCAATTTCACCTGGGAGTGCTGAATAGTAATGTTTTTATTAAACTGGAATTCTAATATTTTTATTAGAACAACAACTCGGCTATCATAAACTAATCTCATTAATATATTAATTTATTAAAATATATAAAAATTATATATATATATATATATATATATATATATATATATATATATATATATATATATATATATATATTAGGTAATTAGGTTGTGAATCTATGAATTTGTAATAATTTAAGTAACATGAGAAAACAAACGCTCAAATATTAACTAAATAAGAATGTACTAATAAATTTTACCAAACCCATTTTATCAAATATATCTTGTGATTATAAAAGTGAAGAGTATAACAGACTTATAAAATTATAAAAAGTTTATAAATATCTTGAAAGTTTTGAAAATTTGAAAAGCTTTTGAAAAGCTATTTAGTGTGTTTGTACTTAGTTATTTCCAGTCTTAATTCATTGTGAGTTTTCTTGATTTTATAAGTTTTGGTTTGGATATAATTTATATTTGTGTGTGTGTAAGGGGGAATAGTTATCAGATTTTTCTTTGTTAGTTGTTTTTAAATTTTCTACTATTTATAAGCTGGTTATTATTTGTTGTCTTTAGTTTTTATGTACTCTGAATTATATATATATACATTATATATATATATATATATATATATATATATATATATATATATATATATATATATATATATATATATATATGTATATATATGAAGTGGTTTTTGTATGGTCCTGGGGTGTCTTGACATAATTTTTGACGGTTTTTTTTATGACACTAACAAAAAAAGCCATACTTTTGCCAGGTCAACACAACCTGATGAAGCTACCATATAGTTACTTGTATTGCTCCTTATTAAATTTCCTTGTTGCTTATATTGCTACTTATTGCATTATTACTTATATTGCTATTTAAATTTGTGTTTTCATATTGTTTTCTTTTTATAATTGAATTTTAATTTCTTCTGTACTTATTTCAATATTTTCTTTTTTTTCTTTTATATTACTGAATATTTGTATCTTTATTGCCGATTTAAGTTTTGAAATAATGTTTACATTTCCATGGATGTATGTAAAGAGTGTATATGCGTGTGAGAGCGAAATAAGACATGCTTTCACCTGTAGCATTGGCTTAAAATACATGAAAGAAGAAAATTTCCAAATTACTGTATGGTATTTGTGTGTTCAAATATTAAATTATTGAACTGGTTGAAAAGGGGTATTATCATGAAATCATCATGATGTTTGGATACATGAAATGTAGAGTAATTGCTTGTCATTGTTACGCATGATATGATGAAGGAGATAGACCATTTCACTAAGAAGCATTTCAAACTATACTTTTGTCGACAGGCATCACATTAGAAGTATAGGTTATTGTATTATACCATTTAAAAATGAAATTCTTGTAAATAAACTTCTTTTAAATATGCTACGTATACATTTTGAATTATGATTCTTTCATTGCTTTTCCTTTTTTTAATACATTTAATTTAGAATATTTTATTTAAAAAACTGGAATTTAAAGTCAATTTTTGACTGAATAATATTTACGGAATCGTCCTTACATTTTACAGATGATAATTTTTTAATATTTTAAATATACAGCAGAAAATTATTCTTTTAAAAAATATATCTCATTTAATATTTCTTATTAACCATGATTTGCTGAACGATAATACTAAAATGCATTGATATAAATTATCAATGTATTTCTTTGGAATTGCATTACATATAATTTTTTTGAAAAGTAAAATAGTCAAATTTAACTGTTTAATTCCTCAATTCAAATGCAGAAAATTAAGAGGCTCTATTTGGCTGGCAATGCTCAGTTCCTAAATTTTTCTGACCAGTAATTCATTTTATTTTTAACTTATTTGTTTTACTTGAGTACTAACAAACTGTAGTAAATATGTGTAACATGATAATAAATTATATGCTTTTATTTTATCTTCTTCTTCAAAATATTTTATTAATATTTGAAAATAGTCTTTCTTTAAGCCTATGTTCAGTCATTACTAAAACAGCAGTAAGTGTATTCTGAATAACTAGTATCTATTTGTTGTATTTCATATTTTGAAATTTTTAATTAATTTAAGTAGATTTTTTAGAAATTAAACTATTTTCGTTCTTCTGTTATAATTTTAATATAAAAAGCCATCCTATCACATTAAAATAAATTATATACTTATACTTTTTTATTTTAATATGTTGTATGTTTCTTTTATTTAAAAGAGTATATAAGTATCAATGAAATTGTTGGTAAGTAAAATATGTAATAGCAATGGTGGTATGTATTCAAATTAACGTTTTTGTATATGACTAAAATAGTTTTATCAACATTTATTTGGGCATCCAGATATGTTTCATTATTGGATTCCAATATTATTTCCATTACTTTTTATCATCAATTCTAGTATTTTATTCCAATTCATCAATTCTAGTATTTGGCTCCATTTCATTAGTTCTAGCACATTCATCAATTCTTGTATATTATTGTATTATTTAATGATTAATAAAATAAATCATTCCAGATTATAAGTTAATAAGGCTTAGAAATGCTGTCTCATTTCCTAAATTATTATAAATTAAAATATTGTTTTGCTTAATTACAATCAAAACACCGAATTTCATAGTAAACACTTAAACATATGAATAATGAAAGTGAAATTAAATGTTCAGACTTTACTTATTATATATAGGATAATGCATGTGAACTAGCATATAGTTTCAAAGATAAATGAAACATGCTTTTCGAATATATTATCAACGAAACATGCTATTCAGATAAATAATTTATTTATGATTCAAACACTGCTTCAGTCCCAAAATACATCTGAATAAGTATAGGAATTTGTTACTTATTACACTGATTTTAATTGCTGTAATTATTAAAGATTTATTTTCAATTAATTAGTATGTTCTTGCAATTCTAAGAGCTTACTAATTCTATGCTAGAGAAATTGAAATGTGTAAGAAATTCTTTCACGAAAGAAATTTTATGAATCAGTTTTTTATTGAATAGTTATTACGTGAATTGTTTACATAATTATAAGCAACGAAGCTATCATCTTTTTTCAATCTATTATTTTTTCATCAAAACTTAGATTCTCCTACAATTATTGCGTATTTTCATTACCTACACTCATTGCTTAAAGTATGGTATAGTTAATATAAAATTAATATTTTTGAAAATCCGATGGTATGTGCTTAAATTTTCATAATTTATTTTAAAACTAATAAATTATATGTATGACAAATATTAAGTAATCCACCGAAATAATTTTAGATTTTTTGAGTAAATATGATTTAGCTTTGATAGCATTTGGATTTTATATTAAGATATACTCTTTTAGAGTATAGTGTATTTTCAGCAAATGTGTTTAATTTTTTATTACTTTTCAAGAACACAGATGTTTTTATAAGATTACATTTAATTTAACTTGCATCTCATGTATAAAGCATTTAATGGATGAATATAAAAAAGACTTGAAGTAAAAGCCAGATTTTTGTACATTGTATGGAATGATTAACATATAAACGGTCAAAAAAACCCTTGTATGTACAAGAAATAGCGAATCTTAAGGATTATTTCTTTTTCTGATATGTTTCTACTTTTCTCTAGTTTATATTAAAATATAAAATATATTATTTTTATATTATTTATTTCTGCAAATCTTCTGACTGTAAGAAATTTTTTTTGTATTTTGTATTATACTTAACTTAATTCTAATCAAAATCAAATTTGCAGATTTTAAAACTCATTTATTGCAAAGATTTTTGAATCTGAATTTTTATTTATTAATGGAAAAGTTCATTTAATTACAATTCAGTGTTTTGCTATTAATTTCCGTTTTATTCATTCACTTACTTTATTTGAAATGAGATTCAGCTGATTTATCTGGTCTCATTTATCTCTTACAAAGTTCATGTTAACTCTGCTTCATGATAGAACATTTGAAACTTTTATAATTATTTTATTTACGAAGTTTCTTCTTAATATCATTGATTTCTCTTTTACATAAATATATTTTCAATAATTAGAGTATTTAGGTATATATACATATTTAAAAAACATTCCTTAAATCATTTATATATGATGTTTATTAATATTTAAAAAATTAATAAATATATTAACTTTTGTAGTAAATGAGTCTGAGTGAGAAACGTATATGTTATTAAAATATCAAAAATGATATTACAATATTTAGACAGCAAAATCGTCTGATTTTATTGATTTTTAATTTTTTATATTTTGGCATTTGATATTGATTTTATAAAATGATACAATTTTTATAATTTGCAATATTTCTTTAAAATTGTATTATAACTTAATGCTTTCTTTTATTAAAATTGTTCAAATTTCAGTAATTTTTTTGTCTTGCATAACAGTTTTGATATGCTGATAAAAATGGCAGAAATATTTTATTAAAAACTGAAATTACACATTTCAAAAGTATATGAAATTTTGACAAGCAAAAATAAAAATCCTTAAGAAACTAAATTAAACTTCAGACACTTTTATAAAAAAATAATCATAGTTGTATAAGTTACCATAACACGTCTGCATTTATTTAACTTTTAATCGGCTCTATTGGATATTTTAATTTTAATATGCAGAAAAAATCTTAGTTAAAAAAAGAAACTTCAAAAAAGTTTAAATCCTAAAAAGTATGAAGAAGAAAAGGAAGATTTTATGAAACCATTTTGTGTGTGTGATTATAAGAAATTTAATCCCATAGATTTAAATTTTAATTTAAAGTAATATTTTATGTTTTCCAAAATTTAATCAATATTAAAGGGAATTTTTTTAAGTAAATTTGACAGTGAATTCTTTGAAAATAATTAAATTTACTAAATTTGTAATAATGTTCACAAATGTATAATGTTTAGATTATCTATGAGTATTTTTATTTAGCAATGATAATTCTCAAATGAATTTATAATATTTTCTGAAAGTAAATTGTATTAATTCTGAAAGAAAATTATGAGAAATATTTCGTAACTTTCGAATTTATAAGCATTTTTCAGCAGCGCACACACAAAACTGGAAAAATCCAATACTATATATATCTTAATACAAAACTTTTATAATAAATATAGATACAAAAATTATTTTAACTTTCTATACCTGATTTAATTGGTATAAATTAAGTAGTTTAGCATTAAAAGTATTTTTATGAAAATAAAACTAACATGTGCTGAAAATGTGTATAAATGTGAAGCTTAAAATGGGGGGGGTTTCACAATATTTAAATTAATTTGAATAATATTAAGAAAATCCTGTCACATTAATCATCAGAATCTTAACTAAATTAAGATATTCTCCTTTTTGAGAAAAATTTAAATTTAAGAACTGTTAGTTTCAATCTGTGTATTAAAGAATTCTATCTAAAAACGGAAAGAACTTCCGAGTTAAGCAATTACCTTATTAATAATCACTGTTATGCTATGTTGCATGCGTTGTTATACCACATTTTTAGGAAAAAAGCGTTTTGTCACCCCAGGAGATGAATACCTTAGAAGTAACAGATCCTAAAGTATGCATCATCATTGATTTCCGGGAGAACGGATCCTTCGCATCCCAGGATTTACCATTTCCTAGTACAGCTCTTCGATTGACACCAAAAGAGTGGCTGGCCAGTCAACTCAACCGTCATCGAAAAGCCTTTGCCTGGGTTAAGGAGTCCCAAAACGCAATTGAGGGATTGCTTCTGATGAATGTAGAGAGACATAGTAAGTGATTTTGATGTATCTCAAAGTAATCATCCCCTCTTATGTGCTCCTGTTCAGCCGACATATTTGTGATTTGTCTTCCTTTCGGAAAGCATTCATGTGTCAGCATTGCTGATAAAGAGAGTTCACTTCAACGATGATATGAAAAATTATTGAAACTGAAAAATATCTTAATATTTTTTCTAAACATTAAGAAAAACTATTTTTAGAAATGCTTGTAGTGTGTAAAATATCATTAAATTAAACACCGTGCATATTACCATTCATCAATAAGGTCAATTTAAAATAAAACAGCAAACACGAGGGATGAAATTAATAAAAATATTAATTCTGTATTAAAATTAAAAAAGAAATTCAAGAGAAAATTTTCTAATTGAAAAAGGAATACAAAGAAATGAATTTTATTCTAAGCTATTATTTAATTATTTTATTGAAACAAATTTTTAAGATACTTCAGCATACTACAGACTAATATAAATTATGATTTTAATTACAAAAAATTGTGCTTGTCACACGAATTAAGAAAGGCTTAAGTTAAAATTTTAAAACCTAAATGTGGGAGACTTTAGCTGTTGCTTTATTATTTTACAAATCATAAATTGAGAAGAAATAATGTAGAATAATGGTTTTAGCTTTATGCAACAAACTTATACATTGCAGGGATTTTTATAAATAAATCATACATTGGAAAGAATATATAATAAGTTTATAACAATCAAAACACTTGCAAATTAATGTCATAATATTTTTCAATTGCCTGTTATGAAATGCTTTTGCAAAATGTTTCTTGAAATTAATAAATGAAAATTATTTTCACTGTTAAAATATTTATTAGTTAATTACAGATATTGAGCGTATTAACACATATGTGTGTCAAGAACTTCTTTGTGAAAAAAGTTCAGTAATTGATTTAAAATATAATTGGAATAAAGCAATTCAAAACTTTTAGAAAAAGCATTAATTATTTATAAATAATTCTTTTTGACTGCATTTTTATATATGGCTTTATATTTACATTTTTTGTGCTGTCAATTTTTTAATTAATAGTATTAGGTAAACGTTCTCAGTATTAGGTATGAATTTCTAATTAAAAGGAAGCTCCAATTTAGAAAGCGCTAAAACTGCGAAAAAAGCTTCTAATTAAGAGAAAATAATCAAAACAATAAAATCAGCATTATTTTACCTGAAGGAACATGATAGTTTTTTGTGATTCCTGTATAGCAATTAAAGTCCGAAAGACACACTAAAATGAAACGACTATAAGCCCTTAATAAAATAGCAGCATTTGGTCTTTACAAAGCGAATATTTTAGTTGATTAGATATAAGAGTTTAAATTGGTTATATCATTAAAAATTTAAGAAATAATACACCTGTAGAACATTGTATAAATTTACTATTTCATGCATAATCTAAAAAGAAATTCTCATAATTATGAACAGGATGTTTAAGTAAAATGTAATTTTAGATGTTTCAAATTTATGATTTTCTAAATATGATTTCAATTCTTGATTTCATTGAAGTTTAATTTCAAACAAAAACTTTGAATAACTTTCATTGAAAAATAAGGAAACCTAAAACAATTTGGAGGATTTATTGATGATTATCAAAAAAGTGATAATTTTTTGTCCAAATTATTGTCGTTATCAATTGAAACATTATAACTTTCCATTTTGTTCCTTGTTTAAAAAATAGATAATTTCCTACACTGAATATTATTTCATTAATGCTTAATATTTAAGACTTTTATACTTCTCTTCTTTCAAGGATAATTTTAAATTTTCTCACACTGATATGATGAAAATATGGTATTTAAATTCTACGTGCTATTATAATGAAGATTTCTGTAACTCATAATATATATATATATATAGGAAATATAAATTTAGCTTAAAGCCATTACTAGTATGCTCCTAAAATGTTTTAACAGATTTTTCTTTAATTTCAATTATTTTACATTTAATCAAATCTTACAATTGATTTTATGCACTACTTTATTTAATCCAGGGTAATAAAAAATCCATGATAAAAATTTAATAATTCCTTAAATTTATTAAAATGCTAGATATACATCAATAATGGAAAAGAAACTTCTCAAAATTTCTGTTTTGAATATGTTAAATTACTACTTTTGCCTTGAATAAGTTAAATGTTTCTTCTTTATATTCCTTATCTAGAAAAAACACTGAGAATTTTAAGAGCTTCTCCTTGAACATTTTTATCTATATTTCTCTATTTTATTGTGCCATTATTACTGAAATCATTTTTTTCCAGTTGAAAACATTGGCATATATGCCATTTTCCTTACATATTCTTTACTACTCTGATATTATGATATTTTCTGATGTAGAGAGGGAGAGAGAATCAATTCTAATAAGGTAGAGAAAGATTGAGATATTTTTTGCTTAAGTCTTTAAAATTTACGCTTTATTGTTTTATGTATTTTATGAACTTTATGTTTTCATTAGTTATATGATCTATTACGAAACAGTAATAAGGAGAGTAAAAAACTAAACACAATTTATTAATTACATAAATGTATTTCTGGAAATATTCTTGCTTATTCTTAAACTTTATAAAAAATTAAAATTCACTCAATCACCTCTTTGCGTGATATTGCTGAGATGTGCTCTTTTTGTTCAAGGATGAGTGATGTTTGAAAGGCATTCAGTAAGAAATCTGCGAGAATATTTGCAGAATACTTACCAGGATATGTAAATAAAAGATTCTGAAGACATTTAAGACTAAGATTTGTCTTTCATCATCAAATGTCATTTTATCTAGTTATTTTCTTTAAACACTATCTACTGAGATTAAAAATATCTTTAATCCTTAACTATGCAATTGTTTTCCGACTTGAAAATTTTAAGAATGGGATGCTTTAGAAATATTCATAAATTTCTAAAAAAATTAGAAAATTTATAAATGTAGAACTTTAAAAAATATAAATTGAGAAATTTTTTATATGAAATTTTAAAATATAATGAATGTTTGGTGATTGAACTTCTACTTGATAGTAAACTTCTTTGTCATGAGTTTTCAAACTATTCGCTGTTAATTATTTATTTACTCTTGTTCATAAAGTAATATAATATTTTTTTCTTTTCTAAGAACGCAAATGAGTCTTTGCTTCCTTAACAAATGTTCATTTAAAAATTAAATTTTTGTAGTTTTCTATTTTAATGGTATTTATTAATATTTATGAATTACATAATCTAGCATGAAAATATTTATTTTCACTACTGTAGTTATTAGAATGCGAATATTTTT
This sequence comes from Latrodectus hesperus, assembly GCA_037975125.1. Classification (NCBI taxonomy): domain Eukaryota; kingdom Metazoa; phylum Arthropoda; class Arachnida; order Araneae; family Theridiidae; genus Latrodectus; species Latrodectus hesperus. The sequence goes on from CM075854.1 coordinate 76,433,986, forward strand.
ATTATTCAGTTCTACTTGCAAAATTTTCTGCATGCTATTTTAGGAGTTGTAAAATTTATATGAATATTCATCTTTAAAAGAATGTTTAATAAGTATTTTTTTTGTTTGTTTTCTGGTAAAATTTTAATTATTTTGAATATTATAAATTGTAGTTCATTCACGGGAAACAAGATTTTTATAATTTTAATTGGAATGTTAAAATTTAAGTACTAAAATTGAATTCAATATCTTATTAAAAATGTTAAATTAATATCATACTTATTAATATCTATGAACGTTTATGGCATTTGTAAAATATAAGATTTTTCGAAATTATTCAGAAATAAACTAGCAAAAAGACTAGAGACTGTTGTATTCTGAAAAAAGTGTAAACCTTGTAGAATACTATTAACTAGAAAGAAAATTTTCTTTATTAAAATAACGTTTTATAAATGCACAAAATTGTCAAATTTTTTTCAAAATTTTAGATTGATATTATAAGCATGTATATATGAATAGAGAATTCAATTCACATAAAAGTTAAACATCTAAAAAAATGTTTATAACACAAATCTTCAAAATCAAAGGAAGAGAATTATAATGAATTAAAATTAAAGAGATAAATCCAATAAAAAGTAATTATTGAATATAAATTAAAAATTTTACATATGAATTTGTAAAATTCAAAGCGGAAAAATTAAGTTGCTCTTATTACGACGTAATATAACTTTAAATACTCTACCTTCAACATGAAAATTCTTCAATTCAGAATGAAGAACAATATTCCTGTAGAAATATGACCACCTGAGGAATTTACAAATTCCCTGGTTCTGGGCTCAAAACAAAGTAAATGTCATTCTTTCCACAAATGATATTTACTTTAAATTAAATTGTAGCTAGAAAAATACATGATTATAGTAACCTTTAATGAAGCACTTGTAGATATTTAGCAATGTTAGAAAACAAAATTTTATAATTTTTTTGTATTTATAAAAAATATTATAAGATTTACCAAACTAAAATTTTTAACTGTATTTAAATTTGAAAAATTTATTTTTCAAGTGTTGAAATTTAAGTTTTTAAAGAGACTAATTTTTTAATGTTGAAATTATGCAAATAATTTGGAAGAAAATATGATTTCCTTTTATTTAAACTCATAATAAGAGTTGTGCAATAAGTACTAGTATTAGTATTTATAAAATAGATTTTTAATTAAAAATTCATTATTTCATTATTCAAAATTATTTTAATTACCATTATTTTATTCTAACTAATATTTCTAATACTAGTTTTATATGGTTTAATCTTTGCATCATTAGAGAAATTCAAAAACAACTTGTTATTACTGTCATTTATTATTATTAAGATTTATAAGAGCTCCAGTGGCTCAATAACTTCACGCCGCTTCCCGTAAGCTCAGCAAAGTGAAGCATCATTTGCCGCGGGCAGTGGTTGGGAGGGTGACCACGGTGTACTCTCCTTCATTGGGTTGCTGGAATTCCGTGGGTTGGGGACGTGTCCACGTGTTAATATGTGACGTCCAAAATTCTTCCGCTGGTGTGGCGTGGATGTGGAGAGGAGGGTGCCAGCTCAGGTGTGGCCTCGTCACCTGACCGTGGTTCAAAATTACGAGGCACCTTAAAAATAGAGTAAAGTCGTACTTTCACCTACGTGGTGCTCTGTTCCAAACGAAAGACGCTCCCTTTGACTTAATTCGCACTGCCAAAGGCATAACGAGCTTGGCTTGTCATAAGCAACAACAAGATTTATACAAAAAGTGCGGAAAAGGTCATAAAGGAAGAATTTTACTATGCATTCGCTTTACTTTATTACTATCAGTATTAAAATTGAAATTGTGCTTATAAATTTTTTAATTAGATCCGTGGAAATTAATGAGAATATAAGAATATTATGTTCAATGTATTTGAATTAACACATATAGTTTTTCCACTAATATAGCAATTAATTTCACTTAATTTTTGCATGAAGAAACACTGGGTCTTATGTTCATGAAACATTTTAAAATCATAATTCACAAAAACAGATTTTCTTTGCCACTTAATAAATATATATTATTAAAAATATTTCTATGTATAACATATTTTACTGTATTATTTAGTTGTTAGACAAGATTATATTAGGATTATTATGCACATCATTTTGAAAATCATATCTGTGCATAAATTACCAAATATTCATTAGAGAGATACTGTTTTATGTATGATGTTTTTATTATCTCTTAAAACTAAAAATTAAAGTTAAATTTCTTAAAGTTAAATCTTCTGACAATATTCTTTATACTTTAGGCCAATTTCCTTTTGTGACATATCTTGTTACTAATACCATCCACACTGACCCAAGACGTATCATAGTTCAACTCCGTAGTCAAACAACAGTCCCTCAAAATTCCGAGCATTTACAGCATACAGGTAAGTAAAAAAAAATTGTGTATTATATTTTAAAGTTTTCAAAATGTGTCAAGAGAACCTATTTTTAAATTAATAGTTATTTCATATAAGTAAAGAAGCCGAATTATATATATAATTGTAAATTCTAGCATTATTAATAACAAATCATCTCCAGCTTTTCTTTCACAATTATTTATTTAAACTCACTTTTTGTATATTTTATAATCAGGACATTTACTATAATACTTAATGTAAAGAAAATAAATATTTTGTGAACTATTTATCGAATATTTAAAGAGGTAGTATTTATAAGATAGGAAAAATTTTATTTTACATAAGAGAATAATAATATTTATTCATGAGAAAAAACACAAAGAGTGTATTATTGATTTTCATCAATCAAATTAAGTTTATTTAAATACAGTAATCATAAATGATTTTAATTTTTCTTGTGACTGTGATTCAATAATTATTAGAAAGTTATTAAGCATTAAAACATCATTTCCCTTTCTTCATCTAAAATCATATTATTATACCATCGCTTTTTTAAATTTATTTTATAATTGTAACTGGGAGAAGTGAGTTCATGTCCGTTGATATATCACTTTTTGGCATTGCAATTTCTAGTTTCCTGTAGGCTTTTATTTCTTATTTAAGCCTTTTAATGAGAAGTGATTAAATGTTTTTAAATATTTACACTTTTAATCATCATTCCAAAAAATAATTTTTTGAAGAATAAAATATTAAGAAAAATAACACATTTAATTAATTAAACTCCTGTCCAGGAAATTAACTTACACATAATTTAATCTTCTTTACTGTAGTTATATACGAGAAATTAATTAGTATCTTTCGCATGAGCTTCATTTTATGATGAAAAATTTGCAATCTCTTGAGATGCAGTTTAAGTTTTACGGAAGAAAAAAATTCTTAAAAGATTTTAGTCAGTGTTATTTAGTAAAATAATGTTTGATATAAACGTTCTTTGTTATTTAATACGAAGCACTTGTTTTCGGTGAATTTATCATGTTTAAAATATAATATTTCAAAATAACGTTTCTTTTTAAAATGTATAACTGTTTCACATGCTGATAAACATTATTGAATTGCTTTCAACAATAGTAATACAAGGTAATTATTTGTTTTAAGAAAGCGTTTGTAATGTCCCAAATGTAATATATTCTAAGAGATCCCATTTGCAAAAATAAATGGCGTTCAAGTCAGTAAGGCTTTTGTAAGAAACATTGTTTTGTTTTACATTTTATTATACTTACCAAATTAGTTAAAATCTTCGGAGAGAAATTAGCATTTTCTTTATTTATGTTAATTAAGTCTTATAATACCGAACAAAAAATTTATCGTTGAATGATACATGGAATTAAGAATTTATAGTGCTCTGTATTAAACAAATAGACACAAAAAATTTAGTAAAGTTAAAAGACTAGACATGTATTAAAATTATAGTATTTTTAAACAATGGTAATTTTTAATTTCACGAAACAATCAATTGCGTAAAATTAAAATTAATATTTCATTCATAAAAGCTGTTATTTTATAAAAAAATGGATTTATATTATATCCAATAAAATAAATCATTATTTAAAAAATAATGGAAAAATAAATTCTATACCATAATTAAATTTCCTGAATAAATAAATTGATTTTTAAGTAAATTTCTTGAAAATAATTTCATTGTTTTTATAAATTGCATAAATTATAAACTTTAAAAAAATGAGTCAGTAAAAATACTGAATAAGCTGAAAATTTAAAAAAAATTTTTTTTATTATGCAATGTAGATGTTGCAATACTCCGCGAGAATTCAGCAAAAGTTTGGAGATTAACATAAATTTCACATTGACGAAATATTAGCTAAAACCCTATTTTGAATTACTGAGATTATTTCAATGGTTAATAAATTAATTAAAAACATATTTCTAATGTTTTTAATGTTTTATATTATTCAGAAGATTTACATGCAAATATCGTAAATCATACAAATTTTATTATATTTTTTAAATGGAGTAGTAATGGAAATTTACTGTTACCTATTTATTGAGAAAAATATTGGAAAGATATCCTTAGTGACTGAAACAAATATTGAATTAGGGTATATATTGCTGTACAAATGCACGTAGAGTTTAAGTTAAATAAAGCGTAGAGAGAGTTTGGTCCCTTCCAAAGTAAAAATTAAAGTAATTCTTTCATATAAAAATAATTTTAAGCAAGTACGTAAATCCAATTTCAAAACTTTTAGTATAGGTATTTTTTCTTCTGATTTAAGACCTAATCCTAAAATGCATATTTAAATAATATAATTAATTTTAGAATTTCATTAAAAATATATTTGGGTCAATATTTTTCCGCTAGCAGTCTCAATACATTTTATACCAAATATGACTTATTTTTATATATTTAAACATTTTTCTTAAAAAAATAATAAAATATGATAATTTTTATTACATTATTCTTTATTTATAGATATAATCTGGTTATGATTTATTTATTTTCACACAGAAAACAGTTATTTGCACTTGGCACTTTTCTGCTTTCAAATAAATAAAAATTTACTTTGACTATAGCAGTAAATTGTAAATTTTAAGTTTTATAATTCTAAGATGGAGATTCTTGGTAATTTTTTAATTTAATTTTGTAAATTCTAATTAAAATATTTTCGAGAACTGAAACTTAATTTAAACTTAATTAGGCATACTATTTAACTTAACACATCCACAACAAAAAAATGTTTGATTAAAACTTTAAGCACTTTTTATTGAGGATGTGTATAGTTAATTATAGTATGCGTAATTAAGTTTAAATTAAGTTCCAGGTTTCGAGAATATTTTAATTAGAATTTATAAAATTAAATAAAAAATATATTATTTGCTAAAAGTATAATATTAAGTGTAATATTTGCTAAAAGTATAACATTAAATGTAATATTTGCTACAATATACCGATGCTATGGTGTTATGTGATTCAATATGTATTTTTAAATAAAAATATATTATTTCTAGACGCGTATAATCATTATTCATAATATTATAGATATAGATTATAAATATGACGAATCTATTAAAGCAATTTTTAATTTAATAATATATGTAAATTCTAATAACAAAAAGTAAAAACCATTTTTTAATAGCAAATGGTCTGATTAAATACTTAGATATGATAATTACCAATAAACATACGATGCATCGCTTAAAGGTATAGGATGTTTAGCCTCATTAATCAAAATTATTTGTAATTAAGTTAAATGTTTTACTGAATAGTCATTTTAAGATATGATTTAAAATTTTTTGGTATGCAAAATTTTTCAAAATTGTAAATAACCTTAAAAATATCATTCATTCTATTGAATGTTTACATAGTATATTATGTAAATTTCTAATTCTTATTTTTATTATCTATGATTAATTAATTCTTATTTAAAATTGATGTATGCAAGTCTACAAAACTAGATGATTTACTGAACCTCTTCTCTGCAGAAAACTCTTAAAGTATCTTATGGACAGGTGAAGGCATTAAAACTGACACGTTCTACTTTCCAATATAATTCTCTCAAGATGTTATGTATTTCCGATTACCGTCCAAGTTTGGCAAAATGTACTGATTCATTTAAATTCTATTCAAATGATAACTTAATCACGGCACACATATTTGTGAATCATGCTATTATCAGCTTGAACTAATTAATTCATTAATTGAAATAATATCTGCTCACATGATAGTCACAAAACTCTAACCTAAATATTAAGCATAGTAATTAAACATTGTACAATTATAATAAAATCTATAATAAGTTACTTATTCATTTACATCTCAAACTATTATGGAATTGACCCTATGCCTCATTACAAAAAAGCTAGTCTCATTGGATTTTTCATTTTTTTCGACAAATGAACTAGTTACATGAGGCAGACATCTAAAAAATTTCATCAATTTACTATAAGCAAAAATGTTTCGAATAGCTTACAGTTATCGTCTTTGCTGCTTACGTTTCTCAGTTTCATACATGTGTATTGAAACTATTTTCAATTATAACAGCATTGTTATCAGCTTAAAAGAGGATCTTATTTAATTCGCTTATACTGAGAGAATTGATGTATCTACTAAAGAATTGCAGATGTCGATAAAGCTCATCCATCACTTACGAAACTGGTCGCGATCTGCGATTCGCATTTTCCTCTTGCATTTAGGTTATCCCCCCAGTAGCTACATCTACACGATACTTTTTTTCCGTAATTTTTTTAAGCAATCCCAAAATTGGAAAAAAAATTACCTCCTATTTTTCGACATTTGCGCTATTTACTTCCCATCAACAAGACAGGCTTGTTATTTGTTTATCTGGCAACTTTTATAGTTTGATTGTTCTATCATTGAGACAGTTTTCTATTTATAATTTTGTTTACAAATAATTATATAGCCCTTTAAGATTACAATAAATTTCGAAGAGATATGTGGATTTCTATGGATTCGCTGCAATGACTCAACAATAACCTCATTATTTAATAAATTATAGTAGAAAGTGAAACACACACACATGGAATAACAACATTCAATAGATTTGTTATTTCTATTTTATATCATGCATGGACATAAAATAGAAACAACATATATATGAAATTGTAATATAGAAAATAAACTACGTATGAATTTATAGAAAAACTTTAATTATTTAAATGAATCAAAAGTCTTATTTCAAGACAGCAATATGGTTACATGAAAATTGCATTGTTCCAAGGAATACAAGATTTTTGAAAAAGTGTGTTTTTTCTTTGAACTCTGTTTCCTTTGTAGCATACTGGTGTTCTATAGATGTGACTAGAAAATTAATAAAACTTTGTACAATATTGTTCAATTCTTTTCAAGAAATGCACTCTCCAAATTCTTGACAATGATCGTAACCATTAGATAAGAAGCAGTGGGTTATCCTGATGCCTTAAGCAGATTCATGCAGACCCTTCATAGCATTTTGAAATACTGCGTAATTTCCGTTTCAAGTATATTAAGATGAACTTAATTAATTAGGTTTAAAAATCAAGTTTAATTATGCTTAGCATCATAATATTTTAAAAGAAAAATCGTAAATCACTTCAACATAAATTACTATATGGGCTATCAATCTTGTTTGCAAGCCTAGGAAACATCAAATTAAAAATTTGTATAATAAAAAATATCATGTCTAATAGCGCAGAGTCCTACCCACACTATCAATCCCGCTTTTCTGTCTTTTCCAATTTTTCAAGACTGAACATTGATTTATTTCGAGTCTCTTCTGTTTATTGCGATGCAGTTTGGATGTCATTTGTCCATATTGAATCAAATCTGTGAATAAAACATCTCTCCATTCATCTTGATCTCGATCTCATTGCTCAGCTTTTTAATTTTTGTTTCGTTGTTTTGTTTGAAAAAGTTACCAGTCAATTTTTATTATGATTGCATATTCATGTGTATATGATCTATCTTAGTAATAACGTTTTGTGGTATGCTAAAATGGTAATGAAGTAGTTTTTTGATGTTTAATGTTTCATGATTCTTTAAAATAAGGCAACATTATTTATCATTTCAACAAAGTTTACTACATTTTATAATGTTTATTAGGATTCATGAATCTTAAAGCCATGAATTCCGATATATAACTTAATTATGGTAGTTTGAAGCCACATAATTTGTAAAATAAACAGATAATAGTTGTATTTTGTAAATGAGACAATCAGACATGAAGCATCTGGACCATTGCGTTGTTTGATGCTTTGAATATACATTTTTATATCTGATTTTTCTTTTTTTTTGTTATATTTTAAATTATAAATGTTTTAAATGTTATTTAGAAATAAGAATATTTCAATAGATAGTTGAAGCCATGTGTTTCTTATTTTTCTGAAAAATTCATAAAACTTTCTAATTAGAGTGTGTGTGTGTGTAGTAACTTCATTATAATCTAGATAACTTGTAATGCTTTTATGTTAATGGTTTTTAAGTAGATTTACCATCTAATTTGTAGTTAAATAGGATGTTCATTATGATATTTTTCATATATTTATATAGATTAAAGAAATTAATGACACATCCAAATTTTACGATTGAAAATTAAAGCCCTTTTATAATTCAAAAAAAAAAATAATAATTTTCTTCATAAGTTTTCCAATAAATTATTTAATTGATTGAGATGAGTAGATATTTATTTCATATTTTTCATAACAATATTATTAGAAATCTTACATAAAGTATTTTATTAAGTATTTTTTTTTACCTCAGATTGGAAAATTTTATTGTAATTTCTAAACTTTTATTTCTGGTTTTGCTTACATATATATAAATCAGTAATTAATAGAACATTTTATTTTAGTTTGTATTCTTATTTTATTTAAATAACAAACAAGTGAAATGTATCTAAAAATGTTTTTGACATTATAAGAATAATAAAGTATGCTATCTATATATTTTTTACTTAAAAATTAAAATACAAATATGTATCTGATTAAAATACAAATAAAATCTGATTTACTTACTATAAAAAGGAAATTTTATCTGGGAAAAATTTAAATAAAAAATATTTTGATGACAGTAAGAAATTTTTCTATATCTAATGCTTTGAATTTTGCTTTGTTAAATGTATATAATTTCATTATCAAAAAATTGCAGCAAAAGTATTTAAATTTTTATCTGTTGCATTGATATTAATCCTGCATGTATACATATATATTTATATATGTATATATATATGAATGGAAAGAGTTACATAGAAAAGTTACGACGGAAAATATTTTCTATGTAACATTTATTGCAAGCAACATTTATTTAAAGTGACAGAGAAGGGATTTCATTCAAGTATAACAAATAACAAAGCCCAAGAGGTTAATCCATCATAAATAAATTGACATATAGAGATAAATTGTTGTAACAAATGCCACAGTGAAATATGCATGGTTTGTAAGCATATCAGATAAAACGGTGAAATAATAAGAAAGAATTGTGCTATTTTATATCTGTTTTTACAAATGCAGTAACGTTTTATGATTCTAGACTTAATACGATGAAAATTGAATGGATTCATATTTCTTTCGCCTCTAGTTTCGGTATTATTTATATCGCATAATATTTAACACAATGTTAATCGTAAAACACTACTGGCAACCCAAAATGGATACTAAAATACACTGGTGGACAATTGCTAAGGCCGGATCACAAATTGCAATGTAGCATAACATTAAGCGAGACATGAGGCCTAGTAGGATAAAATATAGTTGCCACACTGTTCAGACATTAGAATAAAGAATATTTATTGTTCTGGAAAGTACAAAATCTGTGAAACATCTGAAAGAAAAAAAATGTTCATTTGATGCTGCATACGGAAAAACGGAACAATGCATCTAAAAGTCAGCAGGCACCTTGAAGAAAGGTATCAGTACGGGATATGTCCACCGTGAAGTGTGATGCAATATTCCACACGTCGTATCATAATTTGCACAACATTATCCAGCAGCTGTTGAGGCAATTTATCCCATTCCTCTGGGAGTGCACGGATGAGGGTGTTCTTGTTTGTCGGAGGATAGTTTCGATCAGTAACTTGCCTCCCCAAAGCATCCCACACTTTTACAATGGGCTTAGATCTGGAGAATGTGATGGCCATACGAGGCGTTGAATACCCTGGCTGTCTAGACAATATTGAACAGCGAGTGTACGATGACATGTTGCGTTGTCATCCATAAAAACAAATTTATCACCAACAGCATCACGAAAAAGACGAACATGAGGAAGTAGAACTTCATTAATGTATCGTTGTCCCGTCATAGTCCCATTTGCAACTACATGTAGGGGCGTGCGGCCATTGATCATGATGTCGGCCCACACCATGACACTGCATGTCGAATATCGGTCCCTTTCCTGGATATTTTCTGGACGATAAGCAGTACCACTCTCGCGCCAGATCAGTTGGCGTCTACAATCCGATGATAGACTGAACCTACTCTCATTTGAGAATAGTATGCATGCCTAGTCCTGTTCAGTCCAGTTGCGATGCTCATGACACCATTCCAAACGAGCAGTACGGAGCTTTCTGGTAATTGGGACACACACAACAGGTCTGCGGGCGTATAGTCCTCCTCCCCTTGAACTTCTGGCAACAGTTTTTCGGGAGATCTGCTTTCCTGAGGCAGCAAGAAACTGATTTGCCACCTGCTGAGCTGTGGTGCGCCTGTTCCTTTTTGCTGATAGGGTGATATATCTGTCTTCTGAAGGCGTCGTACTTCTAACACGACCTCCCCCGTGCCGACTACTACACATTCCAGTAGTTTTAAATGGCTTCCACAGCCGTGAAACAACGCTGTGAGTGATGTCGAACTTCCTGGCAACATCTGTTATTTTTCTCCCTTCTTCGATCTTTCCAATAATTCGGCCACGCATAAAATCCTCTATGTGATGTCGGGAAGACATGCCAAAAATTTCAAATTCGTCTATTAAATCTTTACTGTAAAACTTTGACTTGAAACAACAAACGTCCACACGCGTCAAAACCTTTAAAGCACTTATGAACGCTATCACGTGATGAACAGACGTGGGAAAAATATTTGCATACGCATACGTCTTCTTACTTTATCCCGCACTTATTCTAAATTTCCACATTTTGCTTCCTTTCATTTTGTAGTTGCTATGGATGAAAGTGTTATCCGTCCTTAGCAATTGTCCAGCAGTGTGTAACAGAGATATAACAGTAAAATTTGTTTAACAAATAACACGTTATACAAAGATCAAATATAATTTCTTGTGAGGTGTAGATAATGATCAAATCAGTATTTAGTGTACCCAATATTATAGACAATGAATTAAAAAGGCTATAGATGTATTTTGGTGTTGTAGCAATCTGTATGGTTACCACATATTGCCAAAATTGATCAGGTGTATCAGCGGGTAATATATCCTGAGTCAGTTATTGTACAAGCATTGATTACAGATATTCATTTGGCGATAAATTGGGAGAACAAGCATGCCAAGGAAGCAATTCAATCTGATAGATAATGTAGAACTTTTGAACATTGCCCTCCACGTTTGATCATATAAAATCCTGTTAGAATAAAGTTGATAGCAAGCACTGAAGACATCGAAAGTCCAATGATTCAGAAACATCAGAGAAATAACACTGTTTGTTACGGGTAGCAGCAATGCATATTTGGTGAATAAAGGTGTGAAATTTATTGTCAATCTGAACTATGATATCGAGTGCAATAGCAGTGTGATGATGCATAACGCAACAGTAAAGTAGTCTTTTTATAAACTGTCTCTATAAGGTGTCTACTAGCGTCTCTAGACTTGAATCCAACTATCGTAGCTATGCAGGCATAAGAAATGCAGCTTGTTCTTATTTGAACCTTGCTTCATTCCGTTGTCCAGCACATCACTGGAGGCGCAAACGCCTCTGATTTGAGTCAAGAACAAACGAAACAATAAACATCTTGCAGACATTTCACTCAGCTGCAAACTATATCGAATGGTAGGTGTGGACATAGAATAATGAGTAACACACTGACTCTATTGTGCTATGGTTCGTGATGAGACAGAACTATCCATCATTGACATACATAAAATATGCCTTACATCAGGTACAATGCAACAATGAAGTGGCTGCGATTTGTTACATCAATCTGCCGTTCCCTCCTGCATCCAACGGTTATATATCCGTATAAGAGTTTCTTGGTTTTGTCCAACTTTTTCAAATTTTTCTGGAGGATAATCGGAAATCTGTGTTATTATTTCTCTGCTAAAATGAAAAATTTGCTCGAAAGACACCACATTTTCTACAAAGCGTAGTTAAATAGCTTGCACAGGAAAAAAGAGCTTGGAAAAGCAATCGTCTAACCTCAAATCAGCAATCTCTTTTCCCTTTATAAGACACTCACATGTGGTGACACAGTTTAACAGAAGATTCATCATATTCACTAAAGACAGCTGTGTCACGTTAAGGTGAATGTCGCGCAATGCCTTCCAAGTGAAATAATACCTCTGATGTTGGCACGTTAAATTTTAGAACCTTCTGCCTGGTCTCTGCTTATGAATAACGAAAATTCTCACCCGGCTGTTTCTATTTAACTAGTAAAGCTAGATACAGGGAACCATGCTGGTGAAACAACAACAAATGTCACCCGTGATATGCTAATGATTTGATTATTTCACTGCCTCAAACATATGATGTAAATTTCCCATTATTTGCATACTTCCTTCAGGGTGTTACAATTTGAATGACAAGTAGTGTACTTAAAATATGCAATTATATTTTGTGTTGAAAACTCAATCTATTTTTACCGATTATGGTCTTTCTTTTAGCTTTATTTAGATGCTATAATATGAGGAATTTGTAAATGAATATTAAGCCATATTCATTTGCAAATTTCCAGTAAGAGTATCAGATGTATTTTATTCAATTTTGTTTTTAGTATTTTTAAGGATTTGAAAATTGAATAGATAAGAATATAACGTAAAAACCCCTAATTTTCACTTGTGAAATTAAGATTATTTATTTTATCTAACTACACATAACCTTATTTTTACTATTATTGCAATAAGTTTTAATTTTTGATATTTTTCAAGGCATAAATTGAGTTTCAAAAAATATTATAAAAATAATACTTTTATAATAAATAAAGGTATTAATAAATATTTATATTTATTAATACCTTTATCACAATAACTTACAAGTTAAATTATAAAACTTTTCACATAAAAAATGCAAATTATATAACTTTTTAAAAACATTAATAATTTCTAAAATCACTAAAATTATCAGAATAATTTGTTAAATTACTACTGTAATTTTTTATCGATCCTACAAAAATAGAAATATTCAAACATAGTTTAGTAAACATCATTTACACTTATATCTAATAAATGATATTTAAACTTAAATGTGATGAGAAGAAATTATTAGTTACAAAATTTTGTTATAATTAGTGTAAAATTTGAAAAAATTATAGATTATTCAGTAAAATTCAATTGTTTGCAGGGAGAATTATATACAATATTCATTAACATTTTTAATTATTTGTGTGTATCCCTTATGAAGTATCCCACATCATGTGTGATAAATAAAATTATTGCTTATAAACTTTATATAGAATAATATTTTGCTAACATTTTAATTCTTTTGTAAACTACTACAATATTTCTCATTTACGTCTAATTTTTACTTATATTAATAATTAAATGTATAAAACAAGAAAAACTATTTAATTTATTAAAAAAAACGTATTTTTTGAGATCATAACCATTAGTTAAGCCTTAATACTGTTTATATAGAATTTGCATTCTATATTATGCAATAATAGTGTAATAATTTCGATTATTTGTGACTGAAAGAAAACTTTTAGCCTTTTTGATTTTATACGGCCATAGAAAATATGTTTTCAGAAAATAAAAATAGTCAACCTATGTACAGTATTAATTACACCATTTTGTTCTTCTGGTCACGAAATTACTTAATAAATTTGTGACTTAGTTACTCAGGCCACGAAATAATGTAGTAGTTTCTTACACATTAGTTAATAAACAGAAGGACTTATAACTTTTTTTTGGAAATGATTCTGAATGAATAAAGGATAAAAGTATATGATGCTATTAAATTATTGGAAAACGAAGTATAAATTTAAAAACAATTTTATTAAATTATTTGTTAATGTGATAGGTTTCCCAGCCGTAAAAAATAACAATTCATAAAATATTTATTTAAAAGTTATACTAAAAAATAATATCGCCCTTTGACGTATGAAAATGGTTACTTTTAATGAGAAGCATTCATGTATTAAAAAAAATGTAAATTCTAATAAATTATTCATGAGTAAAAAAGAAAGTAGCGGAAATCGTTTGCGGTTATAAGCACTATTTTTATATTCAAGTTTATTTTAATATAATATTTGTGTTAGAAAATAACATGTTTTGATTTCAAAAAGAGGAGTTATTATTGAAAAACTCATTATAAAACATATTTTGATATTAGGGAGTTTTCATTTCGAAGGCTTTCAACAAAAATTAAACATTTACCTAACACACTGCATAATTATTTTGAGTGCTTTTTTCATAAATACAAATTGTTCCCTTTGAAATTGGACTAGGAATTTCTTATACAAAAAAAAAAAAATGAATAAAGAAAATTTTTATTCAAAGGTGTTTCTGTTTCCCTTTTTATTAAATTGAATTCTAACTGTCACACTATAGACCAAGTTTCAAGTTAGTTGTTTAGGCGTTGCAAAAAAGAGGGGGAAAGGAAGACGTTTCTTTTCCATTCATTTTCTAAGGAAATCGATGATCCTATGACTTGTGGGACGCCTTTTTACAAAGACCTATAATGTAGAAATGTAGGGCACATCTCCATCGGATTATCAGTAGTATGAGCTTCTAAATGATAGCAGTTCTCAATGTACACAAAATATTATTATGAAACGATTTTCTCTTAGTGGGATTTTCTTAGAAATCAAAAAAATATTTTAAAATGAAATAAAAACTTAAGTTAGATTATTTTTTGTATGAAATACTTAAAATTTTAGCTAATTTATTTATTTATAATTTTAATTAATAAAAACACTGAAATTTTTTTGGAAATAAAAATTTTCCAAAAAAATGCTTGTTTTAATTATTAAGTTCAAAAATTAATTATATGTTAAAATTGATGGAAAAACTCTGAGAAATGTAAGATATTTTAAAAATAGATTACTTTAAGAGTTGTGTTATAATTTTCATGACATCAAAAATTGCATTTTAAACTTAAAAGAATTATATAAAAAGCAGGAGAAAAAATTTATTTCATAGTAAAAAAAATTTAACTTAGACCTTGCATTCCAGATTTTCCTTATTTATATTGCTCAGTCCTTTCATTGAATTGTTTTTAAAACTTTTCGATATATGTATTTCTAAGAAAATTCATAGAGATAATATTTCCTATTTATAAGTTATTGAAGTAAGGAGATTTAATGCATGTATGAATTAACTCTATATTTCTTAATCTAAGTATGTAAAATAACATTAACAACAGTGAGATTAAAGAGTTTATTTGCATGAAAAATATTAAAATATAAAAGTTTTATTATTTTAGCTCAAAATTATTTTATTCATACATTCATACTAATTACATAAATATAAAAAAGAATAATTACTAATTATTATTCATGATTATTCATGCATCGAATATTTTAAGATTTTATTATTAAGATTACACATTATAAAATTGCCAAAATATAGATAGTACTCAGTACTATCTGTTTACTGGTGTTTATTTTTAATATATTTATATAAACATAGTGCAATAAGTTATTAAATAATTTCTATATATATATATATATATATATATATATATATATACGAGGGTTACACTGAAATTTTTGAGATACGTGCAGACGAGAATTTACAAAATAAAAATAACGGTTTAATTTTAAAGTACAATGTATTTTAACACAGAAGACGATTTTTTACTGACTTACTTCAACTTGTTTAGCGTGGAGTAAATTTTAAACAGAAGAGAAAATGGAGTTGACGCGAGAACATTTTCGCGCTATGATTTTCTACGATTTCAAAGCAGGATTAAATCAAGAAGAATGCATTCAACGGTTTCAATTAGCATTTGGTAATGAATCTCCAGCTTATGCTACTGTATTCAGATGGTTTAGAGAATTTAGAAGAGGTCGCAATTTTCTTCAGGATGAAGAACACACAGGAAGGCCGCCGTCGGCAGTAATCCCGGATAATGTGTCTGCCATACGAAAAATGTTAATGGATGATAATCGCTGTACCTATCAAATGATACAGAAAGAACTTAACATTGGATCCGTAGCCATACACAAAATCATTCATGAAGAATTACATACGAAAAAAGTAGTTTGCCGTTGGGTTCCCCATAATCTAACTGAGCATCAAAAAGAGGAGCGTCTCAGAATCAATAAAGAAACTCTTAATATGCTGAATGGCCACCGAATCATTTCTAAAATTGTAACAGGTGATGAAACGTACATACCGTTTTTTGACGTTCCAACACGTCAAGAAAGCAAAGTATGGGTCCTTGAAGATGATCCCACGCCAACAATGGTGAAAAAACAACGCGCACTGAAAAAAGTGATGTATGCCGTTTTCTTCAGAAGTACGGAATTGGTCAAAGCCATCAAGTTGGAAGGACAGAAGACAGTAACAGCAAACTGGTATACCACTAAATGTCTTCCAGAAATTCTACAAGAACTGAATGTTAGGGGACTAATGCTTCAACATAACAATGCATCTTCACATACAGCCTTATTAACAGTTGAGTTTCTTAAACAAAAACAAATTAAAGTGATCGAACATCCGCCGTATTCACCTAATCTAGCTATATATATATATATATATATATATATATATATATATATATATATATATATATATATATATATATAATATTATATATAATTCATAACATTATTATTATTATTGTAAATATTCTATAAATTAAAAAATACGAGTGTTACAGTTATATTTTAGTATATATTAACTAAAAGTATAGATCAGGAAAATTTCGGCAGATTATGATTAGATTGCGTTGCTTTTTAAAATATATTTATATGTGGTTTTACATATTATTCAAATAAGTTCTAGGAGTAAAAATATATACTCCGTAAATTCACATATAAAAGTCATGAAACTATTATTTTGGGTATATATGAGAATGAGTCCGTTTTGTTCATTTAATAAGTGTACAAATGTATGTATTTGTAGACTTATGAAATATCAAACACATTATATGATAGTTCAGTTGATAAATATTATCATCATCATCATCAATGGCGCGATAGTCCTGTGTTGACCCTGGCTTTCTCAAGGAGGCGACACCAGTCCCTTCTTCTGAGTGCGACACCTTTCCAGTTTCTGACGTTGATTGACTCAAAGTCCTTCTGGAGGCAGTCACTTCACCTTAGTCTTGGTCTTCCTCTGACACCCGAGGGCTTTGCCAAAAAGAATTTCTTTGTAGTGCGGGTGTCGTTCATCCTCATAATATGCTCGGCCAATTTTATCCGTTGGATTTTTTGGAATTTCAGGATGTCCGGTTCTTCGAACAGCCGGTATAACTCAGAGTTGGTTCTTCTTCTCCCGGCTCCACTGTCGTAGATGCCACCTAAGATGGAGCGCAGAATATTGCTTTCGAAAGTTGCGAGTGTATTTTTGTCAACCTGGGACACGGTCCAGGTTTCAGTGGCATAAGTGAGAACTGACCTGATTAAACTTTTGTAAATCAGCAACTTGGTGTTTCGTCTGATGTAGTCCGATTTCAGAAACTTCCTTAAGCCGTAGAAACATCTATTGGCTGCAATTATTCTATTTCTTAATTCTGGGGAAATGAGATTTTCAGAGTTGATATCTGAGCCTAGGTAGGTGAAAGAGTTTACCTTTTCGAATTTGTACTCTCCAATCTCGATATGCGTGGAGGTGTCAGAGTAGGTAATAAATGCATGTACTTAGTTTTACTCTGATTAATTGAGAGGTTCACTTTTTAGCCTCTCTTTCCAGATCCAGGAACGCTTGCTAGAGGTCCTTAGGAGTTCTTGCTATGAAGTCAATATCATCAGCGTAGGCAATGATTTGAACCGATTTAGAAAAAATAGTTCCTCTTGTGTTAATCCTTGAATCTCTAACTATTTTCTCCAGAGCTAGGTTGAAGAGGAGGCATGCTAACGCATCGCCCTGCCTGACTCCGTTTTTTATTTCAACAGGTTCGGGTAAACTTTCCTGAACCTTGACTTTCATTTTGGTCTCAGTTAATGTGAGGGATATTAGTTTCACGAGTTTTTCAGGAATGCTGAACTCACTCAAAGCGTTGATAAGCAGTTCTCTATTAATGCTATCGTACGCCGTTTTGAAATCAATAAAAAGATGGTGCGTGTTGATTTGGAATTCCTTTGTCTTTTCTTGAATTTGACGTAAATTAAATATTTTCTCAGTTGTGGATCTATCTCTTCGAAATCCACACTGGTAGTCACCTATGATGTTTTCAGCATAGGCAGATAATCTGTTAAAAAGTATATTTGAAAAAAATCTTATAAGTGGTACACAGGAGATTAATTCCTCTATAGTTGGAGCAATCAAGGATATCTCCTTTTTTATGATAAATATTATAGACAACTTAAAGAATTCAAGAAGAAAATGTTAATCAGCTTGAAAAAATAAGATTTTAAGTTTAATTTTTATTGCTATTATTTTACTATAAGTCCTCATGCAGTTCAGTAAGGTAAGCTATTTTTTTTACTTTGTTTTCACAGTTTAATGTTCACAGAATTTTTTTAACTTTGTTGTTGTATTTGAGGTTAAACAAGTGCTGCAAATAAATAATATTCAATTACTTTCTCAAAAATTGTTGAATCACAGATATTTTTAAAATCCCGTGATATTATTTATGAATGTAAATAATATAAGATTTATTATATATGATAAGGATTTTATATATTTTCTTATGGAAAATATGTGAAATCCTTATGTGTAACATTTTCATTAGTTATAGAAATATTTCTCTTTTTTGGATTTATATATGATTATAAAATGAAAGCCTTTATCATCAGCAATACGTTATAAAAATTTTATAATTAATGCATTTTTAAAACCTAATTTACTCACTTTGAAATTTTAATTTTTTATAAATATTATTCTAGAAACAAACTGCAAATATTTATCCCGCAATCATACAATTTTTCGAAACTGAAAAAACTCTGCTGTAAAATTTGTGTTGTGTAACAATATTTCCATTACAAAGCATGAATCTTGATCTTTAGAGCGAAATCCAATTATTTCTATTTATAGAATATACAATTTATTTTATTGAAGCCGGGCAAATGTATTTTCTATGATTATTCAAGCTATTTGTAAGTATATGTCATGCATTGATTTCTAAAAAAAGATTAATTTTTTTTTTTAGGCCATTTACAAATTTGAATCAAAAAGAGATTCCCGCGAAGGGAATTTCTTTTAATTTTATCTCAGCTTTTACGATATTAATTACATGAAGTTGATTCAAAGTCCATTTTTACTAAAAAACATGCTACATTTTTTATAAGTTTAATATGTTTCTGAATAAGTCAGATTTTTTTAATTAAAACAAATATTTTAATTTCTTATAGTAGATATGTTTTTTCTGTAGTTTTTGAACTCCAATAATGCTTAAAAGAGATTCTCGTAAAACGTGCTAATTACTGTTTCAAATATATTGTAAAGTAGATGAAATCATAATATACTTAACGTTTAATTTATTTTAGATTCATTAATATTTTCTATTATATAAAATAGAAACTCAAAATGTAGAAACTCAAGAAGCAAATGGATCTAAAAATATTTGTCCATTTTACTTGAATCTAATATAGTATTTTTAATTCATAATTTTTAAAATGAACATTGCAAAATATTACATTAACGAATATGTAACACCTTTGCAAACATATTATTTTAAATTTATTCCATTTTAAAGTAATAAAAAATTATTGATGTGCAAAAACTAATTTAAATTTTTTTATTGATACACATCAGAAATGCATTGCTCAAATTTCATTATCAGAAAGATACATTAATGAATAAAAAATCAAGATCCTTTGCTATAATCAGCACCCTTTATCATTAATTAATTATCAATTAATTGTGGATAAGTTATATTAACATTCATTATTTTATTAGAATGAATGTTTCATTTCTTGGGTCTTATGCCTATCCGAGTATAGAATTACCCAGATAATTTTTTTGAGTTGCAGTGGGAGAAATTTACATGATAAAGTAACTCATTGTTAATTTCTGAAAAGCTTTCATGAATATGGAATCATAATTTAGTCATCATTATTAATTTGTTTATTTATCATGTGGTACGATATAGATTACTAATCATTGTTCAATACAAAATCCTCAGATGGCAAAATGCGATTTGTAAAATTTCATAGAAATTTTTATAATTAAATAATGTTTAACTGTTTTAATAATACTTAATTAAAATCTCAGCTGGTCTTATAACTAACTTTAAACCATTAAGAAAAGAAAGGCCTTTTAATCTTTGTCAACACTGATAATGAATTGCAAATTATGCGCATAAAATTCTGCTGTGATTGATTTCAGTATTGTAAACATACTTAAGTTGCTTAGATGCATTCTAAATTCTAAAAATAATGGATCTTCGAAACTTTCTGAGTAATTATTGAAAATTTCATTAAAGAAAATGATAACTTGGGAACATTGTTTGTTAAAATAAGTAACAGAAACACTTAACTGAGTAAAAAAAATCTTTTAGAATTCTTTTTTTCAAATAATTATTTTATATTTGTAAGAGTTCCCTGTTAAAAGATATTTTATTAAAAACAACAAATATACATTAGTTTATTAAATTTTCTGTATTTATGAAATTCACTCATAATAAGCAATTATTTTCCCAATCAATTAAGCATTAAACATTTTTCTGTACTTATAAAAAATATTAACCTGTGAATTAGCTCAGTGAAATATATAAGGCATTAAAAATACATAGAAATATCTTAGTGACCTTTAACTTGACGATCATTTATATGGATTTCTAATTTTTTTTCAAGGTGAAATAAAATTTAATCTTAAATACGTTTTTTTTCAATTTATATATAATTCAACATGAATAAAATTAGAATAAATTTCTTTAAAAAAATCTACTTATTTATTCAGTTTTATCGTGAAATTCAATTAGAAATGCCTCAGAATTTCAAAACATTAAAAACCTAATTCTTTGACAGTTAGTATAGAAATCCATAGCTTTAAATATTTTTCCTATTTTAGATCATTGAAGAAACTTTAGCATCAAAACTAAAACGTGTCCGTATGACTTTAATATATTTCAGTGCTAAAATAAAAATTTAAATGTTTAATATGCTTTCTGTTTCGAAATCCAGAGTAAACGGGGTTCATTCATATTCAACATGTCGTTTTTAGTTTTTGTTTACAGAAAGTTTTTGCGTGTTCTGTTCATATTTGCATACGTTTCTAAATATAGAGAGTATTTCACATCAATCTTTCTTGTATAATTTATTCAAGAATAGCTTATCTTTAGAATGCATTTTCAAATATTTATGCTTGTGACAGAAACTTGTTTTGCACAACAATTCAACAGGAAATAATAATCTAGCATGCAATTTGCTAATAATACAAATAAAATCTATTTTAGGTAAAAGAAAAAAATTATAATTGTCTCTCTCTCTCTCTCTCTTTAGTACAACATAAGTAAAAACATTTAATCAAAAATGCAACTTTCATGATGTATGATAGAGTATAAGACAATTAAATATTTATTATTATTGATTTACTATTGTGCTCATCACGCTGCAATTCACCTTAATATATTGTTATAAATTTACAAGTTTGGAAGTTGTAACGCTCTTCATAAAATTTTAAGGGATTAGACTTTATACGAGAACTTTATAAAAAGGGATTAAAATTTATTTACTTGGAAGAAGAAATGAAAATTACATGCTCGGACTAAATAAAAGTTTAACTGTAATTCACAAGCTAAATTTTATTACTGTTAAATCAGTTGTTTTATTGACTAAGTCTCTTTAAGTTCTTCATCTTCCTACTAAAAGGAGGATTTTATAAGACTTTAAGTATCTATTTGATTAATATTATGTTGAAAAAGAACTCAGTTTAACGAGATGTAGATGTATTGCTGAAGTAAAAGTGAATTTTATGACTGCCTGTGTTTTACATGCAGAACTTAAATAATTTTAAAATGAAAATTACCAAGAAAACCAATCCATTAAAAAACTGAATAAAGATGTGAAACCTATATAAATTACCCAACTGTCATAAAAAATACTTAAACAATGAATTATTTAATAAAGCTCATACAATTTCATTCATAATTCATAAAATGTTTTGAGGAATGTTTTTTCAACTGCCATCTATTTTGAATCCTTTTTATTCTGTGTTAAATTATCATAGTTTATATAATCTCAACAGCAGGTGGTTAGATTTCATATAAGGAAATAAAACGTAATTACTATTTTACATTGGTTGGTTAATGTGTTGTAATTATTACGCACAGAGTTACATGAAGAAATGCTGATGAATCATTTTATCAAATGAATATTAAGCACGCTCTTATTTGACTGCCAATATTTTTAACGTCAAATATTAAGAATAATATAGAATGTTTTTTGCCTTCCATATAAAAAATATTCCAGTCTATTTTATTGTTTTTTTTCTTTATCATTCACAAATAAAATCAGTTAGTATAGGAAAATAACGCTAAAAATTCATAGCTCTATTTAAAGGTTAAATTAATTCCATGCTTTCTTTTATTTTTATAAGAGAATGTTATCTTCGATGTCTAAAAATATATTTAATTCATACTTAAGTATATATTAGTAAATGTGGAAAAGGCATTAAATGCATTGGCTGGAAATCAAATGGTTTATTGTCATTTTAATATCCAGTTTTAATCACAAATCATTTTTAATTATATTAAATATATTTTCACAATATCTTGAAACTACTGATTAAATAAAATAAATACATTTTTAGTTAAGAATATTTAATATATTGCTTACACACACTTTCGTCTATCAATTGCTCTTGCAGATTGGAAATCATAACATCAACGTATTTAAAATGTTAAGTAACCAATAAAAAATATTGACCCTGATTACCCTATAACGTCTACATATCAGTAGGAAAACTTACAATTATTTAGCTTTCAAATTATAATATTCTAAATACTTATATATTTACTCCAGTAAATTTATTAAAAATAAGCTGCTTAAAAATATATTCCAAAAAATATAAAATCAGTGCTCATTACTGTGCTCTAAAGCTACAATAATGGTAAATTGACTTTCTTGTTTTTGCATAACCATCTAACGAAATGAAAAGCTAACATTTAAAAGAATTTGCATAATATAATCATAATTATGTTTTGATTATGTTCGACATTTTTTTTACATTTTTAAGGCTAGCAACATCTGAACTATCTTAGAAATGCTTTCGAAGTAATTTATCAAATTGTTTCCTTAATTTCCTGTTTTCTTACGCATGCTCTCGGAAGCATAAAATAGTTTGTGGCTAGAAAAATTCGGCTCTACACAATTCGTAGCATATAAAAAATAAATGTATGCTCTTAGGTTTCGAATTTAATTGAAACTTAATTGCATTTTTACTTAAATTATTCAACTACTGCGGAATAAATCTTTTTTTTTATGTGACAAAGAGAAAACCTTATTTAAACTTTTCTATCAAATTCATTTTCATTATTTTTCTGTTAAAAAGTGTTCATTTCAAACTTGTTTTTTCTTGATTTCTAGTATCTTTTTATCTTGTAATTTAAATTTTTTTAACTAAGAATATACAAGATCTTCCATATAATTAGAAATATATAGATATGTGTTTCGAAGAAAAACGAAATATTTAATAATCCTATCATATTTTTGTAAGTATTTATTAATAAATACATCATGAATTCCCAAATTTTAAAAAATTAATCGAATAAAAACAGAATTCATGTAAACCATGTTTGCAGAAGTACTTATAAGTAATGTGCAATGTATTTTAAAAATAAATTTGTATATATATATATATATATATATATATATATATATATATATATATATATATATATATATATATATATATATATATATATATATATATATATAGATAGATAGATAGATAGATAGATAGATAGATAGATAGATAGATAGATAGATAGATACTTACGTCATGAGACTCATGAGACAAATATAATGAAAAATTAATAGAAAATTACCTGAAACAATTAGCATTGCATAAAACAGAGATGGGAATAAGGGACTTCATGTTTCCCTTAAGTGTATATTTATGGAAATTAACTCAATATTTTTGCTAATCAAATAAATAGTTAAAAATAATTTTCTTATTATTACTTACATTTTTACAACTGTCCGCGTTTCATTTGATTAATGACTTCAATAATTATTTTAAAAAATAATAATGCACACAAATTAATACATATATTCATTTTTATGAAACTTAATTAAATATTAATTTGCATTTACAATATAACAACGGAAATAAAACTATAATTCAATATACTTTGTGCAACAGAAATGCATAATTTGATACCATTGTGGGACAAAATAAAAATTACATTCTCGGTTTATTATACATACATTACACAATTTAACTTCCTTTTAACTTTCAGTTTCAATTTTCATCCATTTCATCCAGTTTCAATTATTGTTACTTCTATAATTTATATATATTATCTTTTAAAGTACTACAATAAGTACATTTTGAAGTGTTTCACATTAAATTCAATAAACATTTAAAAAACATGAATATTTTTATTTTCAAACATTTTTCAATTTTTGCAATATGTATAAATGTCGATAACTCCCATCAATTTCACTTTCTGAAATTAATATATATTTATTTAATCAAATAAAAAAATTTATTTTATGAAATTAAAATGTGTATTATACTAAAAAAGAAACATTCGGATCTTTTTTTTAACACAAAAAGGCTGAAATAAAGGTCATTCGAAAATATTTCTTAATTTTACACAAACATTTTATTCCTACGAATGAGAAGAAGGTTATGGAAATAACGAATGTTAAGATTAAGGATGATATTTATTTTCATGTTATGAAACACATTTTCTTGCCACTGCCAGTAAAAAAAGGTTTTAATTATATTTTAAATTTTCTGAAGTTTTTTAATGCGAGGAAGTCATTTGATTCACATGGACATGCAGCATGATATAGTCAAAAATCTTTGGTAAAAATATCAGATGCTCATTACGGTCTTTCTGTACTAAGTGATTGTTTCTTCAGCAATCATAGAATATCTTATAAACTTTAGCCAAACTAAAAATAGTCAAGGTTTAAACTGGGTTAAATTGCTCGCATTAGAGTTAAATGGTTTACAAGGTAAGATTTGTGCTTATTTTACCACAACAATTCATTTCTTTCATTGTATCCCAATTAAGGATACCAAGAGAATACATCTAAACTCCTTAAAATTAATTATCTATATTATATATAGTTTCTCGCGTCCAGATGCTTCCCTGGCTACTGGTCTTAATAGACAAGAACAAACGGCTATTGGCCGTTTCAGAAGTGGCCATCTTAGTAATTTGAAATTCGTCCAGGGTATGAAGAAATTCAAAATTTGCTCCATGTGTTTAAATGAACAGGCCTCTCCTGAACATATTTTTCTATGCCTTGGTTTCTCCGAGAGAGATCTGATGGAGAATCCACTTATGGTGCTGGACTTTTTGAAGTTGTACGCACTCATGGACCTGGTCTATCGCTGCTGACCTCGGGGGCATGCAACAACAACAACAACACATATAGTTTCTGTGGTTAATAACTTTCAGCATAACACTTTGTAAATGTACCTACAAATTTAAGAGTTGTTTGCATCTGAAAGATAAGTAATGTACATTTTTGTACTTAGTTTTCAATCCGTCGAGTTTTACCACTGTGCCTATAACATCAGTGTCTATAAAATTTTAGACTAGGAAATGCAGAAAGCAAAATTTTCACGCATGTTTGTATTAGACAATTTTACGACAAATCGCAATCTTATGTTACCAACTAAATAGTCTCAATATAGGTCCCTCAATAATTAACTTCCAAATTTATCTCTCATTTATTAGCTATCTTTATCTTATTCAATATTTTTTTGCAAGTGTACTTATTGTTGATCTAGTGCTGAGGCAGTTTTCCCATTGTTTAACAGCTGAATTTCCTGCATTCGATCCCAGCTACTGTTGAAAAACCAGAGATGGGTGTTGCACCTCTGACTTCTGATTGTTTTTTTACCTATGCAGAAGCGCATCATACACATTTAAAGCAAAGCAACCGTTGTCGGGACAGATACTTGGAGATTCTCCAGTATCCTCCATTACGAAACGCAAATAAGACTCACTGTCTATGAAAATGAACGCAATTTACTCGGTAAATTTTTAAATGCTTTAATACCTGATGCAGCTAGGTTGTTTACTACGAAGTGTCGAAATGATAGGAATGAATCTACGGTGATAAACCGAGTATACTATACAAAAAATAAATCGCAAATAATATTCTTTGAAACTTTACTTTCTAATTCATTAGAAAAAATGACTCATTCTAAGGATATTACTCTTTATGATTATAATTGAATTTAAATTACACAATAAAGGAATAATTGAAATGTTCATAAAAAAGGGCTTATATTATATAAGGGTTATGAGGAAATTAATTCAAATAAACTTAATAAATATTCATAATAGTCTTAAAAATTACAAAATGGAAAATTAGTTTCTGATCCAAATTTGATTGCATTCGTAAAGTATGATTTTGGGAAAATTATTTATATATTTTTTTTATTTATTTATTTTTGATATCAACAATTATGAGGCCATAACATTTAACTATCACTTTTAGTCGGAAATTCCTCGAAATTTAAGGATATGTAAAATTTTCTTTAATAAACGTAATATCTTTACATTCTTAAATATGAAAATTCTACATTGAGTATAATTTCATTAAATTCATATATATTGTGGCATCCCTAAAAAGGGAATGAGAAGAGCATCGTCCCTATCCGATGGGGAATCTAGGTCAGTTGCTATTTGGATGCGGTCGTATGAAGACTGTATTGGCACCAGTGTATTATGGTGTGGAACTCATTTTATGGAAATTAATTATGAAAATTGTTATTGTTAGATTGTTAAAATAAAATATTAAAGACAATGGGACTTATTAATGAATAAAATCAGGCAACCAAAACGTAACGCAGTATATATATTTGCTATTAAATGAACACAAGTTTTTTCGAAACTTTTAATAGTCTGAAGACTTAGTTTTAGTAAAAATTTTTATACAACGAAATTTTGGTGAGCTTGTTTTGATTAATCAAAGAAAATAAATTTATATACTCATTATAATTTCGTTCTCTTAACAATTCATATCTCAATGCTTGTTTGGAAAAATACTGATAGTAAAATTTCTGTAATTATGATATAAACATTTTTTCAACAAAGTATTTTATATTTTTAAAGAGAAAATGTACTATTAATTAATAAATTTTACATATTAAAAGTAATTACACTTATTTTCCTTGAAAACCAGAAGTTTCTTAAACATTAAAATTAAAAACATTAAAAATTGTTAATTTTTCTTATTTTTAAACTTCATTGAGTTAACTATATTGGTATTATAGTAAAACATAATATTACTGATAAATTATAAAAAGCCAATTAATAAGTAAAAGCTTTAAATAATATTTAAAAAAATTCCTTTAATGTATAATTTGGTAATTTTCTTAATGTTTTAGTTTAACTTTTTCAAAAATGTTTCATTCGTATGGATCAAAGAGTAGGAAATGCTACTAATATTACACTAACTTAAAAATCAGATTTGCTTAAACTATTATTTTTACATATAATAAAATTTTAAAAAATTCCATTCAACCTTTTCTGCATTGTAAATACGTAAATAAGTACTGTACACTTTACAAAAAATTTTATACTTTTGCAGCGTTATCAATAAATTCATTGTACTTTATTAAGTTTAAAAAGTAAAATTCATATTTTCTATTACCAGCCAATAATTTTGTTTTTGATGTTATAACACACAAATTATAACTAACATTAAATCTCCTACTAAAGTTCAACTTAAATAAAAAATATTCGAAGTCATTATGATGATTACTTTTTATTGCAAGAAAGGTAATAAGACTTTAACAATGCCCTCCGATGATTAGCTCGATGAAGATAAAAGAAAAAAGAAAGAAAGCCGTGTCATACATTGAAACTAGAGGCATCTTTTTCTTTTCATCGAAGTCATCCTTAGCCGACTTATTCTATCGACAAAAGCGATCTCATGAATTCTTTTGTAGCAGACCGTCTTATCATGAAGAATAATATTTCTCATTTCTTTCAGAAATAGGTAACTGCCTGCAGATATCGCTTTCTCAATCATTTTAAGAAAGAACAGAAACATGATATTATTAATGTCAAATTATCAGTTACTTTATGCAAATAAAATACAAGAGAAAACTTTCTGTTTCTTAAAATGAGAACCACAATTTTTAAATAAAGTATTATAAGTGAAATATTTTCGCAAGAAATTGTGTGTGTGAGAAAGAGTCTTTACTTATGGCAATTTCAAAAGTTTTAAGTAACAGATTGTGGTTTAGTGGGATAAAACCATTTTAAGAAAATAGTTAATTTGTCCTTTTCAAGTTAAAAAAATTGAAGTTTTAAATGATTGATAAATTGAATTGGCATTTATAATATTAATGATGTCCTTATTGTTATTGTGGTCATTGTTGGGCTGCGTTTAAAAATATATATGTTCGTTTTACTCTTATAAATTCTTTTTTTTTATAGCAATTCTTGTATAAAGGAAGTGATAACTATACTTTTAAGTACTATCTTCAATATTTATTTACTTATTTTTTTAAAAAATTGATAAATTTAAAGTTGCTTTTTGCTTTAATTATGTGATGTATTGTAAAATGTTGAAAATTATGATTTGCTACAAAAATATATAATTGTTGCATCTTTTAGTCCTTACAATATATATTCTAGTACTTTAAGAAAGGTCTCTGAAGTGATATTTATGAAGCTAGTGATGACTTCAAATCAAATGTGTATTCATGAGTTTGCTATGACTAATCAAAATTGAATTTTATGGATCTCAATTTCGAATGTCTAAGTAACTAATTATAAGTTTATTGTAATTCTTCTGCAATAGGCATCTAAAAACAATTACAAATAATCATGGTTCCGTAAAATTGCACATAATCCATCTTACAATAATAAATAACTTTTTACAGCTTTCAGAGTGATATATTAGCAAGTACAATTTTCACTCTCAAGAGAGTTTTCAGAATATCAAACTTCTACTTTTAGTTCGTTTCAACTGGAATCTGATTTTAAGAAGTAAACAATTCTTTGTTAAGCTAAATAAGGCATAATCAATGAGTCGTGAGTCTGAGTAATATTCTATTTTAGCTGTACTGCTAATGAAAACTCAATAATTAATTGGTTTTACACTAAACAAAATAAAAATACCAAATTTTTCTGAGCTCAACTCAACAAGAAGTTTCTAGTTTCTTCTGCGTTTAATGAAAATTACATAGTAAGAAGCGTAATTAAGGTTATATTTTAGAATAGTCTTCTCAGTTGCAACATATAATATTTATTAAAAATATTTAATCAAACAGTTATTCTATCATTTTAGAGAGTTAATGTTATCAAAGGTGTCTACTAATTCCATGTTTGACTCTCTCTCTCTCTCTCTCTCTCTCTCTCTTTATATATATATATATATATATATATATATATATATATATATATATATATATATATATATATATATATATATATATATATATATATCAAGAGTTTAAGAGTATGCAGGAATTAAAAAAAACAGAATACTCTATATTTTTACAAAATCTTAGCTCAAATTATAGCTGCTTGTCATTTATCTAGAAATTTAGTCTTTCAGAAATAATTGTTTTTCAGAAAGATCTTCTCATATAACTCATAATAATAAAGCGAACATTTTTATTTAATTTTTGAAATTTTTTTAAAGATATTTCAAGATAATTTTACCTTTAGCATCTCAGTCTATACTAGCTTAAATATGCTTAAAATAATGTATTTGAAAATATGCTTTATGTAAAGAAAATCCCAATAATCAGATGATTCTGAAGTGATACCATAATTTAGCCTATATCCAAAATTTAGTCTAAATATTGGCTGTCATGAAATAAATACTTTATGTGGAAACAACTAAATTATTTCAATTTATGCTTACATTTGAAACATACAAAAAATATTTTATATATTTCAAGAAAATGTAAATTGTGTTTATTGGAGAAGATCGAAAATCCAAAACGAATAATTAAGAATTTTAAGTATTCATCTCAAATTTATAAAGCTGCTTCTATGTTATAAATTCCAGTATAAAGCACAAAATTAAAAGTTAAGTTAGTAATTCTAAATTTTATTTCATTCTATATTGAATGAATTCTTTCTTTTATAAATAAACATTATGACAATTGTTATGTGGTATCGATAAAGTAATCTGTGCATAAATTCAAGATACAAAGAAAATTAGTAGGATGAATTTTCTTCATTGTCCTCAAATTGTTTGTTGGAAATTCCTGTTTTATAAAGTTTTTAACTTTTATATTGAAATTTAGTTTGATGGTGACTATATACATAGCCTGGGTCTTGAAATTACAATACTTTAAAATTTATAAAAGCATGTGTTTTATAGAGAGAATCCTATACAAATATCTTTGCATAAATTGATAAAATAAATCTCACTCTATTTTCTGCTTCAAAATACAAAATGAAAAATAAAATGTTGAAAACTTAAGGAAATTTTTATTTCAGAAAATGCTTAACATATTATTTTTATTTTTATACTTAAAATAGATATGTTTAATTTAAATTAGCTATTTTTCATGCCAAAATTCTATCATTTATGTAAAGGTATTTTTCATTTTAATTTCTCTCTTAACAATATTAAAATTCTTTCAAAACTTATTAGTATTCTTATTCATACTACTATACTATTCTATAATATTGTGAATTAAAATTAAGTATTTCTATTGCATTAGTATTTAAAACCTGACTGAAGTAATTACATTAGGGTGTGTAAAGTAAGCTGCTAGAGACAATTAATTTTTAGACTAAGTAATTTGATATCGAGTTAATTAATAGAGTTAATTTAATAAGTTTATATTTACTAAACTTTAATTTTTATTCAGTGTCATCATAAAATCTCAGATTTAATATTCTGAAGCTAAAAATGAACTTTATTTAAAGTTTATTCCATAATTAATTTTATCTCGATGTGCATTACATATTAATGAAAAATTTATAATTATTGGGCATTAATTATTTTGCTCATAACATTCAGATCACGTTTTTAGTATTTCAAAAAAATGACAAATGATTTAAGTAAAAAAAAATTTAAGATCTTGATTTATTTACTCTTACAACATTTAAATTAAAAGGTGAATTTTTTGCTATTTACATGAAACCAGCATGGTAAACTTTCAATTTCCTTTAGCTAAATTTAAGAATTTTATTAAATTTTCAATATAGTTAAACGACATGACAATTTTAGTTAATGTAGTGTAACAATATCTGAAAAAATCATTCATTTAAAAACATTGTATACAAGTATTTATGATAAGCTGAAGAGAGAAAAACGCCAAACACAATTTTGGAATATAATTAAATAAAGAATACCACCGTTTTTATTTTGTACCATGCTGGTGATATTAAATTATTTTTTAATTTTATTATTGTCAGAAAACGCCTAACATAATCATTTTGCCAAGTGAATTTCAAAAGAATTAATTTATCCCTCGTATTTATGCCTAATTTCTTGCAAATTTAAAATTTAAAATACCTAGGTGGTAAATAAATGTTCAACACTCTGATTTTCACATCAGTAAGATGAAGATTTGACTTCCATTCCAGGTGTCATTTGAATTTTTTTTAAACAAATGTTTTAACTGAATTAACACTCGCATACAAAAAGCCATCAACAAATTATCGATAATCCCTCGTCATGAAACATATATGTGATATACATATTTCATCAAAGAATTTCATTTTAACAGCAAATATTAAAGTATATATAAATATAAATATCTGATTATCAATAAGTATTTTTGAGTTGTTAAATATATTTACTGCTAAAATTTCGAAAAAACCAAATAAATGCTTTTTCCTAAGTCATCTAAGCTTTTGAAAAGTATAAAAAATAGAGATTTAAATGATCTTTCATATTCTTTGTTAATAAAAAAGCAAAATGTTTTCTGAATGAAACATATTTTTAGAACTAAAATTTAATTTTACTGATTCAATCACTTTTCAATTGAATTCTAAAAATAACATTGTAGCATTATCATTATTTTTATATATAATATAAATCATCAGTTTATATATTTAGTTCGTTTATTAAATTTTTCCTATTTGTAATCAAATTTTGTAGTCTAGGAGTAAAAAATAGCTTTTTGATAATTTTAGGATTTATTTAGCTTTATATCATATAAAAAATGTAAATTCTTAAATAAATGTTTATTATGATAAAATATGAATCAATTATTGACATAGTTATTATTTGCTTTTAAAATTTTAGGATATGCTTAAATAGACAAAGAAACCTCATAAATATAAACAAAACTCCGTGGCACAACAGCCCATGTGGGCCAAGGCTACTGTGGCCATAACAGTTTTCATGACTGATGGAGTTGGGGTGCAAAGCATAAATCCCAATTATTTAGTCCGCGTAATGTAAAACTCTTAGAGTTTAGTTCCCAAGCATGCTTGGTACTCACTTTATCTACTCACTGAACAGATGAAAGTTTGAGTCAACCTTGCCCAGCCTGAGGATCGAACCTGTGCCTTGGGAGCGTGAAACGCTGCCACTAAGCCACCGGGCTTCCTCATATATACATCTCAACATAAAAACTGATAATTACACTTACTTTTGAAATTGATTTTCTAATAGTATAATTCACTAATAAAAAATATTAACACACTAATAAAATATTATTTACTAATATTTAAAGAAGCATGTATTTTAAGATCTATATTTACTAATATTAAATGTTAATAATTATTTTAAGCACAACTTTAAAACCGATTAAATGTATAGTTATTTATCATACATTTTGGCAAGTAAACTAAATGAGTAAATATTTTTTGTAGAAATAAAATTGGCTTTATTTAGTAAATAAAATGTATATTTCAATATTTAATTTTTATCTTATACTAAAAAACCATGTATTCCTAAACCAAAGTATCATGAATTAAACGAGAATAAAAACAAATTTTTGTCTAGAAATATCATAACAAAATATTTCATTTTTCATATACATAATACATATTCCAATAAAAGAAAATAATAACCTTATGACGCTGTAATTGTGTGATGAAAATATTAAGATGATCATTTTCCTTTATAAATATATTGAGGATTCCCTCTTAATAAAAAAAGTTTCTTATCCTTGCCATTATATTTTATTGTGTTTTATTAAATTTATTTTATTATATAAATTAAAAATAACATTTTAAGATGAGTAATTGTTGAAGTATCTTTGTATTTGCATTTTGGTTTGAAAAGGTATTAAGAACACCTTTCATTAAGGATATATAACACAGAATATAATTCTTTCATAAACCTCCATATAAAATAACGCATATTATAGCGTGTCATGATTTCGTGTTAGAATAAAATAGAAAGAAAGATATAGACATTATGTGTTTTAATTTCGCTTAAAGATACATTTACATAGCTAAGCTACTGTAAGATACCTTTTTGTCTACAGTCAGGCAACAATCAAATTAAAGGCAAGACGTGACTGAATACAAGTTTTTTGTTTCCTCGCATAGTTTGTGGGAGGTATTTTTCCTAGCATAATCTATATTAGAAAAGAAAAATAGAGAATAAACATTGCGTTAAAGTGAAATATCTCTACATTAACTTGTATTCAAAATTTCGTAATATATATATATATATATATATATATATATATATATATATATATATATATATATATATATATATATATATATATATATATATATATATATATATATAGTAAGAAATTTTATTACAACCTATCAGCTTTTTTAATGTTAATTTTATAAATATTAATCTCTCGCCTAGGACTTAATTTTAATATAATAGTTTCAACACGTTCGTTGCTAAACATATAAGGGTGAGTTGATAGTTAGTGTCGAATCTAAGAAATGGACTTTCATCAGACACCCATTCCTTTCATATCTCAAATATGATGAACATCTTTCAACAAATAAATTATAAACCATGTGCTTTTATAACTTTTTTCTCAACACTAATATCATCAGGCAAACCTAATATATAATGTCGAATTTAGCGAAGCATAAATGGAAATACACATCTCATCCCTTGCGAACACGTGATCGCCTACTAAAACTTCATCCCATACCACGCGCTGTCCGTGATTAACATTTTAACATATGCATCATATCACGCACTTGCGCAAGATTGGCAGCGAACGTGTTAAGAAGTTAATTTGCTTACAAATTAATGGACGTTTATTCCATGGACTTTAAACAAACTTAACTCGTTTGGGATTCCTTGAATAAAAGTGATAAAACTAGACTTCCCCTCAAAAATGAGCAAAATATTTACTGTATTTTAAAAAGTAATTTTGACATTATTTTTTCCTCCTTTTAAGTTATCCTGTTCTAACAATTATGCAACATTTCTGTGTTAGTTCTATATACCTCTTATTGTAAGTTATGTTCTAAAAAACTGGCATTTACATCTTCAACACAATTGTTCATAAACAAGTATTTTTGTCTCATTTTCTAGAAATGCTTTCTTATGACATTAATCTTCCTTTTATTCTTAAATTCATATTTTGTTAGAATTTCATAAAATCAGTAAAAGAAGCTCTTAATTTTCATTAGTTTTCTGATAATACGTCAGCACATTGAAATTAATAATTATAGTTAAAACTGGTTTCAGTTAATATATCTTATTATATGTTCGTGATTTGATGTTTATTAATGCAGAACAATCTGGATAGTTAAAAATCCTGATTAACATGTGATAAAATGCGTTACGTCATAAAATCGATTTATTTTGTTCATGTTGTAGAATTAAGAGTGTGTTGAAAATCAACTTCGTAAAGCTGTTTGCTTTTCATTTCGCTCTCTTTTCTGAAAATCAAACACAATAAAACTTTCAACTTTTCCGGTTATGAAGGTTAGCTCTTGTTAATCACTTCCTATTTCAGTAACACCTCACTTTAATAAGGTTAAATTGAAAAATTTATAAAATATTCTACCAGCACAAATTTATTTTTGTTTCTATACATAATTAATTTGAAATATCAGTCAACCTAATAAATAGTACATCAGGTTATCTTATAAATTTTTTTAGACAGAAGCCGTACCTTTTATAATACCTTTTTTTGTTACAAGATTTAATATTTTTAATTTATTTCTTTTATTGTTACCAAATTTAATATCTTATTTGGAAATACCCATTTGGAATACATTATTTGTAATATATTAGGTAAGGTATTTGCACGAAATAAGCATTTTAGAATAACTTTATATTTTGAAAAGAAAATTGAAATATAATTTTCTTAAATTTAAAAATTTTTAAATTTTGAATGCTGAAAATAAATAAATAACGTTACACATTAACACAGTAGTAACAAACTTGCAGGTATATATATATATATATATATATATATATATATATATATATATATATATATATATATATATATATATATATATATATATATATATGCTGAATAAAAAATAAATTCTATTATTGGAATAGATTATTTGATGGAGGAAGAAATATAAGAGAAGAGAGATTCCTCTAACTATACAAATTTACATTATATAATTATAAAAGAGAATACTTACATCTCACATAGTATATTTCACGAAATTAATTTCCTATTCTTACTTAAAATTTCTTATCAAATATGATATTTTAACAGTTTTCCTTTAAAATATAACTCATAGAAATTTTTAATTACTCACTTGGTATACGAATGTCCAAAATTAATGTAGTTTACTCTATGTACAATCACTACATTTATTATAAATGCTTAACAATGTGTGAAAATATTTTATTTAAAATCTTGTTTTTACTATATCTATAATATTTTTCTTTTAACTTAGTTACATAATCTAACCAAAGGCCTTATTTCCACAAAAACTGTCATTTATTATTTAATTACTTATGATATCATATAATATTTTAATCTACTTATAATTTATCAATACGTCTATAATGAATTGATCGGTAACATTTTGCTAATGAAGGGTGAAGATAATGGTTTTAATTCCTATCCAACGAATGTGATTTTATAGAAAAACTTTATACACAGTAAAAGTTCGTAAGAGTGAGCTGCCCTTTTACTAATATATTGAAATTTAGAAATTACTCCAACTTAGGTATTTACTGTGTAACTTAATTTTAGTCAAAATTGTAACATGTTGCCTTAGGATATTATTCGAATAATTATTATTTGTTCATTGTTAAACTAAGTGGGATACAAATACACCAGAACTAAAATACCCAATAAGAAAAACAAACTTTTGTTTTCAAGCAAAATGTCTATTGATAACGCATCAGAAAAAGGGACACTACACACTGATTCTGCGGAATATTCCAAGTGATTTTAAATGTTTCAAACATCTTATTCGGCTTTTGTTAAAAGCACGCCAATATTTGTGCACTTTAAGGAGTTCTGTATATGTTAGTAGGAATAATAATATTAATTTTCAAAACAGAATTCAGCTTTTAGTGAATATTTAGAGGAAAATAAAGTACGTCTAAATTGTTTAATTTATACTAAATGTGAGATGGTTCAAGATAATATCTTAAACAATAGTCATATTCTTACGATCATTTATTATAAAAACAAATTATAATTATTTCTCAGTATGAGGTTTAGAAATAATCAACTTGAGTTTTTTATTCTTCATCTGAAATTATTAAAATTTTTGATGAAGAACTCCTTAAAAGTAAAGTACTTAGAGAATTTTATGGAAGGAAATATATCCACGTTATTCTCTCTTATTTCTACTCTTTGTGGAATAGGATAAACAGCCACCCTGAATCTTTTTCCAAGCTTAAACTTTTGATCCCTTAATCCAAAAACGTAGGATATTTTTCTTCGTGCCAATTTCCAGAGATTAAGATTGATTTGCAGAGAATTTTCTCTCTTTCTCACTTACTTTACTACCGTAACAGATTAATACAATTCAACAGAATATGATATGAGGTGACTTAAAGATAATGAAGGTAAATTACCAAAATATCACCTGAAAATGTATTATTAAGCCCCTGTATTAGTAGAAACAATCTTCAAATTAGTTGCTTAAATGATATAATTTTTCGAATAACTTTAACAAACTGTATAAGGAAAGATTATCAATGTTTTTTTCACTTATAAATATTTCAAAGTTTATAAGATGAAAAACTTTTAAATAACTTATTTTACTTGATTTTATCTTTTATTTATAAATATTTTATAATTATTATAATATAACATGGTTATTTTGTGATTACAAAATGAAACAGTAAAAACATGTAAATAGTATAAGATATTTCTCTGCATAATATTTTAAATAAAAGTTATTCGAAGAAAAACTGCATTTTAATTTGATAATATTACAATTTAATATTTATAACACGAATAAAATGGCAAAATTATTTCGTATTTAGTATTCTTCTTCTAACTTAACCATGAAATTAAATAAATTTTGTTAAAATTAATTTTAGTTTTACTATTGTATTTAAAATTTCTTTCAAGCATAATTTACTATAAAATTCTCACGATTTTATCAGTTGATTATTAAATACTTATGACAAATTTTAAATTATAATAAAATATTCCACACTGTATCATCCCTTTGCAATTCATAAGACCTTTTGCGTTGCATTTTTATCTTGACGCAAAAGTAATTCGAATGGATAAGGCAAAATCGATTTTCTTACAATTTAACCAAAACATTTAAGCATTTGCAGATTAGCGAAAAACTTATCTACCAAACTTTCAATATCAACTACAAGTAAAATCTATAGAATTGTAATGTAAGACACAATTATACCTACGTCATGGGCCCTTTATTACAAAATATGTTCTACATGTTTGTACTTCATCGATAATTTTATATTATTTCACTTGAAAATTTGACTTTGCAGGGCGTTGAACATCTGGAGCAAACGTAATTTCTGCTGCTAGTGGCCTACAATTTAGAATCCTTCTTGAACTGCAAAACAACTAGCACTATAATTAGTCCAATAAAATAATATCTTGACATTGCTTCAAGCATCTCCCTGAAAATATACAATATCCATACATCAATACAGAAGAGAAAAATATTTTCTGGGGGAAAGATGCCAAGCTGACAGCTGAATGGTTATCGCTCTGACCTTTGGCTCAACAGTTCATTGGGCTAGACTCCCATGTCAGGTTTGCATACCTGAATAGTCCAAAATCTACTTTAACCAGTAAGATTCAGTCTAATTCGTCTTTGCATGCAAAAAAAAAATCTGATGTAAAAAGTAGTAAGGACACCAGAACGATTGAGAGAGCTCGAGTAGTATTGAAGCCTTAAATAATTTCTGTATTATACGTATTTATTCCATATTTTCATATATATCATTTCTTTTTATCAGAAAGTCTCTTGCAAATCTTTTAGGGAAAATGTGTTTCTACTATTAGAGGAGCAATATTATTAAGTTTCATATTTTATTGATGAATATGAGTTAATAAATGTCATGAGAAGTGATTTTCTTAAATTTGCTAACATTCATAACATTTAATATCAACTTTCATATTTAATTTTGGCAGTTACCTACAACTAATATTTCTTTTAGAACTTAGCAATTTAATCTTAAACATATGTACGTTTATAGTATTGTACTCTATAGCATGATTTAATTTTCAGACAGCAATAAGCTAAAGTTTTGCTCAAAAATTGCAGTGTCTCAAATACACAATAAACTTAAGGACAAAAACTGTATGATATGATAATATATATAACCTATTTTAATATATTGCTTTTGGGGAACAATTTACTAATAGCTATCAAATATTTGATTAATTTCAAACATTTTTAATCAAATTTGTAAAATGGGATAATATATTGAATCAATCAAAACTCGAATAATAGTTTTGTTTTAATATATAATTCACTTTACCTGCATTTTAAATTAAAACTTCAATAAAAAAATAATTTTTCTGAGTTATACACAAGATTATCTTTTTCTCTTGTTCTTTTATATAAATACACTGCTCGATATTGAAAATGCAACACCAAGAGCATGTTAAAAGAAAATTATGTAAATTTCAGGGTAGACGCACCTTACCGAGTTATGCAAATGATGTGAAATGCGCAGCACTCCAGCGCACATAGGATAAGATGAGGAACCGGCAGAGTGGATAATATTCGTGTCGTTATTGCTGCTTAGAAAATAATCGGCAAAAGTTTGTGCTTGTCGCAAAGGACGACTGTGATAGCAGAGAATGCCACGGCATCGTCGATGGTGTCAGTTATAGCAGACAGATGAGTTTACGAGGAATATTGTGATCAGACTGAGAAGGGCAGGTTGGTCTTTACGGCAAATAGCTGCTGGCATACACCTGGACGCGTTCAGGGCGCACCAGATGTGGTAAAGATGGTTGAAACAAGGAACTTGAAACGCTTGCGGGGTGCCGGTGCTGCTAGAGTGACGCCAGTATGCATGGATCGACGCGTCCGACTGGCTGGTGGTGGCCCCACAAAGCACGTCTACCGAACTGTTGAGGCCTGCTCAAGACTGGCTACAGACGGAAACAGCTGTTCATCAATAGGTCCTGATTTATAGCAAGTTATCGAATTTTTCAATAAATTTCTAAAAACTTCAGAAATGAAACAGAATTTATCTGTTTGAAGACGTTCAGGTAGTGTAGTTTTTTGTCGAATCGCAGAAATTTCATGAATTCTCTGAATCTATCTCTCGAAAGAAACATCACCCCTATAAAGCATACCTCCTGGAGTTGTATTCACGCATACAACTTCCAGACGTGATGCTTTCCCAACACGTTCTATCATTTGTAGCAAAGGTTCAGAGTTAATTTCATCTGAATTTGAATCTGATAATTTTTTACGTTTTTATTTGCACATTGTTTTTTCTTCCCAAATGTGGTTTTTCTGCTAGCATATTGTATGGGAAAATTAGATATTTTAATTATGTATCCTCATCCGAGGAATTATTTTCTTCATCTGGAGGCACATATTCATCAACTTGAAAACAATTTCTTCATTATCATTTTCAGATTCATTTTCCGATAATTGTGGCATATATTTGAAGCATCACTAACTGCTAATTTAAGTATATTTTTTCCAGCCATTTTTAGCTAAGATCAATCTCCACGTGTAAATAAAATGGCAAAAATCGAGCAGACTATAACACTCAAACTATCTGCAAGGCAATGCGAACAACCAGGGGTGCAGTCATATAGAACCAGATATGCGTCAGACTACCGCATTGCCTAGGGTAGTATTGTACCACATTCCATTCAATAGGCCAAAACAAAAACATAGGAGAGAAAACATTCCTTGAATACACTATTCAGAGGCATTTTTCCTATATGGAATGATAACAGGAGGGGAGGGCGAGGGTCTGCCACAATGGCTACTACTACTACTACAAAATTCTCAGCTGCTTTTCTGTTATCAGTAACAATCTAGTGACCTTGAAGTATTGTTCTGCTTACATCTGGGAAATGGAAAGAGAGTTGAAAAAGTTTTTCCCATTAAAGGAAACTTTGAGTTGCAAATTTAGTACTTGTGATTATAATGGGGTCAAAATGACCCATTCCGCGGTTTTAGGTATAAGTATTAAAGACAAAAAATGATAACTATTTAAATATCATATTTTGACATATTATTATTGGTATGAGAATAGAAAAAGTCAAGAAATTTCATTCAATTCCGTTTGTAACTTTTAAAGAAAATCAGAAATAAAGCTGTTCTTGAGTCAAAATGACCCCATCCGGTTCTAGTGTAAAGAGCTCGAAAAAAGCTTCACCTAAAACACACTTATGATATTGTCTGAAAATCATTGCCTACATAGAATGTTTTAAAGTTTATAATTAGCCATCACCATACACTAAATGTACTATTTAAATACATAATATTCGTATTTGAATAAAAGGGTTTTCTGATGAGATGTATGTGTAAATGAGGATTTTGTTACTGAAATGTTGAGCAAAACCAAAAAGAGAAAAAATAACTAAAAAAGGACTTTTGATCCTACATACTTTTCGAGTAAACTTTCAAATCTGTTTTTTATTCATGACTTTGGGATTATTTGAGTATCATGTCACGTTTCATGAAGGAAACGATTACAAAGATTGTTATTGTCTCGAAAAGGCATTATAATCAATACAAATTTCTCTTTTATGAAAGATTAAAATATATTTCAAACTTTTATCTCAAAATTAATAATTTTAAAATAATTACGTTTCAATGAATTTTTTATAAATGATTATGTATTTTCGATTTTGTATAACATTTAATTTTATATCATGAGTTTTTTACTCAACATAAATTAATTTGATACTTTAGACATGCTACACGAATGAAAAAACTATTCTATTGCATGAAATAAATTTAATTGGAGAAACATAAAACTTCTAGAAATTGTATTTTTGCTCGGTATTCTCCACGTAGAATCAAATCACTAGAGTATTAAATTTCCAATTAAATTGTCAGCAAGCAAAATATTGAGTAAAACCAAAAATAATTGTTTATATTATTTTCTTTAAAAAATAAAATGAATGGCTACAGAAAACTTAGAAAATCCATCGACATATGAGATTTAAGAATCTTTAAATTTAAGTCTTTTATTGACATAATCATTTTAAGAAATCATCCAGTTACCAATTATTAAATTTTAAAGTATCAAATAACCAATTACTAAAGCTACAAATATTGAGTTACCAATTAAGAAAGACGTATGTAATTAAGTTATCAAAAATAAGTATTTAACAAATTATGTGCTAATGAATACTATGATTTTCAATGTGAATTTTTCAAATGCTAACTTTTCATTCTGCCCTAAAGAAAAATTAATTTTATTTATAGTATACAATTTTTGGAAATGTTATTGATGCAATTTTTTCAACATTTGTAGAAAAAATATAAATATTAAATCAAAAAATAAGAACATTTTAGTAAATTGAATGAATATTTACAAACCAATATAATATATATTTAATATTAAACTATATTTATAATTCATGATATCTCATGAATATATTTCAATAGAATGTTAAAACATAATACTTGTAAATCGTAGATTTATATTTTAGGAATACCAAGTTCAATTTCGCTTGAAATTTAACTATAAAATGTAAAAACAATATTTAGTAAAATGTAATAATTTAAATGATTAAGAGAGAGAGAGAGAGAGATGTATAATCTTCAAATATTTATTTTGATAGAAATATTTTCAAAAAGTGTTTAACTAAATTTACTTCTCTTAAAACACAGATACCCTTGTTAAATTGAAAAAGTTCCTAATTTTCAGAATACATATGTATATAGATATAATTATATTAATGTATATATGTTTTATACCATTTTAAATTCATAACAATTTGATGAATTAATGATAAACAAAATTTGCGCAAGCTTTTATGAATAACTCATTTACTATTTTTATAAGTTACTTCTAGATAATTTTTTAGAAGAAATTAAGGTTAAATAATTATTCTGTACTCATTTCTTATGTATTTTTATCATCTAAAATTCAAATACATTTTAAGCATTTTTATTTTGGTAATCATTAAATTTAGCCAAAGCAAATGGAAAAAATTAAGATTAAAGAAGGTGAAACGAAAAGTACTTGATTATTTATATAATAAATTATCAAAGACAGTTTTATCTTTCTTATGTGTCTGATAAATAAATGTATTTTCGTAAAAAGCTAGAAACACTTTACTAGAATGACTGAATAAATAATGACATATTTTCGTTAGTTTTCACTACAACTTTTCTCTGATGGCTATATAACTTCTTTGATTTCAAACTATCATTTCTTTGACTGTTCAAGAATTTGTTTTGTGTTTTAGCGAAATTATTATTTTCTATGACTAAATTTAACAGTTCTATTTATGTGTATTGTTTTAATGAGTTTAAAATAAAGCTTCATTTGGATTTCAATACTTTGAAATTAAAAATCTTACATAGTAAACAATGCAATAACAAGACGTATTTCGTTCTTCTTTAAAAAACAGACATATATGTTAAACATTAAGTTTTATTTCCTATTTAGCTCTACGATTTTTACGGGTAAAATACAAATTTTTAGTTTTTAAAATGTTTCATCGTTAATTTTTTTAATGTAATACTAAATTAAACAATTTTGATATTCTTTGCATTTTTGACTATAAAATGACTTTATTATAAATTAGCTGTATTAATTACTATATATTTCCAAACAATTAAAAATAATGAAGATTAGTAAAAAAAGCTCATTTGTTTGTATTTTAGTTTATTATTCCAATATAAAATTCAATTTTATTTGATCCCGAAGTTTCTGATAAACAGTTTTATAAAATATTATGTTAGAATAATATAGTCTTGATCATATATATTAAATTTTTTAACTTAAAAATTAAA
Source organism: Latrodectus hesperus (assembly GCA_037975125.1). Lineage (NCBI taxonomy): Eukaryota > Metazoa > Arthropoda > Arachnida > Araneae > Theridiidae > Latrodectus > Latrodectus hesperus. The sequence continues at coordinate 76,477,562 of CM075854.1, forward strand.
AATGAATTCATCTCTTGTTGGCTGTTAATAATGTCAAATATTAAGTTTCCAAGAATACATTTAAAATAACTGGTCATATTTAATACTTTTCTTTTAATAAAGAATGTAATGTTATTTATTTTTAATTCTAAGCAAATACACTCCAAAATATATTCAAAGGTTTTTAGATAGTAAAATTTTGAATATTTTCCAAAGTTTCTTTATATAGATGTATTCAAATTAATATTCAGAAATGTATCTTACATGATGGATACTAGTTACAAATTATAGTAATACATTAGGTTTAAAAAGCTAATTATCATATTAAAAATTTTTAAAATGAGAAATATGTTTTAACAAAAATTATTTAAGTAAGTTTGCAATTATAACTGGGCATACGATTTTACATTTATGTTTCATTGTTAGGTCAAGGAAAATCTCTAAGAAAACCAATTATTCTTTTTATTTCAGAAAATTTAGAACTAATTTCCAAAATGCATTTTATTAAATTTTTATCTTTTCCTTTACATCGAGCTTTTTATTTTTTTAGATTTTGGCATAAAAAATCTATTTCATTATTTTAGAAAAAAGTGTTCGATCCTTATGTAAAAAATTATATCTCTAATTCCTTAAGTGCCTTAAGAACACATTGAGAATATCTAACGTGCATTTTAATGATTTGGATAATATAGATTTTTGGGGTGTTAAAAATAGTGTCATTATTACTGAATTGGAACCATTGGTTAATATTTGAAATAAATATTTTACGGCTTATAGAATTCAAAAATGTTGTAGCATTTTTTTTTAAATTTTAATTTTCTACTCCTCCACTTTTAAAATATTTGACTAATTAAAATCTTGCATACATAAGAAAAGTTGAAATATTAAAAGTTAACCTTAGAATTATGCTGTATCACCTCAGGTGCAAATGCAAAATGAGTTGAAGTAAAGTAAGCAAGAATCATATATATTCCTTGTGAAAATTACATCCTCCCCTCATAAATAAAGATAATAGGTACTTAGATCAGCTAAACAATAGAAAATTTAGCTTGAAATCTCAAAATAATCCAATAAATATTGGATCCTGGATAAGTATGAAGAGCTAGCTGACCATGAAGCAACTTGTATAATAGATATCAATCCCTTTTACTAAAAAATGAGAAAGCAGTAAGCAACGCTGTAGTAAAAAATAGTTCCGTTGAGGAATTATTTCTTGTAACGTTATGTTGCTCGTGTCTTTCTAATACTTTCACAGCATAACTGTGAAATACGTTAAGAAGGGTAAAATCCAAGAAATTTCCAGCATATATCACTGAATTGAAATAATCCTTAAAATCACTACCGGTGACGATCGATAATCAAAAAAGAGCGTAACTGACCCTACAGAAAGGCAGTACATTGTTTCACATCAAAGACAAAAAAATTAAAACTTATAAAATAAATTTTTGGAGTTTAGATGTATTATAATTTTTAAGTTGCTTTCGCAACTAGTTATATGCCTGATTAACAGAAATGCTTTCTAACTTTAATTGCATTAATGACATTTTTATTCATATAAAAATATAAAATAATATAAAATAAATTTATTGAAGAGATATTTATCTGCCAAATTTCCTGGAATGAAAAATTATTTCTTTTTATAATAATATAATTTTTCTGTTTCTTCACATACGAATAATCATATTGGACATAAAAAATTAATTAGTTTTGTTAACATTTTTAGATAGTTAATAACATATTGAACTCAATCAATTGAGAGATATTAATAATATATTTAAGTCTTTATTTTAAGCCCATTAGCATACGCATTAACTCAATTTTTATAACATTATATAAAAATTCAGAAACACAACTTTTAAATAAAAATTCCAATTTTAAAAACTGTTAAACCTTGCCACGAATTTCAAATTTCTTTGATTCCAGTATAATTTCATAAGAATGTTTATATGGGCAAATAACTTTTTTATACTAAAATTACACATGGAATTTTAAGAAGATGAAGAAATTTCTGTTAAGAACTGAAATGAATTCAATTAAATGCACAGAGTTTTGTTCTATTATGAACTCAGATGGGGTTACAATTTGAAATCATTTGAAAAATTGCACTATGCTTGATTATTTTTATTTTTTCGAAATTTATAAATATTAGATTCTAATATTTTCTTACGATAAAATAATTTCATGTGTAGTTTTTCTAACAAAATATTACAAAATTCTCTCAGTTGAAAGTATTTGGACATTATTAAATGGGGATTACAAAATGTTTCGTTTTTTATTCATACCCCATTTTAAAGTTCAAATGCAAACAAGTATTTAAATTCTTATTGTAGCAATAAATAGTAGCATAAAATTTGTACACAGAATATAACTAAATTTAAGCCGAGTTATTTCAGTTTATTATATTTGTCAAGAGAGATTTCTCAATACAAATACTTCTCCATCATTATTTCAATAACTTAATATTTTCCCTTAATACAATGAATATTTTATTTAACACCTTAAATCATTTTACTTCTTTCAAATTAAATTCTTTTCTAAATTAAAATCAAATTAGTATGTATATTCATGAGGAAAAATATGAAGTTATAGAATTTGAAAGTTTGCAGCTCTGTCTTTTCTATACCTATATATATATATATATATATATATATATATATATATATATATATATATATATATATATATATATATATATATATATATATATATATATATATATATTCTCAAAGATTTAACCAAAATAACTTTCATTTTTAATTTATTTAATTGTTTAAATAGATCAAAATGAATATTATGAAATTTGAAACTTTATAGGATTGTTTTTCAATATCTAAATAAGATATGTTGACATTTTACAATATTTATACAAAAATTACACTCAGTGTAAATAAACCTATATTTAGTTTTAAGGATTCAAACTAATAAATGTGCTTTTATATTGTAATTATCAATGTTAAGAATAAACTTTTTTTAACATTTTTACTCAATATGTTTAACATAATAAGTAAATGTTCAACATAATTATGTATATTTTGGAAATATGTATGTTTATTGTAATGAAATTATACTGAATGTATTTTAAGATTTGATTGAAGAGAGATAATTAATTAAAATAAGAAATCACAGTAAGGAAATATCCGTAAAGCACATTGGAACTCGTGAGCTATTACTGTCTCCTTGGTTGTAGCTGTCAGATACAATAAATCTTGTCACCCATTTTATTTACACACATGCACTCTCTCAAATATATAAATTTCAATATTTAACCACAAACTTAACCTCAAACTTCTCTCTTTCTTACGTTTAGCTTCCCACTCACTTCTGTTCGTTAGTCTGAATTCTGAATATTGAACTGATTCATAAACTTGCAATTCTCTTTTTTGGACTCCCGCAGAATTTCATTCCCTTTTTTTGGTCTCCCGCAGAAAACATGACTACAATGATTTATCCCTGAGGAGTTCTTCATGATACTAATAAATTGGGGTTTTTCTCTTTTATCTATGGCATATGACATCAACGGACAAAACATTAATCAATTCATTAGACAATTGGGGTTTATATATTATATGTACATACATATGATTTCTTGGTATGCGTTTTTCAATTTACAATATTTATTAATTCTAAATTTTTTAATGGAATTTCGTTAAAAAAATTTATAACTATTTATTTAAATTGTTATATACACAAAAATCTGTTATTCATGTTTCCTAAGCTGGATTATGCATGTAATCAGGAAGTCAGAATGAATGCAGCAAGGTTTCTTGTCGTCATGCGCATAGTTCAATTAACCTTTGATTGAATAAAATTTTCCTTAAAATTTTAAAACTTTAAAAAATTAAAATAGAAAATATGAATGAAATTTTTTAATATGAAGTGTAATTTGAAAATAATATGTTTGAATGCTTTATATTAATCCGCATTATATAACTAACTTCAGGAAATTCTTATATTTAAAAATATATTTGCGAGGGAAAAACTGTAATTGAAAAATACTTGAGAATCCATGCAACAAAAATTGAGATAAGTATATATGGATAAAGAGAGGAATGCATTTATATATGAAAGTTAAATAATATTTGAAGCACCCTTTGAGTAGGGAGTTGGCCTAACACAACTTAAAATACATGTACTTGTCTTCTGAGTGCATACTCATACATTCTTTTTAAGATTGTTTTTCTAAAATAATGAGCCACACATATTCATGAACTACAACGAGAGAAGAATACCATACACATTCCTAACTACCTACTCCAATATATTGAATCCAAATACGTAAAATCTATCTCCAGTGGTTCACCAATGACTGGAATAGAACTTGGAACCATTACTCTAATCTGTGCGGTCTTGCCCTATATATAGAAGGAAGGGGTCAGAAAGGGTCTATATATAGAAGGAAAGGTTACAGAAATAATAATTACATTGTATTTAAATATCCATATGTATGTACTTTACTGATGAAAGCAGAAATAAATAATGACAGTTAAATTAAAAAAGATATTTTTTAAATATAATTGATCAATAAAGTATTTAATCAATCTGTTCTTATGTGTGCGTATACTTCGAGTGAAATATTGAATTTTTTCATCAAATTGGCATCCAATGAAGCAAATCAAAATACACAAATACACTTATTATATATACATAAAAGCAGAAACCTAAAACCAAAATTACCTCAATCTTTTTTACTGCGAATCTCTCTCAGTCTTTTTAACTATAAACACTCCCAGAGACATATTCTCAGTGAATAAAAAGATTATTGATAAGTATAAGATACCATTTATCTGAATTGATAGTAGTTAATATTTTGTCTCATCAGTTTCCTGAATGATTTTTTTTATTACATGTTAACTGCAAAGAAAATGTCGCTAAAATAATTACGGAAATTTATGTATTACGTAAACTTTTATTTCAATATCGCTTTTAAAAAAATTACAGTTCTAAACTTTGAGCTTAACAGAGCAAACTAATTTGATTTTTGTTATATGTTTGAAAAATGCCAAGAAAACTTTATAACTCAAATTTTATGAGAAATGTGTTCAAATCATAATTTACTAATTTTGTAAATCAATGAAAATTTTATTAGAACTTCGTCATATTTTCCGTATTGATTACTAACTCAATAACTACAGAATGTTTTCTATATATAAATTATATAAATTGTACTTATGCATTTTGATTTAACAAATTTCACAAATAAGTTAGCAACAGCCTACGATAGTGCCACCTATGTTCTGCAAATAAAAATTTATTCTATAATTTGCCATTCCTGATTTGAAATACCAGCTCTAATTAACCAAGAAGCATTTGAGTCTTAATGTAACTATTAATTTATTTCACATAACAAAGCAGAGAAATTTTAATATCTGCAGCGTAATATACCTTTCCAGAAAATGTTGGATTTTTCCATATATAGTGGACGTATTCAAGTGTCGTAAGGGAGAAATCTCAGAAAACTCACCAGCACTCATCCCGACAGCGGTTCAACATATACCTCCCTTCATTCAACATTTGCTGTAATCGAACATGGAACCTTTCGCTCTGTAGAATACCACTGTCTTATCACTAAGCCCCTGGGGGCCCATACACAAGACACACAGATATGTGTGAAACAATCTGTTTGGACAGTCCAAATATGATAAGCACACACAAATACACACACACATTTATATACATACATACATATATATATATATATATATACATACATATATATATATATATATATATATATATATATATATATATATATATATATATATATATATATATATATATATATATATATATATATATATTGAATGACTATTGATTGAATGTATTTGAATGTACTTGAAATATGATATGAAAAAATGAAATATTATTAGATTTTCCTTCATTTTGGGAACAGTAAAAAATTATTCAATTTGCATGCATTAATTTTTTAAATGAGTTTGTTTTAACGTATTGTTTAATTTTTAATCTAAATTATATATATATAAATATATATAGTATATTTCTCTCTCTCTATCTGTGGCACTTCTGTATGTTAGATGTGTGTGTGTATAATACTTAATTTTTTTTCTTTCATTTGTAGAATTTTGTGGCTGTGCGCCTTTTTTATATTTACGTCCATTTTTGCTCGGTCTCTTGCGCTCATGCATAAGTAGAAGAGAGCCGTATTAAATTATTCATATCTGACTCAGTGAACGAATCAAATACTTTCTAATATTATAAGTTAATTAATTTAAAGAATTTGATCTTTTAAGTAGCATCAGGTATAGCAGGACGATAATGACTTCAGTATATTTATAATGGATTTAAATGTGTATTATTATTCCTCTATTCATTTTGAATATTTTTCAACTTCGAAGCATTATTTGTTTCCAACAACTCTTTAAAGCTTTATTTTATTACCTGTTAATTATACAAAGGTAACTGATTTCACGATTTACCTAATTAACATACATTGGATAACTTGGATATTTTGGGACTTCAAGCTTGTAAAATTTCACCTTTAAAATAGAATTAAAATGTTTCAATAGAATGGTCTTCCTTCAGGTCTAAAGATGCAGCCTTATTTATTTACGAGCAATTCTATTTATGGATAATTGAAATGTTTTCTAAAGAGTAATCTTAATCAGCTTATCCTGGTTTGTGATGTGTATTACTTAATTAATTCATATTCCCAGCCGTTTTATTTACTTTTGCATTTGATAGATATGACATTAAACTCTCTCTCTTTTAAATATAGTCTATATTATCAAGACACTTAATTGCATTAAATGGATTTTATGAAATTGTTGTTCAATTACATTATTCATATGATTTATTTTCTTCATATATAGAATATTTAACTATTACCGATAATGGTTATAAATTACATGCTAATGTTTACTGATTTTTTAAAACTTAAATTTAAAGCATTTTAACCAAATAAATACATTAAAAATAACTACTGTTTATTTTTGAAATAAAAACTTTTAAAAGCTGTCCAATACTCTTCGTTATTTATTAGAAAACTGCATTAAAATTGACCATAAAATCGTTTAAAGATATTAAACATTTTACGCATACATTTAATTAGTTTTCCTATGTGTTTTAAACTCTTACAAAGTAAGAAATGTTGAAATATCTCCATTTATCAAAAAGTTCTTTAATTAGTAAATTAGATTGATAAATTAAATTTTGCAAGAATTATTTAGAAACACATATAAAATTGCCTTTTTAAATAAGTAGTCATAATTATCATAGCTAATTATTTTTTTAACATTTGTTAAGTACATATGAAATTATCTTAATAAAGTAATTCTTATCTCAATAATAAATAAATAGGCATTTTCAACCAGAAAATTATCTAGTATCTGTTTTCTAATGTATGAAGATCATCTATTTTAAAACCTTTATTGAAGCTGGAATTTTTAAGTAAGTAAATGAATTTCTTTATGAATCTTGCAGAAATATTTTTTGTGTTTCAGAAAAGAATAGGTTTTTTTAGTATTTTCTTCTTAAATTCGCATTTTAAATTAAAAATATTCCCTATTAAAGCTCATGTACCATAAAAAATAATATAATTATTTATCTCCTGAATGCAGTAGTTGAAACCTTATAAATAATTTTCCTCTTTTTTAATTAAATTTATTTTTATTTTCTATCTCGTAAAAAATATGCCCCTCTCAAGTTATATGCGAGTTTCCATTGATTATTCAGCTTTCCAATAACAGTGAAAAATGAGCCATGTTGTTCACTGTTTCCAACAGAAGATTCGGCACAGGAGAAAGTTCTTTTTACTTTTATTTTTCTTTCTTTGGTTTGTAAGTTGCGTTGCTTGAGAAACGAGAGAACGATTTTTCAAAATTGTTTACCGTCAGGTGTATTCGTTCTACTGCTCTTCATTTTTCGTCAACAAACTCATACTAAAACATTTCTACATCATGACCATACAGCAGAATCCATTTTGGAGAAGGATAACTGGGAGTATTTCTTTCTCTCAACAATAAAGAAAACATATCGGAAATTTCGAGAACTTTAAAGGAGAACTTTCATTTAGAGAAGTTTCTCTTTTTGAAAATAACGAACAAGAATTTGCATTATTATGAGGATATGAATATCTGTGATTCTAAGGATATATATTTTTTAATAAATTATAAAATAAACTAAAAATAGTTTTGCATGCGACATGAAATTCAACAAGGACTTGAATGTTAAATAAAGAATTTAGTATATGTGCGAAAATACTTCTCAGAGCATCTTGTCGGTTAAAATGGAAATAGAATAAATTTTATTAAATTTTCTCCTTCCTTTTGATTGCTTTGGATTAGATTCCAAAATTAAAATGAATTTCTTTATGAATCTTGCAGAAATATTTTTTGTGTTTCAGAAAAGAATAGGTTTTTTTAGTATTTTCTTCTTAAATTCGCATTTTATGATTTTTGCCAACATATTTTTTTTATTTTAAATCTTTGTATTCGATGAACCGAAGTAGAAGAAAAAGGTCAGAAATATTTTTTTCTAAATTTCAATGCAAAGAAAATGAAATATCTATTTTTATCCATTTTGAAATGAATAATAATAGATATTTCATTTGATGAATCCATTTGAAAATGAAAATTATTTTATTTTTATTCATTTTGATGTTAAATTTTAAATATATCAACAAATATGATTTAAAATACAATAATATTTTACATTAAGAAATAAATATTTTTTCTTACAGTGTCAGCGAGAAAATTTAACGAAAGTATTTGGACACTATCACCATCAAACATTATTAATCTATCACAATTTTGCACGCTTCATTTTTAAGTGATTTTTTAATAAGAACTTTTTTTTATCCATAATGTTTTTACAAAGGTATGAGTGTTAATAGATATATACAAAACATAATATTTAATTCTGATAAATAGGTTTAAATACAGTAAAAGTTAACTAAATGCATTTAAAAGTTATGCTTACCAGAGAAAACATGGATAGCAAAAGAAACTTTTTTTAATATGATCCTAACACTTTTTAGGATAAAAGTAAAACAGATCTTTTTAATCTCACTATGATTTTGCATATTAATAAAAGAAGAATTGAAAATTATGAAATTAAAAAGATTCAATAAGTAAGTAAAATGTGCCTGAATACCAAATATCATAAATAAATTATATAGAAATTAGTATAATAATATTCAATGCAACTGAAGAAAAAACTTTATCTAAACATTTTTAATTATAAGCGTTGCACTGATATTTTTCAATCTCATTTTAATACACAATATTTTGAAAATTATGTAAGGAACTTTCATTTATCAATCTTAAATACTAAGTACAATTTTTCTGATGCAGTTTGTGATTTATTAAATTTAAATTTGTTGATACCTGAATAAATTTTATATTTAAATAGCATTCGTCAATGCATTAAATTATTGATCAAATCTTAAACAAGTTTGATTTTTCTGTAATGATACATCTCATTTTTTATTATTACATAAAATAATTTTAATATTTAACAATTTATAAACTTGAAGCTAATCAACATGAAATTATTTCATGATATGTATCATTATTATTGATATTCATTAAAAATTAGGCATGAATCAGCATACTTTGTTTATATTCAAATGTACAATCTATCTAGTATATTTATCAATTTTCTTTAGCATACAAAAATTAATTTGTCTTAAATGAATTTCATTATTACCATTTCATAAATTTTAATCACATTAAAACATTAAAAAGTAATTTCTGCTATTGCACATATGAGCAATCACAATATCACAAGTTTTTTTTTTTTTTTTTTTTTTTTTTTAAATTTAAAAGTACGTACAAGTGCAGATTTTCCTTCAACCCTAATAAGTGAGAAATAATTTTGATACATTCTTCAAGTAAAAGATAATATTTAATATTTGGAGCGAAAATTTCATTAAATAAAAACATGGCAAAATAGAAAATACTTTAATTTTAAAGAAAAACTATGAGTTATTTTCACAATGTTTGCTTTAACCTATTCTGTAATAGTTTTAAATTATCACGTTCTGTAAATTTGAAAATCATTTAATTAATGATTTAAACAATGATTTTTAGTATACACAATTGTAAAAAAGTTTTAGGATTCACACACAGTTAAACTCTCTAATATGGTAGTTGATGATGTACGGAAATTATATACATTGAAGTTTTCGTTTCAATCACACACACACAAACATATGCTCTCAGATTTTTATTAAAATCTGTCATTTTTGTCCTTGTTCCTCCGTGAATTGCTTATAATTTGACATCAATTTTAAAAAACACCTTTTCTTTTAGTTACATTGTGTCTAACTATCATTCCTTCTTCAAAGATATGAAAAACTCTTATGTAAATGCAAACATACCATTAACGAAAAAAATATGCTATAGTTAATATTTATATTCGTTATAAATACACATTGAATTTTTATTTCATTTTTAAATAGCATCTGTATGGCATGTCTCTAGCAACACTCGATCTTAATAGACAATAAAGTTTTTAAAAGTTCAAGGTTTAAGATTTTAGACCGGATAAGTGAACCTTAAGCAATATTTACCTGATGAAGAGCAATGCTCGACATTTCAACGACAGGAGCAGATGCTAACGTGAGCGGTCTCGAGAGCAAATATACTTCATCCGAAATTGCAAGGAAAAGTCTGTAATTGACAGGGAAGATTCATGGCTTCCAGAAAATCTAGTATTTGCGATAAGCCTTGCAGGAGCTCTTCTCCGTTTCCTGATTTCATTTCAGAGGTTCAATAATTATAATCAAAGGAAACGTTTGAAAGGCAACCCATTAAGCATTAACGAATCCGTGCACTGTCTGATTAAGGATGAATATATTAAAGATAATTTCGATAGATAAAGCTAATCTTTATATTCAATTATGGCACAACATATAAGTTTTTAAAAGGGAAAATATATGTTTAATAATAAAGAAAAAGAATAGTGTTAAGTTTCTAAATCTAATGAATTATAGAAATATTTGTAATCCTTGTAAAAATTGTAGTTTTTGCATAAAAAAGACATTTAAAAATTATATTAATCTTTGAAAAATACTGAAAGAGGTTAAGAAATTTTCAAAAATGTTAAACATTAAGAAATATTGAAGAAAAATTGTAAATGAGGAAATAAAACATAAATAAGGAAATGAAATCTCGGTAGTAAATACATAAAGGAAAGGATTTCAGGGAAAGAGAAAATAAAGTAAGATTTATATATAAATTATTTTTATATTAACCAAATTACTGAGAATACAAAAATAAAATTTCCTTATTTTTAACCATTCTTTGTTAACAACCTCGTATTCCAATTGTTATACATTAATTTTGTGAGTGTGTGTGTTTGTGTTACTAAATTTAATTTTAAAACTAATATTACATAATTTATTTGAATCGCTTATTCAAAACTCTTCCTTTTTCTAATTATTATATTACTGGGAAAGTCATATAACTCAAATTAATAATAAGGAAACATTTCAAATTCTTGGTGTCTGATTTTTAAGTTACAAAAGCACTATTGCTTTGGTACAAAATACATACTTCTGAATTAAGCAAATTGAATATAAGGAAAACACGCAAAATTTTTTCACTAACTCAAATTACTGTGATTGATAAACTAACGGGTAAGATATAATACAATATATTGTGATGTTTACAATAATATTAAGTTTTTCATAATTACAACGACAGCAAATAATCGTTTTGAAAATACCATTTGAGAAAAGTATCTGAAATACACTGCATATATATTCTTTCTGAAAACTTCATAAATAACATTCTCATAACATAAAAACAAAATTATTGAAGGATACCAAATTGATTTTTTCTTTTTTTCAGAAAATTTTAATAGTTAAATACTTTTTTAAATCAACAATCCAATATTTACAGACCAATATATAAGCATTTTAAATGCAAACCGCAACTTCGTATATAACGTTGTATGTAAGTTTTCTGGCCCGACATTCTTTCGAACAGACATTAATTATCTCGAGGGAAAGAGCTTATGAAAATAGAAGATCAATATGTTATTTGCGTAAAAGTATAATGTGTCTATTCATTGCCGAGTTAATGAAATTCTAAGATCAAAATGAATTCGAATATCAAAGCTACTTCACAATAACTCTATGTATATTAGGCGCTTTCTATTCTAAAAGCGAAAGCTTCTACATCTGATACAAAAGATTTAAAGCAAATAGTTGTTTGTAACTCTATGAATTGAAGTTTTCTACAATTTGTAAAGAGTAAAATTTTGTATGTTGCTATGAATAGACTTAAGATGAAATGCAATATTGTTAAAGTATGCGAAAATATGTTTGAAGAGAAGACATTTTTTAAATCTAAGTGTCTTTCTATTTTTTCAAAACAATTTATTTCTTCATGTGTAAAACTTACTATTTCATAGAGAACCACATTCTTATTAATATTATTAGCTCTATATTAGGAAAGAGAAATGTGTCAAATAGAGTAAGTTCTTTTGTAATTGTATATTTCATACCTTATTTAAACTTTATTTATTATTAAGATGGTAAAAAATGGTTGAAACAATAAATCTTTAGTGTATTGACATACCAAGTAAATATCTCTAATTTATAAACTGTTGAAACACTTCGATCTATCGTGTTAAAGTCTTTGCTCAAGTTAGATAATTTATTAAATTTAAAGAACCCGTGCAACAGGAGATGAAATCCTCCGCTATTCTTTGAACATTTTATTTCAAGTATCAAAAACCAACACACTGCCTCACAATAAAAAGTGGTTTGACAAGACTTCGAGTATATTAAAATCCATAAAAAATTTAACTGTCTTAAAAAACTAGAAGCATAGTAAAAAGTTTGTTTTGTTTTATAATTTGGAAAACAAATATTTATGAATTATCTATTACGATAAATCCATTTTAATAAATGATGCAGTTAATGCAACACTTCGCCTTATGGTTTTTCAAATGAAATTTCAATAGTATTCCTATAATTTTACATAAAACTAATGTTTCTATAAATAAGAGATTTTCAAATAAGAAAAAAACAAATAAAGAATTAAATTCAATTTCTATATACAAGAGATTGGAAGTTTTAGAAGTTTTATATTTTATTTATATTTTATATCTGTAACAATTGATCCAATTTGATTCTAGTGCTGAGGCAAAAGAACATTACTTTCCCTATCTCTCCCTTGTGAGAGGTAGATAAAAAAGTATCTGTCCCGACTTTCCAGTGTGTACTTGAAAGGTCTCACATATTCTTGGGTTAGCTAGACGTTTCCTCTTTGCCCTAAATGCCGGCAAGAACAGGCATCAACTCAGAACATCTTGGAGTAGATTACGAGGATACCCACAATTATTCATTTCTTATATTGGACATTTATTAATGTCAACGGTTTCTTTGATATTTGCTGACTCCATCAGAGCAGATGGGAAATTAGAAACAACAAAGAGTAGCATAATATTTAAGCTACAACTAGAATTAAATGATATGTTTTAGAATATGCCTCTCAAAATAAATTGAAAGCAAAACGGTTAAGATTAATAGATTTCATATAGTATGATAAGGTTATGAAACTAAAAATGATAACAAACTCTGAAAAACTAAGTAAATCTATTAATATATCAAAACTAAGTTACCACTTTACATATCATAAAGTTATAGCCTCTGAAGTTGTTTTACAAGTTTCAAAGAAACGAAATGTGTAAATTATACATTTTATTTTTTTGGGAATTCTTTGTGAAATCGATATTTTTACCAGAGATTTAAATAAAAAATATGCTAATACCAATTAATTTTAGTGCTTAATAGAAAATTTTTAAAGTAGCATTGATGTCAAACATTGTATATTAATTGTAATTCATTCAAGATTCTTAAAATTATAATCTGTATAAGGCAGAGCTCGTGTTTTATTTCTTATAAGAACACTTTTTAGTATAATAAAAACTAATTTATAACTGAATACATTTCGGTTAGATAAATTATCCATTTGATACTTTTGTTAATTTATTTTAAGCTGCTTAATGAAATTGAATTGTTTGATTTTTCTATTAATAACTTCTCGGTGAAATTTACTCAACTTCCGAAAACACTGAAATAATATAATATAAAATTAATGGATGCAATCAATTTTGATATTATACTCACTCATGTAAAAGCCATGAATTCCAGAGGAGATTAATAGATGTGTTAACTATTCATAAGAGGGAGTATGCAATTTTAGTTTAAAACGAACTCTTGGTAAATTCCTACTGTTTTAAATATAAAAAGACTTTCTAGAGAATACTTTGCTGTTTTGTTTCAAAGAATTCTCAATCAAACACATAACCATTATTTTTGTTTCAAAACATGTTCTGGGACATGATCAGCAATACTGATGCATTCAGTCACGCAAAGTAAAGATGAAGCATGGAATCACAAAATTGTTTTCACCATTAATTCATTCTAAATCATATTCATCATTTTTACTCTACAAATCCATTCGTCATTTCTACTCTACAACTTTTGCGTTTTGATTTCAAATTATTCATGGAAAAATATCGATATCGTACGTTTTATCACTCCCGTCAAAAAATAGACATTGTTTTTCTCTCACAGTAATGAGATTCACGTGAAAAAATCTAAATAATTATTCTCATTTTTGAGGGAGATGATTTTCCTAAAATAATGCTCTGATTATCGTAAATAAAAGTACATTTTTAAATTGGACTAATTTAAGTTATGGATATGAACCTTTGCATTAAATTTTTAGTCATTAATTATATTATTTATATATTCAATATAGCCCTCATATCCAATGTTGAATCTACATTCCATTTCATTGGGTACTCTTAAAAATAATGTACACAAAGCAAACCGTACTTTTGTAGTGTTTAAGACAAAACTTTTTATACCTTCAAAATAATATTTTTTAGTTAGTTGCATTTCTATAATATAGTTTTTTTTTCTTTTATTTTGTTGATTGATTTTAAGATTGAATTCCTATAAGAGATTTCATTGTTTAGTTATTTTATTAATAATTTCCCTTGCAAATGAGTATGCTTCTTAAAGACACTTAAATAAAAATAATATAAAATAATAGATGTGAAAAAATAATATAATTAATTTCATTAATATATTCAGAATTATGAAAAAAAAGGAATTTCAATATATAATGTTGCATTAACTAAACTCTTTACTATACCTCTGAATCTATTTCCTACTGAAAAAATTTTCCATAGATAGTTTTGCTGTAAATTGACGGCCATAAACTTTTGTCTTGAAACTACAACCAAATAGAGATATACACATACATTTAAAGAATTTGAAGTAAAAAAATAAATAAATGATTATTATTTTTCTTCAAGTTTTTAAATGTATAACTATAACATTTGAGTACACACACAATATTAGACATATTGTTCCAATATTCATTTTGAGTGATATTGAAAATTTTAGACATTTAACTACTAATTCTCATTCTGATGATCGTTTTGTGTATCTGGTTGACTCGTATCACAAAATGTATTACTCACATTTCGATATTACTACTGGATCCAAGACACCTTTTAATACTAAGTTGTGAAAATTTATGTTTGCTTAGTTATAATTTTTTAGTGTTCCTTTTGAATTAATAGCAATGTATATGAAATATCTCTAACCAGTATATCTAAATCAAAACAGTCAAAAATGATAGTTGGATTACCAGTGGGAACACAATTTATTAAATATCGGAAGTAATGAAAAGTTAAAGTATAGACACATGTTTGTAATTGTATTCTCTTGTTTCATAATTTTTTTAGATTATTTGTCTCTGATTAAGCAGAAACTACTTATCCACTAATCTTTTTCATGTAATAACTCTTGAACTATATTATTTAAAAGTGAAAGTTTTCTATTAATTTCAATTTTACAAATAGTTGTAAATACTTATATATTAAGGAGTAATGGATAATTAGCTTAAATGATGCATTTTAGTAGCTGAATATAAATATGTCCACAATATGAATCGTGCAGCAAACATTTAGAGAATTATAATGTTAATAATGATTTTCTATGTAATACTGCATATTTAGTAATTTTTTAATTCAACTAAATATAATTTCGAATTATTTTTTACAGTTATATGTAATTCTACGTTTATACACTTAAAGCTCCATTTTTATTCTTTTAACCATGTCAAAAATATTATAAATAAAACATACCTGTATAATGTGAAGGATTTATTTTCTTAAATTTACTTACAAAAATGTCAAGCAATAGCTTTCCTGGATTGTCTAAGTATGTATAATATATTTTAGAAAAGAATACAAAATACCTTAAATAACCTTTACAACTCAAAAATAACCAATTAAAATAACAAACTAAATTCTTATGTATGTTTTAAAAAATCTTCAGTTTTATTGAAAAATGAAAAATGAAGTGGTATTTTTTTTTCTTACTTATTGTAGAATTTTTGATGTAAATATTGTTACATTTAAAAAGGAAACTCTTATATTGGCAAATGCGTGTTTTTATTCAAGAAATGTTAAAATATAATTTCTAATTTTCACATACATAAGATAAATATTATAGTTAAAATGTGTAATGTTATATTATTATTTTAAGGAGTTGATTTCTTATATTTAAAAAAAATCATAATTTTTTCAATTAATATCTAAAAGACTACTTAGAAAGAACAGAAATATGAAACAGAAACAAGAAAGAACAGAAATATGAAGAATGATTCAATAGCAACAATTGGCTTTTTCGCGATAAGTGAATTATATTACCGATTTCTGATTACAAAATTGATTACTCTTCAATTAATTAAATACTATCGAATAATACTATAGTTTTAAAAATATTCTTTACACACACACACACACACACACACACACACACACACATATATATATATATATATATATATATATATATATATATATATATATATATATATATATATATATATATATATATATATAATTTTTGTAAAATCTTTCTCTCTCCTCACATTCTTTCAATTTTATTATTTTATTTACTAAATAATTTGAATGATAAATTTAATCATGTATGAGAGATTTGACTCTGAACTATAAACTTGAATATTCAAAAAATTCTCAAATTTGATATTAGTAAATATGCTGAGTGGTAAAGAACAAAACAAAAAAGCTGAATTCCTTTTACATATGTAAGAAATGCGATGATTTATAAAAGGCCTTTGATATAATGATTTATAAAAGATGCGGGAAATGAAAATTTTAAAACAAAAATCTTTGGTTGTTCTTATTGAATAATCTGTTATAAAATATATCTATATTAGCATTTAATTCAATTTTAATGGAAATGTTTTTGAAAAATCTTAATTTGTAGGAATTGTTTTTGCGAGAAGTCAATAAAAATTATTTTTAGTGTATACAGTTTAATGTAATTAACAAAATTACACACATGTTTATTGTTGCATGACTGTAAAAAATTTCCGTTATAAACAAATTATATTTATTATTTTATATTATTACAAATTATATTATTTTAAAAATTAATGTTGGCGTTACTTAATCTTATCATAAGATTAAGTAATACTTAAATCTTATGATAAGAAATGTGAATGTATTTCAAAGTTTTATATAAATGTCAATAGCATAGCATATATTGCATAGCATATAGTCTGTGCCTCAACCATTTTGTTAGAATTTTTATGAACAATCATGTGCGAGATTTTCATTTATGTGTGAGATAAAATTGTGACCAATTTCAGCCATTTTGTGTTTAATATTCGTTATTTTCCAATATTTATTTTTACACTGTAATACTTAATAGTTTCATAAATATATAAGCCTTTAAAAGTGTTTTTATGCTTCATGTAATGTATAGAATTGAGTAAATTATAGTTTTGAGAGAATAAAATTATTAAATTTGGTCTCTATATAAAAAAAATTCTTTTTTTATTCTTTTATAATTTACATAGTTTATTGAATAAAAAACATGGCCTCTTTCAATATGCACAGCTTCAAAGAAAAATAATTTATTTGAAAAAATAAAAAAGTTTTTAAGCAGTAAATTTTATTTCAAGAAGTATGTAGCACTTCCGCTTAGCATTATATTTTTATTCAATTAAATATTCTATGTAAGTAATTAAACACGTTTTTCTGATCAAAATTAAGTGATATTCATCTGCAATTTAAAATAATAAAACCAAATTATACACCCACACAGCCCCACAAATAATTCCTTACAAAAGTTTCATTGCAGAGAAATGCTGCAATTTCTCATTCTTTAACTAAGATTTCCTCAGCTTCATTTCAGCATATTTACATTCCTATTAATAATTTGTAATGGTAAATAAGTGTATTTAATTATACTAATGATTCTTGAATCGAATTAAAAATAAGTGTGACATACTTTCAATTAGGTAGGGTTCTTTCATAATTAGTTAACATACTAACACATTCTAAGTACTTAGCTTCGAGAAAATTAAGCAAACCATTTTATGTTTTTCAATGATTAATAATTTTCCATAGCAAATGAACTTAGTTTCTAACCTTCCACCAAACTTTGAAATAGGAGATTGTTTTTTGAAATTGATGTTTTACATAAATAGAATTTAGAATACTTAATTATTGTGTTAAAAAATAAATAAAATAAAAATAATCAAACATAAATATGCTCTATTTGTAAAATAATTTTTGGTATGTAAAATTTTAATATTTATAGTCAGTATACGTTTAAGAATTTACTTAAAATACCTAAAATATTCTGTCCAGTAGAAATTAATAAATGTTGGCGTTACGAGTTTATAAAAACAAACAGAATAGTTCTCTACATGAATCTATGATATCATTCAAAAACTGTCATGTTGACAAGAACTTGGTATATTAACTTGTTATATGGGACAAAATTGTTTTTTTTATTTTAAAATGTGATTATTAAGATTATGAGTATTCTAATTCAATAAAAAATAAAGACTTCTTATTAATATTGTTTTTATGGCTTCAAATAACCATTTAAAGATTTGTTTGTAGGTATATTACCTAGTGTTTTTTAAAGTTAAGAATAAAATATACTTCAAATATATTTATAGTGAAAGGTAATCGTAGAATGATACTTTTAAAATAAAAAAAATTATTCAAAATAGATTACTCTATTTCTTGGAATTTGAATCCTATAGTACTTATATGGAAACCTTTGGAAATGTATTGCAAGTCCAATTCATTCTGCATTCACTTTACAAGCACATAAAAACCTTATAAGGTTTTTATTTGTAAACTTATGATTCACACATGCATATAGGAAACTGTGTGTATTAACTTAGTTCTGATGATGCATTTACTTAATGTAAGCAACAGCTATCGTTTAGTTAATAAATTAAGTTATTGCATTATACATTTATTTGGATTAATATCAAAGAGTCTTTTTAAAACAATATTGCAGAAATAATTGCCACAGAAAATTAAACATTACTATCTTTAAAAATAATAAAGAATTTTTCTATTATAATATTTCTGTTGCAAGAAGAATATAACTTTTACTTTTGTTATAATAAAATATAAATGAACAAAAAGTTAACTTTTTTATATTTCTTATTAACACAGTTGCAAACATGCACAAAAGCAACCATAGAAACATATCATTATAAACATGCATTTGCACAAAAAGTATATTTTATTCGATAGCGTAATCACAAAACATCATGAATACTTGCTTGAAATTAAAACCATTTATAAAAATTTGTCTCAATTATTCTTGAAATATAATTTTTATCTTATAGTCTGCGCATAATCAAGATAATTAATAGTATTATCATTGTTGTGTCGAAGAAGCTTAAAATTGATTTCATTTAGTAAAAATTTATGAATTACAATGATATTATTTTTTAAGTTAGAAAACTAAAGAAGAAAAGAAAAGAATTATAATCTTATAAATCAAGTATTAGATTTTCATGATTTCATTATAATTTACTAGTATCCTATCATTCTCTGTAATATTTCTTTGGATTTATAGCAAAAACAATACCACATTTCCACTTGTATATGTGAATATCAAAACTTACACATGCAAACAAATAAAATAACGAAAAGAAAATATCCTCTCCCGTTTCTCTCATTCTTCGTCTATATTTATCAAACAGAAGTATTTAGCTTAAATAATCAGACTAATTTTATGGATAATTATGTACTAATTAGTAATAAAGCGTTTATAGACGAAATTAATTATTATTTAATCAGAAGTAACTTCTTCAGTTTAAATAATAACTTAGGCTAATAATAAGTGTTACGTTTATCTACATAAATGTTTGCATCTATATGATAAAAACATAAAAAAACTTATAATAATAGTTTTAATAATAGAAATTTTAAAATGGAAGATGAAATAAGCTGAACAAAAGTGTAAAATATGTATTTATAGAGAGGATTGGCATTCGTGAACACCTCTCACTCCTGTTTGCATAAGTTCGCCAACTTTCCATAAAAAAAATAAATAAAAGATTTGGCGAAGCAATAAATGTAGCTACCATTTTAACTCTTATCTAAAAAAATAGGAAAAAAATTTCCTCAAGATAAATATTGTTCTCCTGCCATTCAAAGAAAACAAAAAATTGTTTGCCTCTTCCTTCCCTTTATATTTGAACAAATTTAAAGAGTATTCTGCAATTTTGGTCTGATCTTATATTTATAAGTAAACAAGCTTTGCGAATGAATGAAGAAATTTATGAAATTATCACATTCGTATTATTTGCTTAGTAAAACATTTAACATACTTAAGTTATGCTGTATCAAGTATTTTTTCTAGAAAAATATAATTTAGTATAACACAATTGTAATAGCATAAATCCCTTCTCTTCGCAAGTTTTCAGAGAAAATTATAGTTAATACAAATTAAAGAAAACTTCTTAGAATACATCAATTTTTTACAAAATGCTAAAAGTACAAATAGATTCACTTTAATAAAAATGAATTTTTCCTAAGCTTTTGAATAACTAAAGAATGAGAACAAAAACATGTCCGTAGACATAACTCACAAAGTCAAGGTAACACTGTAAAACGTCAATTTTTTAAAGCAACCAAAATTTAGATAAAAAGAACTGCTGTATTTTTTGTTTTTAGTCATTATAGCACAAATTATATATTTTCCTTTTTTTCTCTTTGTTAATAATGACAAATTCTTGCAAGTGCTTATTACGTTCGTGTCGACTTCAATGATATATTTTCAACAATGGTCTAGTAAAAATGAAAAAGAAAATCCCTTGCTTTAACAACCCAAGGAAAAAACAGCCAACAAAAAATCATGCTGTTCCAAACATCACATGAACAGAAATGCATAATGATCTTTTCGCTATAGAGGCATACGAAAAACAAAGGCAATGACGAAATCACATAGAAATTATCGATCAAAAACAGCTCATTTTCTTAATCTGTTCATAAAAACTATTTTATGCGAATTGCAATTAACTTGGCAAATAAATGCGTCATAGTTTTATTTAAGCTAAGAAGTATTTGATAATTTACGATATAAAGTATTAATATCTTATCAATATAATGCTACTTTTAATTAATTTTTGAAACTTAATTTCACCATCAGCTACATAAACATAAAAAATAATAGATATTTAAATCTTACATATAAATATTCTCAAAATAATGATAATAATTAAGCTTTGAAAAGTAATATATTTAAAAAAAATATTTCTTTTGACACAATAAAATAGTTGGACTTTAAAGTATATATTTTAAGAAATATAAAAGATATAAATCAAAAACTGATTATTATATTTAAATGTTAAGTAGTAAGATTACTGATATTTTAATTTTAATTAATTTTTGATTAAAAAAATTTACTAGAACTTTTTTATTAACTTTTCTATTTCTTACGAAAAATGTCAGTTTTCAAAAACATCTTATGACAATTAAATACTCCCTGTAAATCTGATATTTCTGTCCAAAATTTCCTTTATTTTCTAACATGTTAGAATTTCAATCTCTAAAATCTTTAAAGACCAAAAAATGCTAAAAGATAAGTTAAAAATAATAAATAAATTACTATTCAACACACTACGGCAGTATCATGAAAAATAAAAAAAATTTCTAAGAGATTATTATCGTTAGAATGCCAAGCATATGCAGCTATTTTGTGCTGCAAGTCAAATAAACAGACAGATATTTAGACAGTTCAGATTAGTAATAAACCATGCAAGAACTGTTAATATACCTTAGAGACACTTCGAGAAATGCAGAAAGCACGTCTGCTGCGAGAAAGAAGTTTTGGATATTTTATTTATTTTCCTTAAAAATATGCAAGGTTCTTTTTAATTTCTGCTTCGCATTTCCTTTTAATAAAAAATATTCTAAGAAAGAGGCAGAGATATTTCTTTTATACTTCTAAGGCTTTTTGATAAATTTTATTTTTAATCATAACAACTATTATTTTGATAAAATTTCATTTATGCTTGGTACATTCCCTCTTTTTATCTGAATATAACTTCAATACTTGATAAATTGATAAAAGTTGAATGTATATATGAAACATGGTGGCATAGTAGTAGAGCCTCGCACTTCCCAAGACACAGATCTGAGATTCAATACTCGGGCTGGGTAAGGTCGACTCAGCCTTACTCTCATTCAATAGGTTGATAAAACTGAGTACCAAGCACGCTTGGGAACTAAACATTTGGTTATTTCGCTTAGGCTGCCCATCTAACCGAGACAAACGCATCGCTACCCAAGGCTCCTCGGTCAAATAAACAGAAATGGACATTGTAGGCGTTGCATTTGTTGGGTTTGTCATTCCCCTGAATTTGTGTATTTATATTACGCGAATAGCGCCTTATAAGAGAATAGTAATATCGAAACAATATTAGAGTTTTTAAAACAAGAATGATAAGAAGTCAATAAAGTGATAAAAGCATTTTGTAAACAAAAACTGTTTAAAATTAATTTTTATTTCTTTCACACACGACAACACAAGAAAATCATGCAATACCATATACATTAGTAAAATATCTTTGTTTATTATATATATCAAATTTTAAATAAGAATAGTATTAAAATCATGTTTCAAGTTAATTCTGCATTTCCAAATCTGAATGTAAGCTATACACATTAAAAAGGGTGAATTGTGTCCTCTCTTAAATTTTTTATCATAAATGTTTCAAAATATCAAATGGAAATTTGATGACATCAATTTATTTACTCGTGTAACATGGGTTGAAATCTGTTTGATTTAGTTCTCATAATTTGAAATTCCAGACTGAAGTAAAATGAGGGAAATAGAATAAAGGAAAAAAGAAGCGCCATAAGACAAAACCAATATTGACTATAAAATCAGTCGTATAAATTTAGCCTTTCAGTGATTTTTTTGGTAAAATAAGCAAAGGATAAAGTGTTTATGGCAAAAAAGAGCAATAGAGAGATATATTTTGAAGTAGAAGAAACTTTTTTACATACCTCTCTCCTCAATTTGCATACATTTTTGCTTCTTTTTACCATTAATTTTCAGTTTGATTTTGTTCTTATATTTGCTAAAAATTTTATTGAAGAATTTTAAATAATCTAAAATCTTGCTAATCCAAACTGATTCTTGCCCACTTAGATAGAATTAAAAAATGAGACAAGTATTCTGCGATGAATTTCTTGTATGATTAGTGGTGTCATGCGTTGTTACTCTAATTAAGAATACATAGTCTTCTTTTACGTTAAGGATTTTGCAAAGAAGTATGTTTGACTCATTATTTAGCTTGAAAAATATTTAAATCTGCGCTGTTTTTTGCTGGAAGTTCTACTACATTAATTTTAATTATTATTTTTCCTGTAACTTTCCAAATAACTTTTAATTCAAACTTAGTATGTTGTAAGCCACTGAGATGGGAAGGCTGTTTTTCTTTGGATATTTATATTGCTTATAATATTTTAATCTAACAAAATCATAAAATGTTTTCTGAATAATTTTAAACTTTTGAAATTAAATGACTTGAAAATTAAAGACAGTTTTTCGAAATATATGTAAAAACACGAAGACAGACTTGAATGATAGATTTAAAGGTACATTATAGAATTATGGCATTTTTGTAATCTGAAACTTGACTGCTTACGTATTTTAAAAATAACACAATTTTTGTAATATAATTCTGTAATTTAAGTAATATTAACTCTGAGATCATACAAACACATATTATCTTCATTTGTCATTTTATATAGGTCACCATTGTTATTAATGTTAAAAGCACTGAGAATAGTTTTAAATAAAGAATATTTTAATTCTAAAATATTTTTCTTTTGTTAATAATTAAATCACTTTAAGAAAACTGTAAATAACAACTTCGTGACCATTTATAAATCTTATCAGTATTTAATCTAAGCGAAAAAAGTATGAGTACAATACTTGTGAGTAACTATATATTAAGTAATTATAGATATTTATAATAATTATTAATTATTATAAATTTTCAACTTCTTAAGAAGCTTTTTCCTCTTCATCGAATACGGTGGGTATGCATCTTAAGACAAAATCTAAGACAACAGGGACTCATCAAAAGTTTCATTGAGTTTCATGACTTTTTATTATATGATAACCAATTCTAAATTATTTTATTATTCAGAAAATTTTATTACAATTCGAATGTTTAGGATTAGTTTCTAATTTTTGAATCAGAACTTTTTATTCATATTCTTTAAAATAAATTCAATAATTTAAATTTCCTTTTTTTAAATATAAATCAATTTATATAGCTAAACCTTAAAAAATCCTTGTTATTGTAACGTTCAATTTTTAAAGTAACTATAGCTTCTTTGAAAATTTTCTGAGAATATATTAATTGGCATTTAAATAATATTCAAATTAATTTCTAAGAAAAAAATTAATATTAAATATTATTCATGAATTAAATGTAAATGAAAAGAAATCTCTTGAGCTGGAAGAAATTAAAAAGAAGGAATTTTTTATACATGGAATTATTTTTTCAGAATTATAATATCCTAAATTCTTAATTACCTAATTATTTACATTGAAAATGAAACGTATAATGTGCGATACTTCACCATTCAATCATAACAAACAAAACCTTTAATATGCGAAACATTTTATGCGTATATACTCAAAATAATAAATGTGTCTTATCAATTACTCATTTCTTAAAATTAAATAGAAAACAAATGAAAAATATTTCATAAAAATAACAGGAAAAAATCCATAAATAATAACAGTTTACTTTAAATAAAAGAGATAAAAGAAATAGCTTCGAAAATTTGGATAATTTATCATTTATAGACAATGAGTACCCAAATAGATAGAAATTTACTTTATTTTTAATATGTATAATCCGAAAATATACATGACTTATTCAAGCAAACCCACTTTTTTTTATTATTTTGAATTTTTATCTCATCTTTTCAGTATTTGCGTATTCCATAAACCTGATTATTCAAAATATATTATGAACTAACAATTATATTACATTATATATTAAAAATATATAATATTATCAATGTTGTGAATGAATGAATGTAGCCGGTAAGAAAGAAATATGAAGCCATCTAAATGCATCAAGGTTGATTTTGAGTAAGTATTCACTGTTTTCTCCATATGTTCAGCATAAATAGCTCGTTTTATGTTGAATAACAAAACATCATTCTTGTAGCTCTCTAAGATAACCATTTTCTTCTCTTGATGCTGTATTTAGATGATTTTAAAACTCTAGTGTGGATGCGGAGGAGGATTAACTTAAAAGCAATAATAAGGAAACTATATTAATAATAAGCTTATACTAAATAATTTTTATGTATAATGTTAATTGCACTGCTTTTTAGAAAAATATTTCTGAGCATTTTGTTAAAGGAAAATTCTACAATTTATTTCCTATTATGCTCGTTAAAATTCAGAATTAATTCATAAATACTAAATATATTCTGTATATTCTGAAATCTAGGTGAAATATTGCTTTGTGTTTGTTAAGTAAGCATAAATTTTGATTTTGTATGACAAAAATATCATGTACAGAAACTTAACGAACACTATTTTAAATAGAAAATATAATAAAACAAACATAGTAAGTAAGCAACATTATCTAATTTTAGTTTTGAACAAGGGTAAAACCTAGCACTGAAACGATTTCTTACTCGAAATAAGCACATATCCGGTTTATTAATCTAAACAGTTTTATTCAATTTCTTTACTATTTTTAATAATGTAAGCATATAGTTTAACTTATAAAAGATGTTAAGGAAGTTATTTCAGCATTACGAAATAACTTATCTCTTTTATCTTTTTTCTGACTTCAGTACTGAGCTTATATGATCACACGGTACTCATAAGTAAGAAAATGTTTCCGGCAAAATGCAATTGCAATTTATATTAGGATATTTATTCAATTTTTCACTAGTTTTATTTATTTTTATTATCCTTTTAAAGTCAATTTTTAAAATAGTTGCAGATATTTTCATAAATACTAGCAAAATGTAAAAAAATATTTAACCCCAAAATATAAAAAAAATCATTTAACATTGTAAATGATTAAAAATTTAGCGTGATGAATGTTTCTTAATAATTCGATGTACATTACACTACATAAATAACTAAGATTTTTATTTATCTTAGTTATTAGAAAAACATTTTTTGCTAAAATATAAGATTGCAAAATTTTATAAATTATACAACTACTTCATGATTCATATCTAAAACGATGCAAATAATATAGAATACGAATATAATGATAGCTTAGATTTTAATTTTTTATATAAATATGTTTGATAAAACTCTATTGTGAATTTATGTTAAAACATTTAGAAGCAATTAAATTTTAAAACATTACATTATATTTTATTATGCTTTTTAAAAGGTATCTAAGTAGGAAACTATAATACACAAGCATTTTAATGTAAGCTTTGTAAAAATTTTCAAAGTTTATAGCATTTTCTAATTTTGTTTATAGTTTATTTTTCTATAAGATGAAAAAATCGTTAAATATTAGTCTTTAATTAATTAATCTAAATGCGTAATGGAGCTTAAAAAATTAATCATATACTTCAATATAAAATTTTGAATTTTTTCCTTGAACTTTTGTTTTATGGGCCGTAGGCTCAAATTCCTAGTGATTATGTATTCATATAAATATTAAAGACGTACAAAACTCATCTTAAAAATTTAAGGTAAATAGTTTGGATAATATACAGTAATACTTACAGATCACAACATTAACTCCTCATATTCAATAAATTACCTTTGCTATGTTCACTGTCCCCAATTGATTTCATCTCCAAAATCAATCCTTATCATCTACCCAGCATTTAATGAGATTAGAGAATCAGCAATTTCGCTACTAATGTCAAATAGAATTGCAGATTAATAATGAAAGGGAATCAAGATTTATACTCAGTGACACACACAGATAAACTAACAGACAGTGACTTCATTTTGGGGTGATGTTTTAATTCATTGTTCATTTCACAAAAGAAATATTGCTTTTTAAGAGGCTCTGTCGCTAATACAACTCAATGTACAATTTCAATTTATTATTAAATCATACTTTTTGATCTCATACATTTCCTTCATTTTAAGTGAATCTAATATGAAAAATTTTGACTGCAACAATACAAGCTTAGTTTATCTGAAATACAGTTAAAAAATAAAAGGGAATTTTCCACGCCAAATATTATTTCAAATGTACTTATTTAATATCTGTCTTTAGAAAAGAATATGTTTGAACACAGCAATACGTTTCCAAGAAAATTGTATTCGCCAAAAAAAGTCTATACTTGTTAGAATACTACTATAAATAAAAATCAAGTCAATAACGTAAACATACATACATGCAAACTCAAAGAACCACAAATGTTTTCACAGAAAAATTAATATTTATTCATCTCCCAGTCAATATGTGACCTGTTCGATTTTTAAGGAAAGTTTTTTTATTACAGATGTTTGTCAAAATAAAGCTAAATATCGAGCTAATTTATAACATTAGAGAGGAAATATTTAAAAAGTGTTTTCAATTTAATATGTAACTATGCAACCAACTCACCTTAAAATGTATGTATATAAACACTTAAGAAAGCTAAGACACATTAAAAACAGCAATTATTAATGCAATTTTTTAATAATTTAATTAAATGCAAAAATCCTACATTATGAATACTATAAGCATATTAAAAGAATAAAATTAAATATACATATAATGATAACATAAATGTAACTTAAAATAATTCATTTGTATATAAAAAATAAATAAATAAAATAAAAAAACAAATAAATAAATCTCTATTTATTATAATATTATTTATAAACTTGCATGCAAAAACTATTTGAAGCAAAATTTTAATTTTATTTTGAAAATTATCGTAAAATTGTAATTACCACTACTTTTTTACTTTTAATTGTCATTTTTACTCCTTATTAAAAATATATATACAAAATTTCTTGATTTGAAACCAGGTATTCTTTATGAAATACCCATTGTAGTATCCAGATTCCTCCAGAGCGCATTGTTCTGACATATCAATGCTCACTTCGTTAAATACCTGTTTTATCCGCAATTTTAATTACAAAGCTTTTCACGTAACCGGGACTCCACCTTCCTAACAGCCACACCCCGACCTCCCATAAGCATCTTTTGTTCTGAACTCGTCGCCTTTTCAGTTTCACTTGAGAGCAGTTTTCAAATCGCATTATATTCTTAATAGGTTTTGTACTTTCCTTCCTTCTTCTCTAAGTAGACAGCTCACTTCTGTCCCAATTTAGGATCCCAAAAAAATTCGTTCGATGCAATAAAAAATTAAATTCAATTTTAAATTTAATTTTTTATTTTACTAAGAGTATGAAAGTTACTAAAATTAAAAAGTATAACTAAACAATAAATTATATATATATATATATATATATATATATATATATATATATATATATATATATATATATATATATATATATATATATATATATATATATATATATATATATATATATATATATATATATATATATATATATATATATATATACATAAAATCTTAAAGCTAAATTCCGATCATAATTTAAATATTTACAAAATTATTACCTATATTGTCTAATTTTTATTAAAAATTTTGTTTATTTTATTGTTGACTTAATTGATTATTTATAAATTATTTCCTTAAGACGAACAAATAAATAACTAGAAATTCTTTGCCTAAAAGTGTCCATTAATATTATTTAAAAATAAGTTCAATACATTTCCTTGAAAGTATTTAGGATAAATCATTAGATTTAATTATTCACTTTTTGTCATTGATATATAAACTTCTGGATATATAATTAAACAAATGTTTCTGCTTTTTAACTTCTTGGTTCAACACGCAACAGAAAATTCATTCTTGTATATATTTAAACTATACTTATTTTCTTTTTTAGCTGGCTATGAAGAAGTAGCCACTATTGTTAAACCATCTCTGGATGGCTTAACAAAGCATACTATTGACGATGGGACTGGATATATCATTTCTGCATTTCGAGTTTTTCCCGGAGAAGATAGGGAAAAATTAGAGAAGAATTGGTTGACCTGGACAGGTGCTCGTCAAGTTTACAAGTGTTTACCTAAGCATTTAGGATTGAAGAGACTAACTTTCCACAAAAAACTTTTCCCTGAAGGGGGAATAACATATGTATTGATGTGTGAATGTTCTGCTTTAGTGGAACATGTCACGGAAGCACTTGTGTTTGTGGATCATCTTCGAGCTAGATGCTGCGGGTATACAGCACTGTATCGACCAGTGGATGTGTTTTGATTATGTATTCATATGAAGAGGAAAGCGCTTCGATAAATACTTTTCAGCTTAATACTTGTGTACTGCTTATGTTGTTTCCTTAGTGTTGTTGAATGTATTGTAAATGCGAGAATGACATTGTGAAACGGAGAGCAGCATTATTCTCGAAATATTTTTGAAAATATGTTTAGTAAATATTTTATTCTATGCGATGCCCTATATCGAAGACTGGAGTGATATTGAAATACAGTAGCCTTTTAAGAAGTAGTTAAAAGAGTCTATTAGAAGTATTCGAAAAGTTTTTCAATAACACAAAATGTTAACATTCATAAATAAAACATATAAATCTTAGAATGTTTATTTTTAAAGGCAAATATATTTATTGTTCTTCCATCATTTCATAAAATCAAAAATACTGTTTGACAAATTTTCATCCAAAATGCATTCAATTCATTAAATTAAACCATAAACATAAAGACTACTCTAAATTTTACAAAGATTTTTTCAGAAGTTATTTGCACTCATAAGTTGAAAATAAGTATGAAGAAAAGTAAATTGTTTATGGAATAAGCTGGATTTATAGTACTTAAGAAAAAAGTATTATTTTTAATTTAGTTTCTATTATCAGCAAAATTAAATAACTATTAATGGAAAAATAATAAGGAACTAGAAAAATTTCCAAATATTATAGCTTTTTTTCAGAATTTTAAATTAGAATATTAGAATTTAAAAAAATCTTACGAAAATATATTATAGTTCAGAAAATATTTCGTACTTTTTTATTCGTACTTTTGTATTAATTTAAATTTCTAATTGCATAAATTTTGATGATGCATAAAATTATTTAACAACTTATGCGAAAAATTAAAACGAATGTTGCTACAAAATATTTTTAAATTTTATGAGGTTTGGAAGGAGTCGTAATTTAATGCTGTTTAATTTTTTACTTTTGAAAAATTAGACATTTTTGACAATTTTTCTTCATAAATCATGTAATATAAACAAGAAAAAGTAATAAATGAAACAACTTATGATAATTAAATAAATAAAGATACCGACACAATTTTCCATGAACAAAATAAAAATTAATTGAATATTATGATGCGTGACGAAACAATCATATCTAATAATCATTAAACAAATGTTAACTTCCATATATTACTAAATCCAAGAGCAAATTTTTTGCAGAATAATTAGCTTGATTTTTAAAAGTAAACTTCAGTCAGACAATAAAAGAACGCTTGACAGCTTTAAACAAAATGTGATCAGAAATGAGATAAGGGAATTAAAGAAAATTCAGAATATTCCGCATCAAAATGTGATTAAAAAAGAGAGAATATATTTTATTATATATATATTATTATATCATTTAGCTGGCACTTAATGAGAAACATATGTCTATATAATAACTTAAAAATTTTGAGCAATATCGATTAATTCCGTGTCTTTTCCCGTTTTTAAGGGACTGAATTCTCAACTATTATCATTAATAGAAATTTACTGGATCTGTTATCAAATTAATAAAGTTATAACATATGTCTATATAATAAGTTATTAAGTAAAAACTACTTTTCAAATATCCAATCATCATATTTCTTTTAAAATTATATTAGCAAATAAAATTGTATCCTATTATATTACTAAATATTGGTTTGAAATATATCTATTTAATCATTTATAATCTAGCTTGATTATTAGTCTAAACTGTATAGTCTATAATATAAAAACAACTACCTTTAAATATGCTTTACCCTCAGAAACAAATCGAAAATTTAGCTTAAAGGGTTTGTCCTTCCTAATGCACGCCTCTGTTTTATATTTTTTTCCTATAAAATATTTAATAAAATAATTTCAATACCTTTATTAAACCCTTAAGCATATAATTCACTTTAATTAATTAAATTATATTGAGCCTATGGTTGCTGTAAAATTTGAAATCATTATCACTTATTTTTTTCTACACTGTTATTTAAACTGAGATTTTATCATCATTATATCAAGAAAAATTGTTAACCTATATTCTAAAAATATCTAATATTAAACTTTAAATATATTTCCTTAGAAAATAGTGTATTTACTTACTTAAACTAGTTTAACAGTTTTACAATATATTTCGTAAATTAAATTAGAGAACATATATTTTTATAAAAATATTGTAAAATGTACATGTTTTACTATTATTATAAATAAAAGTACTTTTTACTTTCAAATTGAGAAAATCTATCATCACAGAATACTCTTTGTTAAGAGTGAAATCCTATTCATTTCTTTATTGGGCAATTGAAAATTTAGTATCTTTCACACTGAATATTTACAATATAGTTATTAACATAACTGATTTCATAAATTTGATAAATGTATATTATCTTTATATAATGCTGCTCTTCTGCGCTTTTTATAGAGCTAAAATAATTTCTGAAATTGTTTATGTTTAATCCTTGGTAATATAAAATTGAAGCTCATTTGCGAGCATTTGGAAACTTGTTGCTATAGAGTGTTCCTCTCATACTGCCTGAAAGCTTAATAAACTTAGCAAATATAAATACTACATTTTGCAAATATGTACTATATGTATGTATATATATATGCATACATATGTATATAAATATATATATATATATACATATATATATAAATATATATCATTATATACACCGCAAATCATATCAGTTAGGACATGTCTTAATTGTCCTATGGTATATAACTGGTGCTATTGGTTTCTCTTATAGAATTTTTAAAGTAGAAAATATGATAAATTATAAAAGAAAAAATTAATTTATCAACTAATAAAATAAATACCTCGAAATTATAAAAATGGAAGATAAATGGCATACTGTTATAATAATCATATACATTACAACATTTGTACAATTTTATTACAAATACAAAATTGTGTTGATAACATTTATGCATTCAAAGAAATAAATGTAATTTAGTTATTTATATGACGAAGCTCACTCTCTTTCCTTAAATCATTGAACTTCTGTGTTAACTATATAAAATACATGTCATTATATGTTATGTATGTTGAATGATTCTGCTAAATCTAATAACAGAGAATTTATAATGTTTTCTGTAAATGCAGAATTTTTAACTGTGAATCTAAGTAAACCTATGGAGAAATTAGCTTTGTCTATATCCTTAAAATGTCTTAGTAGTTTAGAAAATGGAAGTTTATACATTTATAATATTGTTTTACTTTATCAAAAAATGGATAATTTTTATCAAAGATATCTTTGATTTATGCTTTTGTATTTCATTTTTACTTTATATTAAAATATTGATACGTAATTAGTATCTAAAATATTTTAAGTTATTAAACAAAATTTTATAGCATTAGATTTTCTGCCAACGAAAATTATTTGTTTTAATTTTCAAATGTGAAGCATAATGTAATAGTATGAGTGGACAAATATATCTTATAAAACCAATTGCATGATTTTGTATTACAAAATTTTATGCTATAAAATTTTCACTTCTTTCTTTGAAATCAATTTTAAAAATGTAAGAAAAGTAGAGAATTTAAAGTTTGATGAAGTAATTTTGCATTTGTGATATTAGTAACTTATCACACATGTCATATCGTTGTGGGAAAATTACATCACAAACGGATAAATATTTAATCTTATTTTAGAAGAACTCTGATGTGTTTAATATATGTATTACACAGTATTCATTTCACAAACTTACTTAAGTTTTCAATTAATTTCTTTAAGGAATTAATATAGATTTCCTTAAAACTGTTTTCTTAATTACATTAAGAAAATCAAAGGTTAGTTTCCAACTTCGTTATTCTATGTAAGGATATAAATATTATATTTAATGATGTTTGTGAAAAGCTGAAATGTTTATTATGTGCCTCTATGTTGTATCATGTTCATGGAAGTATAAGCTTGTTTGTTCGTGAAATTATAATAAAGTGTTTCTTGCACGTGTTGGTTGAAAACTCCTGAAATGTGTCTTTAATTAATTACATTTTAAAATTTACTTTTAATCACTTTTTTTAAATAATAATATGTACATTGAATAACTAATTGTATTTTCAGTACTGTTAAGAACTTATTTTTCTAACTTTCAGCTACAGTTTAGATAATAGACTTAAATATTTACTATTGTCTTACTAAAACACTTTAATTAAACGTTAATTTAATAGTATGTTTTTTAATTTTATCTCAAAGCTCTTTAAAATTGCTAACAGATTATTTATCCTATGTTGGAGAGAAATATATTTCTCAGTAAAATAAGTTTCAACTTTCACCTAACATTCTCTAATTTAACATAAGCATATGCCTAATTAAGAAACACCTTTTTGATAGGATATCCCGTCACTTTATTGTTTAAATTATTCAAAAAATTTCAAACAAAAACAAAACTCAAATTCTATCTATAACTATCCTGAGTGTTTATTTTTATAAACATATTTAAGTAAGCTGAACAACAGTGTAAAATGTATTAAATTCTGAAAAAAATTAAAAAATTGTTTATTATATCCATTATATTTTAAGTTTATCATTATCCTAATTATTTAATATACATAAACAGGAGCCTATTAAATATATAAGAAGATTTTACTCTTCTCGAAAACATAACTTTTGATAAGTACAAAGAAGAGTCGGATGGTTCAATACTTTGTATATATTCGTGTCAAAATCTTTATTAACTTCATTTACCAGTTTGCTTCTCACAGTTTTAATTACATTAAACAGTGGAGTTCCATTTTTATTTAAGCGGTGATTAGTAAACTTTAATTACATCATAGATATTTATCTTTATTATTTAAACTTTGAATTTTTTTAAAAAATTTACTTTTCTATTTTTATCTGCGAGTGAACCTATTAGTAAAAGTATGGTTTGCTCCTTTCTTATGTCAATAACTGTTGTTAAAAGCTTAAATGATTTTGTGAGTCATTAATTCGATTATGAAAATTACTAACTTATTCATCCTGTGGTTTTCTTATTGTGTCTCTTTATATCCTTTTATTTATATTTCATTAATTTCAGGTGCACAAATTTGACTAAGATATTTGCTAAGAAACTACAAAGAAACAGTACAAATGAACATGTTAATTGATACTATACATGTTTCTCTTGAAAATTCAATGAATAATGCTTGATTTTTTATTAAGTTTTAATTCTATAGCTGTATAAAGTATATTATTATGTATATAAGGAACAAATTTTATTTATAATAAGAATTAACACCACAAAAAACTCATAAATAAATAATATCAAAAATGTTAATCTTAAAAAATATTTACTTTTTTTATCATTTTCCTCATTTTCTTGTTTTTATGGAGTTACCATAAAAATGGGTAAAATAAATAGGAATAGTTCAGATGATTAATTTTCAAAAAATATTAGAAGTTAATCATTTTAACTTTTTTTAATCAATACAAAATATGCAGTTTCATAGGCATACATGCATTGCTGTTGTTTTACTTAATAGAAAATTGTTAAATGTTCCTGTGTATACAATAAATCTGTAAGATAATAATTTTGCTAAAAATTACTGAAATTTCTCATTTTAATTTAAAGTTTTTAATTCACTCATGTAACCCAATATACTTTTCAAATGAACTTATTCGGTATTTATTTAAAAGAATGTTTTAGTTTTATTTACGTATGGGAAACTCATAAATCTTTCAATAGTAAAAGATGCATAAATATAATGCTTCTATGCCATAATATATCTTTTATTTAGATCATAGATTAAATTACTACAAAACCTTAGACTATCAGAATTATAAGAAATGATTAAAAAATGTTATTCACTACGAAATTCAAAGCAAATAAAAAATTATAATAGCTAACTCTCTTAACATGAACATTAACAACTTATTATGTGTTAGAGAGTATTATAAATTTGTTTTAAGAAATAATCTACTTTTTAAAAAATATTGTATAACTTAAAATAATTATTATAGCTTGATGAAGATGTTCTGAGGAAAAATTAAATATATCTTAAAAGAAGATATTTTTACAAGAGATTAAAAATATCTCTCCCAGAAATAGAAATTTTTTAAAAAATTACTCCCAATAAATTTTTCTATATTTTTCAATAAAGGAAACTCTGAAATTAAAATTTCACTTTACAGTGTACTTCATAATCAATTTTGTAATAACAATTTTTTTTTAAATTTATTTCTTTTCATTTTCAAAAATCCCATTTATTTTCTATCTACATAATAAAAACATCTAAATGGATCCTGAGAATTCTGCTATATGAAATACTAATTTCAAAATATTGCTTATAAATAATAATAATGTCTATAAATTTCAAAATAATGTTTTCATTATATGAAATAATTTTCAAAATAATATCTATAAACTGATTAGTCACAATACAAAAATTTTTACTTCCAATCAAAATGCAGCTTATTTTGATTTATGAATCTCTATTTTTTATTAGGAAATAAAATTTCATATAATTTACGAGGAAATTATAACTCAGAATGTGAAATTCACTTAGAGAATCTTTATGAAATAATAAAAAAATATTATAAAATGTTAAAACAGGGATTTTACTTTTAGTTTTATAAGTCTTTGTATTTAAAAATACTTCATGCAGAAACAAATTTTTACAAACATTTTCTTTCCTAGAGAAAATTATAGTAATCCAGCAATATAAATGAAGCAGCATAACTTGCCTCACTATTCTTTATGAAAATATTCGGAAATGTTTGAATATTCTGAATAAAAAATTATAAACTATTTAAATTGAAGAAATAGTTTTTAAGGCCACAACTGATTAAATTCAATGTGAAAAAATTTCGAAACAAGCAAAAAAATACTTCGGTAATATGAGAACTTTTTCAAAACATTGACAGAAAAATGAAATAGCACCGGATTAAAAAAAAGTTTCATAATTAAAGTTTTAAAAATAATTATCTAATATTATGCTCAGTAAAAAAATAGCGTTAAATGAGAAGAGCAATCATATGATACCTTTTTAAAAATTGTAATTTCATTATTTCATATTTGGGAAGTTAAAAGCTCTTTTACCACTATAATAACAAAATATCCAAGTGCAAATATGCCATCAAATGTTATCGTTTTATTGCAAATAAATAAACGTTGATACGAAAAAACTTGTGGTTTACCCATTAAATATATATTAATTTTATTTGTTTATAGAAACTATCCACTGAAAGCAAATTAAAATTTTCTTTCTTTAGTAAGTTATGAAATTAGTAACGTAAATGTTTTTGCTCTTTTAGTAACATAATCATGTTTATTCATTATTGGGATTATTTTAAAATAATCAAACAAATATTAACGGAATTAATTCCTTTAAACTCATTAACTGTTTATGTTACTTTTAAATTTTAAAAAACTGGAAATAATTAGGAAAATTAATTAAAAATTAAGTAGCAAAAAAAATATTATTTCATTTATTTGAAAAGATTATTTTATTTATCGATTATTCTTTTAATTTAATAAATTCAATTTTTTTAAAGCAAGAAATCAGTCTTTTTAAAATAATTTCAAAACCGAAACATATAGTTATTATAGAAACGAAGCATTCATTCTGAAAACGTTATATATTCAAAAGTATCATATGTACAAACTTAAGTGATGTAGGGAAATTACCGTATAACCTCATTTTATTTGTTCAAAGAAATTTTGCCAAAGTAACTGTCTTGTATGTAATTTCACTGACAAGATTATATGAGCCATTTTTCTAGTGCTAGAAGGCAATGTGTCTGAAGCAGATATGTTGCAGCAACTGTTGTATCAGTAGCTGGTTGAGGATTCTCTACAAGTTACCATACAATTAATGCTGCACCTTTTACATCCTTAGATTCAACAGATACATTAATATGATTGCTTCTGTCAGTTACACCCATAGTTCAAACAATCAAATACGACGATATATTAATGGTGAACTTGAGAATTGTGGGACTGGAAAAGTTGAACAGAGTACACACATTTATTATCTTCTTTTCTCATGCCAAAAAACTAAACTCTTTGAAACTTCTTTTTGGATGCACTTTAAAAACTTTATTCTTACACCCGCACTACCAAAAATAACAGCAGAGCTTTCAGAAAGGATCAATGTTATGATAATGACAATTAAAAGCATGGTGCTAAAAAAATACGAGAAAATACTCCAGCTTCTGGTGACATTGTGTAGTTTTACCCAAAAGAATTACATGGAACACTTGTAGAATGTACAGAAAACTTGGTGACTTTTAATATATTACTTATGTTTACAATATTTTAAGACATAATGTTTCCAAAAGAAATTAATTTTTATAGTTCCACTTTTATAAAATGACTAGTTAATATAGTAATACATACTTTCCGAAGTCTCAAAATTATTGGATAGCACACATTTTACATGAAACATTTTTGAAGTATAAAAATGATTTCACAACATGTATATAATGTGTGTGTGAATTGAGATGTTATAAAAGCCATTTTTTACAAGTGAAATGAAACATTTAATTTTATCTATTTATATAAAAAATGAAATTAAACTTAAATTTTTCAAAAACAAAAATAATTGGTTAAAAGATTATACTACTACACATGTATTGCATGTGTGTGTGAATTAATAACATATCACTGAACATTCACTGTGAAAAAAATAATAGTAAGATAGTTAAAAGTTTCAGTATGAGAAATAAATTGTGAAAATTATTCCCAATTTAGAAATGCCGATGTTTTGTTGGAGTTCAAAGAAGAAAAGTTAAAATATATTTGAAGAGAGTTAAAGGAAAGCATGAAAGAAGAAAGCATTTTATGTTAGTAAGATTATCAAATAGTGGGATATTTAAATCTAACGATTTACATGACCAATTTTGACTAATTTTAAATATCCTGTTACTTTTCAATTGGTATATGTTATTTTTGCTGAGGGAAACGATGAACGAAACGATGATTGCTGAGGGAAACGATGAAACGAACGATCAGGGAAACGTCAATGCAACCTCTAAAAAATCCTAAAAATATTTTATCGAATTACAATCTAGTGAGCATTAATCACTTCATATCTTGAACAGCTTTCTTTTAAAATATTTTCAACAAAAGGTGATAGAGAAAATATTTGTTTTGTTATTCATAAAACTTGCAGAATCATCAATAATTGTAGCATTAGTTATGATACACAGCCCAGTCACATTAATATGACCGTCACGCACTTTCAATGTCAATGTTAAATAACCAATCACAGAAGGCAGGTGGCAGTACAGTGCAGTTGAGTGTATATAAAGGGTGTATGAGGACTTTTTGAAAAACATTGCAATCTTTGCCGTAATGCTGAAACAAAGCAGTTTATCTAACGTCCAAAAGGGCATGATCATTGGCTTTTGGGCCAAGGGGAGAAACATTTAAGAAACCATTAAGTTGGTGAATTTTTTTCGCGAGCCCCCGTAGTAAAAGTGTACCCTGCATAGCAAATTGATACTGTCCAAAACCAGCAACTTGGCAAGTGAGATGCACCACAGTGCACGGATGACAGAGGTGAACGAAGGCTGCAGAGATGCGTTCCAGCGAATAGACGTGCTACCATTGAGTAATTGACTGCCCAATGCACCAAGGGGATACCAACAATGTATTCCTAACTATTTTTCAGCTAACGTTGCTGTGTTTCGACCGCCGAAGCAGATGCCTTCTTCATGCTCCTATGGTTACTGCTGCTCATCTGCGATTGAAGAGTGGAATTTGTACGTTGTTGTTGTTACTAATGACACTTGGACAAGCCAAGCTCGCTTTGCCTTGGCTATGTGAATTTAAGTCAATTGGGAACGTCTTTCGCTAAATCAGAGCACCATGAAGATGAAAGTACGACTTTTGCTCTTCAAATCCTCTGATAGATGGCAGCACCAAAGGATCTACTCCATCAATTTTGGCATTGATCTGAAGGGGGAGTAAATTTCTCCAGACCATTACACCCATGGTACCTGCTCAACGACCGACCACAGGACTTTCGAATCCACGGATTTAACGAGCACGTATATCGCATGTACTCGGTGGGACTTTGGTGGCATTGGAAATCGAACCCCACCCTTCTGGATGCAAGGCCGATACCCTAACCACTAGGCTACCACGGCCCTTGAAATTTGTACGTGAATACCGCAACTGGACGCACACTGAGTACCGACAGATAGCGTTTATGAATCATGTTTTATGCTCCATCAGACAGATGGACGTTGGCGTATACGAAGGGAAACCTCTGAAAGCTAGCACTAGGCAACCATTGCGGCAGGAGCCGGGAACATTATGGTCTATGAAATGTTTTCCTGGAATTTTCTGGATTCATTCATCATTGAGGAACGCACAATAGGTGAATACTAGCACACATTTGTCCTTGCGAACTATATCCTCTATAAAATATAATAACTATACATATATATATATATATATATATATATATATATATATATATATATATATGTATATATATATATATATATATATATATATATATATATATATATATATATATATATATATATATATATATATATATATATATATATATATATATATATATAATAACTATAAAATATATTATATGCTCATTGTTTTTCCTCAGAATGATGGCATTGCAATGTATTATGCAGCTGGTGGTGTATGTACGGGGTTCGTAAAATACCAGGATAAGTTTACCATTCTCCCCTGCTCAGCATACTCCCCTGACTTAATCTGTGAAACTATCTCGATTAAGTTTTCAAGGCAGTGATCCTCTTTCGTTTGATCTACAGCAGCTCATGACGGCTCTGGAGTCTGTATGACTCAACACATCCCAGTGAACACCTAATTGACTCTCTTCCTGTACGTCTCGCACCAGTCCGCTCTGCGAAAAGTGATTATTTTATCTCTTGATAGGTGATCACATTAATGTGACTGGACAGAGTTTTAAGTCTTACTGTCTCATCTTCATACTTTTGACTCTGCATTACTGAAATGACGGAAATAAAAATCCTGTAATAAATTTATTCTCATTCCAAACTCATTTTTTGTGTCAGTAATAATCAGATCTTGCATAGAAAATGAGGGACAATTTAGCCTGCCAAGACAAAAGCAAGAGTAAATATCTTTTCAGCCTGATGTTTAACTCCTCAGTATGCGTCTATTGAAACTCTTAATCTTCTATACAATATCTATGTTGGATTTCTATTTTTTTAACTTAATCTCTTTTTTTTAAGCGACTTGTTACAGGTGCATTTATACCACTTTTCTGGAGCTTTTTTCTCAGTGTTTCATTTAATATTCCTCAGCTTACGGTCAAAAAAAGTTTCATGTTCTTCAAAAGAATGAAAGAATCCTATCTTTAAAAGCTGTTTAAAGTTAAATGACCACAATCATCTGTATTGTTTAAACAAGGAAAATCAATTTTCATGAGCGTATTTTACAAATTAATTACACTACGTTATTTTCCTAACTTTCAGCAAATTAATTCTTTTCAAGATTTAACATTCCAATAAAAACACTTAGTAGCTATAATGGAAAATAAATGTTCATGTAAAAGTTTTAAGAATCTCTTTCTCATAGAAGAATGCAAGAAATAAAACATTTTCCAAAATAAGAATTTTCAAC
The DNA here is from genome assembly GCA_037975125.1 of Latrodectus hesperus. Taxonomy (NCBI): domain Eukaryota; kingdom Metazoa; phylum Arthropoda; class Arachnida; order Araneae; family Theridiidae; genus Latrodectus; species Latrodectus hesperus. Next base: position 76,518,722 of record CM075854.1, read on the forward strand.
AATTTTATGTATGTTTTGTTTTCTAAATTCAAGAACATTAATTTACCTACAAAACTTCGTTTTTTAATAATAACTCTGCTGGCCATTAAAATTGATACACCAAAAAAAAGGTCTTGTGCTTTTCCAATGCTTCCACGCATTTTAAAAGTTCTTTAAGGATTTTCCTTCGATCATGTTGTGTTAATTCTTTAGATATGCCGGTCTTTACTTTCTTCTGAATCTTTGCATTTTTAAAGAAGTTAGAAACACCGTTTGGACTGATGTGTAGGTGCCCTGCAATTTCTCTTATCTCTTTGCCAGTATCTTTATATGCCACAATTTGGCCTTTTAGAAATTCACTAAACGTTTCTTCCAAAACATTTTAACAGCAGAAAAATTAAGGATTTTTTTCAACAAAATATATCTTTTTAAAGAAAGACAATTTAAAATGCAATGTTTTAAATATATTCAACAGCCACGGATTCCAAAATGAGAATATTTCTGCAGGTATCCTTCTTCTTTTTTCAAACACAAAAACACCCTTAAATAGTATTTTATAAAGCTTCCTTGATGGTCAAAAATTAAAATCCCTCACTGAAAATAAAAGAAAAAACAGTTTAATAAAATAAAAAAGAAAAGTTATATTAATTGCGCTAAAATATAAGCAAAATTTGTAAAATATGAGAGTCCTTTACTTTTTTCAAGCAGTGTTGCATGTATTCGACATTGTCATATCACTATAGGGAATCCTTTCATTAAAATTCTATTTAAAATACTTACTCATTATTGTTGATTTACATTACCTCTGGGGTATACAAGGCTATAATTCTGGCCATAACTAGTTACAGACTGGGCTATAACTAGGGAAGTATGCTAGTGTACAACGACAACTTATTTTTTAAGAATAAAATCTTTTACTATTAAAATCAATTTTATGAAAAATTGTAAAATTTTCGTAACTGTAGTATCTTATAAATCATTAAATTCTTTGTTTATCATGGAAGTGTGTTTTCTTATTTATATTTCGTTTCAGTTTAAAAAAATGTCTTCATTTACAATGAATATTTTTATTTTTCTAATGTTAAGAACAAAATTACAAAAAGAAAGTATTTCACGATTTTTCAGAGTAACCTGAATTAAAGTACGTAGATTATTAGAATTCATAACTCGCACATAATAACTCAATATGTATTTCCTGTTCAATTTCCAAATAGATCGCATTTCCATGTGAATTTTCCGCAACTAATTCGCAACAAAGGCCTTATGTTTCCATTCGAAATTGCTTATCGTTCACACATTTCAAGTAACAGAATATCCCATAAATTTTGAGGGACACAATAAGGCGCGCTATTTTGCGTATAATTAATTAAATATTTCACATTTCACATAGCATAAATCACAATTAATTTACATGCTCGCATAGCTTCTGAAAAAAACTGTACTTATATGATTCCAGTTTATGACAAAAATCAATTTTGCGGTTTTTTAGTAAAGCGAATAAATGCTCAATGAAAACTGAAAAAAGTAAGACACAAAAATTTAGCTAATATAATTTATAAATTTGATACATTTATAGACATGTTTTAATATAGCCGTGAAGCTCGAAGTACCTCTATCTGTAAGTTAAAATAGTCTAATAAATAATAGTGGAAATTTTTAACATTTCATTGGATTTTATAACTATTTTTAATAGTATAATTAACACAAACTTTATTTCTCTCTCTCTCTATTTCCATTAAACAATTGAAAAACACTTATACATAATATGAACTACTAAACAATAATTTTGATATTTTCAGTCAATAACTTTTCCCGGAACTTACTAATTACGCTAGAACACATAAAATATGTCATGGTTCTAATGTCCTCCAAATTAAATATTACTTCTGGGGTAGCATGATAAGTCTAGTAGTCCTCTGATCTGTCCAAGTTTGTAAATTACAAGGACTTAGCCATTTCTGGAGTTACGATGATACAGCCACTGGATGTCCCGCTGTACAAGAATATTATCATTTCCTCGTTTTGTACCAAAAGTTGGTACCTAATGGCTTCAGAAACAAGTGTCCAGATATTTGAAATAAAAGCAACATTTAAATTACATTTTAAATTGTAAATGCGTAAGCTTTAGTGTTGATAAGGATTTATATAACAGTGATCATTTTCCTGTAATTACAAACCAAACTGATATAAGCAGACCACAAGTCTTCCAGTCCTCTTATTCTTATCATCGTGCAGACTGGCCTCATTACACTCAATTAGCTGTGATTACTGATAGCATGGTTTAAAGTGAGAATATTAATGATGCTGTGCAAAAAGCTACTGATACACTTCTATATGCTGCCAAAAACACTATTCCCAAGCGCTCCCCAATTCCACGCTAATGTCATAAACCATGGTGGAACCATGAGTGCCGAGTGTCATTCAAGAAACAAAAAAAGTTGTGGGCTGTTTTTCACAGGTAACTTACCATGGAAAACCTCATAGCTTTCAAAAAAGCTAAAGCTTTTGCTTGTCAAGTACGGCGAAATAATCAAAAAGAATCTTCAATAAGATATGTCTCCTCCATCATATCATCAACTTCCGGCAAAGAGTTGGGGAAGATAATTAAAGCAGCCAACGGTTTGTATCAGGATTTCTCTATCCCAACACTACATACAGGAGCTGGCACAGTTTCTTATCAATATGATATTGCTAATATTTTAGGTGAAACTTTTACAAGGATATCTAGTCCAACCCCTTATAATTTTAAATTTCTCAGAACCAATGAGCAAGCTGAAAAGAAACCTGTAAAGCTTCATGATAAAGCCATACATCAATATAATTGCAATTTCTCTTTGCTGGAACTGCAAAGAGCACTGTCCCAAACTAAAAATACTATTTCGGTACCAGATGGTATCTCATGCAAGATGCTTGGTCATCATAATCATGAATCTTTAATAAATATTCTTTTTCTATTCAATAGAATATGGAATGAACATATCTTTCCCAGTCTCTGGAGCAAAGCAATTATTATTCCAATACTTGCTAAATCTTCGGAGTGTATGGTCAACACCCGTCTTGTTTATGTACTTGCAGACAATCAGTACATATCACTTTATCAAAGTGGATTCCGGAAAGGTCGATCCACTCTTGACAATATTGCATACCTGGAAACACAAATTAGGAATGCCTTTGTATGAATACATCACTTGCTGTCTATCTTTTTTGATATAGAAAAAGCCTATCATAAGACATGGTGTAATGGAATTCTTCATACTTCATATAATTTTAATTTCAGAGGAAATTTACCCATTTTTATTCAGAATTTTTTTAAGTTCTCGTATTTTTAATGTTCGCATAGGATCTGTTTTATCTAACCCATTAATTCAATATGAGGGGGTTTCTCAGGAAAGTGTCTTAAGTGTTTCTGTTTCTTAATATTTGCATCAGCAACATTCTTCATGCATTGCAACTATCAGCCCATGGAACATTATATGCTGACGATCTCCAGATTTCTTACCAAAGTTCCAATATGTGACTGATTGAACGGCAATTACAAACTGCTATCAATATTCTTTTTGCTTGGTGTGATAAAAATGAGCAGATTTTGCCCCCTTCTAAAAGTAACTGTATCCATTTTGCAGAAAAATTGTGCCTCATCCTGATCTAGAAATTAAAATATCAGGCATAACTATTCCTGTAGTTAATCAGATATCATTTCTGGGCTTACTCATTTCATAAAAAGTTAACTTTCCTACTACATATCTTAGATTTGCGCTAAAGGTGCGAAAGATCACTAAATATTCTGAAAGTGCTCTCTAATGCCACTTGCTGTGCAGATCTCCGAATGTATCAGTCAGTTATTCTATCTCGAATTGACTATGATAGCGTAATTCATGGATCAGCTAGATCATCAGTTTTGCGCAAATTAGACCCTATATATCACTCAGTTTTACGAATCTTTTCTGGAGCATTCCGGACTTCTCCTGTTCAGACCTTAATTTGTGTAATTTGCAACCAGTTACCTCTTGATATGTGAGCATAAGCAACTCTCCATAAATTGTAATTTTAAAATGCTATCAGCATCACAACACCCTTTGAGATCCATGATTATTTGTTCCTTTCTAAGAATGTTAAATATTGCACGGCCACATAACATACTACCATTTTATGAGTGTACAAACTCAATCCTGTCTTCATCTGAGTTCCCAGATTTACGTATCCAAATTACAGATGTTCTAAAATTTCCTTTTTGAAATATCCCTATTGTCAATATAATTAAACCCTTTGCTGGATACAGTTAATCAGCTACATCTACCTTATTTTACAACAGATGTTTTCACACCTTCACTCTCATTATTCCTCCGACATCGCTGTACATATTGATGGCTCAAAATCAAGTGGTCATGTTGGTTATAGTATTGTTGTTGGAAATACAGATTACAGCAATATACTGTATCATATGATATTCTGTGTATACAGCTGAAGCTGTTGCTATTAAATACGTTCTAGAAATAATGCAATCCAGCTCTCATCAAAAATACTGCATGTATACAGATAGCATGAGTGTGTTCATGCAATTCGACCATTTTAATGATAATTGTCATCCAATTATTGTGAAAATTAGATATTTTAAATGTATTGAAGAATAAAGGATTTGAGATTTTGTTTTGCTGTGTTCTTAATCATGTTGGCTTTGCTGAGAATGAACTTGCTAAAAATGCCTCTGACACTTTGCATAAAGCATTAGCATTTTTTGACATTAAACAAATTGTCAAATATGTTATTTACTCCCAATGGAAGAATTGGGATTTACAGATGAAAAGTAAATTATATAGTATATCCTCCCACATTCTTCAATTCCCAGTAACTCCCATGTGAAGAGTTGCTGTAAATCTCACACGCCTTCGTATTGGACATATTAAATTTACACACAAGCACTTATTCTTGTCTCGGAGTGCTCCGATTTGTGACATGTGTAATAAAAAGTGTGTTCAGAGAAGAATCTCTCAAAGAAAGCCACATATGACAAATCCTGAAAGAAGCACAGGTCTTCATTTATATTACCTAACATCATTTCAGGCACAATTATTTGGGGAAGCTCAACAACGTTACGACTGATGTAACTTCGTCATTGAATAGTTAGAGGCTCAGCCAGGTCTTCTTTACTATGACTTCTTTGAACGAATGAATAATTGTTAAATTTTCAATAGGCAACATCTACAATAGACAGAATAGTCGTTTCTGGTTTTCAGAAAATCTTGCACGTTTTCAGCGTTTCTTCATTAGGAGTGTTGGTTTATTAAAGTTTGGTGAAAATATTTGGTAATGCTAGGTGTTTGATAAACATTCTGTTTACCCCCTCATTGAACCTCTGTTTCATGAATATACGTAAATGTTCACCCAATACTTAACGCTGCTATTAGGACATATTAGCAAGCCTTTTGAACATACAACAATTGTCCTTACTGAAAAATGTTTGGTTTTTTTACATAAAAGCATATAACTGCACGCAAACTCTCAATGGTATCTCACAAAGACATTCAGAGGATGAATCGCTAGCTTTTTTGATTTCGTCAAATGAGAATAATGCTCACCGGACCCCAACCCATTAGACCTTTGCTGACAGCATTCCAAAATGAAGTAGCTGAAACACATATTTACTAAGAATATGCTATAAAACAAAAATATCGTATTTAATAAGTTTCCTCCTAACTAGTTTCCTTCAAGTTTAGAAGCAAATTTCTTCACATATAAAATGAAATAAAAATAAATTGTAAAAATCATCTGAAAAAAATACATTTGAAGCCAAGTTGAATCATGGGAAACTATTAAAATTCAAAATCAAATTTTTAAATAATACATGAAGCGATAGACTTAAAAATGTTTATAATTAAACAGATTATATTATATAAAATAATCACAAACATACTCTTTCAATAACCTTAGAAGAACATTTCCTTTAACTTAGATTTGATTTTAAAAAAGTTCTATTAGCAAATAAATATTCGGCATTTAATAACTTTCAATTACTTGGTTAATATAACTCTGATATAGGCCAATTTGTATTAGATATACTACATCAAAATATTCAGTTTTCAAGACATGCAAAAACTGTCAACTCAAAAAAAAATCTGCTTCCGCCAAAAAAGGAAATTAAACTGTGTAATGGAATAGTTAAAAAATAATTGTATAAAACAAAAAAATAAATAAGAGGATGCTAGATAAATTCGCGAATAACTATAAAATACGCCATATACTTACATATATCGGATATTTTTAGTTGTTCGTTTGGATATATTCATCCCATACACCAAGTTTCAGTCAAAATAAGAATCATATATTTTACTCTTATAAAAATAGATTTACATCAATGCTTTACGTAATCTCAGCTAGTACATTTTTATTCAAATTTTTGTATTATGCAACCATTTTTTGATTAATATCACACCTAATACGAAAACTATTTTTCATCAAGTTGACACTTTGGAATAGATTAGAATAGATGCAATCGAACATTTTCTTTGCAAAAAGTCCGATATCTACGGATATGTGCCAAAATTAAAATATATGCCAAAATGAACTCATCTAGTTCTCTCTTATTCAAATTTTTTGCACTATACAGGTGTATTTTGAATTAATCACCCTTGGCATAAAGGTATAGCTAATCTGTGAAATAAAATTTATTGCATGGCTAAGATTCTTATAACAGAAAAATTTTACAGCAAAAGGTATAATATGAATTCGTATTTGTCAGAGTTTATCGAGGTCTCATCTAGTTTTCCGTGATTTAACTTTTCTGTATTTTTCAACCATTTTTAATAAAGTTATCTCTTACAAATTTTCATTACTCTTACTTTAGATGAAATTCAATGCATAACTAGAAAATACTCAATCAATTGTTTTGATAGCATAGATTAGATATAAATATGCTGTGTCAGATTTATTCCCAATCTGATTTAGCATTCCACTTTTCTACCATTTCAAAACTGTGCTCGCCCCTAACATGGTTTTTCTTGAAATTGTTGTGGGTGTTAATGTCAAAAACTTAAATACAAACATTTTGATACTAAGAAAACTGATATGAATTGATATAGATTAGAGTTATTCACGTATATAGTATTTCCTTCATTCAGCATTTTTGTATCGTTCATTCAATTTTCGACTAAGATCGCCCCTAACACGCATAATTGCTTTGCAATTGCGCTTAAACTTAAAAAAAATGACTAGAAATTATCAAGCCGAACATTTGGATATCAAAATATACATACATTGGTATGTGTCACAGTTAATCACGTTCTCATCTGTCATTCTCTTATTCAGCTTTTTTGCATTACACAGTCATATTTTGAATAATATCGTTCCAAACAGGAGATCTGATTTTTTGTTAAGTTAAAATTCAGTTCTTGTATGATAAATTTTTCAGCAAACAATTTCATAACAAAAGATTTCATAGAAATTAGCACATGTTATAGCTATTCAGGATCTCAGCTGCTGTTCCCTTATCAGTAAATTATAAATTCCATTCGCCCCTACCGGAGATATGTTTCTTCATGAAACTAAAACTTTGTTCATGCCAAAAAAGATTCCAGACAAACATTTTGAAAGTAAAAAACTCGAAATGAATTACTATAATCAAGAATTATTCATTTAGTATATTCTGCATTCAGCTTTTTTGTGTAAAAAATGTTTTCTTTGATAACTACTTCTTTGTATGGAAAAAAGAGATTACTAAAAAGATAAAATAAGTGTGCATACTAAATATATATAAAAACAGATATATATATATATATATATATATATATATATATATATATATATATATATATATATATATATATATATATATATATGTAAATACATAAAATATAAAAAAAGATAAAAAATAGAGATATTGTATTGCAGACCAAGTTATACCTTGTAAATATTATAGCGTGTATAAATTCTTGTAAATACCTTTGCCTGTTCTTATTTAAATATTCTTATTTCTCTCATTTTATTCCTTAACTATTTCCTTTATTATTCTATTAGTTTAATTTAATTTAAATATATATTTCTCATAGATAATAAATTAATCAACAATAACTTTTTAAATTTTGAAATAAATTTTATAAAATAACCACAGTCCCACCCATTAAAATTTCAAACTCATTTTAAGCCAATCAAATTCAAGTTATAGCTCACCAACCAAGAACCGGCTATCTAATGAGGGTAGAGGATCGCCAGATCCAGGGACCTCTGATAGTTGCCAGCCGGCAATTACTTCCAAGTATTTTATGGAAATTTATGAACTAATGCCACCCCTAACACGGTTTTCCCTTGAGCTCATATTTTGTACACATCTAGAAAACTACAAAGTAGCAAAAGGTAAGACGTACATTTTTATGTGAGCCAGAGTTTTAACGGTCTTACCTAGCATTCCTTTATTCACTTTTTTAATATTTTACAGCCATTTTCGCAATAAGGTTATCTCTAAGCTCTAACTTATTGCATGACTAAAAAACTTCCAAGCTTTCAATTTGATAACAAATGATTTGATATAAATTGGTTTGAGTCAAATTTATTCCCGATTTCAGCTAGTATTTAGTACCCAACTTTTTTTTTTTTTTAAACTAAACAGACAATTTTGACTGAGATCATTCCTATTATGAAGATATAATTTTTTCTTGCTCTGAAACTTTCGTATCAGTAGAAACTATCCATACAAATATTTATATGGCAAATGATCCTATATAAATGGGTATCTGTTAATTTATTTGTGATCTTCGCAAGTATTATATTATTCAACATTTTCTTCCACTCTAACGTCATCCTTGTTCCTATTTGTAGTGTATATTTTGGGCTATGGAGCACCTTACTTAATACACTTTGTAATCACTCAAATTTTGGCAACCTTTTTTCTTGTAAATCTCATTATACCTTACTTTTACGCTCAAATGCCCTGCGATAACACGCAGCAAATAAATGCTTTATTTACAGTTCCTTTGCCCTTTAATTAAAACACAACCTCCAAACAGTCTATTTAAAAAAATGGCTTATAGTCAAAAGTAATTAATTTTTCTTAATAAATTTTCAGAAATATTTCAGTTACAAATTTTTAAATTTGCTTAGCAATATCGCTATTTTTGTTTGAAAATATTTTTCTAAAAGTAAGAAGAACAGCAAATGCCTAAATAATATAAAAAATAAAAGTTTCATTAATGCATTACTCTAAAACTCTTTTACTGGGTAAAAGTGCCGACGGATTCCTTTAGAATCGATGAAAGTTTAGTTACGAATAATTTAGCTAGTACAAAAATTAATCAACTTAAATTTCAAAGTAACTGGAAATTTTTTCAACAAAAATTTTGGAAGCAGTTTATGTTGACATAACTTAAACATACTCATGGCAGAGTGATAAAACAGATTAATAAGGAAAAAAAACTAAAAATAAAAAAATACGCGGAAGGAAATTTGAAATTGCTTAATGATAGAAGAAAAAGTAATAATCAACAAAAAACAGAAAAATAAATGCTTATGCATTATGGTTTCTTCGGCAAATATAATTACTTTTTATTCAAAAATATAATTTCTTCTGGTGTATCTGCTAAATTTTCTAAATTTTTTCAGAAAAAAATAATTAATTCGATAATTTACTCAGCATATTCAAATATTGAATATTTTTTCAATTTATAAATGAAATGAACACCTTTCATTGCTTTCTTTGTTTTTCTTTTTTTCAGAAAGTCACTGATTGAAATAATCTAACTTACTACTAAAAAATGCTTCTAATTAAGTATTTTATTCCACCAATATGTGAAAAATTGAACCACTGGACTTAAAACAAATTTTTCAAAGAAATGAAAAACTGTCTTTAGGTAATAAAATATTTTAAACTTTAGTTTGTTGAAATAATTAATTAAATTTAAAGGTATTTAAGACATTTTTTCCATATTTATATACATACAGACACTGACCAATGAATAAAAAGTCATTAAGATTTTCATTTAAATTCTTGATAGAAATGATATATGCAAATTTTTTTGTGACTTGAGTTTCACGTCGTTAGAATGTGTCCGTTTAGATGTGATCTTGATTCCGAAGACAGCAAATCTCAATGAATTTTCAAAAGCAGCCATATCAAAGGTTTCCAAAGATGGAATCATAACCCACAATCATTGTCCAGAAGACGTAACTTCGCATCAAGCATAGTTTTCCGAATCCATGATCCGCGACGAATTGTACGTCAAAAGGGGGATTTTACTGTGTTTCAAATTCTGTTTACAAGTTTTTTCCAAAATACTTCAACTCGAACCATCAACAGAGAATTGCTGAAAATAGGAATGTATAGTTGGCTATAGGCTAGAAAACAACACATTTTTGCCTAAAATTATAAAAAATAAATTTGTATTGGTATCAGGAAAAAAGATATTAGATATCCGAGGTTTACAAGTACATTCATTCAACGTAGTCGAATGAATCACGCTACATCTCATTTTTCACTGATGATAAATGTCAAATTTGGCGAAAACCACACGAAACCACCTTGTTTTACTTGCAATGTGCAAGAGATTGGTAGGAGTATCTTAATATTGGACACGTTTTATTGTCGCCTTGGTGTTCTTCGAGAGCAAAGAAAAGCCCATGAGATACCTAGATATTTTGGAGAATCAAGTGCACCCTGCAATGCTGCATTTTTACTGTTAAGGCTACGGATACATCATGGACAATAAGGCAAACATACATCGTGCCAGCAGTGTTCAAAATTTTTCGCTTAACATCACTCAGACCTCCACTGTTGCGGCGTGCCTGTCCTCGTAATTCCTATGTTTATCTTACGTTCAAATTTATAGCATTGGTACCCGATGTAGAAGTTTATACGATATAGAAGTTTTAGAAATATCAAAATAAACAAATGTGCTATTTGCTCATCATATCGGTGTTTTGATAACATGTGCTTTTTAGAAAAATTATGATTGTTAGAAGTCACCTTTTCTTATAAATGTATTATCTTCTAAGCATTTTCTACAATTTATCGTGAGCTATTCCTCCATTTCAATATTTTTCCTACAATCTTCATTTTTACTTCGATTGATTTTTTCTTGAATTGTGATTATAAAGTAGTTTTTTATATTATTAAATTATTAGTATTACAAATTAACACTATCATGTTATATAACTGAGATAATCTTTAACTTTTTTATTATAATGTAACTATTTCAAAAATATTTTATAAAAATGAAGTGATATTTAATGTAAAACTTTTTCTTATTGATTTTTTTAAATAATCATGTAGAACTTCTATCTTAGATTTATTTTGTTAATTAGTAAGTATTCTTTTCGAGTATCCTTGAGTACTAAAATTGGGTTATTGATTGTAAAAAGACCCAACTAGTCAATTTGAGTAAATCATTTATCTTAGTTTAAGATTCATTAAAAGTTTTATTATATTTTTGTACCATATACAAAAAATTCCGTTTTTAATATGAAATTGATTATTAAGAGGAATATTGATCATATTTGCTTGTTTGGTTAATTCAATATTTTATATAGAGAATTTTGGATGGTAATAGTATTAGATATAGTTATGTTTTAAAAAGTCTTATTCTAAATATGTTTGTTATAACCAGAAGCCCAAAGTATCCTGTTCACAAATATCAAAAAATGTGATAATGACTCATCTGAATACCTAATTATTTTAAGAATGCATGATTTCAATCTATGTTAGCAACACACATGCATACACATAATATTAATTGGTTAGTAATTTTTAAAAGCATGTGTTCATTTTCATGATGTTAGTGAAATATAAAATTTATTAATAAAATTTAATAATTTAAAATAAAAGTTCAGTATGTAATATTGTAAAAACTGTATCTGAAAATATTTCTAAATCACTGAATATCAGCTTCATTTGCTGAATGTATAAAATTGTATGATTACACTCACATACTGAAATTGTGGTTACAGACTACTTAAAGTAAATAAAAGAGTTTGGTATAAGTAGGCAATAGTGAATTAATTTTTTGTTGTAAATAATAGTAGCTTTAAAAAAATTATTTGTAACAATTTATTGTAATAAAGATAATATATGTATTCAATATTTTTAAAAATGTATGTGATATATGGTTCAAGATTTATGACTAAGAATTTGTTTATTTACTTATTTTTTGCAATAATTTTGCTTTATTCTTAAAAATTATCAAAATCAAGTGAATACAATTTTTAAGAATTTTTATTTATATTTTTTCTTTGATACATTCAACTAACACTGCTTGTGCATGGGGTTACTTTTTAAAATATGTAAGGAAGACAAATTTTCCCATTTGAAACAATTTAAATTTTTCCTAGGATATATTATTAAATATTTGCTTATATATATATGTGGTTTTCCAGATTTGTGGTAATAGAATTAAATATTCGATGTGACAATGGCAAGATCAAAAGAATCGCATGTTATTGAAGTAACTCATTATGAAGAAAATCGTAATGATCTTTATTGTTACTCCAAATATGGTATGTTTATGAAAAAATATTATTTTTTCTCTGATTGAAATGATTAAAGATTAAGTCTTCGCTGTGTAAGAAACAAATATTTATTGCCATATATATAATTATTTTTTTGTAACATATATTAAATTATAAGATTTAAATTTACTTTTGTATTATGATCTTAACTGATATAATTTAAAAGTATTTGAATTTATAAATGAAGTTTTTAAAATTATTGAAAAACTTTCCTTTAAATTTTGTCATTTGTTGTACTAAATTAAAGAGTGCAGTGAATTTCCTGGTCAGTATATCAGGAAAATAATCAAAAAAGTAACATCATCCTGATTGGAAAAAATGTTATTATTTTATGAATAATATATACTTGAAATTTGTCTCCAACAATATGTTAACATCAAGCTGCTTAATATGTCATGTTAAAGATGTAGAAGTAATTGAGTAAAGAGGGATTGTGTGAAGGAGCTAGATTAAAGATGTCTGTAAATAAATCTTTAAATATTAGTAGAATTTAAGAACTTCTTCCTTCCCCACCGAAGCTACTCAATCGTCGTCTGACAAATAGAATGGGATTGATAATAAATATAATTGTTTAAGTTTGCAGTTTCATAATGTAATTTCCATACATCTGAAGTTATACAGATTGGTATAGAATAATAATAATTGTATTGACACAAAGTGATAAAAAATTATTTAAATAAGATTGCAAATTTTAAAGATTTCTGACTTACAAAAGTTTTAAGTTCAGATATTTTTAAATGCCCAACTTTCTAACAAAGAAATTAAAATGTCTATACAAATGGTAGTATAATATACCTAATAAAAACCTTTCATATTAAGAGGTGTGTTGTTTTTGTTAGTTGACATTATTCATTAAAAATTTACTTAAAAAAAGAAAGCTGAGCCTTTGATTTAATTGATTTCGTGAATGACTCCTTCTATTTTTATCAGAGTACATTTTAAATATCAATTGCATTTTAGTTAAATTATATGAAATGATTATAGAGCTGTACAAAACTTTGTGAATGTTGTTCTAACATTGCTTGTGTGTGTGGTTTTGATTTCCAACTGTTTTTTTTTTTTTTTTTTTTTTGTGGTATGGAATCCGCACTTTATACTGTAGTTTCTTGTTTAATTAGCTCTCTTGTGTAAAAATAACCATTGAGCAAAAAACAAACCAAACCTTCATACAGTATTTTTAATGTATAATGCAATGATAAATCTTCAAACATTATTTTCTGGGTACAATATAATTTCTGTATGCTCAATTTTAAATTTCCATGTTTTCCTCAGTAGCTGATGCTGTGTTTTATCTGTAACAAAATTTTATTTAAGAACATAATTTGAAAATAAACTTCTATATTGAGTTAAAAGTTATGATCTGTATTTGTGAGATAAAATTTTTATATCAGCTATCTTAAAACTGTTTCACATTAATTGACAAACATCCCAAATATGCCTGATATATTTGCAGCAATACTATTTGTTGCTATAAATTGGACCAATGGGTTCTTATTCCAATTCACAGGATTTTTGCACATGCAATTAATGATGTCAATGATTTAACTGTTCTTGTTACCATTCATGCTATTGCTTATTCGTACACCCAAATAATTCATCCTGTCATATTATTTTGACTACTTTTCCTTTTGATACAAAATGATTCTTGCATGCCACAATATAATTCAATAACTTGTCTTATATATGTTATCAATATCCAGGTATATTTCTGTAAGGCACCATCTTTAGTTTAAGATGTGATTCATATTAAATTAAATTACTGTTTGTTCTGCAATATAATTTCTTTTTGCTTAATAATTGTCAATAGCAGAACATTATGTTTATTTGGAGTAATATGATATCAAATTGAGAACTGAGAAATAGAAAAATAGAAACTAAATATATATATAATATAAATGATTGATAATATGGAATTAGGAAACAGATTTTATTTATTTCTCAACTTATATGTATATATATATATATGCTTTTTTAGAAAGTTTATAATTATGATAAAATAAATCATGCATGAACGTTTAAAATATATTGTATTTCAATTGATGAAGACAATAGTTTTGAGAAAATCTCCACGTGAACATGGTAGCATTGCCTAGAGCTTAAGCCATGAAATTTCAAAAAAAAAAAAAAAAAAAAAAAAAAAAAAAAAAAATTTAAAAAAAAATAATAATAATAAATATAAAATAATTTTGTGATTTAAAATTTCTAAATTTAAAATAAAAAATTAAACTTCATAAATCTGAAAATTTCAATGATTGTTTGTAGAAATCTCAAATTTGAATTTTTCTTTTAATTATAAAACTTTTTCAAATACATTGTAAGATTTTCATTATTTGTTCAAGTGTTTTAAAATTATTTTCAAACAAAGTTGAATACAGTTTAAAGTGCTTAGTTAAAATAATAAATAGATTAATTACAAAATATTATTTTAAATAAAATCTAATGTTCAATTAATTATTCATGTATATGATATGAAATATTTTGTTTCAAGAGCTTAAACATTTTCAAGCTTTGTCTTCAACACTTGTAAAAAATTAGTTGCTACAATATTTAAAATGTAGTGAAATATTTCATATGTGAACTTCAATATTGTACATTTCAGGAAAAATATTAATTAAATGAAAATATAGCTTTTAATGATTTAAAATAATAATTATAAAATAATTTTTTATTATATTCACTCATGTTTATCTTCAAAAATGAATTTTACTTTGCAAATATTTTATATGAGCAACAAAAAAATCACAGTTAAATATTCAAAGTAGATATTTTCGTTTTGGTAATATTTTTATGAACATTATTATAATAATACACCTGTTGCTGAAGAATTCTTTGCTTATTAAAAGCAGGACTAATGTTATGAATTTTTCATTGAGAGAGAAAAATTCTTCACTAAGTAGTTGTGCAAAACATGATCATGCAGTATTTTAAAGGATATATCATTCATAGCTCAATTTTTGAAACTGACTCATATTCTTGAAAGCAAGCTAAAAAGATTAAAGTATGTCATATATTTTGAGTTCAGAATATATGACTCAATGAATTCTTTTTGCAATTAAAAATACTCTGCTGTTTCTTAGAAATATTTTTAGTTCCTGTATAACTTAAATGATAATATTTGATTTTAAAATTTAAAACACTTTAATATGATTAGAAAATTAAAATATACTAGTATAAAATAAGCAATTATAAATAAATAATTTGAAATGTAAGAAAAAGGGAAAATATATTACTGTATGATGTATTATCTATTTTTAATAAGAAAAATCTTGCCAAATTGATTTCAACTCTGATTATGTGTACATATATGCAGAATTATTTTATAAACACAATTAATGTATGATACTTTGATTAAGTTTATATATCTATATATATTTTTAATTGAAATAAATTCCTAAAGAGTAAATTAAAGGCATACAGATTTTTTATAAGAATAATGGATGCTGTTTTTACATTTATTGTGATCTTAACCACATATTAAGGACAACATTAAATTTATTAGTATTGGTTTTTGGAAACAGTGTTGTAAATGTCATTAATCCTTAATAATTTTTCCTGTGTTCTTTATTAATTACTTTATAATTGATAAGAAAGTCACTCTCTGAAGGTTATAATTGGTACAGTAACTTATTCACAATTAGTTATTATTACTTTTCACATCAAAATGTATTAACTACTTTGGCATAATTTTCATGAACATAAACATGAGCAATAGTAAGACAGCTATAAGAACAATTCTATTGAAGAAAATCTTGTAACCCTCTTTCAATTAAACATTCAAAATTAAATTTGTCAACTACAGTTCAATAAGCTTAACAATTGTAAATAGTTTATTTCTGTTCTAAATCACTTTGTTGATTTTTTCAAAGAAAATTTCTTTTTTGAACTGTTTTTCTTTTGAAAATTGCGACGGGGATTAATTTTTTCCATTCACAACACTCATAGACATAAAGGAATGCAATGTTTTTATTAGTAGTTAACATAGAAATGGTTGTTTCACTTGTTGAATGAAAAGTTTTTTCCTGCTTCTGTGTAAAGTAATTGGCACATCATCTACATACCTTAATTCAAATCTTATATTTTAATTCTCTTAGTTAAGTTCAGTGTGTACTGAGAAAGCTTTTGTCCTGTCTGAAAACCTATTTTGATTCTGAGTTGTATAATACTTCTCAGAATCAAAGCAGCTGATAATTTCTTTTATTTATGAATTAGAAACATCAATTGGATCCTTAAATAAAATTTTTGATATTCGTTTGTTTTGCTTAATTTCAAAAATAGGTCATATTCATGCGTTGAAGAAGAAGCCCAGAAAACTCCCAAGTATCCAAACCAATTAACATCCATGCAAAAAACAAGTGTATTTGTATCTTGACTATAAGTAGCTTACTGTTAAAGGCTGCTGTAAATCATTTTAACATTTGATGCATTTCTGGAGGATTTTTCATATATATAGTGGTTATTTACATTTTTTTCAACAAGGTAAAAAATCCAGAAAAATCCTTAGCAATTTCTCCAATAGATATGCATGCAGAAAGCACAGACATAACGCTATTTCTCATTTTACACTAGTGATTGGGATAGAATATTTAACCTTCCATTCCAAAAATCATGGTTGTTGAAAATTAAGTTCAATTTCCAGTGTATCATTTAGATTGCAATCCTGTAAGACTACAAACCTATTTGATATATACATTCCATGTCCCTGCAAATATATTAATTCCTTCTTAAATCTATCCACTTTAATTTAAAATTTTATTGCTCTTGAACCAAAGGTAGAGGTTCTTTCAGAGCTTTCATTCCTATGAGGCTTGCACAGTCAATGAATGTTATGTCATTTAATAATGCATGACAGCAGCAAATCCTGAAGACATTGGCGCTCCTCTTTTAAAAAATCTACAAAAAGGAATGAAAAATACTTCGCATAACATATAGCATATGATGTCATGTTTTCTGGGGAATCCTGATTCTTTTTATATCATAATAATTGTCATATTGTGTTTGATGTTATCGTGTAGAACTCATATACTCTCAGTGCATTCAACATTTTCATATTAGTTTATATCTTACAGTTGTATTTGATACACATCTCCAAGATTTTCGTTGTCATTAGCAGCATTTTAAATAATGTCTGTTACATTTCATTTGTGATAAAGCTTATAGTTGTATCTTTTTCAAATTCTATGAAATGCTGCATTTGATCAGGATGATGCACAACCACATATTGCCAATATTATGCTGGCTTTGTTTGACTGAGAAAATGTTTAGCTACTGATCCAGCACTTCATCAGTTCGAATCCCACCTTGGGTTTGGAAGTTCGTAGTGGTCCAGAACTTTTTTAATTGTAGGTTCTGATCTATTTAGCCCTTGTGTATAAAAATTAACATATAGCAACAAATCACTCAGCTCAACTGGCGTTTTAATACACTCCATAAGCCCCATATTGGCCTATGGATATTCTTAACGTTTGATAGACATAGACACCCATTGATCTCATTCACTATATTATAAATAATAAAAGAAATTACTGTAAGGCTTGTATTGCTGTTAAGATGATCATATTAATTATGAGAATTATTTTTATATTTTTCTAGCTTTGTCATTAGAAGATTTTATATTTATGTTAAAGCCACAAATAAATACTACTTTTTCTTTTTATATTGCAAGTGTTATAATAAATATTAAAACCAATTTTCATCCAGTTTGCTGCATATATTTTTTAATTATTATTAGTTTACCATATTTTCTTAATTATTAGTAAGAAATTTATATTTAAATAATCTTTTTTTGCTCTTAATAAGATCTATATGATGAAGCCTGTTGGCAAAGTGATAGCACATCACACTCTCAAGGCACAGGTCTGAGGTCCAATCCTCACACTAGGCTAGGTTGATTCAGTCTTTCATACCTCCAGTGGGTCAATAAAACTGAGTATCAAGTATGCTTGAGAAATAAGCACTGGAGGTATTGCATTAGGCTGATCACCTAACTGAGACATGCTTCACACCTTAGGCTCAGTGACCATGAAAACTAATGTGGGCACCGTAAACCTTGGCTATCATGGGCTGTTGTGCTACTGAATTTAGTTTAAGACCTATATGATATGCTATGCCAAATTTTTATTACAACTATATATCATGTATGTTAGCTGTTACAGTTAACACATACATACTGCATGTAAGCAATTTTTAGACCCATTTTGTTTGAACATGATAGAGAGATAGTTGGGAGACTCATGTTGTCATATATTTTCAGCTATAACTCTAATACAATTGTATTTAACAATGCCAGAAAAACAAGTGACTATGTCCCAAAGATTCACTTTACTGACTATGTATGAATTGACCACATATGCTTATGTTATAGTCACAAATTAAGGACATACTCATAATTCAAACAATGAATTTTGTTTCCATGGAAATGTTTATATA
Organism: Latrodectus hesperus; assembly: GCA_037975125.1. Lineage (NCBI taxonomy): Eukaryota > Metazoa > Arthropoda > Arachnida > Araneae > Theridiidae > Latrodectus > Latrodectus hesperus. The sequence goes on from CM075854.1 coordinate 76,537,613, forward strand.
TTACTCTTAGTGTATGGTTTACTTTAAAGCCAGTCTAAAATTAAAGCAGCAAGAATTTTTGACATTGACTTAACATCATATTTCTTACCTCTTTTTCTTTCACCTGGATAATACTGAGAAATATTTTATACTAATTTGTAACTATGGTTTTACATATAAAAACTTACCTTCACCATTTCTCTTTTATTGAATAATACATTACCTTGAATCATATTCTCTAAATGTACTTTGCAAATGTTTGTTGTTAAAAAATGGGAAATAGTGACCTTTTGTACAATCAAACTGCTCAGCTTTTTGAAAACCCTTCTGGTCTACAATCATAGTATTCATGCATTTAACTCATTGCAAAAAAAATAAATAAAATAAATAAAAAATAAGTGCATAAATTCTAATAGCTTTGTTATGATTTAATTTTATAAGAAACTGTCCTGAAATTTTTCTTTCAGTTAAACACCTTAATTTTGAAAATAATTAGAATTTTCTCTTGTATAAATATTAATTTGAACTTTTTAATCAATTAGTTTTCATCTAAACAGATGTTTTATTTTGAATTGTTATAGCTTTTTCATTTTAAATGCCATAAATTCATCGGTTTGCTTAAACTTTTCTCATGCATGTTATATATCTAAAAATATATTACCGCAATTATATGCTATTATTTTCAGTTGCATTAATGTTATTATACAATAATTTATTCCTATGTTAAATAAAATTTTTATTATGCAGATTACAAATTGAATACATTCATATATGGAACATTTGGTGCATTTTATCTTCTGATTTCATTGGTTTCTTCCTTTCTTCAAATATGCTCAACTTGCAGATTCTACATGCATGAAAAGTAAATTGAAATATAAAAGTCTTGATCTGTATTAGAAAATCATTTACTAAAAATTAAATCAATATAGTAAGCTTGAATCATTAAAGTGCATATTTTAAACAGTAAAAACTGGTGTAAATACAATTACAATTTAGTGTTGTACTTTAAATGGTGTAGCTGTGAACATTTTATGCTTATAAATATCTGTGTGAACATTTAAATAAAAAATATATTTACATTCCAATGTTACATTGATTTATTTATCAAATTGTTTTCAAATCAAGATGTAGTACTTATCTGTAGGATATTTAAAGAATGCTTTTTCAGTAGTTAGCTACCAATATATACTTTCAACTGAGAAAAAAGTTTAAGTTAAGTTTGTTTTATCTGACACTAATTTTATATTGAAATTGCATTTTTCCAAGAACAGAATTTAACTTTTCTTGTGGTACTAATGTTGCTGTTGTGATACTTATGAAATTTTCTACAGCATGAAGATCTAATGCAAAACATTTTAATTTCAAATACAAACCAAAATAGGTAACTCATGTACATTTCAGTATTATAATGGTATTTTATAAAATAAGTTTTTTGTGATTAAATTTTTAATTGTGAAATGTTTTAAAATCATTTCTTAAAACTAATAAATATTTTTATGCTTAAATTAGGTATAAGTGCACGTGTTTCAATTTGTTATGATTTTCAGAAAATGAAACTTGATAATAATGTGAAATAATTTTGTTATTCAACTTAATACATTCTTTAAAATATAATCAATAGTTCAGAAAATTTGAATGGTAGTTTAATTTCTATGTAAGGATCTGAGGCTATATAAGAAAGTTGATATTTATACCATTGGCAATAAGGAATGTTTAGATTTATGATTATCCAGTAATAAATTTTCTGTATTTTCCACTTTTAAAGTTTTATGTACAACCAACAGTTATGAGTTTCATAATTTCTGTTTATTGTTTATGCAAAATATATATTAAAATAATTTATGATTATATGACTAAGAGAATTTTATTTTTAATTTTTATTTCTAAGAACAGGAAATCCTTAAATTATATTTTCCATGATATATCTTAAAGTAATGTTAATAAGAGTGTATGTTATGATCTCACTTATGCAGTTTGATGCTTCTTTCTGATAAAGTATTCCATTTGCAGCATTATTATTTTGCATAGTACAGCTTTTTCAGCATCTGTTTTCTAAAGAAATATTTAAATTTTATGCAGATTGGCTTATTTTCAAGTGTTATCACTATTTTCGCCAATTTTCCTTAATTTTTGGAAACTAGTATATAATTGTAAAATGCTCATAACTTTAAATTGGAATTATAATACTACTTCATTTTAAAATTGTATTTGTAAAAGTTAAACTCATTATTTTAAAAATAAAATCTTAGGAGATAACCATTGTTTTAAGATTTTGTTACATACAGTATAATTTATATGCATTATAAAATAAAAAATATAGCATTTATTTTATTATTAATTATAACAATAAGTGTATATTATATTTTATTGAAATTTTAAGCATATTAAATGTTACATAATTTTTATTAATTTCTAAAAAATTCAGAAAGTTCATTTATTTGTAAACATTTATTGTTATAAACATTAAAATCTATTATTTCAAACTTTTCATACTTTCAACATAAGACATGACTGCTAATATTATGAGTTATTTCTCATATATCTATTAAGTTTTTGTATTTATGGGAAATAAAAATTTCTTATAACTTACCTATCTTAAAATCACTGTAACAAAAATAACAAACAAATGAAAAAATTAAATTTCTTACAATATTAAAATTTATGTAAAACATAATATAAATTCATGCATTTGCATTCTTTGAATTTCATTGGATAGTTTTCTTTGCATAATTCTTTAAATAATATTTACACAGCAATAATACATGAAAGTTTTACATTCTTTTATGTCAGGTCACTGTGTTTTTATTTTTGCAGACTTTGTTCTCATTATCTAAAGATACGAGTTTATATACCTACCCAGCCGAAGATTTTTGAAGTTCACTAATAGCAACTGAAACATTTAAAATAGCTGTGGTTGTAAAATCCTGAGTGAATTAGTTCTTCTGGTGGTAGCAGGCCCAGTGTGTTGCCTTCTACTTGGCTTTTGCTTCTAAATTAGAAAGACCACCCACTTTCAGGGTTACTGCCACACTAACTGTGTGCCCCATTTTACCACATGTATAGTTCTGCCCCTTCTAATACTAAAAGGTCTAAATGTAGGGAAAATATATTATTTTGAGTATGAAAAAACAAGAAAAGAGAATTACTTCTTTAAAATGGATGTTTCAAATTTGTCCAAAAGTAAAACCAATAAAAATATTCCATTCAACTATGACTATTGTTTATACTGATTTTGTTGGTAACAAGTACTTACAGCAATGAAAAAAATCATGTCTCTCTATACAAAATCTTAAACAGCTTATTATTAAACTCTCCAGTGTTCAAAGTGCTTGTCATTGTGCTTTAAAATCTTAAACTATATTTGCATTAAAAAACTGCCAAAACTCTGTAAAGTGATGGAATAACACAATATTCAAAACTACTTTAATTTGTTGAAAAAACATTGGATGATTATAAAAAATTAGTAACAATCGCCTTATCAGAAGTGTTATTATTTTTATAATACAATATTTCATTTTTACAAATTTGTTAAGAAATAATTTTTAATTTATGCCTTCCATTTCTTTTTTCTCTTAAAACTGTAAATAACTTATTCATATAGCAGTATCTCTGTGGTTAATAATAAGTTTAGTTTTTCAGATATTTTAGTAAACGTTTCTGTACCTAAATGTTTATTTGAAAATTGAAGTTTAAGTGACAAATATAATATCTTAGCTTCTTCAAGTGGTAAACTATGTGTTTTTCTTTTAAGAAAATCTTGATATTAATTCTTTGAAAACATTTACTGTATCAGTTTCTTCAAGGATTGAATCAATTATCTTATGATTTCACTTGATGCCATGTAAACATTTTCTTATTTAGTATAGCATCTCATACATACCTTTTTATATAATTAAGTTTATGATATAAAGAAGGAAGTATACACATTCTTATCTTCAATGAAAGAAAAACAATAAAAAGTTTTTAGTAAATAGTTGAGTTAATGACTTTTCTCTAACCAAAAAATGATTCTTTTAATGTTATGCTATTTTTTAAAAATTAACTTTGATTACAAGCTAAATCCCTATTGTCCAAATATCATATATGCAACAGTGGCACAGAAATATCAGGGTTGCTGCCAAGATATTAACTATGAATTTTTTTGTCTTTTAAAAATGTGAAAAAATTATAATTTTTATTAGAAAAGTATTTTTAATAGTATTTTATGTTTTTATATTCAAACCTATAGTATGACAAAAAATAAGTGACTATAACCTTCACTTAATGATAAAAAATATATTTTACAATGCTTAAAATTAATGCATTTATTAGGTTTGTTATTTAATTTTTTACTAGAGAATTTTGATGTAATTAAAAATTTTTCCTAAAATTGCAGATTTCAAGACTGGATAAATTACATATTCTTTTTTTAGCAATTGGTTTTTAGTCTTTTCTAAGAAAAACATATCCGACAAAACATTGAAAAGTTCAATCATTAAAAATGGGAATCTAAATATTCAATTCTTTAACTATAACTTTAAGTAAATCCAAGGATTTTGAAAGTTCTTTTTCATAATTTATAGCTTTTGTTGATAAAGTTAACATTGGTGAAATATCTCTTACCAAGTCATTTATTTCAATATTAGTATCTCAAAATGTTACTTCACCCCATGCAATTCTGTACAACTTATAGAGTGTAAAAACGCTTGATTATATGCTAATTTATCTCAGGAAAACAAAAAATTAAACCATGTATTCATTTAGCTTTTAAAAGTTATTCATTAACATTTTGTATATTTCTGCAGTGTAAAAATTGTTTACTAAGTTTACTCAAAAATTTTTCCTGAAATGATTGATAAGAGAAAATACTATTTAATATATTTGCACTTCTTTATTTACTATTTCAATCTATTTCACACACATTTGTATTTTTTGTTTTATGCAATATTAGTGAACATTAGTTTCAGAATAGAAAAAATAATTGTCATTAAAAGTTACCTGTCTAAATTTGAAAAACAATATTAGTTTGCAATATTTAGTAAGATTATTGTGCATTAATTAATTTCCAAACTTAATTTTTGTATTTGAAATTAAGAATTTTATGAATAAAGATACAAATCAGGAGAATATGATACATTCAATTTTCTATTTATTTTAAGAAAAACATGGAGCATACTGTTCTTTGAACAGTGAAGGAATTTAATTAGATTTTTATTACATTCCTTATAAAGTTTATTAGATGTATTGAACTTTTGAATTACTGAAAAGTATCATGATTGTTGATAATTTAATAAACTTAGAATAATAACATACAATGACCCATTTTCTTTTATTATGTTAAATTATTTAAATGCCTCGTTTTCTTTCATTATGTTGACCCGTTACTTTCATTATGTTAAATTGTAAGCATGTTAAGTTTGCTACAATGTGTACTAGTTTATGTTTTAATTTGAAGATACTAATTTCATAATAATTTTGTTACTAAGTGTTAAATGTTAAATCTGATGATAAATTCTTAGTAAATATTTTTGATATTTATTAAAAATATTGAACTGTTTAAACAAAATAAACTTTTAAAAATGCTCAGTTATACTGGCTTTTTATAACTTCATAAAATGTTTTAAAATGAAAATTTTGGAAAACCTTTTTATCTTTTAATTTAAACATTACTTATTTTTTGCCTTTTACTTTAGAACTTTTATGCTGTAGGTTATTTATCTTTTCTACAATTTTTGGAATATTTCTTCAGATTATTAAGCCAAGCTGGAGTCAAACTGTTGGCTGTCTGGCCTTTGGTTCAACAGTTCTTGTGCTGTAATCCCACCTCACACTTGGATCTTTGTGGTGGTTTAGAGTCCAAAGTTTTGAGTGACAAACAAATCAAACCACCAGGTTATCAAAAATTCTATATATAGGCATTAGAACTAAGCATATATTAAATATATATAATACTTGTAATAAAATATGTATGCAGAATTTATGCAAATCTTTTTATATCCTTTTTTAAAACTTAAATCATTATCATTAAGCTTCATAAAATGAAGAAAATTAGCTTGTGGTGAGACTGGAGAATATAGTTAAACTTTCCTTATATTTGAATGATTATCGTATTGTTGTACAAACAAGGTTGAATTGAACCTATAGTATCATATTGTGAAAAGAAATAATCATAGAATTTTCAACTATGAAAATAGGTGAAAGCATCTAAAAATTTAAAATAAAAAAATTCATAAAATGTATTATCAAATGCAAAATTTATCAAATTGTTTCTTTGTAGATTTAGATTTAAAATTTAGGGTGGTCCAAAAGAACCTAGCACCGCGACCATAGGTCTATTGTACTATACCCCTCAGAAAGCCCTATTTAAAGAGACCAGTTGCTGAAGCAAAGTTCAGCAGACATTTTACAGGAATTTCCTGTAACATCTTAGGTTCAATCAAGTGCTGACCCAGGTGTTCAAATCTATGTGCAGAAAAGGTTTCACATTCACATAAGATGTGCATTGAAGTTTCTTCCATATAATGACAACCTCTACAAGTGGGATCATCTAAAACTCCCATTATCGTGAGATGTCTTTTAAGGTGGCAGTGTCCTGTAAGTAGTCCCACTGCTTTCCTTAGACTGTCTCTATTGAGCTTTAATAATTCTTGTTGCCTTTTGCTAGGGCACGTGCTATTTAATAGTCTTGCTTGTCTTTGATCATTGGCATTGTGCCAATTCATAAACTGTTGTTTTCTGAAGAGATCAAAGACATTTTTTCTGATCAATTCTTTTGAAATACCTAGCACTGGTTCAGGACCAAAAAAGTCAGTTGTTGATCCAGTCCTTGCTAGCTCATCAGCTAATTCATTGCCAGGAACACCAGAGTGCCCAGGCACCCACATTAAAGTGGTGGGGTTATTATTAGCTAATTTACACAGAGTGATATAACATTCCCAGACAAGAACAGAAGTTATAGTAGACTTCTGTAGAGCTAGTAATGCAGCTTGACTGTCAGAGCAGATGATTATTCTTTTACGAGAATAGTTTCTGTCCAAGCATATTCTACTGCACATAAGAATGGCAAAGACTTCTGCTTGAAATACAGTTGTATATTTACCCAAAGGGAATGATAACTTAGTGCCATCAGCTGGACAACAAATACCAGCCCCAGTATTGGAATTCATTTTTGAGCCATCAGTATACCAGTAAATACAGCTTTCACTGATAGCAACATTATTCCAGTCTTCTCTCAAGGGAAATTTGATTGTATAAGGCTTATCAAAAGCATGCTTAACAATCGTGTAATCAGTAGGCATGCTTATAAAAGGATGACTAGTTACGTCAGCATTGAGGTTTCCCCATGATAAAAATCTAGAGTATTCCTTCCACTGACCTGTATTTTTAAGCCTCTTCATGCTAAGTATTGCTTCTGCTTCAATACGCATATAAAGAGGATGCATACCAAGCAGAAGCTCCAGTGTAGATGTGGGAGTTGTACGAATACACCCAGAGATAGCTACACAAAGCATCCTTTGAAGTTTTGTTAGTTCTGCTTTGGCAGTTTCGTTTCTGATTTTAAACCACCAGACCACTGAACCATAGGTAATGATGGGACAAATAATCATAGTGTAAATCCAATGAATAACTTTGGGATTTAGGCCCCAAGTTTTTCCAAATGCATTTCTACAAGACCAGAAAGCTTTTTTGCTCTTTCAAAACAAAAGTTGAAGTGCTTGTTCCAACTTAAGTTCATGTCAAAAAATACTCCTAAGAATTTAACTTCTTTGGAGCAAGTTAATTCTTGACCAAAAAAAGTGATCTTTTTCAGATTAAGATTCTTTTTCTTTGTGAAGGCTACCATAGTGGTTTTTTGAGGATTTACAGAAAGGCCTTCTTTTTTACACCAAGTCTCAACTTGTTTGAGGGTGCTGGACATGATGCTGGAGATTGTTTCACCAAACTTACCCCTGACGATTATAACTAAATCATCTGCATATCCAATGGTGGTTATGCCTGGTTTTTTTAACACCTCTAGAAGGGAGTCTACAACATAACACCATAAGATGGGTGAAAGAACCCCTCCCTGTGGACAACCAGCTTTGGCTTGGATCATCATGTTTTCACCTAAAAATGAGGCAGTGACAAATCTGTTATTGAGCAGATTTTCTATCCAAGAACAGATTGTGTCATTAACTCCCTTTCTAGCAAGAGATTGTAAAATGGTTTCAATGGGTACCTTATCAAAGGCACCTTCTATATCTAAGAAAACAGCTAAAGCAAGTTCCTTAGCCTTAAAGTTCTTTTCCAAAATGAAGGATAGGTTGTAGATCGCACTATCAGTGGATCTACCAGGTTGATATGCATATTGAGAGTCAGAAAGTGGTTTTTCCACTAAGTAAACTTCTCTAATATATCTGTCTATCAGCTTTTCAATTGCCTTTAGAAGAAAGGATGTTAAGCTGATAGGTCTAAAAGATTTAGCATCATAGTAATTATCTTTCCCTATTTTAGGAATAAAAATAACTTTTGTATGCCTCCAGGCAATAGGTATATGTCCGAAGGCTATACTTGCCCTAAAGATTCTACACAGAATTGGAGCAATGCACTGGACTCCCTCAATAAGCAGAGCCGGTACAATCCCATCCATTCCTGGTGATTTATAAGGTTTAAAGGACATTATTGCCCATCTTGTTCGATCATAAGTTATGATTCTTTTGGCAACATCCCATTTACTTCTACCACAATTTGAAGTAGGGAGTGTAAAATTAGGAGTACCCTTTATTTCGTTAGAACCTGGAAAGTGAACTCTGAACAGTTCAGACAGAGTCTCTCTCCCAGAATCTGAAAACTTACCATTTGGCAATTTAAGAGTATTTAGACAGCAGTTCCTGTCTTTAGACATTATTTTAACGAGTCTTGCAGTAGCAGACACAGTTTTAATGTCAGTGCAATAATTTCGCCAGGAATTCTTTTAGAATTCCTGATAGCTTTATTATACGTGGTAAGTGCCAGTTTATATTTCTGCCACTCACCATTCTTTTTGGCTCTATTAAAGAGCTTTCTACATTGTCTTCGCAATTTACTTAACTCTTTAGACCACCAAGGAACTAACCTTGGAGAGCAAGTATTGCTGACATCACAATTTTGATAGTAAGCTTGGAGAATGGCATGTTGCATTTGATCAACGGCCAACTCCAAATCTGCTACCGAAGATAACTTACCGAAGTCACCTTCCTTGATAAGATCTTCTAGATCTTTTTGTAGGAACCCCAATTGGTATTTTTTGGGTTCCTACCTACCACCTCTAGTCTGTTTGCCCCTAAAACAGAAAAGCTAATGTATTGGTGGTCAGATAAACTTATTTCATCAGACACTTTCCAATCTTTAATAAAGTCAGCACACTTACTATTACATAAAGTGATGTCAATGACTTCTCTTCTATTTATAGTAATAAAGGTGGGTTCATTACCTCTATTAAGAATAAATAGATTATAATACAAAATGTATTCTAAAAGATCCTCACCACGTTTGTTGCAATCACTACTTCCCCACATAGTGTGGTGAGCATTAGCATCACATCCTATGATGAGTTTCTTGCTCAAATTGTTATAATCTAAAAGATTAACAATTTGCTCATTGAATGTGTCTTTATCTTCAAAGGGAAGATATGAAGACATAAAGATAATTTCATCTTTGATTCCTTGCAGTAAACAGGATACTTTTACAGCAACATTATCCCCATTTAGGTAATTGACCAGAATGAGGGCATTTAATTTGTTGCTAATAGCAATACATGCTCTTGGTCTCAAACAACATTTATCATAAAATATGTTAAAACCCTGAACATGTAGGCCCAACACAGAACCATTGGAAGTCCATGGCTCTTGAATTAAAACAATATCAACCTCCCCCTAGTCATCTTCTTGCTAAGAATAGCTGAAGCTGATCGACTATGATGAAGGTTGATCTGTGCTACTTTGATGATACATACCATTGTGGCACCCAAAGAAGCTAAGAAGAAGCACTGCCTTCCAAGTCTCCATAAGTAGGGGACTTACTTACTTGAGTTTCCTGCAAAACCTTTTCAATCTCACTCTCAGATAGAGGAGAGCTGGGTTGCAGGGTTATATCAGAACCAGAATCTAAATCTAGTTCTTCAAGGTTGGGTAATTCACTTTCCTTACTAGAAGTAGGAGAGGATTTACTTACTTGAGAGGAAGTTGCACCTTCTTGTTCAACTTCCATCTCTTCAATGCTCTGTACATCTTTCTGGTTTGGGTTCCGGAGAATTTTGAAAGTTCCCCAATCCAAACCAGTATAGGCACCATAATTAGCCTTTTTGATGGCTTCTGAGGCTTCCTTATCAACCTCGAAGATCCATCTAATAGAATGTGTCTCTACAGATTTCTGCAGAGTACGCCATTCTAAAGACTTCAACTCCGGGTTGAGTCTATTTAGCCGTTTCAGAAATATGGCAGGATCTTTGGTATGTGTGTCCCTTGTCTTAAAGGCCACCTTTACCGGTTTAGGTAGATCACTGGGATCCAGAACACTGAGCCCCTCACCACCAAACAGACTCTTGTTACCATGGAAGGATTTTTTAATCCATTCCACAGTTTCAAGGTCATCACATTGGAGAATTAGTGCCCCAGATACTAAGCTTAAGCCTCGAATCCTAGGCAGATGATTTCCTATGGGGACCTCATCTGTCCTGGTGAGAATCTCCAGCTGTATAGGGTCAATATCCTCCTTGTTAAGTTTGATGGTTGGGAAACCATCCTTCACAATAGCTGCTTTATGGCTTTTAACAGCCTGAGCAAAAGTCCCAGGTTGATGATCATCCCTGGGCTTTTTGGAGGCAGTGTTGATGGGAGAAGGGGTTGAAACCTCGGACCTAAGTCTTTTGGTGCCACCCACCTTCTGAACAGTCTCCACCTGCTCCTTTGCTTTATTACGACGCCTTAGATTGCGTCTTTGTGATTTTGTGAGACCTCCTGGTTCTCCAACTGTGGTGCCAGTGTGCTGCCTTGCGGCAACTCCACTTCCTCCAGCAGCCAGATTGCCAGTGTTCTCCTTTTTGCCGGGATTCTGTTCCTTAGGAACCGTTTCGCCGGCTGATTGGATAACACCAGAAGATGTATCCAATCCTTTTTTATCATTTTCACTTTTTGTTTTTTTTATTTTTTTCATCCATAACAGATCAAGGAACTGGGAGGAAAATATACGGTCACCACCTGCATGGCCTCCCTGTACAGGTGGAAGGCAAACATACAACGAGGTTTTGCCTGGTTCCTCGAGGGGCCCGTTAGCGACACCATAACCCTGGTGCCATTCATCCATCAGCACGGAGCCTAACACCTTGGATTGGGTTACCTTTCTGTATTAGCCAGGTGTATTAGCACAGCCTTCTCGCCATGGGTGACCCTACCAGGAACCCAAACTGAGTTTAGGTTCCAGACGTACATCACCTGTGCTACCTGTTTACACCCTCACACCACTTTGAGGTTACAGAATAGGATTTGTGAGGGTTGTTTCTTTGTAACTCGCACTAAGTACAATTTGATGAAAAGATAAAAAAATATAAATAGCAATCAGCTTCACCTTTGTTAGAATTTAAACATTTAGGCATTTTTGTATGGGAAAAGAGTTTGTTCAATTATATACTTTGTTGTTTATTTTTGAATGATATTTTAGAGAAAGATCTCATTTTCCATTCTGATAGAGAGACTAGAAAAATGTTATATTGTTTCACTGTAGAAATAAATCTTTATAGTCGAATTTTAATCATTTGTTTTGCTTTTCTATAAAAACCTGTGCTACAAATATTCCAGCTCTTTAAACTTGAAGGTTTTTCTTTCTTTGCATTATTATCTAAACTCACATTCCCCCATGTAAAACTGTTGTACTATTTAGACATTTGTGTTTTTGGCATCAATACTTTATAGTTTTATTTAATGCCTCCAAAGTTTTAGTAGTAGATTTATGTAATTTGTTACAAAATATGATTTGCTCTATTTCAAAGCAGATTTTTTTGCACTGTCTTTTCAGTAAATGAAAATAACTGCTGTTTCAACTTACAATTAACGAAATTTTTAGTTTAAATTAGCTTTAATAAAAGTTTCAAAGTCAATCTTTCTTAGCATGTCCTTTCACCTTTTTATTTTATTGTTTGTTCTTTTAATTTTTTAGTTTCTTTTATAGTGTACTTTGTATTTATGAAAATATATTTTGCTTGAATGTCACTCAATTAAAATTAATAAGTATGTAGATGTGGGTTGACCACATAGATCATGTTTCTTACCCAAATATCTCTGAGCAGTCAGTATGTCTGTGAGCATAATTATGTAAGTATGGCCACTCAGTGATTCTAGCTGGATTCTGTCTCTTCTGTAATATTATGTATTATAACAACATTAGAATGCTTGTATTTGATGTCTTGTGTTTCCCTAAAAGACAAATTGAATTATTCTTTGAAAACAAATGAATTTATGACAAACTGAAATGTCTGAATTAATCCCTTGTAACTTGCAGATACTATTTCTGCATCATCAATAATGACTGTTAAGAATGACACGTGCAAAGGTTAAATCTTGTATATAATATTTTATTATGAAGATATTTTCTCACAATAGCAACAAATATTCCTGTTTCTATTACTGTAAATATGCTACAGTTCACCAATATTCCTTTTTTTAAGTTAAATCAATTGAAGATTAACCATTCTCTATACTTTTTCCATTTTTTTGTATGAAGAAAATTAAGAAAATTGGCAACATTAATATTTTCAACTTATGAAAAGAAAAATGTGTGAAAATGACTATCATTTCAGATTACTGGATGTATTTAGAGTTAAATACATATGAATTTTCAAACCCTATTTTTTTCATTCAGATTAAAAAAGGAAAAAAAATATTTATACATTAGTATATTTTTTCTCCTTTCATCTATCAAATGATTTTGATTTTTAACAAATTAATATGCTTTTCATATTTGTATTATAATTTTGTTAATTATCACAATTCTATTACATTGTATATATATATATATATATATATATATATATATATATATATATATATATATATATATATATATATATATATATGTCACAGAATTGAAATACATATATTCAGTTAATCAATTTTGAAAATGTTTAGAAAGTTAAAATAGTTTCTAAGAGTTTATTGTTATTAAAAGAATACTTCTTATTATTCTTTTAACTAGATCTACATTCTGGGAGCATAAAGCTGCAGTCTAGTTAAGATTAACATAAAAACTAAAATCATTTATAGATTATGAGTTGAAATATACATAACTACTTAATTTTGTATGTGCTTTTTATTTGCAAATTCTGTGCATGGTTCTGTTTGAGCTTTTGTAAAAAAAATATTAATTTATTATTATGATTTGTGTCATTTTGACAGCTTTGGTACTTTCTATAAACATTATGTTTTTCATTGTTAACTATCATACTATGAATACTGGTTTAAAAATAAACATAGAAACATACACATATTTAGCAAAATAATATAAAATATTTAGCAATTTGAAATTTAATTTTTAAATTATAAAAAATAAAAATGTTTTCATTCCAATAAATTGTTGCAAGTATTTTGTTTTTATTGAATATTATCTCTTTTAAGAATTGTGTTTCATAATATTTGCACTTAGTGTGTTACTTTGTAGCAAATTTCTTTTTTTTCTAATTTTTAAAGAGTTAAACAATTTGAAGTTGATAAACGTGTGTAATTATTACTAAACTGCTGTATTCAAATTTTAATTTTTCCATTTTACATTGTTTTAAGCGCCTTTCTTGATGCTTAAATTGTATTTACTTTTTAGATTCCAAATTAAATTATATATTTTTTGATAAAAAGCGGATTTTTTTGTATAAATAAAATTAAATTAGATTTTTTTATTTTTTTCTCCTGCATAGATAAATTTTATAAAAAGTTAAAAAATTTCAATCATTTATTTACCAATTTTTGAATTTTTAAATATCTTCTTTACTTTTATTTGTATGTATTTTTAGTTTGTTTGAAAGTAATTAATATGATATCTTATACACAACCATGTAAATTTTTTTTTTCAGTGATCAGATAGTAAAAATTGCATCAGTGAGTTATGTTTTTTCATACATCTTTTTATATTTGGGAAGGGATGTGAATTATTTGAAGCACATTTTACTTGCAAGTCATGTAAGTATAATAATGTTTCATAATTTATTCTTTGTAAAATTTTATTGTTAATATATTTCTAATATTCATGAAAACAAATTGAATTTAACATAATTATAAAATATATATCTCTTCAATATAAGCTGTTACAATATTTTTATATAATACTTTACTACCTTTCCCTTATATGCTAGCACATTTTGCATCTTTTACATTTTCCACTTATAAATCAAAGTAATCTTAGAGAATAATTTCAAAAACTTAAATGTAAGACTCACTTGAGATGTAGCCAGTGGACTTCAGAGTTAAAATTCCTGGGTTCAATAAAAGCTACTGTTGTTGAAGAAGTGACTGATTTACTTCTACATGCACATATGTCGGATTCATTAATTTCCAAGTGTCCTCTATTGCTGTGTGTGAATAGAGCCCACCATCTACCAAAAGTCCTCTCAGATGGCAATTTATGTGTGCTTATAAAAATGGCTTTACAAAAACTGTAACCTATTAGCTTGTCTGTGTACTTCTTGTGTCACATACACATATTTGGAAGCCTGATTCCAAGTATAATATAGTTCAAAATTAAATTTATAACTTTTATTGAAAATTTATTTCATCAGTTCAAAATTTTATTTCTTTTAAAACTGATATTACAATGAATTGTAAAATGAAAGTTATATTTTAAATTTTTGCAATTACTTTTTCATTGATTTAAAAAATTCAATAAAATTATTTTGCCAGAATAAACATAGAAATAATATGCAAGACTTAGTATGTTTTTTTAAGCGAAATTTTAATTAATTCTACATAGACACATCATAAGGACATCTGTTAAATTAATACAATTTAAGATTTTTTAATTTTTGTTTTCTAAAATTTATATTTTCATGATATTTAAGCATAGTTGGATGTTGAATAGTTTGTACTGTTGCTTTCTCTCTATTTAACAGCTCATTGGTTCAATTTCCACTTAATGCATGGATATTTTGGTGGGTTGGTATCTTTTTTAAAATATATACACTGACGAAATTAACCTTTGTAAAGAAAAATATTTATTGAGTGTCTATGAAAATAAAAATTTTCTTTAAAATATTTCTATTCTTATATAATTATATGTTTAGATATTTTACTGAATGTGAAAATGTAATTTATAAATGAAAGTTTTGCAATAAATATCTATTTTTTTAATAAATTCTTAATACCATGTAAGAGTTTATCAAATATGAAATATAGTAAACTAAGTAAAATTACTTATATATTCTGAAACTATTTCGTTCATTTGATTTATTATTTTTGACAAAAAATTTATGTCACTCAACTAAAGTTATAGTCAGCTTTGTTTTAATGTAAATTCTGTGTTTTTTTTTATCCAATTTAATTTTATAGCATCATGTTTCTTATTCACATTATGTAATAATATTCACATTGAAATTGCAATATGTTTCACATATTATAATATCTTTTTAAATGCCTGAAGTATAGTTATATTTAATGGTGCAGTAAAAAGGAAAATGCAAAATGTACAATGAAATGCTGTTCATATTACTAATTTTATGGTAAAGTAAACAGAAAAATGCAACTTTTTGCAGTTTTTAAACTGTCAACAATAGCCTAGTGATGAATATGATACCTTAATTTTTTTCCTCCTTTTCAAACACATGCTCTACATGATTAAAATATATTAGAATTTTCAACTGATATATTGGCTTGTCGTCATAAAATTTTTTGATTGAATCAGGTTTAAAGGCATTCCTATAATTATGTACTATTTTAAAGGTTAACATATATTTAAGGTTATGTCTTCACATAATCTGTCATAAAAACTATGACAAAGATTAAAACTTAATAGATATCAGAATATTTTATGATTTACTGATTACCTGTAGGCCACATTTCAATTCAAAAGACTGTTAAAATTATGTAATATATTATACAGCCAAGCTTTATTTAATAAGCACTCCCATATCAAATAATTAAAAAAAATGAAGTAGAATAAAATACCTCTCATAAAAAGCTTTTAAATGACAAAAATGTACTATGACATGGCGAGCAAAAGTGACACTAGTATTTTAAATGACAAAGTTGAAACATAGGAAATTTTACTGTACTTAATGTAGATAATACTTTGAAATCAATAATTTTCCCTCCATATAATCGTTTTTAGTTTTTTACTTCAAAAATTGTTTTATAATGTATTAAATATTCTAATTTTTACATTAAATTTTAATTTGTAATTTACATCCAATTTTTTGTTGCAAAATAAAGATTCATTGAACATTGATGTATCCCATGATGGGAAAACAGAAATTAATTTATAAATTCAAAAACTTAAATTGTTTTTCATAAATTGTTATATTTTTTCTTATAAATTTAAAAATTAAATATTGCTTGTCATGAAGAATAGTTTAATTAAAAAAAGAATTAAACAATATATTATTTAAATGCTGTTTCAGAATGTTCATAAATTTTAATTATTATAATTATGCATTTAGTTTAATAAAGATAAAAATTAGCCTTATATTTAAAGATTTTTACATTTGCGAAAATCATATTTTGTATTAAATTCTATGAATTGTGTATCATAATTGAAACTTAATATTCTTAATTATAATTCAAATTCATTCAAATTTATAATAAAATTAAACACAAGCTATAAATTTTGTTTATTTAATTTTATTTAAAGTTTAAATTAGTTATGAAGACAAAACTGCAATAAAATACAAAAGTATGTAAATAGAATAAGTCTAAAAATATCAATCTTGAAAATTACTTTATTTTCTTAGTATTATTGTTGTATATATAATGAAATATCAGCTACATGTTCGTCACAAAAAATAGTTCTTTTTAGTATTCAATACAACTTTATGATTTAAAATAAATAGTTTAGTTGAAAATAAAGTATTAGTTGTAAGTTGTTAGAAAATTTGATTTGCTTTGTATCCTTTAACTTTATATTTTCTTCATTCACATCATATTAAAATTTAGCATTCAGCTATCAGAATTGTATCTAGAAGGTAATTATTTAACTTGCACCTTAGCAGATTTTATTGTTCTCATCCAACTCGCACCTTAATACAGGGAAGAAAGTAAAATCATTACTTTATTTTATATTACAAAATATATAACTGTTTACAATTTTATGATATTTAATCTCCAAAAAAATAAATCAAACAGACAGGGATATAATGAGAAAGCAAATTAAAGACAAACCAAATTATTGAGAAGTAAGGATGAGGAGTGTGCATGCTTAGTTAATGTAAATAACTAATTTACATCAACAACTTGCATTTCTTCAGAAACAAGAATGAGATAAAGTATTAGAAAGCTATAAGGATTTTAACTTAATCTGGAATCCTTATAAATCTTTGATGATATTGAGAGATTTCTTAGTGTATGAAGCAGCGAAAAGCAAATGCAAGATTTTTTTAACAAAAATATAGTTTGTTAGAAAGGAAAGTTGTTTTTTCTACTTCAGTAGGAAAATGTTATGATCATGAATAATAGAAAAAAAATAGAATTAAAGGTAAATCATGGGTGCTTCCTAAATTTTAAAGAGAAGCAGCATTTTGGTCATTCTGAGATACAGTGAAAAAGCAATCACATATAAAGCTGCACCTGAGAGCTCTATTGTTGTGTTCAAGAAAAATGTTGTGAGTAAAAAATTATGCTGTGAATTCTGAAGTCTATTCCAAATCAGTTCTTTAATTCTGAGGAAAGAAGTCGCTTTTAGGAAAAGATATTGAAAAATAATAATGATAAAGTAGTGGGAAAGTTGTTGGGCAGTGATGGGAAAATGAAATCAGTGTTCTAATTTATTTAATCAACAGGTCTTTATGAAATATAATTTGTAAAAAAACTGTCCAAGTATCATGTGGATTTCCAACAAAAGGACTTGAGTGGTGAGACTTATTACAGATTGAATCAGGATATTTCCCAATTTGTAAAAATATATCTGCCTAAGAGGAATTTGCTTCTTGGTGTTTCACTTTTTGTTGACAATGCTTCTTTCAGACATAGAATATGAGTTTTTAGAATTTAGATTTCTCAATGTCCAGTTCTTTTCTTTCTACACTATTTCTTTGCTGCAACCCATAGAACTGATAATCTTCTCAAATTTTATTAAAAAAAATTATGCAGTTGGATTCATGGAAATATAGAATGTTTCACACAAATCAAGAAAAAACGCCACAACAAACAATAAATTCCAGTGAAAGGGGAAATTTTAGAAGCATAGGAAACTTGCATTGCATGTTAAGAATTGTTAAGAATCATCAATTTAATAAAGCTGCAGCTGTGTACATCACAAATTAATTTGATTTTGATGTAGAGTTTTATTTTTATGAAATTTTTAAATCTTTGCCTTTTTTTTGTAAAAACAATTTTCTTGTAAAAAGTAGAAAATATATCATGAAAAGTATATTAATCATATAATATATGTAGGTTTTTTGTGGAATAAAAATATTACACACATTTATACTGATTGCAATAATATAAAGATTCTTTCACATTACAAATAGAATTCAAGGAAAATGCTTTTAGATCAAGGATCCACTGTTGATCATATTTTGTAAACTTTATTTTGTCCAAATGACAGAATAATATTAATATTATCTCTAATAAAGAAATTTTTTGTGGGTTTATTTTTAAGGTATACAAAAATGTACAAATATAATTTGCTGATAACCATTTCATGACTTTAATTTGACATAAAAATAAGACAAAAAAAATTTGTATTACATACTCTTTTTAAGTTTTTAAATTTATATAAATACCATTTATATAAATATGCTAAATAAAAATTAAGCATTTTATCTAAAAATTTGTTACATTTAATTGCTGAAATTAACTTTTCGTAAAAAATATTGCTGTGTTAAAATAATACTGTAATAAGTGTTTTATTTGTGAAAACAATTAAAAGAACAAATAAATTTCACTTGTTGAAGTTAAATTGTTGTTAAACAAATTTCATACAAAATAATTATTTGTCCTCGGTTGATCATAAATTAAATCATTCTGATTTGAAAAAGTTAGGTATACAAATTTTTGGTTTGCATCAGAAGTTTATAATACAAAATTGTTTACAAAATTTATGACTATTTTATTTGGGTATTATTTTTAATAAATTTATGGAATCTCATTGAAGAATAATTATATTTTTAATATTTTCTCATTAGTTTGTATGGATAATAGAAATAAAAGTCACAATGTTCTGAATATTTTTCTATCTAAAATATCCCTAACAATGTAAGTTTAATTTGATTAATGTGATGTTTATGATGCTTATTAATGTTGTCTCATATTTCCTTCTGTGCTTCTTGATATATTTATAAATGTAATGTTTTGCAAAAATATTATATTTATAAGCATATATTATAAAATAAATGTTATAATATGTTTAGGAAATTCTCATTGTTTAGATATTCTTAATATTTTTTGGATTAATATATGAGCATATTACATTAAGCTCTGTACTAATTGTCGCAGCCATACCTGCATGGTCAATTTTTGTAAAATGCTTGTTCTTTTGTTTGTTGATATATTATTATTTTGTTTTTTGAATTTTTTTTCATGCCCTTTGGATGGTCATGTATCCTAATAAGTAGCTTTTTATATAAAAGTGAAGTAACTACCAATAGATTTCTTTTAACTTTTCTTTTTTTATACACTTGCAAATAAAATAATTTACTTTTGATAAAAAGTTTTACTAATAATCATATAATAGAAGTTTATTTTAATCCATAAGAAAAAATAAAACTTAAGTATTCAGTATTTAACTAATTTATAATATTTGCTTCATATAGAAACTTAATGTAAAAATTAATCTTTGTAATTATTTTATTAAGAAAAGGGTTAGATATTTACTATATTTTGCACTTCCTTTTGAATATCCAAAATATTTATTAAAAAATATATTATATGTATAAATCATCGTTTATTAAAGGTATGCACAAACTGTAAAAAATAGAATTTCATTTGTCGAATCTGCATCAAGATATGATTTTTTTATTGAATAATTAGCTGCTATATGCTAAACCCATATAAAATGATCATGAATGGTTACTTAATGTTCAAAGAAACGATGCAAAATATCCATTTACAATCGCACACTCCAAGCTAAAAAAATAAAAATAAACGTCTTGGGAGTACATGGCATACAATGGGTTGTTACTTGTCTAAATTAATTGCTTTGAATTAGAGTCCATTATCTTTTAACATACTTTTAAAGATAGATTTCTTAAAAGTAGATAGTATATTACATAATTTTTGTAAGTAAAAAAAATTTTTTTTGAGAAACAAAAAATCTAAAAGCAAACCAAAAAATAAACACCATATAAAAAAAAAGAAATATTAAAAAGGAATTGATACCCTTCCAAATTAGATACCATTTTTGAGAAACAAACAAGATCTCCACATGGTCCTGTAATTACAAGATTCCATTCTGCACTTACAATTCTGCTGTGACACTATTGCATGACTATATTTTGATTGCTAATGAAACGTTCATGAAATCTTAGTGATAAAAATGTGTTCTGCATTTGTCTGTAGCTCAATTTCACTATGTGTAGCAATGAATGGCCTCTGATATATATTGAATTATATTTATATTACATAATATTTTTTTAATCATTTATATATATATCTAATACAGTATGTAATCTAATTGTTTTGTTTCTTTCATACTATTACGTAATTTTGCATATTAATTCTCTGATTGCTTTACAATTGCAATAATTTACTGTACAATATGTTATTTCGTTGTGCAATATTTTCTCCATTAAACACGTCTTTTTCTTTTAAATATATGAAATAGAATGAAACTAAGGTTCATTTTATTTAATTTCTTTAGATGTTGTTGCAGGTCATTTTGACTACAGCTTTTAGTAAGTATTTTTAATTTTTGTGATTAAATTAATTATTTTGAAAATTAAGTTTTTTCTGCAGTAAATTTTTAAAGTAGTTTCTCTTTTTGTGAATAGTATTATAAATTCAATACATTCTTTGCATTTTTTATTGTAATTTAATGTTCTTTTTTGCAACTATAAATAAAATTTACATGAAATTGTTATTGTGCCAAGCATTGATACAACAGCCCTTTGTGGGACTGTGCCTACCTCAGGAGAATTTCCCATTCTGCTCTTCTCCCAGCAATTGATTTCCAGTTCTTTACTTCTAAGGTGGCAAAGTCCTCATCCACAGTCTTTCCATATATTTTTTCTGGTCCTTCTTTAAAAGGGGTAGCATTAAAAACTCATAATGTTGTTTATTCTGGGCTCATTATTACTACATTCCATACCTATTTCATTCTGGTTAGCTAAAAATCTTAAATATTTTGAATTTATATCTTTTTTGCCAGTTATTATCAAGGACAGCACCAATATTCTTCGCAAGTCAATCTGAAGTTCTCTCAGATTTTCTCTTCTTTTCATGAAAGATGTCTCTGAATCATAAATCAAAATTGACTGATACTTTATGCAGCAAAATCTTTGTTTTTCTTTAAATTAAGTGAGATTTCTGCAGTGATCTTTAGTTTCAGTAGATATCAATAATGAGAAGAAGCAGTGATTTTATGTGATAATTCTCCTTATTTCAAGGTTTACGTCATTTTGATATTTTATTTTTGATCCTAGGTGGGGGAAAATTTTTAAAGATTCAAATTTAAAAGAATGTATTTCAAACAATTAAGGATGATTTCCATCTTTCCAAAATATATGTGTTTTGTTTTCTCAACATTCACTCTTAGGTTCATTTTTTGACTGATTTCTCCAGTGCTAAAAAGTTTTAACCCAGTGCAACCTTAGATCTTGCAGTAATGTCTTCAACATTGGCATCTATCAAAATATGCACTATTTATTAAATGTAATGCCTGCAGTATCTGTGCCAGCATCTTTGATCCCTTTCTCTAGAGCTATGACAAAAGACATGCTAATGCATCTATCTGTTTGACTCCATAATAAGTTTTAAACTAAGTGGATAGTTACCTTTGAATTTATTTACACTGTTGAGATGGTTTCAGTGAGTGCTTACAAGTTTGACTAATTTTGATGGAACATTAAAATCTGATGGCATCTTTGAAAGCTCAGTTCTATCAATATTAATATATGCTGCTTTAAAGTTAAACATGTTAATAATGTAGTTAAAATTTCTTTTTCATCTGCAGCAGTAGATTATTTCCTCACTCTGAAAATTGCTTAATTTATCTAAATTAGGTAAAATTAATTTTTGACTTTAATTTAAGACAAAATTTATTTCTACGATTTTCTCACAGATTTAGAAATTTGCTGTCTACTTCCTTTTCTCCAAGACACTTCTGATTACTGTATATATTTTTCATTTCTATTACTGAAATACTTTTTTGACCATGTAAATGTTGACCATGTAAATTATTAACATCAAGTTGGTAAGTTTGTGATAGGAATTTCCAAAATAGCACATTAGGAATTTTATTATGGCAGAAAAAATTTACAAAGCATTTTGTAATTTGAATGGAATTTCTTTTAAATTATAAAAATTAATATGTTCTAACATGAAATTGCAAATTAAAACTCATTTTATTACTTTCATTTTAAAAATAATTAAATAATGGTGATAAAATTAAATTTTACTGTTGCAATTGTTACTGAAATATGTAATAAATTTACTTTCCTTTAAGTGCACAAAATTATTATGGAAAAATGTGCTATCTTTCATTTTCAGGATAATGTAATTTTAATTTGAATGGTTTGATAATTTTATCATAAATATGTGGTTACAAAAAAATAACTCTAATGATTTTAATGTATATCAATGCACATCTGTTTTAATTGAGTAACTAATGTGTGCTTATCTCATCTATTGAGTAGTTCATCTTTTAAAAGTTATTCTCAATGTCATAAATAATTTTATATTACCAAAAATATTTATTCTCAAATATATGAATGATGAATTATGCACTGTTATTTTCTGATTAAATTTTTTGTCATAAATTTCTGTTTCTGTACAAGATCTAAGAAATTACTTTGACATTATTGGAAAGAAATTCTTATCTAAACATCTTAAGATAAATATGTATATCAATAAGAATATGATTTATTTATTGTATTCTGTAACTTTTTCTTCTTTTTAATAAAATTATTACTAAACATAAATACAGTTCATTGAAAATGGAATGTATTTGTAATGAAAAGCAGTGCTTACAACACATCTATATTTCAGTAAACAACCTATCTATGTTATAAACCATTCCTTTTCAGTTTTAGGTTTCATATTTATTTTTATCTGAATATATGATAGTTTAAAAAAATTAATTTTTTTTGTAAATTAGATGATTAGCTTTCTTTCCATAAAAATTAATTTTGCTGAAACTACTATAAATTATTAAACACAATGCTGTGTTCTAAACAATTTTCTTTGTTAAATGCAATAATGAAATCAAGGGATAAAGCATTACATTAAACTTCTTATGCAATAATAATTTTGAACACAAAAAACGCTGTAGGATTCTACAAAGAGAAATCAAATATGTATTCGTAACATTATTTTTTTAAGTTTCCATTACTATTATTTTTCAAAAAGTGATCAAAAAGCAATATACAGATAAAATTTTATTCAAATGTATTTAGATTCTCATAACATAATTAATATATAACATTTACATTAGTATTGATTTGATTACATGAAAATGAGTGTGACCTTGTTTACAATAATTGGCAGTCTTTAAAAACATATCTAATTATATTCCTTTCCTCCTGTAAAAAAAGATTAAATTTAATAATTTAGGTTTTAAAATGTGAGCTTGAATATTATTTTAAATTATTTATAGAAATTTCATGTAACATATATTTATTCTTTTAAGCAATTAATATTTGTTAATATTCATAGTTCTATTGTCAGTTTCATAACAGTTGGCTCTAAATGAATAAGAATTCTATTTAAATTAATTTTAATGAATTCTTGGTACCTTCTAAAATGAACTGAGGTGGAAATTAACTTATAGTATTCTTAGCTTTAATAGTATACCTTGAAGTTGCAGTGCCCTAGTTGGCTAGATTGTTGGTCTCATTATCGGAAGGTAGTAAGTTAACTGAAAATTTTTGTGGTATTCTCTAAAGGTGCCTGAGGTATTTAAATAGGCCATGATTGCAATGCCTTACAAATGAAATGATAATTTTTGGGTATGACAGGTCAAATATTGGAGTGTCTTCTGCTTGACCCTTGCTTTTAAACTATGAAGACTCCCATCCAGCTACCTCCACCTAACTAGTTAAGCGCAACTCTGGGTTAGGTAGGGAAATATGCTGGGGCTCACACACATAGTATATGTTAAGTATTAAATATTCATAGTTTCTTTATCGTATTTGTGCAAGAATTGATACTCTTCTGTAAATGTAATTAAGAATTTCAGGATTTCTATTTCAACACAACTTTTAACAAATAGAACTATCAGAAAAATGTTTTTAATTTTAAGCTAAAATTATTTATAGCTTATTGAGATGTGAATGTTTCAAAATAATGTTTGTGTATTTTCTACTGAGAATTTTTATTTTATTTTATTGTTTATAATGTTTATCATATTTTTTTACACATAAATGTACACATTAGATACTATCTTTTTGCTAAAAAAATTAAGATGTTTATAAAATTGAATTTAAGAAAGTTAATATGAATTCCCTGTGTTATTGTTGGTAACTGAAATCTTTGAATTTGATACAGTAGCTGTAAATATTTTTCAAATTTCACTCATTTTATGATTATGTAATTTATATAATCTTTTTCTTTTAGTTATAACTTATGATTTCTTGGGAGTTTTACATTCAGTGTGTTTGATTTCCTTCACATTTCTTTTAATCTTCATTCATTCCTGGATATTAAGAAGATTTTGTAATCTCTACAAAGCTCTGTACGTTTAAATCTAATATCTTTTATAGTAACATATTTGAATAACATTGAATCATTTTTTTGTATATTTGCTCAGATAAAATCGAAAATTGAATAAAATTATATATAAAGAAAACTTCAAAAATCTTTTACTGTTACAATTTTAATGCTATAAATCATTCAAATTTATTCAGAAGAAGAATTTTCTCACTATGTAAGATCTTATTTACTTTTGCATTGCAACTAATAATTTTAAAACAAATCAGTTTGATTAAATATTTTCTTTATAAGAAATGCTAAATATTTTACAGGTACAGTGAGTTGAAAGTTGCAATCAATGAATTTTAAAGGTACAAGTGAAGGAACCTTAAGAATTTATATTTGTTGCTAGTAACTTTAAATGCTTTACATAAATTGAATTTTAGAGAAAACTTATAATTGAAATTTAGGAAGTAGAGAGAGAATTATTACAAAATAGTATTCAGAAGATATTTTAATTTATTATATATAAATGAAATTTTGCATTATATAAGGGAAATTTTATTGTCATGCATTTTAGATTAATTAAAAATGTATACTGAAACTATGTGCGGACATTGTTTCAATAATTTATAATGAAAAACTAATTTTAAATTGATTGCAAGGCACTTTACAGTTAATGCTTGAAATGTATTTTTTATACTGTAAGTCATGAATTGAGTATATTTTTACAAAGCCCAAAAATATGAATGAAAAGTTTTCTAAGTTAACTTTATGAATGATGCCTATTCTTCTAGTATGAAGTATGAAAATCATCTTACAAACCAATGTCAGGACGAATGTTCAAGTGTGTGACAAAAATTTCAAGTTGCTTAGCAATCTACTGCACATGGATTCAGTTATTTTTTTCCTGGGCCTTGGGAATTCCTTGAAATTTGAATTTATTTATATAAAACAGTAAATAACTTGTAGTAATTTTGAATTGCTCCTTTAGACATTTATTTTTTGTTGCATAAATTTATCAATTTCATGAATTTTGCAATTTATTTTTTAAAAACTTCTGATGAAATGAATTCAAATATTAGTCATTTTTAATCCCTCTGTTAAATAGAAGATAGTCAGTAATAACATAATCAAAATTTAAATCGACATAAAAATTTAATTAGAAGTTGTTATTAAAATAAATGATACATAAATTAATAAAGTATCTATTGCAATATTCAATAGCACAAAACATTTCATAATTAATTCCTCAAACTGTTATAAGTAACAAATCAAATAAATTAAGTAAAATGCAGGAAACAATGTTTGACTTTGTCCAAATGAACATATCTTAATGTGATAGTGTTTTAAAAATATTTATCATTGACTTCGTAGAGAAGTTTATTATTAGAAACATCTGATTTTGAAACTGTATTGAAGATACACAAATAAAGAAAATTATTATCACACGAGGAAAGTATTTAATTCGCTTCTACCGATCTTCAAAGTCTCTTTTGCAGGTGGATTTTCTGTGAACTATAATTTGACCAGAGAAAAATCAGTATGTTAAGGTTAGATGTGTCATTGATGTCACTTAATAAATATAAGTATTTACAATATATAAATGAGCTTATTAAATATATAATGGAGTGTGTCTGAGAACAAGATCAAACTTGCAAGTTAATAAAGGAAAGAACTCTCTTTTTTTCAATATTTTGTGGATTCAGTTTTCATCTTAAACGTAGATGTTTGTAGTAGTTTGGATATTACTTTTGTCCCATTTTAATTAGCTGTTGTTTGCAAAATGACACTAAATGACAAATCAAATTAAGCTGAAGCAATATTAATTGCAATATAAAATGTGTGTCATCATGGAGCACCATCAAAGCAAAAATCTTTTCTCTGTATTAATAATAAATTTTTAAAAAATCCTGTAAGTTTGAAAATTGTCATTTGAATATCGATGTATTCTTATATAATAATCAGAATTGCAAGCATTGAATAGTTAAATAAAATGAGTCTAGAACAAAGAGGAAAACTTAATCATTTAAAAACAAACAGAAGAAATACTTTTTTATAAAATGATAATGGTTAGAAAATAAGCAATCTCTTCCAATTAATTTTATAAGTAACAATTTATTTAGTTTTCATTACTGTCATCCCAGTTTTTTTTTTTCCTTTTTTTTTGAGTATTCCTATTTTAACAGATTTTTTATATCTTTTCAGTATGCAATAAAATGTAAACAAATTAAAAATCTCTACAGAGACGTTCATTATTATGTATAATATTTAACTAATTAATGTAAAGAATTTTGAATATTTAAATGTGTGTGTGTTGTTGTGTGAAATGTTTCCCTTTATAGCTGTTAACTTATTTAATGTTTTTAAAGTAATTATTAATTTTTAATCTAATTTATATAAAACATATTTATACTTTTATTAGTGTCCATGTCTAGAATTATTTAAAAACTCCTGAAGTTTGTTTCTTGAAAATATCTACGAGTCCTGTACATTGTTTCTACATGCTTTATGATTTTGTTAATTAACTGTGTATTGATTAAAATAAGTGTTTTCAAATCTACAATTAAATACACTGCTTTAAATAAAAGTAAGTTTGCTTTTTAATGTACATCCTTCTGTAATTGCTGCAAGTCCTATTTTTCAATACATGAAACTTAAAGATATGCTAAAAGAAATAACTATCTCTTTTTTGATACTTGTCTGACAAAAAATAGAAAGAAATGTGGCATGCTTGTAAGAAGAATTTTATCTTGTGGATAATATACATAATTTCTGAGATGTGCAATAGTGCCTTAAAGAATGTTATAGAGTTATTATCTATACGTAAATTTGAATGTTTTCTATATCATCATTAAATATGATTTGTTTAAGAGAATATTTTTTTATAAAGAAACACAGTGCAGTGAAATTGCCAAACATCGCCATAAATCAGTTATTTGAATTCACATATTTAAATTTTCCTCAAATATGTTCCAAACAAGAACTTGTTATCTAAAATATAAAACACAAAGATTAAATTATGAAATTGCTATTTTAAATTTAAAAAAAATAATCATTAACAAATTTTATTTTCATTTTCCTCTCTTTCAAAATTTTAATAATTTTGTCAACTTTGAATTATGTTTTGCATATCAATTTTTATTTATTGAAATTTTTCCTTAGTAGTAGAAACATATATTTTTAAATTTGGTTTTTAAAAATTATCAAATCATTCCATTTTTACAAATCATTCTCTAAGAAAATCTGATAGAGTTTTTTAAAAACAACAATGCAATAAGAATTTTTTTCTTTCAAAAACTATAAAATGGAATAAATAATGAATTCATATTTTAATTAATTTCATGTCTATGGTGATGTTAACATTTCTTTTAACAGTATTTAACAGAATTTGGGATGAAAAGAATGTAATAATAAAGTTGGTGGAATCATTGGTCCATACTTCTTCAAAAACAATGATGGCCTCAATGTTACAGTCAATGGTGATCGGTATAGAGCCATGATTACTAACATTTTCATTCCTGAATTGAACAATCATGATGTCCTGGAGCTGTGGTTCCAACAAGACAGCGCAACATGTCACACAGCTCGTGCCACAATCGATTTATTGAAAGACACGTTTGGTGACTGCCTAATTTCACTTTTTGGACCTGTGAATTGGCATCCAAGATCTTGTGATTTAACACCGCTAGACTATTTTCTGTGGGGCTATGTAAAGTCATTGGTATATGCGGATAATCCACAAACGCTTGACCATTTGGAAGACAACATTCGCTGTGTTATTGCCGATATACGGCCACAAATGTTGGAAAAAATCATCGAAAATTGGACTACATCCGAGCCAGCCGAGGCAGTCATATGCCAGAAATCATATTTAAAATGTAATGCCACAAGATTATCTTTCGAATAAAAAAAATTCATGTCAATCGAATAATACATCGTTGTTTTATTGCAATTTAAAGTTTTATACCTCGAAAAAAAAAACACCCTTTATAAAATTAAGTGTTTAATAAAAAACATTTCTTCATATGGAAAATAATATATATATATATATATATATATATATATATATATATATATATATATATATATATATATATATATACATATATATATATATATATATATATATATATATATATATATATATATATATATATATATATAATGTTTTTCACACATGAAAATTTAACCTCCAATGTTCTGGTAAATGAATAATTAATTTTTCATTTTTATAATATTTCTGCTTTATTGATATTTTTTTCATTTTAGATTAATATTTGCTTTGCTGTCCATACCAATGTCAATAATATTGAAAGTGAGTAAAATATGTTCCTTTTCACTAATGAAATAAATGTACATAATAAATATTAACATATTTTACAATAATCCAACATTGCATCAAATATAATTGCGTCTTCTTTGTTTTTTAATTATTTTGATCTGAGATAAATTTTCTTTATCTGCTATCTATTTATTAGGTATCTGCTAGAAACTCTTGAGATTTTTTCTGCTTTTGTTGTCACAAGAACAATGTATTACTGAACTGTTATTTTTTATTACATATCATTTTATAAATTTTACAATCTTCTATGATCTTTATCAGTTATGTCAAAATAAATCACTTAGGTAAATATTTTTAATATGATGTAATTAATTTTTTGTCTTTGATTCAAACTTTTGGTTTTAGGAAATTTTATGTTCATGAGGATATGTACTGTGTGTATCAATTAAAAAGTCTTTTGATTTTTTGAAGAATTTCAAAAAGTTTTTTGATATAGTCAAAAAATTTATTGCAATCTTATAGATTCAAATTTTTTTTTCACATTTTGATGCAAAAAAATATATCACTTATGCAACCATCTTTTGTAAACAATCTCAGGATAACGAAAATAGATCCTGTACTTTTATTGGATTTTATCAATACTTACATACAAAGTAAAATTTGAAAGTTATTAAAAATTAATTTCAGAAAAATGTCAAATATGTGACTTGTATTTTTAGAAACAATTCTATTTTAAAATTTTAATTTATTAAAAATATTTTCAAGCAGATTATGTTTGCAATCATTCATTAAGGTAAAAATGTAAAATTTTTATTTACTTATAGTTGAAATAAAGATGATTCAAAAGTTAATTTTTGGATCATAAAATTTATGACAAACAATCTTCATTTCAATTTTCAGTGTTTATTTTTTCATTCTTTTTCTGCTAATACTGAGAATATAAATTTCTCCATACAAAATAAATACTGTTTCTCAATTTTTTATACATTTCTCCATTTTGAAAAGTTAAGAACTTACCATTTTAAATAAGAAGCTTCCTCTTGCTTCATGAGTCTAAGTTTTTGAACTGGATTTGGGGAATGAATCAAGAGGAGAACTAATTCTCTTAAAGTGTCTGGATTTTAAATATTTTTATTACATATAATCTTATAAATCTTATTTCATATGTTATATATTACAATCATCAATTTTGGAATAATGATTCCAAGATTCTCAGACTAAAATTCTGTATGAATAAATTATAGTTACTTAAAATTGCTATTAAATACTAAATTTAATTCTCCCTTTATTCAGATAAAAAAATTATCTTAAGTGAGAGCCTAAAATGTTAGCATCAGTTCCATCCATCTTCAGAAAATAGATAGTGAAGAGATCATTATAATAAAATTCATTAAAATTATAATCATTATAATATCATCAATTTTCAATAATTTCCATCTAAATTTCTTTGGCATATTTGTTAAGTTTTTTTTTCCGTATAATATTATATTATTTCTGTATTAATTGTTCCGAAAAGTAGTCATTATCTTATAAAACGATTTTTGTCTTGTGATAAATTTTATGAATAAATTAATTTCAGTCCTTAATTACATTAATCAATTTCTTCCTTAACCTTTTCACAACTTTGTTTAAGATGCATGCTCAGGACGAAGCGGAAGTGAACGGAGTTATACTAAAAGATGGGAGTTTTGCTCCACAAGGCCTAACATGAGAAAAAAATTGCAAATAATGAAGTTTAAGTCTTACCACCATAATTTTTGGTAGCATTTTAGATTATTACATAATCTGTCTTATACTGCTAAAACTTCACATTTAATAATGTTTTTCCTTCAATTTATAGGAAAATGTATAAAAAAAGTTTGCTTAAAATCTCTTGAAAGTCTATTTAAATTATTTCAAAAGTTTAACTGACAAAACACATTAATATACTTTAAAATTAATAAAAAATATTTAATAAAGGCTATTTATAAGAAGAAAGAACAAAATTTAAAATGAAGACTGAGTGTGGAAAATCTCAAAGTACGAAGAAATGCAATTGCATGATTTGCTAGCATAAAATGTTTGTTGTGCTTTTCTTTCTAATTGGTTCATTATCATATGAGTGTATTCATCATTTGATAAATGATTCCTCCCCACAATAATCGGAAGTCAAGGTTTTCCAAAATAATAATAAGAGAAGTGCGGAAAATATAACCCAAAGCAATACAAACTGGAACAAAACTTATGCTAAAACTTTAAAAGACTGGTCGAGCTGGCAGCCGAACGATTAGCGCTCTTGCCTTCGGTTCAACTATTCGTGGGTTCAAATCCCACCTTGGGCATGGATGTTTGTAGTGGTTTGGAATCCACTTTAAACTGTAGGTCCCGGTCTAATTAGCCCTTGTGTGCAAAAAATGATCGTTGAGCGACAAACAAACCAAACCAACAAATCTAAAAGACTCCTTACAGTAGCGAGAACGAAACAAAAAGTGCTATCAGAAGTGAGAATTCTTATATCACGTGGAAATTTAAAGAGCCGAGCTGTGTTTGTTTATATTACGCTTTCTCCTCTCCCCAGCCACAGCTGATGAGCAAAATAACAAAAACAGGCAGAATATGAACAATCTGAAGGTCAAAATACTAAAACTACATTCAGTTTAAATGTAATGGACACAGAGTGTTATATCCAGTGATTATTAAAAATTGTTTCAGCTTAAAATGCATATGTAGACCACTTGATCACTAAACTAGTTCTCAAGGAAAACACAGGTGAACAGGCCGTGCCTCACATTCATCCTTATGAAATGCGTATATGATTCACGAGGAGGTTAAAAGCATTTGCTATAAAGTAATCATAAGTTCTTCAGAATTAAATCCGAGTTGACTTTATTTGTTTTCATTGTAACTATTATAGAATGATTAATTATTAATCATATGAAAATAACATTTAATTTGGATGAGTACAATACCTATAAGTTAAAATATTTGATCATTTTTTAACATAGATATTTTACAAAATAACCGATAAGTCGATCAAAACATCTAAATACTTTGACGAATATGGAATTTTTTCTCTACTTAGAAGTGTAGTTTTAAAAGCACATGATTTTAATAACTAAAAAATTCTATCCACACAATTTTTTTTATTTTCTAGAACTAATGAGGTGCTTAAAAGCTGCTTCATAATTTTTTTAAAAATATGACTTGACTTTTAAATTTTTAAAAATTTGGTATTCCAATTTTTTTAAAAATTTGATAGCATATAAATAAAAATATTTAAGGTAGTAATGAGAAAATAGTTTTATAAGCCTATTTAGTCTATATTTATCATCTGTGTAACTCTTTTCATTTTAGCTATACTAAATTTTGATTACCCATAGATTTAAATTTTTAAGTGATAAAGTATTCTAAAATTATTTTAATGAATATTAAAAAGAAGTATATTAATATTTAAAGTAACTGTTGCATTTTTGAATTTTCTGTATATTAATTAATCTATTTTACAAATATATAAATGTTTATACTATATTAAGAATCATTTTAATATATTTAAATAATAAATCTTTTTTACAAAGATATTAAAAGTTGTAGCATATCAGTACATTGTGTTCAGTAAATTTCTATCCCTGATTTGTTCTGATTCCTGTTGCACGTTCTAAATATGCTCAAAATCTGCTATATTTACTAGAAACTTACAAAGAATTCTTGTTAAACTAGCTTAGCATATATACACAACAATTAAAATAATCTTAATAACAGAAACATATCCCATTCAACCCAAGAAAAGTCTGAAAAGTGAACATATTTTGCGTGTTTTTCTTGTAACTATTAAAGGCAAACCTCTTTTTAGCAGGCTTAAAAGATTATTTCTTTGTTGTAAATCCAATATATAATCATGGAAGCATTTCCTAGTTACGAGTATTGACAAAGAGTGTGATGAATAAGAAGACAGGCTGCACAGATCTATTGTGTTTATTGCTGAACACTCTAACTAACCAAGCCACCATAGCGTAGACTATCAATTATGGGTTGAAAAGTGCTAGAAAGGAGATTGCTACTTACATTCTCAGCAATCTATAGTGTAGCAGAAGGTAGGTAAGATCCGATTGTGCCCACTCAAAAAGCTGCATGTGTCAAATCCTGCACAAATAGGTGCTCGTTCTTAACAACCTACTTTGTTGCATGCACTACTTGAAAGGAAACACTGCATGGTGTTAGAACTAATATAACATTGTGTTGAATCATTTTAATTTTCAAACAGCATTTCTTGTTCACATAGTTTAAATGTGCAATTCATCATTAAACACTAACCATCTACAGCAATCAATTTAAGAATCTTCCTCCTGATCTAACAATTAATCATCAGATACTGTGGGACAATAACATATGCTGCAGCACTATTAAGGATATGTTCATTGTACTCTTGTTTTTAAGAATATGTTTAAGAGTTTGATATATAGAGCTTCTTCAGTTTGTAATTACCAATGTATTTGACAATCAGTACTTGCAACAATTGCAGAATAATGCCATTCCGTCACACATCAACAAACATCCAATGGTATCTCACAGAAAAATTAATGCCTGCAATATCTGTGTTGAACAACCAAACACTCATTGTTCTTCAATTTATAAGACTTAAAGAAGCCCCTTCTAACATTGTTACTATTTTCAACACCATATAATGAATACTCATATTAGCAAGTCCTCTGTAACACTCACAACTTGGATTTCATTGAGCATCAACAGTAAAGGTGCCTACTGAACAACAATTGCTCCTTTCTGGAAGTTTCATCATCTGTTGGGAATAAGCTGGTAGCTCATTCCCAACAGATATGAGTGCTCTGGCTTTCTATGGAACAGTTCTTGAGTTCATTTCTTACCTTGATGTTTATAGTGGTTTGGAATCTACTTTAAACTCTTGGTCCTGGTCTAATTAGCTTCTGTATCCCAAAAATGACTGTTGAGCAACAAACCAATCCACCAGTCAGTATATGTTGGAGCTTGCAGAAAAACTAATGATCATTATACCCAAATTTATATATATATATTGCATTTCTGTATCCCAAATGTTATATTGCTGCTGTTCTATAACTTTGATATTGGTTTTTTTACTGTAGCTCATTTAGTTTTGGAAATAGCACCGCTAATTTCCAAATTTCATTTCACAGGATGCTGCAATTTGTGTCGTTTTGTAGCACACAACCATTTTTATATAACTCAACACCTATAATTATAACTTTCAGTATTCCACACACACATACACACACACACACACACAAGTTATTGAGACAAAAATTTTGACACATTGTACAATTTATTATATTATTAGTACAATTATTATATCTAAATTATCATTTATATCTTTTTAATTGGCATAAATCTCTCAATTGTCAAAAAAAATTCTTTTGAATATTTTGTTTCTATAATATGAGTGAATGCTTGTCAAAAAAATTAAATGGGTTATTATTAAAAATTATCATTAGTTATTATTGTTACTATCATTATGAATCTATAAGTTGTAAATCAGACTAAATATTAAAATTTTATTCTATAATGTTAAACATAGGATAAGACTATAGTCAGATATGTCAGATTTTTTCATCAAATTTAAATTAAGGTTATTTGATTTCTGTGAAAGTATATATCAATAATATATAATTACTTAAGAAACACACACACATACAGTTATTTCATGTTTCAAGTTATATTTAGCATTCCTTTTGGTATATCCTTATATATATTGAAATATGTAAATAAATTAAAATTTATATTGCATATTTTTACCAAATATTTAATTTCTTTTTTATTTTTAGCTTACATTAAAATGTGATACTGAAGAAATTGTGATGTCAAATCTCATATGCTTAGTTATTACATTATATTATTTGTATATTACTTCAGTATTGACTAAACATATAATGATGTTTGATTACATTTCAAGACTCATTTATGTATACCTGTGGCCAATTATTCATTTTTCATTACAATGTCATAAATTTGTATGATGCTTAAAATAAAATATGTTATAAAAATTATTGATTCTTCTTCTTAAGAAATTGTTATGTTAATTTATTATTTCTTATGTTAGTATATCATTTATATTTCTGAACTTATTTTAATACATAATTTTAAAGAGTAATAATGTATAATTAATATATATATATATATATATATATATAATGCATATGTTATAAAAATGTAGTTATGACTCCTTATTTAATTATTCTATGGATAGTTTTTAAATTCAGAATGATGCATATAGTTCTTAATTTTCTAATTAGAGAAAAATTATCTAATTTTGCTCATAATTATTTTATAATATATTGTATTTAATCTCTTTTGAGTTTCCTTTTTTTCAAAGAAAAAAATTCTCCCAATGCTGTAAAAGCTATTTTAACAATATTTCCACTTTTATTTGTAATTTTTTCTTTATATTAACAGTAGTTTTTTATGCCTAATATGTTTTAATGGGAAACATTTTTGGTTTATAGTAGTAAACCAAAATGATCTTTTTCCAAACATATGTATGTTTTGTTGGTTAAAATATTTTAAAACATTTTAATATTAAACTAATTCAAACTACTTATATTAGCATATTTTGGACTTGGAAATCTGTTTTGATATTTTGATGGTTATGTAATACTGTATAATACTGTGTGTTTTGAGGTAAATACATTATACATATATATATATGTTTTCATGGGAAACATTTATATATATATGAGCAAAAGCAAAACTATTTTTGTGTGGTAGATTGGGATCTCAGCAAAAAATTCGCTTAAAAATATACTCAGAGACTTCATTAATAGCTTTTACGATTTTTTGTAACATTAAAGAAAATTTTTGTATACAGTGGAAATAGATGATGTGAGAAAATACTTTTATTTAAAAATATTTTACATCCATATGAAATAACATAGTACATTTTACCTAGAATTCTCATTTTGAACATGGACAGATAAAATTTTCAGCTTATACATAATTAATAGCTACTCAGTGTAATCCAAAACGCTCATATTTCTGTGCTGTTCTGGTTTGTAATCGTTTTCTTCACTTGAAGCATGGTTGATTATTTAAGCATTAGGTTTTATAAGTATTTGAGATGATGATTATTTAATGACCAACTTGTAAATGTTATAAATTTCAGATAAAGTAAAGCTTGCTGATACATTTGAAAATCCATTTAAGGTTTCAAACTTTTGCATACCTGTTATTGATTAAACAAAATCGTTTTCCTATATGTAGTGCCAAGCTAGATTTCTACATATTTTTGATTGCCTGTTATAGAACTCAGTTCTTTGTTGCCATCTACATGATCATTTAGGTTATTATTGCCATTATCATTTAATATATATTTTCTAAAAATTGGCGATTATACTGTGTTCCATTGGTTAAGTGGAGCTAGCCATATTCGATCTTAAAAACAATATTTGAACTTTTGAATGTTGTCAGCAAAAATGAGCGAGTGCGTAGACATCACAAAACTTCTGGTGTGAAGCAATCATTGATCTTCTGTCAGGAGTACGACGTCTGCAGCATCGTTAATCCTAGCAGTCAACTGTGTGACCTTTTATGAGAGTATTCACTTACTAGTTTCCATCATGATTAAAAATTAAATTTTATTAACACATTTGAATATTTTACCATTGTAGGTGCTTAATTTGATTACTGCAAGAAAAAAGACTCATTACTTTAGCATCTTCATGTTTTTGTCTACAATTTTGTTTCATTTCTTCCCAGAACTTTTGCAATTTACTTATTTATTTGTTTATTTTTAAAAATTTTCTTGGTTTTCCGCAAATTGAAAGAAGGAAATGATTTTTTCCAATATGATAGTTTTTTTGTTAAATTTCTTATTTTAATTCACTTTGCTTGTAAATTAATCAGTTGCTCTTTTAGCTTCTCTAGCCTAAATTTTATTTCATTCTTTAATGTTTCATGCTTCATATTGATCTCAGCTTTAATCTGTTTCATTTGACTTTCACTACCTATGTTAGTTTATATTGCCCAGCTTTAATTTCTCAGCTGTTTCATAGATTTTTTTTTAAATTCCCCACCATTTTCTCTTGTAGCTATGTCACAAACATACACATACAGATTTCATTTCTGATACCAAATGTTGTATTATGGAATTCTTAAATTTCAAAAAATTACCTATTAAGGATAAATAAACTAATTTCATCAATCAGTAATTTAG
Source organism: Latrodectus hesperus (assembly GCA_037975125.1). Taxonomy (NCBI): domain Eukaryota; kingdom Metazoa; phylum Arthropoda; class Arachnida; order Araneae; family Theridiidae; genus Latrodectus; species Latrodectus hesperus. Next base: position 76,575,021 of record CM075854.1, read on the forward strand.
AAAAATGTAAAGAATCTCTAAACACTTTAAAAGGAGAACAAATACATTGAAGCAGTCAGCAGTTATCAGCCTTCAAATTGCAAAATTGAAAATACCTTATTGCTAAGCATTAAGGTTTTTTTTATATAGCCCTCAAACTTAATTCAATGATATCTCTCTACTTTTCTCAATCTATCTACATAATAAATGCATTTCTTAAAAGGATACTACAGTTTTTTATAACTTAAGAAAAATTCATGTTTCCTCTTACATTCAGTCATATCATTCTACATTCGAAAAATTTTCTTTTAAACTTTAATGGCTGCAAATATTCACCATTTTCCCAAAATTGTTTTCGTTTGCAAAATTTTTTGTATATGTTTCAGGAGTGTGCGTCATTAAAAGATAAATTATTGGCTATTATTCGTTTTAATTTTTTCTGTTTCATCATTGAAGTTTCATGCTAAAATGATGGCATTCAATAAATTAAGATACTATATCCTTCTATATACAATATTATGTACACTTAATTTTATACATCTTTTATTCTGTTGTGTTACACTTCTGTAATTTCAGTTTTTTTTCACCTAGAAAAATTTAGGTAAATGATTCATTAAACCAAAGGAAGTAAATTTTAAGGACAAACAATTGCTTAAAACTCTTAATTATCTAGTTTTTAAAGCTCTTTTTGAAAATTTACATTTTTGAAAATAAGTTTTCTCCATAATATTAGAAAGTAAATGTGTGAAGTATTTTCTAGTTTTTCTGTAAAGGTATAAAAAATTATATATATATATATATATATATATATATATATACATACATACTATATATATATATATATATATATATATATATATATATATATATATATATATATATATATATATATATATATATATATATTGAGTTGAATGATTTAAGAAATTTTTAAACAAAATTTGAACTTTATTAATGTAAATAATTTAATTGATGCATTTAATTTTACAAATTTATTGCTTTAGAAACATTCGACAATTTTTATTGATTAATTAAGACCTATATATTATTGTTGATAATATTTAAAGCTATGTTTTCTTGAACATGAGCTTTTAATCAGCTGTTAAAAAACAAAGAAGATTGAATTCTGTATTTACTTAACTGTTACCTGAATACAGTGTTTATATTTATCTTATCGTTATCTCTGTATTTTAAACTGGTTAGTTTCCTGTGTTATTTGAATAATTATTCTTATTTTTTATGTGGTTATAAGAAAAACAATCTGGATTATAATGTTTTTTCTAATACTTTAAAGTGAAGTGAAATGTGTGTTTTGTATATTGCATCTTTTGTGATAAATGAAACATTTTTGCCTGTCACAAAATTTTATTTAATACTTATTTCATTTTACACATTAAATTTATGTTTGTTTCATTATATCCTTTAAACATTGCACATGCATTTATGTATTAATATATTGCATAAATACTGAAACAAAATACAAGATTCATATATGTATATATACAAAATCACAGTACAATTTTGGCTGCCATGCATAAGATAAATTTTATATTTCACAACGTTTAACAAAATCTACACTCTACATACATTATTCATAAAATAGTTCAGAACATTTGTTCTGAAAATACTCAACTTCTACTGAAAAAAAGCTACAAAGTTTTTATATTTGTTTATGAATTAATAAATAAGTATATCTTTACTTTTCATTGTTTTTGCTTTATATTTTCAGTTATCAAAATAAGATTTTTTATGAAGAATTTAAAGGCTGAAAACACCAACAAACAATTAAAAAATAATATTTTAAGAAATTTTAACTTATTTATTTGAAATGATTCTATGAAAAGAAACACTATGTGAAAAGAAAAAAAATTCTCTATAGTACAATATGAAGACATTCAACATCAGTGAATGTATGTTTAACTTACTAATACATATATATGACAACACATTAGTACATTGAAAGAACAGTTATCTATTTTTAAATGTGCACACAATTCTACTGTATCACAAAGTTAATCTCTTTCTCTCATTAAAAATTTTAATTTGCTATTCAAATACAAAAAGCCAGAATTAATAAATTCCTATATTGTTAAAATTTTCATCAACTTTTTTGATTCTGTTGATTATTGCATTATATAAGAATCAAATGATCCATAAAAAATAACAACATATAATAAAGAAAATAATTATGCAAAATATATTGACAAAATTTGAGTGTTATAATGTATTGAGATTTACATATTCTATTTTTAGAGTTATATCCTTCCACCCAGATAAATACATATCCCTCTAAATACATTTATTCAATGTTTTAAATAAAGAGAATATATATATATATATATATATATATATATATATATATATATATATATATATATATATATATATATATATATTCTCTCATTAAAGGATCACATATAGTATAGTTTTGAAAAATAAATAACATATTTCTTGATTTCTTTTGCTCAGTTGTGGTTCATTAGGATTGACAAGTATAATTATTTCAGTAGTCATCAAACTACTTATTACAACTGTAAGTTAAGCATTCACACTTCTCTGTGATATATCTAATGATTTATAGTCTGCATTTTCTGTCAACTAATATTCAAACTGTAAATTAATTTAATGTTACTTTTAAATCAATGAAATTATGACCATTGTGGGCAATATAATTCTATTTAACTTTAATAAGTTTTCTTTTAATACTATACAAATGTAATTTTAAATGTATGAATAAATATAATGTGTTTTCATAGCAAAAATTTTAAATTATTTCCAAATATTTGCTCAAACATTAAAGGAGAAATGTTTTCTAAAAGTTTCAGATCATTTTTATTCTATAATTTACATAATTATGCTTATGTGTCAATAAAACTTTCATTCATTTTAATGGAGTTTTTAAGCAATTATACTTACATGTAACAGTAGTTTTCATGTTTCATGTATCTTATACATACAAACATTGTATGAAAAATATTTTCTATATAAGTCATTCTTTTTGCATATTATTTATTTACATACTTAATCTAGCAGATAATTATAGCAGTGGTCAGTGATAAATAATTTTGTTTTATGTGATTTATTTTAACATTCACTAAAATTTTATAAGAAAATATGTGTGAATTGTATATATTTATAAAAAAATTTGCTTGGTAATGCAGACCAATTATAAGAACATTTTATTAATCATTTTTAATCAAATGTGTCTTTTGATTTGAAATTCATTTCTGTGAAAGTTTCTGCGATTTTAATCATAGTTTACATTTGATAAGTATGTCGATCAATAATGGTATAAAGAATGCAGGTGATTTGGGACTTGTATAAGCATTAAATTTATCTGTATGTATATCTTTTTTGTTATTTGGGGAAGATTAGTGTGTTTAGCGATCAAACACATTATCTCATGAATAATCGTTTATATATACATATATTTATACACCTTATAGATATATTTATAAGGAGCTATATATAATTACTTAAAATTAGCTGCATCATTTCCATAAATTCATATAATTAGGTAAAATGCATAATTTTAAATCAGAGAAAGAGATTAAATTTTTATGCTCTTATATTTTTCACTAGAAATAAATGATAAGATACAAATAATGAAACATGAACTCCAGATTTTTAATAATAAATCACTTTTAAAAGAATGTAAGGAATACATTTATTTGAAATTTGATGTTACTCTAAACTGTATCCATTAAATTCTTAAGTTTCCAATTTGTCTCATTCATAATGAAAGAATTAAATGATTTGAAAACGATCAGCCTCGTGTTTATATAAATATATTTCTGCAGTAAAGAATATTTATCCTGCATAATAAATATTATCCTTTTTGTTATGCTTCAGCTAATATTAATACTTTATTTAAATTCATAGAGTTAATATAATCAAAGAAATTACTTGTCTTATGTAAATTGGTTTTGTTACTAAAATTTCAGATTGTATTTATCACACAGTTTTCTCTAAATCTAAATATACACATTTTCACATTTCCTTTAAAATATATGTTTTTAACATCACATTTTAAATAAACATAATTAGATTTCATGAAGTTTGAGTAGAACTCTTCATCTGAGGGTATGCCACTGAGTAACTTGTTTCCTCGGAGACTGTTTCATAGCTCTCCAATGATTCAGTGCTGAACCTTTGACACAAGAACCAATGACAACTTTTCCTATATGACGACTCTTTCTTGCTCCAGAACTATTTGGAGGTGATGTAGGACTTTCCGGTGATGAAAGAGATTCATCTTGTGGGTCACGATGACTAGCTACAACCAGGAAGACCACATGATCAAGTTGTGATGGAGGTACATCAAAGGTCAAAGTTTCATTAAACACCGGATTTGTAGTAGCTTGTCTAGAGGTTGTCTTCTTTTTTTTCAGAAGTTTTCCATTATGCATTAACAGCACTCTGATAAATGGTGCTATGTGAAGGAAAAATAAATAAATTTTGCAATTAGTCTGTAACATTAATTGTTATATCCAGTAATGATTGCATAAGAATAAACTAGTTGACAGGTAATTTCATAAAAGTTTTTTGGTTAATATTCTTATGGTTGTCATTTGAAATTTGCAGCATACTAGTTTGTTTAATTTATTGCATATTATGGAAAATAAATAGTTTAAATGCTACAACTAATTATGTTTCATCAATAAAATCAAAATATTTTCAAACGAACTATTTTGTATTCCTTTTAAGCTTTGGGAGCTAGTCATTAGTCGATAGAAAATCATATTTAACAGACTGGAGTTAAGATAAACAATCGTATCTTTGAAAAGTTAAATAAGGATTAATAAAACTCTATAGACATTTTGCAAAAAGATCTTTTAAATAAAATGTGAGAACAAACACAATGATTTTACATTAGTTTCACCTAAACCTATTGCGTCATGAAATAGCAGTTATTACAGAAGGCATTTACTGAAGCGGTAGCCAGTCTGTTTATCTTCCTTTTGGCTTGTTTAGCTGCTTTGGTCAATTCAAAAACATATTAAAAATTTATAGATTTAGTATTAAAAAAAAGAAACTCTGATATTCTCACCAAATGATTCAATTTCATCAGACGTCACTCGTAAATTATGAGCTTTCGTCAAAGTGAAAGTAAGTCTTTCCGCCGTTGGTAAGTAGCTTAGTCCAAAAAGTATTTCTCCATGTTCCTATAAATAAGAGAAGATAATTTATGTATTTTGTGTACACATTTTAATTAAATGTTACGTCGATATCTTTGTATTTGATGTTTCTTTCGAAATAATTACTTGATTCGATTATTTTTTCATTCAAGCAGTAATGTATATTTTTACTGTAATTTCATAACATATACTTAGTAATCATACATTTGAATTTAATGATTAAATTAAAATCATTTATATGCAGCATAAATTTAAAATATTTAAATATTTTAAAATTTTTTTTACTTAATTTAAATATATTTTGTCCTTTGGATGAGTAAAGAATGTATTTTCATTGTTATACACATATTTTAAATTTTTGTCACAGTTCGTATTTTATGCAACAATTTGAATAAAATATGTACGAAAAAACTTTAAAGATTTTTTTTTTTAGTTTTTAGTCTATGAAATCCTCATTTTTTAGTTTAAGCTTTTGTATATTAAATGTATGCTACACATAAATGCTATTTATGATTATTGCATGCATAAGTATTGAAATATTTCATTACTTAAGAACTTAGATTTTAACAAAATAAAATTTACATAATGTGACAAGGAAAATGCATTCATTACCTGAACGGATAATGCGTAGTTATCTACTTTGCAGAATAGACTGAATGCATTAACTTATGCAAACTATTTGAAATGTATTGAATAATCACGCAGGTAAAGCCGGATATGAGGCAAGGAATATACATAATTGACATCTGTTGTGTTATTCCGTTGGTAAATATCTACACTATATTTATTTGCCAATACTTAAAAATATGTGTTGGCAAATATGTATTGACATTTCTCATGGTATATGCTGACTATTAATAAACGAAGTTTATGTGTTTGTAATTGTTGCATCTTTTTGGATATTGCAACAGCAAAGCTATTTTATCGTATATTAACAGTATTGCTGTAATTATTCCATTTTTAAAAAGATATCACTTATAGTTTAATTCAGCATTAGAATGCCCTTTATTTAATTGACTTATTACCTATCATTTCTGTTTTCAAGAAAAAATTAAGAAACACGATAAACAATAAATTTCGCGAAGTTTAAAAGAACGCGAAGTTTGTCGGATTACATTTATAATTTATGTATATATGTTCAAAAAGTAACTGTTTTATTATGTGAGAATCAATTAAATGTGAAGGAATTAAATTTAATCTTATCCAATTTCGTATTTACTCGTTAATAACTTTCACTGAAAAGTTGTTTTTTCAGATAATCTAATTTATCGTTTTTTTTTTTTTTTTTTTTTTTCCCAAAAATATGCATGGAAATATTTACTTTTATGAAAAGTCTAAATTATCAATTAGTTTATAAGATATGCAACATGAATTTGCTTCACTTTAAGAATTGTCAAATTTAAATTAAAAGAGTCTGTTTTAAATATTTGCTTAAGTGAGATCACAATAGATTTTCTTTCTCTGCGTAAATGAATCTTAAACAGAAATGCATTTTAACTGTAAATGAATGCTTAATTTGTATGATGCTTAAGTCATTCCAGCACTTGCATCTTTTTATATCTCTTCTTTTAATTTTTAAATATTCATGTTTTATGTTCTTACGTTCTTTAAATACTTAAGGTATGCAAAATTAATTTTTTGATTACTATTTGACCATCTGATACTTAATTTTGCTCTAAATTGCATAAAATTAAATTAATAACCAGAATATTGCCTAATGTTGTTTATTACCAGATTAAAGTTTAAAGAAAATGAGCTATATGCGTAAATTGTATTTAAATATTTACCTTTCGTGGTTCCAAGAAGTCTAAAGTCTTACAGATCTCTTCACCGTTTCCATCTAAATTTAATTCACGAAGAGGGATGATTATTTCTCCCAGCTCTGAATCATTAGCATACTTTTCGTCATCAAAAGCTGATATCTTCAGAGAATCTTCTTTTAAATCAGCCTTACTTATGTCCATACTAAATTTTTCCTTGAAAATCGGGTGTTGAGTTTTTTTCTTAGAGCTAGTGCGAAATTCGTAAATGATTGAAGTTCTGGATTTTGACCATCTCTTTCTACCTTTTTCACGAATGAGTTGCAAAATCAAATATGGATCACACGTTCCTCCATAAGGTCTTGGTAACAAATCTTGGGCTTCCTATAAATTAATGAGATTAATAGAAATGTATATAAAATAAGATTATAATATCAATTCGTAAATTATAATAATACCAGTAAAGGAGATAATTTTATGCTTAATTTTTAGTTCAATATTTTTGAACTTCATTGTAAGAAATTGATTTTAAAAGTAATTTTTTGGAGTTATTCACATTCCTATTGAAATATTTGTATTTTTAAAGTCGTGTAGTAATATAAGTATTTTTGAAATTATAAAAAATCAGACTTTAAGATGAGAGTATAAATTGCTTTCTATGAAAATAAAAATGATAAATATCAACAAAGCATATGCCACTCATAGCATTTGGTAGTGGTCATTATTTTTTTACGAGTATATAGCAATTACGTAATTGTATTGAAAACCTCTTTTTCAGTTAACTGGTTTCGAATTCAGAGAAGTAAGTTGTGTTGAAATTTATAAAATTTCTTCATTTCTTTTAAATTGCAAAATTTTACAATATGTATTTTTTTAAGTAAGATTCATTTTAGAGAGGTTATCATTTCGACTGTTTTTTACAAACTTTTCAAGTAATTAATCGCAATTCAAATTGATAGGATTTAAAATGACATCATACTCTGCCTTTTCTTATCAGTAGAAGGGACCGCAATTTATCGTGTAATGATAGATCGTAAATAAACTCCGTTTCTGTCTATTGAACCAAGAATGTGTACTTAGTTAGTGACTTCCCCTTTGAAAGATCACAATCTATTAATATTTTCTATCAAATATTTTTCTTGAAATAATTTTTTTGGATGATATATTTATGATATATTTTCCATTATTTAAATCATCAACAAAAATAAGTTCATGCTCCATCCATATGCTATGAAATTTCAAGAAAAGTATTAAAAATTAATTTCATTGTATAGTACCATATTTACGCGAATCTAATGCGCATGGATTTTGGCCAAATGTAGTATTCAAAATTGGGGTGCTTATTAATTTCGAGTGCAAGGTCAGCTTCGCCGATGACGTCAACCGAATTTAAATTGTTACAATGGATTACTGTATTTCCTCACTACGTTTACCGTTACATTTATCGTTGACACATTATTGCATGGAGGATACAAACTGCAGAGTACGTAGTCACGAAACGGAGGGCAAACAAAGAAAATGTCATATAACGCTACTTTCAAACGTAAATTAGTTCTTTATACTGAAAAAATAGCAATAGAAAGGCAAGTAGAGAGTTCAACATAGCTGAGAGCAATGTTCGCTAGTGGCGGCAACAGAAATTGGTACTGTTTGCAACTAAAGCTAGTAGAAAGAAATTCACTGGCCCTCGCAAAGGAAGATACCCTAAAATTGAAGAAAAAGTATTGGAATTTGTACGTGAATGGAGGAAGAATGGACAACCTGTGACTAGTGACGCCATAAAAAATAAAGCAAAAGAGGCTGAAGTTCTTATTATACCGAAACAAGAGTTTAATGCTAGCCGTGGATGGGTGGATCGGTTTATGAAGCGGATGAGCTTATCTCTAAGATGCCGTACAACAGTATGCCAAAAGCTTCCAGCAGATTTTGAGGGAAAACTACTAACATTTTAGCGGTATGTCATCACATTTCGGAAGGAAAAGAATTTTTCAATGGGGAAAATTGGCAACGCTGATAAGACGCCAATTTGGTTTGATATGCATCGTAACTACACCATTACGCAGAAGGGGACTAAGGAAGTTATCATCAAAATTTCGGAATGTTAAAAACCATGCGTAACAGTGACGCTGCAAATAACAGCAGACGGGTGCAAACTTCCCCCTTTCTTAATCTTCAAACGAAAAACATCCCCTATATCCTCTAACAATGAAAAGCTGTTCCCAGATGATGTCCTGATTCGAAACAAAGAGAAGGGGTGGATGACGGAATCAATAATGCTTGATTGGCTCCGAAATGTATGGGAACGCCATCCCGCTCTCCAATCTACCATCAATGTTTTGGACGTATTTCGTGGTCATCTCACCAAGACGTAAAAAAGAAGATGCAGATCCTAGGCAGTGATCTTGTTAATATTCCTGGAGGGATGATGTCTGTGTTACAACCTCTAACATAATTAGTATAAATAAACCTTCTAAGGGGTACGCTCAGGCGAAATACGAAAAATGGTTTTGTCAGCCAAACCGTGAATTGAACCCGACAGGAAAAATTGAGCGTGCTGCACCGCACATTGTTGCACACAGCGATTCTGCTGCCTGAAAAAGCATCGAAGCACCAATGATTGTGAAATTTTTCAAAAAATGCTGCATTTCAAATTCATTGAATGGCAGTGAAGGTGACGTGCTCTGGAACGCCAAGGATGACGATGATGAGGAGGAAAGAAGAAATGAATCTGCTTCTGATGAAGAGAGCTGCGAGGATACCAGTGAGGAAAACATTAGTGAATAAAGACGTTTACTATTAATCACAGATTGTAGAAACTATTAGCTAGATAGAAATGCTACGATTTATTTCATGTTCATATTTTACGATAGGTACCGTATATACGGTAGTGGTAATTAACAATGATTGTTTCACATAACAATAGCCCACTAATAGGTTAATTCTATGTTCTGCTACTTTATGTATAAAACCAGTGTTATATAAAATATGGTATCTAAATTTAAATAAAATTATCATACCATTGATTGATAGTTTATATACAAATCCATTGTTGTATAAAATAAGATTCAATAAATTCCTCATACCATTGATGCGCATTACATTCGCCGACAAATAATTTTTTTATTATTTAAAGTTTTAAAATGGGGATGCGCATTAGATTCGCATAAATACGGTATTTATTAAGTTATTTCATATATTAGTATTCATTAGTAAAAATAAAATTTCCTTCAAGTATATGGATGTGAATTTTTTAAAACCTTTATATTTGAAATAAAATATTCTGCTTAGTTACATATAAATTAATTCAAAATCTATATATTCGTTTACACATTTTTATATTTGACATAAATTATTGTGCATTTCATTATAAGAGAAATTAAATAATATCTTTTAAATCTAAATATATATAAATATAAATTAAAAATAGCAACTTATATTTTGGCTAAAACTATATTTTTAAGAATTTAAAGCAAATTATATTACAAACTTATATTAAAAAGTGTCTTTAATTTTTATCCGTCATAAAACTGAAATCACAAATTTTTATATTAGTTAATTTTTATAATAATTTATTATTATTATAAATTTTTATGTTTTATAATCATAAATACTTTATATTCTTAGATATTAGTCGAAACATCATGTAATTCATTTATATAAACAACATAATATTCTTTTACTAGATTAATTTCCGAGTATATATAGTACATTATCGTAAATAATAAATATTATCATATATAAACTTAAAATTTGGAAATTTTTCAACGCTATTTAAGTGAATAAGCAAAAATCTTTGATAAAGCTATTAATATCCACCAGAAAAAATATTATTATTTATAAATATAGAAAAAAATTAAATTTGAAAATCAAATCAAATTTAAGACTTGTTTTCGAATTTATTTGATTTCTGTATTTGAATAAAGAATTGCAAAATTATTTCCATATTTAATTAAAGCAAAACATTCCAAATATCTTTTAATTGTAATCTTACATGTATAAAAAATTAATTTCAAATGGAGAAAAGCTATAAAATAGTTTAATTTAAACGGTATATCGTAATTATTTTTTAAGTGTGGTTATTGATTAATTTTGTTTGTAAATTGTTGATACTGAAATCAATAAATGAACAAACATGAATATTTTTCTTTCTAAAATTTCGCAAAACATTATGTAACAGGTGAAAAAGTATTTATAATCTATCTAATTTATCTAATTAGAAAGATTACAACCGTTTTTATTCGTCTGAAAAGAACTAAAAGTTATAAAATTATATTTTACCGATAAGTGATTATTGATTGCTTACTGCAGTACTGATTCTGAGAATAGTTTTTATGGCTTGTGTAAAAATAATTACACACATGCCGTAAAGTGTACCATAAAATTTGTACAGAATTTTTTTTTATTTTGATTAAACATAAAATATTTAAAAATGTATAAGTAGAGAAATTATAAAACATTATCTTGAAGGATTTTTTTTTGTTTTTAATTATATTAAAAAATTCGAGTTACCAGTGTGAAAGTAAATGGGTTTGAATAATTGGAACTGTGTTGGTAATTAAAGTTAATAAACAATCATATCATTTTTAATATAAAATAAACTTTAATATGTGAAAGAAGGATTAAAATTTTTGATATAAATTACTTACTTCTCTTTTACTATGAATAATTTTCGTAAACTGAAAATTAAATATTTTTGTTTAAAAGAGCTAGAAAACTAAGATCTTATTTTTTCAAAAATTTTTATCTAAAGTCGCTTAGATACTTTTTAAACAGTCAACGATATTTGCATGAGATCGGGGATATTTTTGAAAATAAAATTATTTATATTTCATAAAAAGGTATTCATTTTTTTTCAAAAAGTATCTTCTACTTCACGAAAGTAAAATCAATATTGTAACAATAATGGAATAAGAAAGAGATACATGTTTGTTCTAATACACTTTGCATATGCGTTGAAAACTATACGGGGGGTAAAATCATTAATATTAACAATAACTACTATTAATATGATTGTCCCTTTTAATTAAATTTAATAGACTTAGAAACGCTTATATTTTTAATTATATTTAGAGTTTATTAAATTACACAAAATCTTATTCAAACCAAGTGAATATTAAAATTTAATTATTTTAATTTTCATAGCAGAGGTATACAAAAATTATTTATCTCAGTTTATTTTCAATGAAGTAGGGATCAAATATTTTCCCCTTTACATACAAAATAATCCCTTATTATTATTATTTTTTACGCTTTCAATAAATCATGCTTAAAAAATTAATTGTACCAATAAGTTTAACTATTCATAAAAATTTCGAGAATGTAATAAGATAAAAGCTCGAAGTACTTGAATTTTTTTATTCCTTCACTATGATAGTTTTAGAATTAAAACATTTATTAATATTTTCATTATAAAGTAAAAAGGGAAAAAATATAATTTTATCAATTCATAATAGGATTAACATATTTTCCTTGATTAAAGAATTTTGCATTGCTTTAGTAAAAATATTTTTTTAAATTTGATTTTTATTTAGCTCTACCAGTAGAATTTTGCTGATTCAGACTAAATGGGATGTAAGGGCAAATAGGAGGTGAGTCGTATTAAAGAAGATATCTGTCAGCCAGGTGAGGACACGTGCTTTATAAGAAACGAATCTCATGGCTCGTTTCCTATAAAGTTTCGTTTTTCTTCGTTCGTTTCTTATAATCTCTTTGCGAGATCACATTTCTAAAACTTTTACTGAGGCAATCACTCTGAAGCATTTGGGAATTTTCACTGCTTCACCGAACAAACGACTCGAAAAATAGCGCAATTTGTTTCTTCTCTGGGGAAGACTGGAAAAGAAACATTTCTTCCACGATATTTACTTTTCATTATTTGGCATATTTTATAACTGTAAATTCTTCTAGATTTGAAAACTACTATATTCTTCATTCATGGAAAGAGTGTTTTTAAAAATTGTTATTGAATTCATGTTTTAACAACTATATATAGGAATCAAAAATTCAAGAATATTATCTTTCATAACTAAATTTATTATTTACATACATATGAGTTCCCCTATTTTGTTTTTTAATCTTCCATTTTCTCTGTATAAAAGTATTTTTAAGTCTAATACTGTTTCAAGTAAGATATACTTATGAATGTTAGAACTATCCTTAATATACCTTTAAAACCACGATAAATTTTCCCATGTTAGCACCATCCGGCATGCAGCACCAGCCACTGAATGTCACTTGCCCATAATTAGCATCTTGTTCAATATCTGTTATGGGAGCATCGACAGAAGCTTCACTCTATAAATAAAAAGATAATTGCAGTTCAAAATAAAGTTAACGTGAAGTTTATACTATTTAGATGTTTTGCAAAATATATTTACAAAACTAAATAGTCATTGAAATTAAAACAATTATTTTTTCTTATTATAATAGTTTATTTGTTATATTAATTGGTTAATGAATATTATAGTTTGGGCAAATAAATATAATTGGTTGTAAAAAAACTTTCTTTGAAATTAGATTGAAAAATAGTTTGCAGATATATTAGTTATTGGGTAATGTTTTATTATAATATATTATTAAAATATTAGAAGATATTAGATTATGACGAACAAATATAACATCTATATTTTATATGCGCATATTTTTATAAATACATATATATATATATATATATATATATATATATATATATATATATATATATATATATATATATATATATATATATATATATATATGAAAATATGCATGACTGATGTTCATCTGAAGTCTATCAATTATCTTTTTCATGCATATTTTAAACACAATAGATTTTAATATTCATAAGCTAACTTTAATGTCATTTAACATAAAAATAATGTCCTACAGAATAAAAAATAATATAATTATCTACTTTAGTTAATATATTTAGTTGAAATAAATAAATATGTGCTTATACGTTTCGACGTTTTAGAATAAATATTCATGATTCATTTAGGTAGGCGCTCAAACAATTCCTAAACTGTAAAAGCAACTAATATCCTAATAGTATTTGTTTTTAATTTGAAAATATGATAGTGTAAATAGACTCATTTGATTTGCTCGAAATATTTTCGTGTACACAAAATATATGGAGCATGATAAAGTTAAAATTGTTTAAGCTCTAACTTTAAAAGCGCAAAAATATAACTATTATTCTAGTATAAATATATGTACCACATACATTGCTAACAAAAAAGGAAAATCTCTTTCATTTTTGTTGATCTTATTGATGAATTGAAGAAAAAATAAAATTTTTTTATCATCTTCATCTGTATCTGAATTTAATAATTAGTTTTTATTCAAAAATGGAAAGGTATTAATTTGGCATGTGTAAATAGTAATTTGCAGTGTGTACTGTTTTTATAAATGAATAAAAATATAACAACAATCCCACCTTGACGATTTATGATGACATACAGTCATTTTTGGCATTTCCTATTATCCTAAATGTTTATTTTCTAAATCCTAAAATTATAATTTAAAATTTACATCTTCAGTAAATCTTTAAAATTATTGCCACTATATGGATTTCAAACATAGATAATATGCCAAGAAAGAATTATTTTATGTATTTTAAAAATTAAATTATGAATTTTTTTCTGATCTTTGTGCATAAATGTAATTTTATCTTTAAAATTATATGGTAAATATTTTCTTACATTTTGTAACTGTATAACTGTCCGGCAATGTATTTTTAAAGCAAAACTGAGTTTTAAACCGCTGTTTAATGCTCAATAAATTTCGAAGCTTATTCATAAATGCCACAAGTCATTCAGAAATCAACATAACTCGTGAATTTAATTGTGATTTTTGAATTACAATTCTGAGAATTTAATATTACACCCTTATAAAATGAAACTTTTGAAAAATAACTTTTTATTTTCTTCCTTAAATTTCCATTAAATGATATTTGATAAAAGAAAAGGTTTTACCTGTACTCACACACACACATAAATACTTCTTTTATTTTAATCTTGATAGAAAAAGAACACTATATACTTTTACCTTTCTTCATACAAAATATGAGATTCGTCAGTTTATATATTTAGATAAATTTTGCTGCATAGTATAAACATGAAATAATTTTAGTAAAATACGTGCCGACCAACTTGTCTAGTGTTCAGCGTGCCTGACTGCGGATAAGGAGGTCCTGGGTTCGAATCCCGGTTCGGGCATGGATGTACTTTCTCTCTCTATCTATCCTGTCTTTGTCCTTTCTTTGTATGAATGAGGTGTGAATGGTTGCCTACCTTATAAACGGGTACCTATAGCAAGTGTGTAGAGCAAAGTCGTACTTTCACCTACATGGTGCTCTGATTAAAACGAAAGATGCTTCCAATCGACTTAATTTGCATAGCATAGCGAGCTTGTCTTGTCCAAGTGTCATTAGTAAACAACAACAACAACAAAATACGTTTAGAGTGAAAGGAAAAATCTGTAGTAAGTATTTCTTTGTAACTAAAAATCATTGGTTTACGCAAGTTATTGTTAGTAAAAATTATACACATTTCAGCCTATAAATTTATAAATTCTCAGTAAATATGAAAATTTTATTCAATTTGCTATATTAAGATTGATTCTTGTCTGCAAAAGATAGTTGACAGTTCACTTGAATCAACACAGTTAAAATGGATATAAAATATATAAACTGAAAATTCATATAAAATATATAAACTGAATTCACAAACTACTTCAACAAGGATTTGAGGGCAGATTGGTAAAGTTACTACTGTGTGGGAATTATCGTGCTTTCATAAATGTAAGAAGGAATTTGGAAAATTTTCATGTGGATTCTTTTCTCTTTTTTCTAACGAAAAGAAAAATAATTTAAATTCAAAGTTTATATTCCGTGATTTTAATTTATGTTATGAATTATAAGTATCTATAAGTTTTATATTTTAAAGTTTTGTAAACATAATTGTGATTTCTGATTAAACATCATTCATTATTAAATAATACAAATGAAAAGGCTGTATTTTTTCCTTCCATTTCTATATGATGAAAATAACCAAATAATTCCTTAAAAAAAGGATAAATGTGTTAAAATCAGATTCAAATACTACCTTTTAAATCTCTTTGCATTGAGGTGTAATGCTAATCACCTTACTTTCCCCACGTTTTTTAAAAACAAAAAGTTTTAGCTATTTGTGTATTATAATGCAAGTATTATACAGGAAATTCGTATTCTATCAATTTAAAATTCATATATTAAGAATTAAGATAAGACATATTCTTGTTTTATTAGTTTCATTGTTATTTCCATAGCACTTTTTCTTTTCAACTATTTGGTCATTATAATATAATTTCTTTTGTTTTATTGCTATACTGATATCGAAAATTTAATATATTTAAATGAAATACATTAAAAAGTACTTAATATGTATTCATCCAGTAGAACTTAAGCATGAAAATGTAATAAGATTATCAATCCATTTCTCAAAAATTTAGGGATTTAAAACTGTCTATTATCATTCCAAATGAATTGTTTAATTTTTTTACTTAACATAGCAGTAAAAAATAATGACACTTTTGAATTAGCAGATTTTCTAGAGGAGATTCAGAAAAACCTTGGAAATTTGCCAATTAGGTCAAGTTTCCGTACTGCTAAATGGACCTCAAATATAACCTTTTTCCAAAGAAATTTAATTTACATATTTTGTAGTAAAGTATAATACTGCTTTCATGTTCACATTTGGCTCTTCATCAAACTATCTATTAAGAATAGTATAGTTTCTTGAATAGTGATATAAAAATGAAGGAATGAAAAAAATGCTAAAGTTAAGCATCAATTTTCATAACTATTACTGCTTTATTTTATTTAGATTGAGAAACACATATCACATATCATTTTATGCTATTAATAATATAGACTTTTAGCGTTGCAAATAGCAATATTCTCAAAACTAATCAAGATTCCTACAAAGCAAATTGATTCATTTAAAGATCCTCATAGTTAAAAAATAAAATAAAACTATAAATACTTTAACATTTATTATTTGTTTCATTGTCTCTATCTACAATTCTCTTTTTATCGATCCGTTTGTATCACAATTTCTAAAATCGATAACTCTATTTTTTTTATTTTAATTTCATTAAATTAAAGAAAGTGAATTTTTTTCACATGAAATATATGACAGAGTTTTTATTTACAATAAAATTTAATTTGCAAATTATAATATCGAACACAAACTACTAAATGAAATAATAAAAAGAAAATATATGTTTTTTTAATTAAATATTTGATAAACAAAGATATATTGGTTATCTTTTAACATTTGCAAAATATTGATATTATAAAGAAATTTTTGATAACATTTAATAATTGCAAAATATATTTTTCGGCTTGTAATTCTAAACTACTTTAAGCGATTAAAACTGTTATTTAGAAATTGATGAAAAATGAAGACCAATACGATTATGCATCATATAATTTATGTATCTCCCCAATACTACAAAAAGTATTTGACTTCTATGAGAAATGACTTGTGATTTTCATGAAAATCAAAAAATTAATAGAATGAATTTAAAACTTCTAGAAATTATTAATAAATGTTGTTTTTCCCCATTTATATATATTACTCACAAAAGGTCGTTCACAGATTGGTAAAAGTATTTAAAAAAATAAAACAGTGCATATGTGTGTTAACGTAATACAATTAACTGAAATAGTTTAAAATGCTTATTTTCATTTATTGGGTAGAAATTAAATGTTACTCGTGATGGCAAAAACGTATAATGAATTGATATCAAAATATAAAATTATATAATGAAGTAAATGATTTCAGAAAAATTTTATTAAGAAATGGCGTGTGATTTTAATTACTTTATTTAACATGCCAAGCAATTTTTAATATAATCATCGCATAAATGAAAGTGGGATTACAGTCGATTTGATAAAAAGTATAATGTAATCTAATATGCAGAAAAAAGGTAATACACAGAGGTAACAGATAGGCTGGGCAAAGTCGCTTTGAAAATTGAAACAATATTCCATGAGATGAGAGATACCCTTGATGAAGAAACTCCGAAATTTTGGCCATGGAACCAATTTTCACCTGCGATAAATTTCATCATTGTTGACAATCGCCGTTCTTTCAGAGCTTTCTTGAATAGACTGGAGATGCGCTAGTCCTTTGTCGAGAGATCTTAAAGATAAGAGGGCTGTTCAAGAATTTCCCAGCGAAATCGCCCTAATTTGGTACTCCACAGTCACATAAGGATGAAAATTATGATGAAGGCGGATAACCCCACATGCTACCTCAGCTGTTCTTGATATATATTTTTGTAATTCATGAATGTGACATAGTACACGGAAGTTGTGACAGTCATACCTAGCTATTACAACAGTAGTTGTTCGTTGACAATAACATGACTTTACAACCTCTTGTTGATGAGTAAGCCTTGTTTGGACTTGATGATGAAGGATGTCACTATTGCATGCTCATGCTTTTGGTGTCTGGATTAAAGAAATAGCATTTATGTTTCATCAACGGCTTATTAATTATTCTTTAAAGGAATTAATTCGTTTTACCGTAATGTTGCATGAAAAAAAGATATGCGATCAATCGCTCCTCGGTCAAATGTTTACGCACCCATTGCATACAAAACCTTTAGGTTTTTCAATCATTCATATAGTATAGGGTGAGCACTTCTTTTGCTCATAAACATTTCCTCCGGTTCCTTCTCGAGTTGTGATTCACTACTTAATTCTGACAAGATGGTCCAATCTGAATTTCCTTCCTTGATGATAACCTCATGTGCTTGATCAGGTGTTGACTTGTCTCAGTACTATTTCTTCCACCACGAAAATTCCTACACCAGCGGAATATCAATTTGCATTACACTCCATGGCAAACACATTTTGCATTCGACGATAGATTTCACTACACTCACATTTTCCGCTCTTAAATATTACACGAAGTTGACACCGTTTGAGATTATCCATAACAGGAACAATGCCTTTTATCGTGCTTTCACTTTATTACACATGCATTTGGCAGGATCTGACAATATCACATGCACTCCCAGCACTCTGCACTCTCTGTAGAAGATGCGCAATCACCTTTCTTATCAAGTGGTTTAATTATTACAGCAATACCACTTTCATTTGCTCGACACTTATGCAAAAGTAAAATTTCATAAAATATATTTCTCACATTCTTTTTTAATGGAATATTTTATAGATTTCAATTTATTAATATTTTTGTAAATTTAAATATAAGAAAGCAAAATTCCTATGCTTATAGGATTGGATTTATATAAGATTAGAGCAATGAATTCATAATTTATTACAATAAAACTATTTAAATTCAGTCTTATAAGCACTGGAATCTCGAATATTATTCGTATTCCCGTGCTTCAGAAAAGACTCTACTTACATAATTCGAAACAGATGCATTGCCTTGACTGCTTGACGACATACTACTGTAAGTTGAATCTTCTCTTTTGCGGCCATTTTTAGTTCCGTGCAACGAATTATGCTTGCTGTTGCTGCGCGTAACAGGCGGACCACATTCCACAGTATATTGAGGAGTTCCCGACAATTTGATATAAGTACCTTCTTCAAGGCCTTCAATGTTTCCATATTTCAATTTCCGTTTTTCTATAGAAAATAAAAAAATATTTAATAGAATACCAAAAAAATAATTAATAAATGGGAACAATTTATATTTATATCCAACTATTATATTGAGTTAAAATTAATGTTTTTAAACTGAGGGGGCTTATTCTTAACTATTTAAACTTTTTCTTATTTTTGTTATTTTGTTTAAGAATTTTTTTAATTTTGTTTAATTATTCTTAATTATGTTTCTAAATTGATTCTATCTAACATTCATGTATGCAATGTTATTTTATGATGAACTTTATACTGAATTTTGTATACATTATTTTATGAAATGAGTTGTATGTTTATAATTACACATAAGATACATACATTACTATGACTAATGAAATTAGTGTATTAATTTTAAATATATTTTCGATTTGTAAGAAACTTTACATGGAAAATTTTGAAAAACAATCATGAAATTTTCCTCATTATTTCTTTTCCGATTCATAATTTACCGCTTCAAAGTTAGAGAAGCTGTTACAGATCTGCTGTATTGATTAAAAAAATATCAAGAAAGGGATATATATTCTTAAAACGAATGTTTGAAGTAGAAAAAGTATTCATTTTTAAGAGTGTTTTAAAAAACACAAATGTCACTTATGGAAATCTTTGATACTCTTGTTTTTGCCGAAAAAAATTTCATCTATTTAGTTGGTCTTTCACCGAATCTTATAATTTTAATGACATGTTTTGCCTGTAATGAAATTTAAAATAAATTCCTTTTATTCTAGGTATGCGTGACTATGTTTTTTTATTCCTTGAACGAATTTTCACTCATTTTGTATACAATAAAAATTTAATAACTGAAGTCATATGGTATGTTATGTTTTCTGAAATGTTTTCCGAACGATGAATTATTAATAAATGGTAGAATACTTCACTAAATGAAAAATTTCTATTGAAAAAAGTATCTGACTAAAATAGGAATAAATTGTTGTTGTACTTTGTTTGTATAGGAAATTATATTTTGTTATTATCTGTTAGATGATAAATTCTAATTATATTTTCATAAGTTAAAATTTCAAACCTACCTCTTAATAATTTTATAACTAATATTATTACCAGAGTAACAAAGATTCATATGTAATTTATTACCACAATTGGAAATGTAAATTTTACCCAGTAAACAAGCTTACCAGCGTGAAACTATATTTATCTTTGACCTAATAAGATATTACATTTATATGAAATGCATAAGTTTCCTAATGCAAAATATTTAACAGAGCAGTTAAGTAGTAGTTTGGATAACTTAATTTCCATAGAAAAGTAAAGATATCTTTCACCGTCTTTGAAAGACTAGCTATTAATGAAAAACTTTGGAAACAAAGACATCTTTGGAATTCTTAAATGTTTCAAACACATTACTTTGTAATATAAGTTTTTCGAAATTTATTTTATTAGTAGAATCGAATATCTATCTAGTCATTACGTGCTTTATGAAAATTTACAGCTAAATTTTTTAAGAGAAAATTTTATTGTAGGATCGCAATATTTTATGTGCTTAAATCTCAGTAATCAAATTTGCACATTTGAAATGCAAATTTAAAATCTATTATTTTCTTCTCAAGATTTAGTAGATTTCAAATTAAGTGAGTTTTCATAACATATTTAAATTTTGCAGCCATTTTGATAAATTTAGGTAGAACAAGAGAGAACATTCATCCACAAAAGAAAAAGGGTTATGAATTTAAACTTTGCATGCTTAAATTATATGAAGTGATTAAAATCCTAAGAAGATTGATATATCAATTAATTTAAAGAAAATGCTTAAATTATTGAGAATTAAATGTTTCAATGGTAATCAGCTTAAAATTATTCAAAATATTCATTCCGCTAAGTAACACAATCAAAAAATAATTACAACATTCACGGAATTTAATTAAAAGCAAAGTGAAACTTACTTATAAACTATAATCTGGCTTATAGAAACATTTATCACTTTGATCGGAAATTATTGAACTATAGCTTGCGTTTTAAGCAATATTATGTTACCTACTTATACGATTGTAGTGTTTCGTTTTATGGGTACTTAGATTTTGAGGAATGAGTTTTCCCAAAGATCAATACTACATAATGTTAAGCCTCTGAAATCGGTGAATTCCTATTTCTATTTGATTACTCATCATACACAGCAAGAGGGAAAATACTCTATATTACATGCACGCACATGAAGGGCTCCAAACTGTCTACTACGTGATGGTTTGGATAGCCATTTGTTAGAACACCTATTTTCGCATTGATTTCAGATATTGTTTTTATCAAAATAAACACGCAAGTTTTACTTCACTCAGTCACGCATGCGATTGACTTATAATAGAAAAATATTCTCATAATAGGCTAGCAATTTTTAGAAATTATTTAATAAAGATTAAATAAAACAATGCAAGAAAAGAAAGCCATTTTTAAAACTTTCTTATGCAATGATGAATGCTCCGTTTCCTGGTGAAACACATTTAGCTGTTTAATTTATAGTTAAAAATTTATAGGTAACAAATATGAAATTATGACATATTTGATACCTATCAAAATATTTGGCATTAAATTTAGAAGAAAATTTCTAGAAGTATATTTTAATTAATTAGTATATATATATATATATATATATATATATATATATATATATATATATATATATATATATATATATATATATATATATATATATATATATATATATATATATATATATATAATGTGGAATTTAAAGCGATTTATTGATTCCAAAATGGTTTATTTTTCAATTGAAATTTTACACATCAAAATCTCTTTATTTTCTGCAAATAGGGATTTTTATGCATATTTAGATACTTTATGACTAAAATTTCATTTATTGCGCTATAATGTTTTGCAAATAATTTATTCTGATTCATTCTTGTCTCGTTATATTTTTGCAGAATTTGAATTTATAAATATGAATTTTTACTGCTTATGTATTATAAGCAGATTGCTCACTAGTTGCGTTATTTTTATAGTAATTTTGTCATTCACTTTAAATGAAGACAGCATCATAAAATATTTTGTTAAACATGATGGAAAAAATTTAAATAATTTTGGAATGTTAATAGCCTTTTTAGTGCAAAAATTAAAAAGAAAAGTTTATAAATACAAATACTTGTTTTGATGATTTTCCTTTCATCAATTAAAAACACATTCTCAAGTTAAGTATGTGAAGGAGAATATGACGCCGCTGTTCTATTTTTCAATGATTATTAGCAGGGTACCCTCGACATCATCGTATTGACCCACCACTGTATTAATGATGTAGGATGTCATTGGATTCACAATGTGGTCTCTCATTGTCTGTACTGGCGATACTTCAGTAGTGGTCTTATGTATTTGTTGCATGCTCTGTAGCTTTACCGTTTGTACCAACCAGATATAAAGTAATTGAGCTGCCTCATGTAAGAAGGAGAAGTTCTTACCAACGTGTTTCAGAATTTAATAGAGGTTAAACCTATTGAATTTTAAATAATTTAAACAGGATTGCAATTTTGTGTATGACAATATTGCTGTTAACGCAATCGTGAGCCGTTGACTATCTGAAGTATATTATCGATGAGTTCAGGATGATCATACAGAATGCCTTCCTGGATCTCAGTAATCCCCTCACTAACAACCGAACAGGATAGATATATTACCCTCATATTCTTAATCATATAGCCACATCACGAGTCCTAAGTAAAAAAATAGTGTCGTTTCTAAGACAGCATATATGTGCCAACAGATAGACGACATTAACAGCAACATAATCTAAAGTGACCTTTGACGCTACATCACATGCTTCAATGGTGCAATCTACGATAAGCATAGGCAAAATAATGGCGTGACGATGGATTTTTAGATGAATCGTTGTTTTATTTACAGCATCTTAGTAATCGTATCCATCCCTGTTTGTGGTTTTACAGAGAAAGCACATTATTATTATTCATTCGATATTGTTATACTGACATATTACATAGAATGATAATATAAGATGCTCTTGGACTCAAGCTTTGATTATCTTTTACTCTTATTGATAGCATTCTGAATAAGGGCCCTTATACTTTTGTTGTGTTAAGGTCTGTGTGTCTACTTTTTTTATTCGAGCTCTGTGAAGAACTATCTTCATCAGGATAACGCACGGACGCTTGTTGCCAATTTTGTAAGGACCTTCCTTAATACAGAAAACGTTAAACTGCTGTCTTAGCCAGTACATTCTCAAATTCTCTCACTAACAGAAAAGCTCTAGTCATAGGTTGCTGAGTGACTTTTCTTGTCTCCTTAAATTAGTGATTAAGATTAAGGAATTAAATCATTGTTTTGAAGCTGTACGGGCTGCTGCACGTGTTATTGTCATCCAATCTCTATTTGACTCCTCCATACCTATATAAAAAAGCTATTATTATATTCATACAAAACTCATGCATATACTTAACATATTCATTCAAAAGCTATTACTGCTGACAGAGTACTTTGTTCTGTGTACTGATCTATGCTCTCAAATCTTTTTAAAAAAATTTTTTTGAATATATTTGTCTGATAAATATCCTTTGAATAGTTCATTTCTTTCTTGAGTAGAAATTTTATAAGCCAGTAGTTTATTTTGACTATCTTTCAAAAATATTTACTAGGGTAAACCAATTGTAATTAAAAATTGGCTTTTTCAGAACTTATTTTATTAAATAATTAATTTACTTTACTACATCGGGCATTATTAAAAAATAATTCTAGTTTTAAAACAATTTATTTTTGTTAAACAAATATTTTATGGGAGTTGCATTACAATTTACTTAAAAATTTTGACTAAATAATTAGTATTCTCACTGAAAAATTATGTCAAAAATTACAATGTTTCCGTTTTAATTTTTCTCAAATGTTTATTAATCTTCTTAAAGATTACTCTAAGAAATGTTTAAATTTTTTAAGTAAATAATTTCTCGATTGTGTCTGTCTATTCAAATATATCATAAGCATGAATAATTTATATTCGATTTTTTAATTACAAGCCTTCATAAAAAATGTTTTTACTATTTACGACATAAATATTTTCCTTTATACTAAGTACTATACATCTACATTCTAAATCTTTTTCTGTAAAATGTTTAGTATTTGTATTTTACGAGTATTATTTTTATTTATATTTTACAGTTTAAAAGGTGTTTAATTTTTCCTCATTTTAAAATTTTAAAGATTACTTTGTTGAGCAATTAGAACACGCATAATCATTATTTACATTCTTCAATGCAAATTATAGAGAGAGTTAAAACACTCGCTATAATTAAACAAGATAAAACACTTCATGAAAAATGTTTTACTTTGAAGATTTAATGTAATTAATTTTGTTGACATTTTCGTTCTAACGTAATATGCCTAAAAATTTGAATTGAAAAAAAGTTTGAATAATCAAGGAAGTTATATAGAGAAATGTTTTTGTCCACAGGGAAGATGACATTATGCATAACAAATTGGTAGTTATCTCATTCAGTATGAGACTTCTCCTTTATATTACTTTAGTTGTAGAGGTTTGTGCAAATAGTGTTTACGTCAGAACTTCCTTATCTGGCATTTTTGCTGCATTATCTCGGAAACAGAATCAGGTTTGTAGAAAGAAGCATGCAAAATACTAGAACACCGGAAGAGTTTGCGTTTATCTTATCAATTGTGTTCTGTCAAAAAAAGTTTAGATATATTACCATTTGTTTTTATATTCATATAAAGAAGTAAAAAATAAAACACATGTGTCGGAAAAGGAAAGTGAAAATATTTTTGTTTTTACACACATAGAGTATTCCGCTTTATCCTTAATAATCAAATTTCATGATTTTGTATGCAAAATAGAGTATTATATTTTAGTAACATGATGTACAGAATGTCTGGAATTTTTTTTGTAAACAGGGTGTTTGCTTTTATTTAAAAATAATTTGAATGTTGTAGAATTTGTATGCATGAATTTGAGCGTATCAAATATTTGGCAACTCTGATTACTGTATAAATACTCGTAGTTTCTATAAAATATTAGAAATTTTGGTGACAAATTTTATTTATCTGACTAACGTTTTTGCTGTAGATTTTACATTTAATTATTCAAGGTTAATACACCGAAAAATTTATAAAGCACAATTAATTTTGGTACCTAAGTGTACTACTTTTTTAGTATACATTTTCACTCAAAAATATAATAAAGATACTGAGAAATCTATTTTCGAACGAATATAACTAGGAGTAATATTTTTTTATCAAATGGTAATTTATTTTAAGAAAAAATTAAATTTTATTCTTAATAATATGTTCATTAAATTAATTTTTCATATATAAATTAAATATAAGGTAATAACGAAAAGCAGTTGTTATTAACTAAACGCAAAACAAAATCTATTTTTAAAATTTGGCATCAATTAAAAACGACGAAATTTGATTAATTGTGAAAAATTTTAGAGATTTATATTGATAAGCAATGAAGAACATTTTTTATAAATTGTTATTACAGGTATCATTTATAATATAAATCATTTCACTACCATTAATTAGTTTTGTATATTTTGGGTTGTAAATTCTAAAAAAACAACAAAATTCTGTTAAAAGGATACTTAAAAAAGTTTATATTTTAAAGAAATTTTCTTCTTAGATGCTTCCTAAAGAGTAATTATGGAAAAAAAGGGCTTTAATCTGCTTACTATGATTTTTAACTGGAGATAAAAATGAGGTTTGTTGGAATTTTCTTTTTAACTGTTTCTCTTAACAATTTTGATAGACAAAATTGTTTCCGTCGAAGACTATATTTTATGTATTTTGTTTTTCTATATTTTCTACAAAATACAAGATGTGATAAAATAATATTATATTTTTTCGTGATTTATAGCAATTTAAGAGATTTTCAAATGAAAGTGGAAACATGCAAAATTAAACCGTACCTTTAAAATAATATCTGTGGCATTATAAACTTATTCCCTCATCTAATACAAGGCGAATTAAAATCTAGAAAATTTGAGTTAAAATAAGTATAAAGCATG
Source organism: Latrodectus hesperus (assembly GCA_037975125.1). Classification (NCBI taxonomy): domain Eukaryota; kingdom Metazoa; phylum Arthropoda; class Arachnida; order Araneae; family Theridiidae; genus Latrodectus; species Latrodectus hesperus. The sequence goes on from CM075854.1 coordinate 76,601,518, forward strand.
CATAAAAAATTATCTATCTTGCTCTAATATTTTTACAATGAATATCTGTAATATTATGTATTAAATTGCTATAAGAGGAAATAGACGCTCTATTTGTAATTCTGGCAAAAGATTGATTTTCTAAATTCTCATTCAACTAGTGAAATCATTCAGAAGAATCTGAATCTAGATCGAAGCAAACACATCTTAACTACAAACTTACATGTTACTAGATCAAGTTCGTCTTCAACCCTACTTCTTAATATAACAAGTAAAAAGGACGCCTATTTATTGATATTTATTATTTTTATTAAATATTAAATTAAATACACTTATTTGTTGTCACAAATTTATTTTTGTGAAAAAACGAATTACAATAAATATGTATTTTCAATCGGTTGAATACATTGAAAAAAGCTATAATAGTCTTAAATGGACTTTTAAATTCTGATGATTAAGGAATGCTTATTTTACTTCAAACAGAGGGATAAGTCATTGAAAAAGAGCATTTAAAACTGGGAATATTACTTGAAAAAATTTGGAATTGTAAGTTTTCTTTCAATTGACATTATTAATTAGCGATTAATTTTAAGTTCTTTACATTTAATATTTATGTTACTCTAAAATTCTTAAGACAATGCTTGTTACTCAAATGTATGTACGGAAGTTTGCTTCGTTTTTAATAATAAAATTATATTTAGTATTTATCTAACGTTCAATGTTAATATTAATGAAATATATTTTATTGTAAGTTTAAAAATATTACTAGGAAACAGCTTTTTTAATTGATTTACAGATTTTATTGATAATTTCATTGATCAATGTTATAAATAATGAAGCTCGCTGTTTCAAAAATTCATACCTTCCAATAATATGATGTACATCAAATAAGACTTTTTTAAATACGTTCTTTATAATATTACAATTATTTAATGTTCTTTCATTTTTCATTAAACGTTTACAATTCATTTTTATTTATTTACATGGATTTTTTTATTTTTAGGGTTTAATGAGGTTGTTTCCATAAAGTGTGCTTGATATTTTTATGCAGATTTTTCTAATAGCATGAAATATTTAGCAAAGTAGATGAAGATATTAAAGATGTAATCAAAATATTCTTTTGTCTTTCATATGCTTACGTAAAAAGAAACATGCATCATCATCAAAAATTTTACTATACATAATCATTAACTATAGTATCAGTAATACATTACCCACTGTTTTGCTTATAGATTAATTTCTTGGTACTTACTCGCTATGGATTTAAGACAAATGTGCAGCCAGCAAGGAGAACAAACCGCGCAAACTGTGATAATAATGGTTAGTATCAACAAGCCAATGCATACAGAAAGTACAGCAATTTTTTCCCCTTCAGTGAGCTGAAACATTCTGTAAAGAAAGACGATTTAATTAAAAAATAGTTAAAGTAAAGGCCTTACAATATATTAATTCACACATTTAAAAAAATTCAAAATTTCAAATTATAAATTATTCAATTTTTACAGTAAGAAAAATTATTTATTTCAATGATAACTATTTTGTTAAATATAACATCTAATATCATTTTGTTACTTGTTGAACTAGAAAAATACAATACATGCTTACTGTCATTGCTTTCTTCTTCTCTAAGGAGTATTGTTTAAAGCGACAACTATATTAAATCACAAATAACTTTAGAAAACAAAAAATGTTAAAATATAGGAAATAATAAAAATTTTTAAGTATTTATACATTATTAACTTATTTTGTAAGTAAATTTAACTTTTTAATTAAATAATTTTTGATTTATAATTTTATATTTATAAATTAATTTAATTACAGAAATGGTTGTATTTAAGTACTTGACAGAATCAGACAACTATTTAAGTTTAAAAATACATATATTTAGCACTGACAATTTTAAAGTTACACATCGTGAAAACAGATTTTTATACTATAAACATAGAAGATAATTATAAATGTAGTTATGAATTAAAAATATAACATGAATATGTTTTCATTATCTAAAATCTATTTGGTTCAATATTTTATAAATATCAAAATATAAACTTCAGGCATATTTTTCCCAAAGCTGTAATTAACTGTAACAACTAAATTATATGGTCAATTTGAAAATACATTTGAACTATATCTTCCTTTTTTTGCAGTTTTAGACAAAGAATAAATTTTAGACAATCATAATACAAAATTCCACAAAGTGATATTTTATCAAAAAATCAATTAAAAAAAACAATTTAAATAAGTTAAATATCAGTTAATAAGCACGTGTGTTTATTGAACATTTTATTAAATATTTATTCATGATTTGAATTCAAGATGAATCATTGAATTATAAGCATAATGATGTTTTGAAGTACATGGACAGTTAATACCAGAATTTATAGGGCAAATATTAACTTCTAAGAATCAAATGGGCAGAATTCGACAATGATCTGTTTTAACAATATATATATTCTTATTTTCGCAACATTGTTAAATATTTTTCAGTCATCAAGGTTAAAATAATGCACGAGTGTATGTATCATCATATTACGAAATAACTTTTACCTTCAAGAATCATGTCTCATTAATCAGAAGTGGATGCAAAATACTTGGATGATTGAATAAATATGTAAAGAAGCAAAATCAACTAAGGATTTATAATGAAAAATGCTATATGGGATTCACAATTTTTTTTTGTACTTCTTATCTATATTTTTTTACAAAAATTTATAAATAATGATTATTAGATATTCAGTTATAAAGATATAGTTATAAGATCATAGGAATAAAACTACAAATTATGATAACAAGATGCATATCTATCATTTAAAATCTTTAATTTAGCTTTTTTAATTTTATATTTGATCATTTAAATGTTTCTTTAAGCTGAAATTGAAAAAGAATATTTCGAAGCATCAAATGTTGTTATCGTGTGCCAGCTAGGCAGGCATTATGGGGTGCGCTGCTCCACTTTTCCAACTGAACCATATTTTGGTGAGGAGTCCGCGACTTCCTCAGTACACACATGCCATAGGGACCCGTTTATAGGGTAGGCAACCCCATTCACAACCCATTCATACAAGGAAATGACAAAGACAGGATAGATAAAGAGAGAAAGTACATCCATGCCCGGACCGGGATTAGAACCCAGGACCTCCCTATCCGCAGTCAAGCACGCTGACACCTAGGCAAGTTGTGCGGCGAAGCATCAAATAAAATTTATTCTGTACTTCGTAATATTATAATTAGCAATTTCTGTAATTAAATGGTTATGGTTTTATTCAATCCTAGATTAATTTAACCTATTTTTTCTTAACTTACATTAATCTGTTCGAATTAAGATTAAATCTGAGACAAGCTCAGCACAAAAAAATGAGAGTAGTTGAAAATTAACACATAATATGTTTTTTTTCAGAATTGTGTCATTATATTATTGATTTAAAGGCATACAGTTTAACTTACACATACATTCTATGATATTAGTGTAATACATTATTAAACTAACTAAATGGTTTAACTAATTTACCATTCAATATAACTGAAATCATATAAATAAAATCAGCATGATCAATGCAATGAAATATAAATATTATTGATATTTTAAATCAGACTGATACATTTCGTGTGAATTCTATTAAACCTCTTTTGGTATAACAAAATTAATTTGAAAACAAAAAATTTTTCTCTTGTCTTTCTTCGTTCTAAAATAAGAAAAATATATTTTAAATTCAAATTGAATGAATTCAAATCAATGTTTTGATTCATTTCTTACTTAATATTTCTTCATTATTTAATACAAATATGGAAAATATTCTACATTATGAAAAATTTCGTAACTTATGTTTGTTAAAAGGTTATTTCTCTGATGTAGTTTCATCAAATATAAAATTCTGAAATAACAGCAAATTTCGAAATGTATTTGATTAAGAAAAAGAATTCAAAAATTCTCTGGAAACCATAGAGATTAATCTTAATTAATACAACTATATTAAATTATATATTTTAAACATTAATACAACTATACTAAATTATTAATTAATGCTGCTGATACGATGATTTCCAAATCCTTGTCTCAAAAACTCATGAATATAGTTCAATGAACCCGAAAAGCAAAGTTTAATCCAACGCAACTGGTGACTGAAGCAACTTTTCTAAATATAGCAGCAGTTACAGTATGACCATTGATCTATGGTTTCTACATATTGAGTCAATACCTCAAGAAAAATTTCTTTATTATATTAACAAGATTATATTTTTAACATTATATTTTTCTCTGCTTTCTAATTTGAATAAGATTTCTTAACTTTAAATTGCTCGGTGTATTTTTATAAGAACGATTGTTCTCTATTGTTATTAATCAGCATTTTTGAATTCAGTTATTATCAATCATTATAAATAAATATGTACGTTATGAAGAATAATTGAAATTTGCTTTATTTGTTACGAAATAGTTTCGTAAGAAAATTTGAAATATTGAAAACAATGGATAAAGCTTTTATGCCATCAACGTTTGAATTTTTAGTAAATTACTTGTAATACGCTAATCAAACCTGAATATACAGTGGAATTAGACTATGTACTCGTATATATTTAGAATATATATGTACGTTAAATTCGTTATAAATTTTCAGTTTCAATTTCAGTATTGTACAAAAAATAAAATGCTAGACTATTTTTGATATATTAAAATCCAAAGCAGAGATTTACAATTAAGTTTATTTTTTCCGATTTTTAATTATTTTTTTCCATTTTTAATAATTAAATTATTATTACAATAGTAGTAACAATTTAAAACATTCATTGATAGCAATTTGTTGCCAATTCTAGTAAGATGCGAGATAATGACTTATCATTAACTATTTTAAGAGTATTCTGCCAAAAATTTTACTATAATAATAGATGCAACATGTTAAATTTCATGTAAAAGTACAAATAGCAGTTTAAGTTACATTTTTATTTAAAATTAGAAATTTTGAAGTAAACCAAAGTAAATTAAATTAAATAAAAACTCTTTTGGAACTAAAACAATAACAGTGGAATCAATTATGCCTACGTATAATATCTCAACTCTAATCTAAGATTACTGACTTTATTCTGTATTAAGAAGAATAATTATATTACTGCATAAATTGCGAATTCGTAGCCAGGAAGAAAACAAATCTATGCAGTTGATTTAATTTTCTGGCGAAAGGCTCACACTTGGTTATTCTACACCAATGACCAGTGAAATAATAGAATTACCACAATTTTATTAGACACTTGTATTGATAAATATTATGCACGTTTACTACTATTAATCTTCGTTGATGAAGGATGGAACTTTAAAAAGCAGCATGCTAAATCTGACATTAGCATTGTCTCTTAACAATGATTACTATCAAGAAATCATTCCAAAATAAGTATAAGGATTTATCTCAATAAAACACCAGAAAACCCTTATGTTGCTTTATTTTGAAGTAAAATGCAAGAAGTATTTCCTTAAATTTTTATCGCATCTTTTATTATTACTATAAAATATATTTACATACTTTGTAAAGTTGTGTCCATCTGGAACACTTTAGCAAACATTGAAACTGTATCCATTTTGATCAATTCGATATACCCAAAGTGTGATATGATATATTTAAAAAATCTTATATCCACAATATTATTCACAATTGTAAGTAGAACATGGAAAATTGAATTAAATGATGACACATCACATGTGTCAATCTCATCATCATTAATTTTCAATGATTCAGAGTTCAATGAGGATTAACAGTATTTAGAAGTTTAAGTTGGCAAAGATATCAAAAATATGATAAAAAATATCATTAATATTTATTTTGAAGATCAAATAGCATTTTAGCTTACAAGTGCATTTAATATTTATGTATATATTATATTATATATTTATTTACATATAATTTAACATATACATATATATAAAATTCTTTGTAAAATGGTAACTTGCAGCACTTTTTAGAAGTTAAAAAATCTTCGCTTAATATATATTAGAAGCACGTAAAATCATCATTATATTAATGATTTTTTTAAATAATAAAATAAATATATTTCTTTTGGTATAACCGCATTATTGTGAGATATAATGTTTTATAAAGAACGAATAATAAATGCAGAATCTACACAATCAAATTTGATTAATTTAAAAAAAGTTATTGAATAATTTTCTTGTTTATCATAAGTTTTGAGTTGTTTAACATTCATAGTTTGAGATTCCGAATGTGTCACGTATACAAATTCTATTTACTTTGAAGAAGTCTCAATTCAATAGAACAGTTCAACATGATATTTGTTATCAGTCTAAGTGATTTCCCTCCCGTGTTCAGTTATATTTGGCTGTAAAAATGGTGGAGATAATCTGAATAAGTGGTATTTATTTAATGCTTCTTCTAGATAAAAGTATATTATTAGTATAAGAATAATTGCAAAACTATTAATGATATGTACAGTCTCAGTTCTAGAAATGACGTTACAATTCAAATCTATTTAAAACTTTTTTTATAGAAGTGATATTAGTTTTGAAGACAAATGAAAATCTTAGCTGAACTTTGTAATTCATCAGAGACTACCTTAAGTATCAGTAAAATAGCCATGAAACGAGGTTTTTCTTAAACTACCAACTAATACTTCCACTAATTCATGCTTGTGAATATGCACTATCCAAAAGTCCATCTGAACTGGAATCAAAGGCGAGTGAATGTTAGCACAGAATTGCTTATTTTTCCCAAAATATTTGAATTTTAACATAAAATCATAGTTGGCTATGAGAAATAGATTTTTTCAAAACTCCAGACATAGAAAAATTTTTTGAAACTCAAATATTTTTTCTTTAAACAGAGTCGTTATAAAACAAGATCATATTTTGTAAAGTTTTGTAGGAAAATTTCCTATTGAGTACATGGTTTCAATATGGATGTTGACCTTTTAAATTTAATAGAAGCAACTAGTATATGACGCTTTGAAAACACCGTGTCCAGCACTTGTCTCTAATGTATCTTGTCAATACTCAGAACGATTGATTAAAATGAAATTCCATCAACTGCAAGATGCCAGAGTGAACCCTTTTTCACATGATTCCCAGATCTTACTTTGATTTGATCACCATCTTTCTCGATACATGACTTATTTTTGCATAGGCATGATTCACCAATAACATTAATGAGATCTGATGAGAACTTATTAAAATGACATTGTTTACATGATGTCAACAAGGAACTGAATTTCTGTCATAGTAATACAAAATATCATAATAATTCAGCATGAAATTTTTTCTGATGAATAATATCCTATAACTATTATGCATTTTCTTCATAGTTCAAAATAATAGAATATTTTTGGTTCAACTTAGTGTAAAGAAGGGATAAGAACTAAACTTACAAAAGCTTAAAGTTTTATAATATCTATTTTGGATTTGAACTGTTTTACAGTAAGGTATTCAAACAATACTTTATTACTTAAAGAAATTTTTTTATTTTAATGTGATGTGTAAAGTGTTTTTTTTAATTAAGTAACCTTTATACAGACAAAGTGGATTACTTTTTATATTTTTACTTAAGGTTTCTGTCATACTCTTCTTTAAAATGAACATTCGATAACTCTCTAACAAATTTCATTAATTTAAATGCAGGAAGGCTTCTTTTTCTAAAAAGAAAATGAAAAAACAAGGAATAAATTAATTTTCCACATGACATCGTATTTGCTATTTAAGTTTTGCTTAAATGTAAGTTTCGCTTAAATTTTGAAATGAATTGGTATTTTATCTTTCTTAACATAGACACACGGGAAATTTTTTTTCAGCTAGTAGAAAAAAATTAACTTATGCATTCTTCAGTAAAAAATTTTGGAGTACCAACTTCACGTAAATAATTCAATAATCGGCATTTTGAATAATAACTTAAATTAATTAACAAACTTGATTTTCAAATCATTAACTTTTTTCCAATTATCAAAATCTGATTTAATGAAAATGTTAAACATTAATTTTTTTAAAGTATACTTTCCATACAGATACAATTTTTTAATCACAGAAATTTATTTCTTGTATTTTTCAATAAAATAAATAATTTTCTGTATGTATATATATATATATATATATATATATATATATATATATATATATATATATATATATATATATATATATTTCAATAAAACATATGATATAAAAGTATTAAATGTATTGCCAAATTTAATTTTCTTATCATCGCCAATACAAAAGTTAGTTTTTAAAAAGTTCTACTAAAACTAAACTCAATGGCACGACAGCCTATGTGGTTACAGCACCCATAACAAGGCCTACACTGTGTTTAGTTCCCAAGCATGCTTGGTACTCAGTTAATCGACCCACTGACGGGATGAAAGGCTGTGTCAACCTTGCCCAGCCCGAGGATCGAACCTCGGACCTGTGTCATGGGAGCGTGAAAGGCTGCCACTAAGCCACCGGGATTCAAAAAGTTCTACTAAAGTTTTTTTTTATATTTTTCTTGAAAATTTTATGTTGAACTAGCTTAAAACTTATATACATTAACTATATTTATCAAAGTCATACATTTTAGGTATTTTTACATTAAAAGGTATTTTTACATACATTAAAAGGTATTTTTAATAAATGCAATCTATCATTAAAATATTTTAATCATTAATTTTTTTCACTCAAACTTTTGTGTGTATATTATAAGGCAAAATTTCGTATCATATACATTATAAAGCAAAAATAACTCAAAATGTAGTAAATGCTGCAACATGAGAACAATACTAACGTGATTAATCATAAAAGAAAAAAAGATCATAAAAACTAAAAAGAGAAACCATTTTAATATTTCCTTATATTTGTTTATTATTCTTAAAATTCTATTACTAGTATTCACTATTAATTCATTCAACAAGTGTTTAATTGAAATTAGTAGGAAACTACATTCTTACTAATTTTAATTTACAAATGCTAAAGTGAAAGAAATACAAGTTATGAAAATAAAAATCACAATAATTTGTAAAAAAGAGAAATTTCTGGATAGAAGCTGTGAAATTCAGCAAATGATAAAAGCATCAAAAATTTAAATAAAATTAATTAAAAACTATTACAATTAAAACTATATTCTACAATATTTTCCACTTATTAAACTTAGCATTAAAAATTTATTTGTAATATGTTACTTCAGATACTTTTGCTGCACTTTTTTTGCAAGCAAATTTATCTTATATTCTAATACAAAAGATTTAGAGCCTTATTATTCATCTAGCTTCCAAATTCTAATCAACATTTTTCTAAAGTAAGCAAGGAAGAAAATGAATAGATAATGGCATAATCGATAAAACGGTAATTATTTTTTAAGGCAAAAGTTGTCACTTTTTTTTTGCTAACTTCCGCACATTGTTTTTAAAATGTAATATCATGCAGTTCATTGATCATAGAGATATAAATACTATTCTGTACGGTAATACGTATTATGCATCATTCTTATGCAGTTTAAATAAAATGTACAAGAATATTTTATTTCTTGTCTTGCAAGTCTAGAAAATTATAAATTTCTCAGAAATTTATTATTTTTGAGTTTACAAGTAATGAATTTTTTAACTGCTAAAAAATCTATTGTGTGTTTTTGTGTGAATAAAGTTTTAAGTTCTATTTATATTATATTCTGATAGAAATAATAACATGTTTAATACCTTACTCATAAGATGAATAACTTTAAAGATTATTTAAAGTTCTGACTATAACTAAAAATGCAATTTTTTTATGAATTTCGATGTATATTTTATTTTTCTTAAATATGCTATTCAAAATGTCTTCTTAAAATTTAAATATGACACCTTTTAGAGCATGCTTTATGCATGATTTCCTTTTAATGATATGTTTTAATTAATAACGTTAAAACTGTTGGCATAAATCATTAGTAAGATGGATGTTTATAAAAAAACAACTTCTTTATTTTTCTAACATAATTAATAGACTAAGTACACAGATTTTTATAAGCAACAATAAGCCATTTAGAATTTGTATCAGTTTATTTGAAATTACAGCATTTTTAGACATACGTAATTTTTCTGGCTTCTTAAAATTATATAAATTTCCTTATTTTTAAGGTAGACCAAAAATAATTTCCAGCAAAAAATAATTACATTAAAAGAATTAGCTAAAATAAGAAAGATTTCAGTTGCAACAGTTATCAAAATACATTTCTTAAGAATTTCGTCTCGAAATTGGAAAATTTATTAGTTTACTACTTTGAAATTAATTTAGTTAAATGAACAATTTTGCATGAGTAACCAAAATAATATCTATTACATAAAAATTATATATAAGTTGATTTTTTTAAATTTAATCAAGAATATAGTGAGATTATTGTCAAATAGTAATTAGTCATATAGTAAGAGTTGTAAACAAACATTAATTTGAGTAGAGAATTTTAAAATTCATTGTTAATATGATACATTAACACATTTAATATGATTATAAAAATAATGTGACACATTTAATATGAACAAAATATTTCAAACTGCTGATGCACTAAAGATAATTTCTGTGACATTAGATTCGAGTATTTTCAATGAATAAATCAGAAACATTATTAATATGGCAACATTGTAATTAAGTAACATTATTAATATTAGCATTGAAAGTATAAATCAAATAACTATTGTATTCCAATAATATTTCTGTTTAAAAATAGTAATTTATTAGTTTTTATATTAACAGTAATTTCACTACACTTCTCATCAATTAAACACGTCTGAACATTTCAACATCCTGCTGTTAAAATTTTCCTTTCATTCTAGAATATTTGTTTAAAAATCAAGAATATCCCTTGCTGAAAACGAGTGGTGTATCGATTTAGAGTGAAGCTTAATTGATATCAGCTGCAACTGAAAGATTTAATGTTTTTCGCGGTGGGACTAATGATTCAACAACAATAGATGATGGAGCACTTGATAAGAGTTTTTAATATTTCTTTTTACTTCTCACCAGCAAAGAAGATTAAATAGGAACGAAAATAGTTTTTTTTTTTACCTTTAACCATTTGTTAAAAATTAGGATAGCGACTCGTGCGTATGTTCAAATGGTAAATTTGTTTCCGCTTAATTATCTTTAAAATTTTTCAATATGTGTACACTTAAATCTTTTTTCAAGAAAGGAATATTTTATTTACCCTCTAACTAATAACTGCTAAGCAATGTATTTAAATATAATTCGTATTCTCATCAGTGTGTGCAACCAACAAATTTATTTATTTTGGTGTAAAAGCTCTCAGATTTTAGATAATTCATGTTTTATTAATATTTATAGAGATAAACTATTGCTTTTAAATTCAAAAATTCAAATGGATTTCTAAAACTATAAACAATTTAAAAAATGTAATATTTAATGTGAATAATATAATATATTACATAAAATTATTATAAGATAATTTAATATTTATCTCTAAAATACATCTTCAATTTCAAAATGTTATTAATAGGTGTTTTTCTGACGTAAATAATTTCTTATTCATTTAACTTAGGAATAGATTCAATGTACCAAGTAAATCTATATAGTTATATAAAATTAACTAACAAGAGAAATATCTATTTTGATTGTCTGGGGCAAATATTTTATTTGGTGCCAACTGAACAAATCTGTTGTATATCATTTACATGTTTTCATGTTTTCTTAAAGAAACATGCATTGTCTAAAATTAGAAAAGATTTTATTGAAAATGCTTTGAAGGAAGCAGATGTGGATGATATTCACGTTTATTGTGACACAAAGACACAAATTCTTACAGATGTTTTTATCATGTCTTTCTTCAAAATTGTAAATAAACGATTCTTTGAAATTAAGAAATGAACAGATGTGCTAAGCAATGCTTATTTTCATAAGCATTGCTTAGCACATCTGTTGTTGTACCTATAAAAAAATGAACTGAATGAACTGATAGAAACTGTTATTGTACCTATAAAAAGTATTCAATAAAAAGCTGCGGGTGAAATCGTTTTCAAAGGATAAGAATCGGAAACGCCAATGTGAAGTAAAATAAATTTTAAAAATAAACTTTCTCGTTTTCAAATTTTATTTGGCTCAACCATATAATTGAAATAAGTAAAAAATCCAATTAAAAATTTAATCCGGAAATTAATTTTTTTTGAGCTGAATAAACTATTCATCAAAATGTAACACAAGGTTGTCAAAATCTTCCAGCACGAGCTTTATTATTTTTACATTAATTAACTTTTATTTTTAATTTAAAAAATTGAGAAAATATAGCATTCTATTCATGAACTTGTCATTATATTTTTTATAACCGAACCGACACACTAATTGCAATATTATTTTTTAAAATTTAATTTACCTCACAGAAATATTCATCTTTTTTTTTTTCACTTAAGCCACATATTTATCTTCAATCACTCAGAAATGCTTGTAAAAATGATTGAAATTACTAGAAACTTTTGTATAGTAAATAAATTGAAGAAAAATCTGCTTACATTTCACAGCTGTCTGATTGTACATCCCTGTATTTTAATGAATAAAAATTGTAAAAGAAGTTAGATAATGTTTTTAGGAAACTTTTTAACAAAATCTAAAAAATAAAAAAATAAATTTAAGGAAAAATATTTAAATTTATTTAGTTATTTAATCTTATCACATGAAACAATAGTCTTTATACTATTTTTGTAGAAGTATGTCATAACGCAATTTCTCCCTTCTGATTTTATCATCTAATTATAAAAACTAAATGATAAATTGCTGGTCAGTTATGTGGAAAGGAAAAACCAGACATGAAATTAAAGATTAAAACTCACTGTTATTTTTGCAAAGCAATTAAATGAAAAATAGAAAATCATCTGGAGCATGAAAACATGTGTGAACGGAAATAAAACACAACTTTCTTACTTCCGGTGTGATTAAAAACAAGCGTTGCGAGTTTAGCTGTATTTCTACGCGATTTTACGTGGCAGGATATTGAACTTGTATAGTAGATATTAATTTGCTTAAAAAAATTATAAATTTTACTTCAGCATTAAAATATTTTAAATTAGGTAGGAAATAACCTGAAAGGTTTTAAAATAAAAACATCATGAATCAAAAAATTATTTGAATTTAATGAGATGGATACGATAATTAATTGTTAAAATTTGTTTTATTTTCAGAAAAAAATTGAAAATTCAATATTAAACAGATTCCTTATTATAAAAATAGCTCATAATTGTGTTTTTAAAGAATACTGAATTTTAAATAATTAAAATGCAAGTAAACAAATAATTTTTCACCATCATTTTTATTGTATTAAAGGAAAACATCATTTACTTAATTTAAAAACTACACTCTATCCTTCACGCTTTCTGTATAAGTTTTTTTTTAGCACCAAAATTACCTTTCTTTAGCATATCTAAATAAACCCTTATGTTACGATACATTAATAACTTTTTATTTATTTTTATTGACTTTTATGAATGAAAATAAGAATAAAATCTTTCATCGAGGTAAATATTTTATTAATTTATAACATTTTCCTCAATTATTTTGGGAAAAATTATTTCATCATTCCTAACTTCAGTGCATTACAGTGATTGTATATCCAATTAAATCTAATGAAAGCGATTTATATTGTACACGTGTATTTATATATATATATATATATATATATATATATATATATATATATATATATATATATATATATATATATATATATATATATATATATATATATATATATAATATAACAGTAATAAGTAAAAATGAACTGGAAAACATATCTTCTTAATGAAAATTTTAACACATGATTAAACGCTGATAGCATCTTAGGAAAGAAAAAGAGGCTTCGAATAATATAAAGTCTGCTCTTGATGTGTTGCATTAAATGTAGAAAGAAAAAGTTCTTATTCTAAGAATGCTGGAAACAACACCAAGAAGAATTCTGTCTGGATAAGAAACTTCTGTGCCACTAATGGGTCTTATACTGCAATTAAAGAGCACAAGAGGATAGATTTCCAGTAAAAAGAATGATGAGAGCTCCGCAATCTCATGTGGAAGGCTTTGCTCTGAATAGTCATCTGGGAAATTCCATAAAAGTTCTCGAAAATCAGAAAAAAGCTAATGAATAATATTAAAGTATGTGAAGAGCGAGCTCAAGAATAAATTTTTATTTCGTTTCCATAGTTTAATTAAAAATCTTTGTTTCATTTGGGAAGAAGATAAACATTTGCTCTGAAACATCATTAGTTTAGATAAGAGTCTTACTTATTTAGAATTTTTTAATTCTTTGCCTGCCCAAAGAGAGAGGAATATGTGTACTTTTTGTTTTATACAATTATTTTTGGTTTATTTATAGTTGGATAAATGATTTAGATTTTCAGATACATCACTGTTTGTAGTGTCGTTTTAATCAATGTAAATATCCCAAAAATGCATAGAAATATCTTTAATTTCATATATTTTTATCAAAAGTAAACTTGTCTTAGTCTTTCAATCTAGATATTCGTGTAAATAAATACTGTAATATAGAGTTGTGACGATAGATATTCAATTTAAATAATTGTGAAGGGAATTCTGAATGATTGCACAGTTAAAAAATACTTCCAAAAATGTTTTTTGAATTATTTAAAATTTCAACAATGCCTATTAAATATAAAAACCTGTCTAAAAAATTTCAAAACTGAGAATGAGCAAAATTAATTATTTATCTGTACTTCAGATCTTACACTATAGAAACTTCAAATTTATATTCCTTAAAACAAGAAGTTTGTATAAATTTTTTATTTATAGACAAGCTTTTAATGAAGATATTTATTCTTTCTTAAGAATTTAAATTTCCTCTTACCCTGTTCTGACACATTTTAAGAGAATCAGAAATGGTAAATGGGTGAACACATATTACATTTTATTTAGTATTTTCCTTTAAAAAGCAGAAATTTATGTTTTCTTACTATATATGTCACTTTAGTTTTTCTAAGATGAAGTTTACCAAATTCCATTTTTTTCATGTAGTGGGAAACATTTTGTATTTAAAACTTTGGCTGTGACTTAAATGAACTTTACTGTGTCGATATATCAAATTATCTTTATTTATTATTTAGAGACTAATATATATGTTTATAGTCTCTTCTGATAATTAACTATCGATTTTTTAATTTTTAACTTTAATTTTAACGATTATCTTTTTTTTCTTTTTTAAAAATTTATGTTTTGTTTTGTTCATAAAAACTTTTGTTTCAACTATTTTTATTTCTATTTTGTAATTTACTGATATTAAGTTTTATTTCCCGTTTGTACACTTATAAAATTTTCCATAAGTGTACGAAAGTATTTAAAAACATAAAAATTTTAAAAAATGGGAAAAATATAAAGGCTTATTAAAAGTGTTTTTAAATGCTATATTAATTCATATAAAGAATAGAATCTAAATAGGTAGTTATAGATAAAATGTAAGCAAAAAGATAAAAATGAACCAATTTAAAATTTGCCTATTGTTTATCATAAAAGATGGTAACAGGCTTTTTAATAATGCCAAAATAAATAAATAAATAAACTACTTTAGGCACTAAAATTGTTTTCCTAAGAGGATATGCTTATTTTCAAATTCTACTGCGCTTCTTAATGGTATCATTTTGTGATATCTAAAAAACAAACGAAAGCAGTTTGAGAATTGGGGTTTAAAAAATAATTTGTAAACATTGAAAACAAATATGAGATTTCAGTCTTATGTAAATAACTTTGAAAGATAAATATATTATTTTCTTATGTATGAAGAATAAATAAATTCACAGTTAAAATGTTCGGAATTGTATTATTTTATATTGTTTGAAATTTTATGCATACATTCTTTATAAAATATTCATGGAAAGTATGCAAAATAAATAAAATTATCAAGTTAAACTTATTATCTTAATATGGTCCAAAGAAAATTCATGTTCAGTTGAAATATTTAAGAAAATCAAAATATCTGAGAAAAATATTGTTTAACAATTTATAAGTTGTATACTGTTTATATAAATGTGCTTAAACACAAAATTCAATATTTAGTGTTTAAAACAAATTTGAACTTTATGTTACTTTAGCTCCTAACATTTAATTTGTTATTGATAAATGATATTTTTACGTTCTTATATACCAAATTACTTACATTTAATGTGTTATTGATAAATGATATTTTTACGTTCTTATATACCAAATTACTTGCAAATTTTTGCTTTGCGGATGATGTGAACTTGATGTTTAGAATTGAAAAATGTTTCATTGAAAACTATAAAGACTTAGAAAAGGAGACAAAAAGTGGTGACACTTATGGTTAACAACTAAATATTTTGTTATGGGTGGAAAATATGACTTGATAATCAGTGTACTGAGCTCAGTTTTGAAAGGGTAACTAAATTTAAATATCTTGGTTCAACTATTCCCAAGGAAAATGAAATAAAACCTGAAATGGAGATTAGACTGGCTGCTGAAAACAGATGTTCTTTAACTTGTTTAAATTTTCTATGCACTTAATCAGTCTTATTGTAACTTATGCAGCAAAAACTTAGGCTCATACTCATAAAGAAAAAATTTTTCTTATTACCATTAAAAGAAAAATTTTAAGAAAAATATACGGATCAATTAGGGATAGAGACATGAGGAGGTTTAAAAGTAATTCAAAATTAAATAAGCTCTATAAAGTAAAAGATATGACAAATATAAGAAAAGGAAAATGAATTTAATGGCTCGAACACTTGGAGGGCGGAATGTGTATTGAAAGAGCAACAAAAAATATGTAGAAGAAGACTGGAGGGTAATAGAAAGTTTGGACATCCCCAGAAAGAGATGGATGGATGAAGTGAAAGAGAATTTGAAAAAGATGAAGGTCAAAAATTGGAAGACAAAAGTCTAATATCGGAAAAAGTGGAGCTGCTTGGCGAAGAAGACCAAAATCTTGCATGGAATATGGAGTCGAGAAGTAGTAGTAGCAGTAGTACAATAGAACTACAATTATCCGAATCCAGTCTATCCGAATCGCTTTCAGAATTTCAGAAAAATAAATTTGACTGAAAAAGAAACGGAAAATGAGAAAAAACAAAGAGCTTAAGAATAAAGAAAGATAGGAGAAGTGAGAAGATGTGAATGACATGCCATTTGAGGAATTCAAAAACATTCTTTTGGAAATTACTGGATGCTCAGAAATTAATGCTGAAGATATAGAAGAATGGATTATGAGTCAGACACTGGATTTCAAATTGCAAATGATGTTAAACTTATTGAAAGTGTCGAGAAAGAATATGACCTTAATGTGCAAGTTGAAGCAGCGATGGCATCATCAGTCAGTGAAAACATTTGCCCGTTTTGAAACTGTTTTGAAGTGAATGGAGTGTCAGCTCGAGTGTGATCACAAGCAAATTCTCACTGTCAAACGGATGCGTGACTTGGTTGCTCGTACACGTAAGAAGGTAGTGAAACAACTTACTCTGAACGAGATGTTCAGCATGCAAGGACTTTCTCTTACAGTACTGTATTTACATACTTTATTAATGTACAGCACTTGTGAATACCTTAACATGTAAAAATGTCACCTTTTCATTACATCTTTTTTTCTTTAAAATTATATAATTTTTTTTCTTATTTTTAACTTAGAATAATTAATTAAAATGCACCCATTTTCGAAAAAATCCAATTAATCGAGTTTTTTATTATTCGAATGGGTTCCAGTTTCAATTGATTCTGATAATTGGAGTTCTACTGTAGTAGTATGTGCCAAATTAATATGAATTATTATGCATTAGAAACAACTTTTAAAATTTCATATAAGTAGCTACCTCTAAAAAATTTGGACTAAAAATAATTCGTTCGAAACTTAATATTTCAAATTTTGTAAATGAGTTATAATAATTTAATAAATGAGAGCTTTAAGACAAGAGATTCTCTATGGGTAAAAATATTTCTCCTATGTACATTAATTTGCTATTTGATTCAATATACATTATGCACTATTAAAATAAATGTGGAAGAATGCTTTTGAAATTTTAAAATAGCATAGATTTTTGAAAGATAGGTATGATAAAAATATTGAATACACCATGGTAAATTCAAGCATTAAAAATTAGAAAATATAGCACCAAGTTATTTATTTTAGATTCATTATGCTCTCTCAGATTCTTTAAATTTTTGTAAAAAATGTAGATGTAGATGTACCTACATCTAGAAAAAGTTAGATGTATGCTACTTTTCTACCTGATATAAGTATATTTATTATGGTGAAAGCAAGGAGTATTCACCATTTTCTTCTTTGAGGTATTTGAATGCAGCCCACTTTAAAAAAACATTCCAAAAATGCATTAAGCTCCGATTACTTGTGATGTTAAGCTATTGATGATAAGGTGTCAGAAAAGTTTTGTTTATTTTTCATAAATAATAATACCTAATACAGTTATGGTATTGAAAGGTAAAGAAACATGCATTTTTATGCGCACTTAAAAAAAGCTTACTGTAGCCTAATAGTTGAATGGTACTCACCTGTGTGGAAGATTTCGAGTTTGATACTAACCCTTATTAAATAATAGTATCTAGATGTTGCATTTGTGTTTTCTGAATGCATATATAATATAGAGGTTAGTGATTAGGAGTTTTACGGGTGAATATCGCCCATTAACGATAAAAAATCCTCCCAGAAAGCAAAGATATAAAGGATGATTAAATGCTTTACACCAATTTTCACCTATTAAGCTGTCCGTTATGTGGTGTCAGTTATGAAGGCTTAAATTCTGCAATTCGTGAATTCCTTAGATCAATCTTTATAAAATGATAATTATTAGCAAGTGCATTTTTTATTAATTCAATTTTTATTATTAATTTAAAATAAAATGAACATAAAGAAAAAGAGTTTAAAGAACAAAAGAACTCACATTAATCGAAACATAACGGTAAAATGATTTTTTCTAACATATTTGCTGATATTCGCAAACTTTTATGCAAGCAATTTTGTAAATCAATTCTTTTTAAATAATTTATCATTGTATTATTTGCGCTGATAAACATTTAAATGCATTACCAGTGAAGAATAATTTGAATAGTGGAAAATTTGCAATAAGCTTATTACACAATGAAATCGGAAAATAATTATAATTCGATTCAGTCACATATCATGTATCACTGTAACAAAGTGTACATAAAGCGAAAATTATTGTTATTTTAAATTACTTGAATGATTTCTCATGCGATTTTTTGCATGTTTATCTTTAGTATATCTCTTAGAAAAAACGTGTATCAATCGAAGACGGTTACAGTCACGACATAAGAAAAATGAAGTGTTATTCGAATTTTTCTGAGCACGATATAAGAAAAACTATTGTTTACAGAGATTAAGAATTGTTTTTTTTAAATCAAATCATAGTAACCATACACACGAATCTAAGCAAAAATAAAAATACAGAATTGATGGATACAGACAATTGATCTATGGAAGTGGCTGTAACCGTCTTGTTGTATCATAACAAATATTGGTACGGTGCATAGAATTTATATAGCTATTTATCAGATTTTAATCATGTATCATAAAAAATGCAGAAAACAGAACAAACAGTTTGCCTTAACTATTCGACGTCGTTGATAGTATATTAGAGTGATCATAATATTCTTCTGATTTCAATTATCTTTGGTTTTGAACAAAAAGCATTTGGAATTGCGTAGGTAGTGTAGCCAATCGAAACCCACATTTTTTAGAAATTTCCAAAACTTCTTTTTCCCAATCAATTTTTTAAAGCCATGATTGAACCCCTTTCCTAATCAGCTTGTTCTTCAAATCTGTCACCAACCAAACAGATTTGATCATTGATCGGAGGACGATTAGCCCTAATACGATGGTCTATTCAGACACGAGATCAACATCGGTTACGTGGGCAAGTATTGGATTACCATTTCCTTAGAAGTAATCCTAAGCCTCTTTCATGGCAGCGGTTTTAGTCAGCTGCAAATGCGACGTTCATTATTGATCTTTTTTGTTATTATTTCACACAGCAAATGGCCGTATTTTTAATCAATTAATATTTATATAGGGAGTAATTTTCAAAAAATATTGAGTAATGTCATTATATTATTGGTGTTTTTATGGACAGTAATTTATTATATTAATAGCAATATAAGAAGAACAGATGCAGGTTGGGTGAAATTCAATAATGTTTATGTGTAACAAAACAATATATAAAAAGAAAATTAATGTGGTACTGGTAACACAACAAAAACTTTGCACTTTTGCAACTACAGTTTTTCAGAAAGCGATATTTTCATAATTTTAAATTAGAAACATAAAAATTTTTTTATCATAATCAAATGTCTTAGATTAATTTTAATCCTAAAAATCATATTAATCCTGAAACAATAAAATTATATAAACTTATTCATACAAGCATAAATATTCTCTATGAAGTCTTAATAGTGTTACCATGTGGTGACAGAGTAATGTAATCAAATATTAGGGAAACTACGATTTAAAAAATGCTTAGAAATCGTTTGAGACAGTATAAGGTAAGCCTCAAATGTTTAACCTTGAGGATGATGATAATTTTCTACCCCTGGAATTTAATATAATCTATTTTTGACTAACAAAATATTCGGAATAAAATTCTCCCAATTTAGAAGATCCTGTAGAATATTATATGGTTCATAAAATTGGGACAGTAAACATTTTAAATCATGCACTCATGATTTATTAAGGAATAAGGAGTTACCGTCTAATGTCTTTTAAACATGAGTGGAACATAGTTTGCAAAAATGGATTATATATTTTCCATAAAATAATATTTTTTTACTATCGTTTTGTTTGTAAACAGATTATTTTCTAAGAATCCTATAAATTTATGAATGATAAAATCTGTAAAACAACCGATGTAATATATTTTGGCAAATTTTGTTTAATATTGTATTGGTTTATAATTTAAAAATATATAATTTAATTGTAATCTATAACAATTGAGTGATAATTTTGACACAATTATATCATTTAACTAATTTACATTAGTCATAACATAATAAAAATTATGATTAGTCATAATGTACATTACATATGGAATATGAGATTTATAATATTTAAATTCACAATTTGTGTGTGTATCACAAGTAAATTTACGTAACTTTATTAGTGTACTAAAACAAATAACCTATATATGTATATATATAAGTGTGTGAGTGTATGTGTGTACTGTGTGGTATATATTCACAATTATTTTACTTATGAAAGAAGAATACTACTAAGGGCCTTAAAATTTGTTTGAAATTCTCCTCTAACATTCGTCTTCATTTCATTTTAAGGAATGTGTAATTTTAGTGTAGTTGTCTTGAAATAGCTTCATGCAAACAACTTCAATGTGTACATTACTTTGTCTCGAGGCTTCTGAATAATGACAAATACGAAGAAGTAACGAACTTTCTAAAACAAATAACCTAAATATTTTCTCGAGACTCAAAGTAACAGAGAATATATATTTCATTTAACTACTAAGAAGGAAATGAAGTTTTATTTTGGAGCTTTACAAGATTGTCGAATAAGGCTTTGAAATGAGAAAATATTAGGAAATGCATTGAAATTTGAGCAGAAAAAAAGAGTTTATCATTAAAGTGAAATTTAAACTTATTTTGATAAATTTATGAAATCTTATAAAATATCCGTGTACTCAATAAGATAAGATTTTTTTGCAGTTAATAACCAAAAAACTTACCCTAATTTGAACAACAGCCAGGTGTATCATTTCAAACAGTGACAACAGCTCGTTAATCTTTCTCTTTTGTGCATCAAAAGTTTTACGACTTCGATAACGACCAAAATGTTTTATTGCTTTTGCAAGTGGGAACCTTGCAGGTACTTTATACTTATAATTATTATAAATAATCTTAAGTATAAAATAAGTGAAGTTACTTTACAAATGCCCTAATTTTATTTAGATATTTATTTTAGTTAAAAAAAAACATCTGTATTATTTTAAAAATAAAAGAATTTTGAATGCTCGATTATACTAACAATCAAGTGTTTGGCAAACTAGTTCTACGTTTTAAATTGATACTACAAAGATTATATTATCTGAAGACTAGAGTGCACTTTAACATTCAATATACGTAGATTATTTTTCTTGTGTAGACAAGTATTCATCCATAAGAAAGAGTAACATATTCCTTTACACAACTTTTTTTTATCACTTCACGTTGTAAAATTAATTAATACCTTGTATCTATATTCAGAAAAGATATTTTTTGCATAATAATGTGACAAAAAATGTTAAATAAAAGAAGGATTTAATATTTTTAGATGTAAAATTTAAAATTTTGTATATATTATATTTAATACATGGCTCTAAATTCACATCGAGAAGCATGTCAAGCAAAATTATATTTATAATTTAAAGTCTCAACACATATTTATTGAAAACGGTAGTCAAACATTTGTGATCCAATTAATAAAATTTTATAATACTTTAAAATTCTTTCAATGAATACCTGTCATTTTACATTCTCTTTTTGTGCATAGATTACGAAATATAACTCTTAACAAATAAAAATATCATTCAATAATCATGATTCGTTGAAATGAACATTATTTAAATTCTCTTGTGAAAATAAATTTTAAATTAACTTTCAAATCTTTTTAAGTTCAGAATATATAGACACATGAAGGTAATCATAGCATTTAAGTATGATAATTCTTCATAAAATGAGGATAATGACTTTAATCTTATAATAAATTAAACCTAAAATTATTAGTTAAAAAATAACTGGAGATTTTATACGTGTATGATACTTTATATTTTAAATAAAATATGTACATAAATAATGACAATATTATTAATTATAACTAAATTCTATGATTTAACCTATTTAAGAACTCTTTTATTATTATTTAGATTTTAACCAAATTATAAAAGAAAGGAATTGTATATATATTTTAAAAATAATTTTATAAAAAAATTTATGTTGAGGGAATGTTTCTCAAATTGAGTATATACAGACAATTTGAACGTTTTCTAATAAACGAGAAAGTAATTAAGTAAATTTCATTAAATTTTCTAGATTAATAATTTGAATTTTTATAACTATATATATATATATATATATATATATATATATATATATATATATATATATATATATATATGTATATATATATATATATATATATATATATATATATATATATATATATATATATATATATATATATATATATATATATATATATAATAAATTAAGAAACAAAATACCTAATATAAGTCAGTTTAAAAGCAATAAAGAATATAATAATACAAAAAAAATACTGAAATATATCTAACTACCTAATCTCCTATCCAGCGCAAAAGCAAGTAAAGAAAGGTAAGTCAGGAAAATAAGATAATTTGAAATACAACAATATAAACTGAAATATAAAGACATTAGATTTAAGAAAAAATATGAACGTATAATAAGAAGCATAGGGACCTCGTCATCTTCAGGAGTGATATGGTCAACTATCCAAAAGAAATACAAGCTCTCTTTTCTGACATGCAACGAGTAATGGATCTAAGAAACTCGGAATTGGGGGAATTGCTCGAATTCCGAGTTTCTCTATATATGCGTCTATATTTCAATTACACTTCATTAAATTCAATTTGATGAATTATATGAGTCAGTAAATATTATTTTTTAATTCAATTAAGTGATGTTTCTGTTAATACTTTCCAAAATGTGGAATAGTACCTTATAAAAGCTAACATTCTTTTTCAATTAGTTTTTGACAAAAATAATTTAAAATACTTTTATGCTGCTGTTTTCCTTAAAACATTCAGTTGTGACATGTTATGCCTTTATATTGATAAATTCATGACTTCATGTAAGAAGGTCACAAAATTATTTTAAGATGCATTTATACACTTAAAACAATCAGAGACTTTAAAAAATTATTTTTCTTCTAAAACTTTTTTCATATACAAAATATACTATAAATTAATAACTATACGCCCTTTCCTTCAAAAGGAATTTATGGAGAAAAGGTAATATCTTTCTCTGAGAATGTTTTTGAAAGTCAGAAAAATTTATGTGTGATTCCTAAAATATTCTTAGATGTATAGCTTCAGGCATGTGTGATGCATAAAACATAAAACGCAATAATTTTTTCAAATGACTTCTAATTTCTAGAGAAAATATGTTGATAAGAGATTAGCTGTCTTGTTGCCCTTAAGTTATTCAAATTTTAAAATATTATCTCAATATATATATATATATATATATATATATATATATATATATATATATATATATATATATATATATATATATATATATATATATTGGAAATTGGAACAAATTCTTCCATCTAATTGTAGTGGTAAACATATATGTATCAAAGTAAACCAGCACATTTGTTTTTAAGAGTTCAAAAATTAGAATTTTGGTTTTAATTTATTAAAAATTATAATTTTGGTTTTAATTTATTAAAAATTCGCAGAGGAAAATTAGTGAGAATTCTAGCCTCTGTTCTGGTTATGTAGTCTTATCTTGTTTTAAACTCCGCCATTATAAGAATTTTCCACTATTTTACTCATTATTCATATTTAATTCAATAATTTTCATGCTTCTATATCTTATCAAATTAGTAACAACCAATAAAGATGGAACAAAGGTTCTTATTTTAAATCATTCCCTTTTTCAGAATGAAGTTAAGACATTAAGTTTATTTCTTATTATTTGTATACTCATTTACTAATTTATTATTAACCACAAATATTTTATCGCACATTATTGATTTCAATATTAATAGTATGAATAAGACGGGAGATAATTGATTCAAATGCAATATATAATTGTTTCTAACTAATTTATAACAGTTTGATCATTTTCCTTTTTGTACATATTATTCAATTCCGTTTGCAAAACATTAATCAAATTAAGAACGTAAAGTAGATGAATTGTGACAGTGTCCTACTTCTTGCATTTTTAAAAATCTTTCTATGAAAATATTGGAAATTCAGGTTATGTACATTTCCGTAATAGAATCTTGTGACTGACATTTATATATATACTTCACAGACACATACATTAACTATACCGGCTCTTATTGCTAATTAGGCATTATTCACTTTTTTACTGTTTTTAAGGCAAAGTTTTAACAAAAAGTTTTCCTTCGTCAAAATGAACACCTTTTAACTTGATTTAATATTAAATTGCAAAATATTTTTTGTGTTACCTAAATAAAACACTTCAAGTGTTTTGTAATATCTAATAAAAGGGGTATTTTGTTATTTTTCAACATGGACTATACTTTTAATTTCGTAAATTTTGTCATGCAGTATAAAACCTCCAAGTTTTTCTTCACTAGTACTTTTATATTCTTACTATGATCGGTAGTTTCTATGATGTGAGCAAAAATATTTCTTCAAAATTGAAATTTTAAGTTCCAAAAACTGTACTAAATTAAATTTATTTTATATATAATGAATAGTTAAATTAACTATATTTTATAAAAAAAAAACAGTATCATCATTATATGTTATGTAGAAGGATACTGTTTATCATTATTTTTAATACCCAATTCATTTATTTAAAATTTTACATGGAGTCTTTTTGATTTTATTCAGGTTAAAACTAAACTGAGCTAGTTCAAGGATGCTTTTACCTTCTTGAAATAAATTCTTTAAAATTTCAGACTACAGACTGCAGCTTCCTCATCTTTAAATTTATATTATTTTAATAGGATAAAAAAATTTTTAAATTGTCACTCATGTTGCAATTATGAAGAAATTAATGGACTTACAACTATTCTAAGAAACCTAATTACTTCAAAAATAATTCAAATAATTTTTTTAACTTAATAATTTTTATAATCATTTTGAACAGTATTTCTGCTTTTAACAATTAAATTGAATATGCTTCAAATGCAATTTTTTTTAATGTTCGTTTATTTTAATTCTCAAATCCTAAGTTATTTTTTCAAAAGTAGTAATTATTATTTCTAAAACATGAATGTTTCAAATATCATAGTTCTTATTCTTTTTTTTATCTTCTAAATACAATCAAAATTAACTGGTCTGAATTTGATCATGGTAATTACTGTTAATTTTAATTAGAAGATAAAAAAGGGTCAAAGATTTTTTATTGAATTTTTGCAAATTAAATATACTGAATAGCTTAATACTGAAATATGGGAAGAAAATTTTGACATTCAGTCACATCTACGTAAAGTATTATCACAAAATACATATAATGATAAAAATATTTTTGAGACAAACTAGCTATATGCAAATTTTCTAATTTATGATATTGACATTCACTTTTTTCGTAAGTGCTCAATATACGTTTCATTTTTTAACCATAAATTTTCACTTAAAATAAAAGCATAGACAAAAGTAGATATCTTAGATGACGCAGCAAAATTCAGCTCCATGAAAAAATATTGATTTTGAAAGTAGTTTCTAAATAATAAAAAAAAACTCAAAACTACTACTTTCACAAAATTTTCACTAAGTCGAATTTAAATTTATCATTATATTATATGGCAAACAATATAGCAATTTCTAGTCTTATATATAAAAAGAAAAATAATGGAAGTTCGATACTAGTCCTTTCTCCCAAATGTATTGAGTATATCGATTTCACAACGCTACATATTTTATCATAGGTAACTCTAGTATCATGAGAAACACTTATCTTGTCACATTCATCTTCCGAAAAGCTTCATTTCTGATACTTTATTTGAAGATCTTTTCTATGAAGCAACACAGCCAAAAAATATGTAGTTTTATCATAAAAGAGAGTTATTTTAAATATTTATTTTTTTTTTAAATTTTCCTTTTTCATTCATATTGTTTTTTCAGTAAAAATTTAGTTAATCACACAGAAATCTCGCAGTTTCTATTTTTTTTAAATTGTATGATGTTACGTGTGAAGTAATAAACAGAAAATATAATTTTTATTTAGGAAAGTTTGTGATATAGGAATGATTAATAATGTGTTCACGTTAAGAAAACAGAGCCTTTTTCTTCTAAATATACCTTTGTGTGCATGTGTTTTATTTTTCATGGCTATAGTAAGTGAGTTCAGTTTAAAATTATTTATCAGTATAAAAACAAAAAAGTAAATAAATATATTTAGATTCTTAAATTTTTTCAGTAGTTTTTATTTTTTTAAAGCTGAAATATTATATTATGCAAATTTTTCTAAAAGAAATTAAAACTTTTGATTTTAAGGCGAGGCAGTAACAAATCTAATTATAAGAAAATAAAATAATTTGATTGTTTTATAAAATCTGTTTTATACATACACTTAAAAAATTAATCCTTATATACTTAAATTTCTTTTGTAAACTTACCAGAATACTCATAACTTGCATAAAATATTTATATTGTAGTTCACATATTCATGAAATTCTAAAAATGTTGCATTTTGAATAAATATAGAAAAGCAATTTTTCGAATAAAAGATCATGTTTGAATATGATTTCTTAGAATATGAAATATGATTTCATGGTATTTCTAAATTCCATATTCTGATATTCTTGGATGTTTATTTTATTATTTTTTCAATGCTTTTTATAATATATCATCAAAAATTTCAAATATATATTTTTCCTATAAAAATGATCTTCAATAACATGCCTGATGTTTAGAGACATTTAAAAGAAAATAAGATTGCCATGCATACTATATATATATATATATATATATATATATATATATATATATATATATATATATATATATATATATATATATATATATATATATATATATATATATATATATATATATATAAACCAAGTGTCTTAAAAGAGTATCTCAAATAGGTGTTATTGACATAAAAATATTTGAGTTGTCATTGAATATAATAATTATAGTGACATATTTATTTAATAGTTTAGTTACATTAAATAAATTATTTACATGCTTGCAGCAAATATAAATCAGATTATTATATAGTATATATGTATGAAAATATTGTAATAAAAGTATTTTTTTCCATGCAACACAAAATTGATATCATGAACATTTAATTGTAAATATGTTGAAGTAAAGCATAAACAAATTTGTTTAAAATAATTGGAGTTTTTGTTGGAGTCACAATATTTTTGAGAAGTATAAATAAGTAATAAAACATATAAAAACCAAAATTTTCCTTAATGTTTAAAAGTTTTAAGGTTTATTAATAGACTTGGGTTTTTAATCAATATTTTACACAATTACACAAATATTCATTTACTTAAAAGTTGAAGACTTATTGAAATGAAAATATGTTTTAAGGAAGTTTTCTGAAACAAAGGTTCTGAAAATGTCTTAAAATACATCTAATATTGATTTTTACCGTATATTGCTATTAAATGCAGCAAAATATTTACTGATACTTGCAATTTATGTAAAAGCTGAATTTTAGAAGCAATTTGCAGTAGTGATTTAAGAGCAGTATACATCAGAAAATTAAACCAAGTACATTGAATTGCTGAAGGCGTTTCGTCAAAGTGTGTCGAGGAGACTGGGATCAAAATAAAAGTCGTCGATTTCCCAGAAAATTCTTGCCGGGAAAGAATCGATACTATAGTTAGAAAAATATTTGCTAGAAATTGTGAACGTTTTTTCATCCTTCATTTAATACTGCGTGGGTGACTTGGATATATTTAGGCTGTTTTTACAAAATTAATTTCATACATTAGTTAAAGTAGCAATTTAATTACTATTACCATGATACAAGTCGAAAAATATCAATAATAAAGATAAATAACTTCTTATAAGCTTTTGAGTAACCAAACAGTGGCTTAAGCAGAAACAAAACATTAATGTTATATATAATTTCTTTCAAAAACTTAATAAATATTTAAAAATAAAGCACATTCCACATTAAAATTTTTGAAAATTATATTAGAAAATAAATAAACTTGACAAAAGAAATAGTATGAAATTTTTAAGGTTCGTACATAATAAGTCTTTTATTGTATTTGAGAATGTTATTACAGTCTGAGAACCACTATTAGAATTTTAAAAATATATGAAATAAAGAAGCTTAAAGCAATAATTCTATTATAAATTTATGTGTATACAGACATCAAAAATACATTTAACTTTATTTCATGATATTATTTTTTAACTGCACATCAAAAAATAAAATCTGTCGAAAAAAGAATA
The DNA here is from genome assembly GCA_037975125.1 of Latrodectus hesperus. NCBI lineage: Eukaryota > Metazoa > Arthropoda > Arachnida > Araneae > Theridiidae > Latrodectus > Latrodectus hesperus. Next base: position 76,630,558 of record CM075854.1, read on the forward strand.
CCTTTACTTTAAATTTATGAAATTGATCACTCATAAGCTTTGCAAAAATGTTTTTAATGTAAAATATTTCATATTTAAATAGGAAAGAGATTTAAAATTAACAGTTTAAAAAGTTAAGAAAAACAGTTTCAAAAGTAAATATAATAACATAAAATCTGTAAGATTTAATGATAATTAACTTCAAATTTAAAAGTAAAGAAAATACGTTGAAAAAATTTATGCCCATTTTTCTTTGAACTATATAAAATGAGAGGTACTTTTAACAAGATATTTAGGTCTAGAAATATTTCTAAAAAAGCGCTTAGACTTTAAATCTTTTACGTTATTTCATAATTTAATATATTCGTTTTTTTTTCTACTAAAATTTGTCATTTGTGCCTTATTTTAGAGAAAGTATTTTTTCTTTCTATTAAATAAATAAATAAGAGCATGAATATGTTTTTAATGTACAAGTAAATAAATAGATGATATTGATCAATAATGTTGCAGGCGTAGAATGAAAATTTTTTTTGTGCATTCCAAGATAATAACTGAAATCAAAGAGGCATAATGTAATGTGTATTTAATTAGAATCTTCACAATAAGAGTTAGTTTTCAATCTATTGTGTCATCAATCACTTTTAAGTCAAAAACGAACTGCTCCGATCTTAATCACAGTGTTTTTTTATATGTCTAGAAACTCCTATACTTCCATGAAATTGAATAATTATACACACATAAATTAGCAGTTTTCTGAGGAGGTTTGTATTGAGCACTCTTACATACCATTCTAACAGAAACATAAAAAATGTTTCCCTTTAAGAAATCATATCAAAGGAGCAAAAATATTTTGTTTAATGTATTTTTATAATTTTTAATGATGTTTTTTGTTCAGTAGTTTGATTTCTGCATATGAGCTACCAATGGTAATGTAATCATTCGAAGCATGTTTATGTTGTTTATTGCATTAGCTTATAGAATGGTGAGCTAAAAGCGCAAAATTATCAGAGTACCACAATCTAATCAGATTTAAGCCGTTCATTTAAAAATGTAACAATCGTACTCACAATTTGAACAACAATGCCCACATACTATTAAGATAGTAAAAAATATTTTTTATGTTCTCTCTAGGGTCATTGTGTACAATGTCATTAGAATCAAAGATTGAGTTGTGTTTACAGTATTGAGTTAACAATAATATCTTATAATCTTATATATCTATATATAGTTATGTAATATAAATTGTAGATTTTTGTAACTAACTTTCTAGTTTATTTTCTCTTGATATTCATGAAAATTTACACCAGGTGAGATTTTGAGGCCCTTTTATTCTACGTAATATTCACTTTTATAAGATATTTTTTCTGAAAAATCTTAAATAAAATTAAAACCGTTCAAAAATATCCTAAATTCAAATCATATAGTAACACTCACTTTAAAAATCTTTTTCGTCACAATTCGTGTACCATAATTAATTTATTCCCTTCGTTCCTGACAACTTAAATTTCCAGTTTTTTTTTCAAAAATATAATCTAACTTTTTAAATAATGAGTATAAATTGATTTTACAATAAAAATGTGCAAATAAATTATTGGTTATCAGTTAAATAATAAAAGTAAAATTGAATTATGTCTAATGGTAACAAATAAGGTATTTATTTTAAGAGATAAATTTAAAGACCTTTGTATCAATTATGTAAGGCATACAGGGAAAATATACGATATAATTTCGTAGACATTAATAAATCATTTCAAGTAAAGACTTACATGAAGCAAATAAAAATGCATGTCATCCGAAATAATAAACATAATGAATACTAATAAATAATAAAATAATGAATAAAAAAATAATAAATACTTTTAAATATATATATATATATATATATATATATATATATATATATATATTGTTGTTAGAAACTGTAATAATAATAGTTTTAAATAATGCAAGAGAGAATATTACGATAATCCAACAAAAATCTTGTATTAGTAGAAATGCTTTCAAAAACCAATTTTATCTTCAGGAAACAAATTCAACACAGCTGTTCTTTTCCGTAATTGTATTTCAACTAAAACGACAGCTGTTATGTTGACAAAGAACAAAGATATCTCTTTTCTGTGCTTTAATAGGTAGTAGCTAATGAACTTCCTTATTGTTTAATTATTATGTTTTCTCAAATTAATCTAACAAACACAATAATTAATTTATTTTAGAAATAAAATTGCGAGAAAAATTTTAGTAATTAATCAAACTCAATAATTTATTTATTCAGAAATTTCGTGACATTTTTAATCTAAGTTGAAATTTGGGTTACACAGAACACTAATTACTTTAATTTTTTACAAATATTTGGTCGTCAATATCAGCAAAGAATTTTATATATAGAATATGTCTTAATAAGATATTTTTATTTAATTACATTATAAATAATTTCTTCTAAATGAGCTTACTAATCATGATTAAAAGCGTGAGTCATAGGGGAATATGAAAATTAATTCAAATTAGATGTGTCGTTAGTTATCACATATAATGCATTTTATGAAAACATTTTTACATTTAAAACGTTTTTTTCTAGATAATTTATAAAAAAATAACCGTTTTAATTTTTTTATAAATGATGTTTATTAAAAATTCTGTAATTGGTAAATACGTAATATTTAAAGCATTTAGAAAATGTGAATAAAAATGCAATTACCGTACTAAAAAGGGCATTAAACGTTAATGCAAATTTAAAAAATGATTTTTTATGCATCGGAGTTTATAGTGAAATTTTACATTTTCATTTCTCAGTAAAAACTTTGGTTCTTGATTTTACATTCTAGTAAAATGTTTTGCGTCGGTTTTGCGCACTGCAATAGTTCTTTCTACACATTTGATCTAAACGTTTTATGCAATGCAATCAAATTAATAAAGTGGATAATTTCAAAGTGGAATTCAATTATTTTTTTTATTTTATACCAAAGTTTATAAAGTGAAGCAACAAATTTTAATACAGATCAGCAAATATTTTTAAATTCCAGAACAGCATTAAACATATCAGATAAACATTTTAAACCATCAACGAAATTTTTACTAAGAATATAATAAAATAAAAGCTAGGAATATTGTTTTCATTATCAAAATACTAAGTAATTATTATTTAAAACTCTTACTCAATTTTTGAGCCTGTGTATCCATATGTTAATTCAAGCAGTTATACCATAGCCATTACTTCTAAATTAATTGAAGCCCTGTCCTTTCCATCCGGCTATAAGTAACATCTGCTTGACATCAATACATGCGAATGGTTGCTTAAGCAATGTATCACGAAATCATATTTTATCGTAGTGATAAGGGTGTGTTTTTATTTGTTGACCGTCCGCCAAAGATTAACTTTATTGATTCTTATTTAAAGCTCTTTCAAGGCTGAATATTTTATTCCGAATTAATTTCTATTATATATGCTATGCATATCTATCTATCTATAAATAAAAAATAGACAATATATATATATATATATATATATATATATATATATATATATATATATATATATATATATATATATATATATATATATATATATATATCTATTTTTTATTTGTAAGTGCTTAAGTCAAACATATAAGGAAAAGAAAAAAACAACAACATACTTTACAGAAATTTTTAAAATATATTAATATTATGTAAGAATTTTAATAAAATTGTATGTTAACAACATACACATAAATTATATGTATGGTATGTATGGTAAGCATATGATGTTAATATTACACACTTATTAAAACATAATCTTGTTTTTCATCTATAACATTTGAGAAAATTAAATTATGTAATTATAAAATAAGTTGAATTGTTTAGTTTTAAATTTCGCTGAATTAAAGTTTACTTGAATATTTTAAAAATGTTTTTAATTTTTAGCTTCTAATAAGTTAGATACAAGATAGGATAGTTGAAAGGAAATGTGATTTTATATAAAAAGCTTTATTTTAATAAATCACTGAACAGGATTTTTTTACCTTTAGAGATAGATGTGAAAATATAATGTTTTAAATCTTCAGTGAGTATATGTGGGTTTGTGGATTATTTCATCATGCAGTTTACAATTCCGCCATTATTACACGTAATAAGAAATAGAAACTATATTTTGTAATAATTTCTTAAATTTGGTTAAATGATTTATATATTTACTTAAATATTCTTTTCTAAATCTTTAATTTTGTGTCACATTTATTATAAAAAGTTTTAAGGGGAGAGTCAAACATTTAGTTCGTGATTTAAAGAAAATTATATTGAAATATTCTCACAAATAGTATTAATAATTTCATTTTAATTTAAAATTTTTATTCATAAAACAATCTATGTATCTACAGGAATCTCAGATATTGAATATATAATAAAACACGATTCAAAATTTTCGAAATCTTTTAATGAGAATCAGGATTTCCACCAACAGCTACTAATGCCAATGATTTGTAGGCAAATCCTTAGTATTTGTTGATTTGTATGATAATCATTACCATATATAGTTGAAAAAAATTTATTAAATCAAATTTTTCTCGACTAAGAACTTTAGAAAGTATTTCCCAACAATTTTCAGATTGATCTTCATTACATTACTAATGTAATATTTTTTAACTTTCAAAATAACGTTAAAAATTTTCATTACTTAATTACATTAACGGAAGCATGAGAAATTACACTATCAAGTTTTATGGTATTGATGCTCAAACTTTCTTTATGAGTTTGGAATTTAATAAATTTATTCTATTTTATTTTACAGCACCCCAAACCTTAATTTCGTTTTTCTTCTTCTTCTAAAAGGTTAGTTAATAGTTACTTAGTTAATTAGTTAGTAACTTCGTTAATTTTTCACATTATTTTAATCTTATCATAAAATAAAATTTTGTAAAAATATTATCTTTAAATTAAATAATATTTGAAAAATTATTTATGTATCTGTTAAAAAATGTCAAAATAAATTTTGATTAAAATACTTTAAAAATAAAAATTATCCATAAATTGCCTTTTTGAAACGTTTTGTAAAAAAAATCTTACAAGCATATATTTATTTACATTTAAATTCATGTATTGTGTATATTTTAATTTATGTAAGCATATTTAATGTTTTTATGATCCATTGCATCAATATTATATATTCTTAAATTAAATTATATTGATTATTTCTTAAGAAATTTATTGATACATTTAACTTACAAAACCCAAAGCGTGGAATTTCCTCAAATTTTTTATTTTTTAATATTTGTAAAAGAATCTTTTAAGAAAATTGCTATTAAATGAAAATAATATTTGTTGACAAATTCCTCAAACAAGCATACAGATTTTTTGCTTTATAAAGGAAATTCAGTTACACATTTTTTCAAAACCTTGCATATTGCAATCTTTACAGAAAAATGCATTCAAAATTCAAACAACTCCCATTCTATTGAAGATACAAAACATTTTAACGTTAACTAATTACTCTAATTATGTCTAGATTGAATACATCCTTATATTTATTATAATTTTTAAATAATGGATAATAACACATTAAATTCTTTAAGAGAACCTAATAGAGTTTATAGCTGCTATTTCATTGATAAAAAGATATAATACAGCAGATGTAATACAAAGCTTTCTTATTTTATTAATTAACAAGAATATAATTACTAAAATTAACGATTTCATTTAGAAGAATGTGGTATTATATTGTTGAATGAGTTTATCATACAAATACCCTTAATTGTTAAAAAGAATAAAGTTGTTAGTACCTTTCCGTTCTAGCAGTGTTTAAGGTGGCTATTAATTATAACTTTTTACTTACACAGAAGAGTAATTTAAATAAATATGAAAATATTTGACGATATTTTTATTTTAATTTACTCATTTAACAACAAAAATATTAAATCATGTTTTTGACCACACAATTAACTAACATTTTATTCTTTTCTTATGTTAAACAGTTATGCAAATGTTTGGAATAGAGAAAATCTTATATACGATACAAACAGTAATGTTTATCTAATTGTGGATATCATTATAATTTTAACCCAATATAACCAAATCTATATTTACCTGAATTTGGCATTTTATCAATAAATTAAATAAGTATGAATATTTCAGATTTACGAAGTTATTTTAAGATCCTTTAAGGAAAAATGATCGCCAAAATCCTTTTTATATCTTGCAAATCTTCTTGAGCATTCTTAAAAAGACAACTCCCACAAGCACTCATCAAAATTTAATGCAGCTATCAAATTATTAATAGCCAACGATTTCATCGTAATAAACTTTTGTTATCAAGCCCTTTTATCGAATAACTTTTACTATAAATAGAAACGTATATAGATTTATAATTTTTCTTTTTAATAAAGCATATTTTTTATTATGACCTTTTAAACGAGAATGATTAAACCCTGTGTTTTTATATAGAAGAATATATTTTTTAAGCTAATATATGCTAAATATTTTGTGCTTAAATATTATTTCCTTGAGTCTCCTACTATCAGTGTATTCTTCATTACTAACAAGGGCTTTCTCTTTAAGTTGCTAAATATCCTCTCTCGGGTTAAATAATTTCCCAACTTTATTTAATTCCCTATGCGATTTCCTGGCTGCTACTGACATTGCAGCATAGCATCATTATCAGAGATGATTAAAAGAGAATCCTTATCGGAAAATTCTATTTGAAGTTTGTTAACATTTAGAAATAAAATAAAACCAGAGTCAGAGACGGCGCCAATAAGCATTTATAGCGATTTGGTATTTATTGTGGAATGCCAGACAAGCCCCTCATTCCGTCAAGTCCAAATCCCTAGACTTTATATCCCAATGGAAAGATAATTGCGTAATTACTTTGCTTCAATCCCTCTAGTAAGTTCATTCATTTCAGTCTCTGGGGGCAAGCAAATTCCCAAAATAGCGAATCTGGCTTCTGACGCGCCACCCATCCTTTTCAAGTGAGTACATTAATTTTAAGCTGCAGATTTGCTAAATATAGAAAACTTGACTGTTTTTCCAATTGACATTAAAGATTAAATGGGATAACATTTCTTTCGAAATAAAGGAATCATCAAAAAAGAATAGATTAGTCTCGTACAAGAATTTTATTTTAATTAAAATAGGGATTTATATTCTAAGTACAATAATTCTTATGCAGGAAATTTTTGTTAAATTTCTTAGGAAAATGTGAAATATTATTGTAAAAAGGAACTTTTAAATTTGAAAGTGTAGAAAAAGTGTGAGAAATAAGAGGTGAAAATCAAATGACAATTTGTTCAATTAGAAAAACAGTTATTTACAATTAATTTCTTTGAAATAACGTTTTGTATATTATGAGTACTTTTTTTTAAAGAAATCTTTAACATAGTTGATAATCATATGCTTTTCATTAATTTAAAAGTTATTCAAATTCTGTTCGAAATTCCCTCGCAAGTATTTAAGTTTTCCATAATCAAACAACTTGCTTTGTAAACATCAAATTTCAAACAGTTTTAGTAAGAATACCCTATAACGCTAATTATTTTTCTTGGATAACCATTACTTAACAAATTTTTAAAACGAATTAGTGATATCTAAAGTACTGTATTTTTCTTCAGACCGTATATTTTGTATGTTTTCTTATTTTTGAAGGGCTACCATTTTTTAAATTTGAACGAGTCCATATGAGGAACAATACCTAATGTATCCAAATTATAAAATTGAAATTGTTACAACTGAATAAATATTTCCCACTTATACACTTAACATTCTTGCCTTTTTAATTGTATTGCTAATTTAAATTGTATAGCTGTCATTTTGTATTGTATCTCTCAGAAATAAAGGTTTTTATTGCAACCATAAGCGTATTAAGTAGTTTTAAAAATTTTTAAACGTGAGCTATTTTAAAAATGTGAAAATTATATGTAATAAAGCCTAGGATATCCCAACTTAATCAAGCTGCAACATAGTATAAAAGATACTGGGTTTCGTTTCTATTACATAATAATATCTAAAGATGATAAAATTAAGAAATTGAATGAGACCAGAGCTTTATCGATTAATAAAAGCATTATTTCTTTCCGCGACAAATTCAGTTATTGCGTTTACAAAAAAGATTCGTAAAATGGATGCAAATGGTCATGTGGTAAGTTTACGCCATTCAATAAGAAAAGTCATGAATTTAATGCCTGGTACTGTTGAAAAACGGGAGAAGACTGTTACGTTTTTGCTTCCTTGGTTGGGATGAGTTAGAGAATTTTCTGAGTTTTTCTCTTCTGATATATGAAAATTGTCCAGTATTTATTAAAAGTCCTTAGTTATTATTTTCTTCTGGAAATAATACGTAATGGATGTTAAAAAGTCTTTCATTCAATGGTCTTTGGTTCATAAGCTTTCCACTTTCAGATATTAAATATTTGTAACTGATTTCATGTTATTAATACAGCTATCAATGACACTGTAGAACAATAAATATATTTTATATAATAAAAAAATATAATATATATATTAAATAAAAATATAATAATAAAAATATAATAAAAAAACAAAATTACATTTTTATGATATAATTTTCTTATTAATGATAATTAGTTGTTTGTAAAATCTTAAGAATCGTTATTTTTAAATGTTTTAAGCAGTAAATAAACAATGAATGTTCAGTAAGCAACTTTATATTCAGTTCATTATCTCATTTAAAAGCTTTAAGGAACAGTAGTTATATATGGTGTAACACATATAACTGTTTCTTACTAAAGCCTTTAAATTAAGAAAAAATTTCTTAAAAACTAAATCTATTTCAAGTATCCATAGATATTTCAAGTAGATCAAGTTTTTATAATCTCAATATTTCTCAATGTGTTTGTAAAGAAAATAATATTGTTTTATCTGTTTAATATCATTACGCAAAAGAACAATCATTAACATTTGTATACTCCTTTCCAATAATTTTAAGTACTTTCTGTTCTTTTTAATGCAAGGAAATATTTAGGCCCAGATTTGTTTCTCATATTTCAAGAGAGTAAATAGTGAATAATTTCGTTTCTTTTATTGAGATTATTCTAATAGGTTAGTTAATATGTGTGTGTTTCTAACAATTACAGCTAATAACAGTTTAGAATGTGTGAGTGTTCGACTTCTCATATAACAGATATTTCTTTCAAATATTCGTCTGTGCGGCAGATGAAAAAGATAAAAACAAATTACTTATCATCTAAAACCGCTAAAGACTTTCCTCTATTGTTGCTCTTATCCCTAATTGTTATAATATCATTATACAAAGCATGACATATTCATCTTAAAGAGAACAAACAATTTTGTTTAAAACTTTACTAAAAGAAAATTGAAAATTAGTATTAGAAAAAAATACTGTCGCGCATTTTTTGTCCCAATTTTTGTAGCTATTCTGAATAGGTTCTTAAAAATTGTATAATATTTTATTTTACATATTACAGAAAATAAAATATATTTTTTAAAAGTGATATAAGTAAAAATAAGAATGGGTTATTTTTAAAAATTTATGAATTATTCGATATATTTTGTGCATTTTAGCTGATTTAGCTTTACCAAGAAAAATCTGATACAAAATTCAAGAAACATAACATTTTTTTTAAATGTCTAAGAAAAAATCACATATGTAAAAGCATATTTATTTAAATTGAAGCAATTCTTTAGTGTACTGATAAATCCAAGCTAAAACATTTCAATTTCTCTCCCAAGATTGTCACTTTCAATAAGGAATTGCTAGCGAAAATTATCTGTCAGGAATATTACAGTTCCACTGGGATACATGATTGATGAGAACCAGTGCTTATACATGCATACATTTAATTTACTGTATTTCTAATTCCAGAATTAATTCATTATGAAAAGTTGTAAAAAACATTCAATGTCAGAAATGGGAATTTTTAATTTAGTGAAATGTTTATTGATTGTTTCACAGTCTAATTTAAAGAAAGTGCTAATTAAAAGCTTCGTAAAAATAAAGTTTTTCAGAAAGGCGCAAAGCAAGATAATATTTAGTTAAAATATTTTAGATGGTAATATTGAATAAGCATAATTAATTATTACTTTATTGTACCGACATACATTACAGAGTTACCTGATAAAATACTTTATTATAGTTTAAGGCAGTAATAAAGTAAAATTGATTTACATAATATATTTTAACAAACAATAAAAATTATGTTTTCATTTATGAACAGAATCGTAGAATTATTTATTGTAAAAAAGAAAACTTTATTAAAATATCTTTGATATTTTGAGAATGTACTTTAAGAATATTATAAGTCGAAAAGAAATAAATTATTATAACCTTTTTATAGTTTTAAAAACAAAACTAAAATCTGAAAATGAATACGCTACAATAAGCAGATAAAACAAAGCTAATTTTGTATTTTAGTATCTATTAAAATATTACATTTTATTATGCTTGAAGAAAATATTTTATGCACTTAAATTTATTTCATAGAATTACTTAAACTAGCATGATTAGAATTTAGGAAAAAAATTTAATTTCGACTCATAAAATCTATGAAACAAATTTAATCTAAATTTTGAATAAGAACGTATTTGATAATAAATATTGTATTCAGCCCACGCATGTATAGATATGTTGAGCACTTGGAAATTATATTATTTATTTCTTTTTTAGATAAAGATTATTTTCTTTAAATAAGGAATAAGGTAATTTATAAGATATTTTAAGCTTTTTTGCTTAATATAATGTTTTTGTATATATTGCATTTTTTAAAATGTTAATCTATTAGAAATTGTGAAATGCATTGATATAAATTATGTTTCCAAGGAAATTCAGAGTTTATCAAGTCATTCAACAAAAATGGAGCTAACTAAGTTTTCTTAGAGTAGAATGAATTTGCGTATTCCCCATGATTGCAATTTTCTTTAATATAGCACTTCAAAATGCTCCAACTTTTAATTCAAAATATTTCATATTTCAAACCACAATTTTGTTTGATGAAATAAGAGTATTTTTAATATCTTTCTCTCAAGAAAGGATATCTTTCCTATTACTTTTACAATATAATTTTGTTATTAGTTCGATATGATTCTTTAAAATATTGAAGAAAGGAATCAAATTTCTACCAACTTTGTTTCAAAATTTATGTTAAGAATAGAATATCGTTATTAGTAAATACTAAATAACGGCCTTACATAAAGCAATTTTCAAACACAGTATTTCCATGTAAAAATCAAATCTATTTAATAACAAACAAGCAAAATTGTATATTGTATACAAAAGATGAGTTCTTTGAAAGAAATATTAATATGACCAAACGAATTTTCGAAACAATTTTACATATCTGTGTGCACCGTTCTCACAAGAATAAATGATGCATTGTTAATTCTAAAACATCATTTTAAATTAGAAATCTTTTCCTGAATAATGCCATTGCTTTTTAAAAACCAATTTCAAGAAAATTAGGAAAAATACACTTCATTTAATATGGAATCATAACACTCATTATTAATAATAATACAGAATCATTAACTCCTGATTAAAAATTTTCATTAAGCATTTAACAACTTTCAAGTTTTTTTCAATGTTAACATTAAATCAACTTTAATGGCAATGCAGAAATTCATTCGTAAGCCATATTAGAATTTTAGATTAGTTATTGATAGAAATTTAAAGGGAAAAGAAACCCAACAAAATTTCAATCGCCTTAAAAGCTAATTAAAATATTTCATCATTTTAATGGCAACATTAATTCAAATATAAATTTCAAAAATCATCAAGTCGGATAGAAATATTCAAAAAAGCTAAGAAATATTTTAATGTAATAATTTAATATACTATACATTAAATATGAAAATATTTACAAAAAGATATATAGAAAGAATTCAAATTACACTATATTAATTTAACCATTTTTCACATTTCTCTGCAATTATATAAAAAATAAATTTAAAAAAATGAAAACAAAAAAGCAGAATAAAAGTAATTTTTGGAAAAAGAGTATAGCTTATTTTGTGGATTATTAACATATAATGGAAGAAAAAAATACATTTTAGCACGTGTAATCATAAGACCATATTTGGAAATAAAATAAAAAGTTCAATAGTTAGAGAATATTAATGTATAATGTGAATTATTTCTGATATGATGACTAACATAAAGATAACACATATCTGCTTAATACACATATACACATATCTACATTATTATATACACATTATTATATACACATTATTATATACACATATCTGCTTAAAAACAATCACATACAGAATTATGGTTGTATATTCGGTTTTAGATTAGCTGCTTTAACAAAAGAGATTTAACGCATAATAAACAAGCATCGTTATTTTTTAAACATTTTATAATGATTTTACAATTTACAATAAAAATAAACCAATATTTAGCTAAAAAAATATACATTTAAAAAGGCTCACTGGGTACTGTCTGCTATTTCGAAAGCGAATTCATTAAAAAGTGATGTTTATAAACATCCATATTTTATCTTGGTCACGGGAGACATTTTATTAGTTCTTGACTTGACTACATTCATTTAGAGGTAAAGGAAAATAGTAAAAACTATTCCTATAATACGGATATAAATCTTTATTTAGTCGCTAGAAAGACGAATTTGGTAACACAGCACAATTTATTTCTTCTTTAATCAAGTTTTCTGTTATCACAGTCAAAGCATTACTGTCATTTTTTTTTCTAAAATCGTTGACAATTGTTGAGAATAAAAAAAACTTTTGCGATGATGCGTTTTCTTTATTTTTATAGCATTTTTCATTTTATTCTAATTAAGTTTCAAACTATGCGTTCTTAAGAATTTAATAAATTCGATTTTTAAGGAAACTTATAAGATAAGTTTGTAAAGTATTTTTCAAAATAATGATTCATTACTAATTCATTATTTTGAAAAATACTTTACAAAGTTTTCTTGTAAGTTTCATTGAAAATCTAATTTATTGATTTCATAAGAACGCATAATTTATTTTTTGTTTTAAAAAGAATTGAGAATGAAAGTTATTTAATATTAGGAAATTGTTGTAAATTTTTTTCATTAAAAGATATTTATTATTAAATAATTTAAAATTATTTTGAAAAAATGTTAAAAATTACATTGACAGTAAATTTTACCCCCCCCCTCACAGTAAAAGTATAATTATTATCATTATATTTTCACTGCCATTATAGTTATAGTAATAATTTTATTACCACGAATAGCTTAAATAACACATTTTTATAAGAAATACAAAATATATTTTTGTACTTATCAAAACTCACATAATAATGTATAAAAGCGTTTATTTTTGTTCATTAATGTTTCAAACTAAAAAAATAATCTGCAGTTGCAAAAAGAGTAATAACTCAAATGATGTAAATTAATTTTTTCTTGTCTATTAGTTTTCTTTATGTTTTACAATGTAACAATTTCATCTGTTATTATCTGTTAATAAATTAATTAAATAAATTAGATGTAATAACATTTAATTTCTTCATTATCTTATTTTTACATGGTGATGAAAATTAATGTAATTGCACTTAGCATAAATTTATCTAAATTACTTCACTTAATTAATTTAAATGAAAACGATATCTTAGATTCCTTTGTTCGTAATCTATACGATTGGACTTTTAACTCCACTTATTTTGACATCTACCATGTTGCTTCCAAATAATTAATTCTATTATCTTAATTACTGTAATTATTTCATTTATTTGCAAGAAAATTACAATTCTAAAATCACACAGTTTAAAATTATAAAAATAAGATATAATATAAGATTATAAAAATAAGATAAAAGCAGGTGTGTGTAATCTAATTCCTAAACGAATAAAAATGAGAAGTCTGAACAAGAGCGATAGATTATATTAATAATTATCTCAATTAAAGTTTGACACACAATAAGATGATTCTGATTTCAAATATAAGAAGAACTAGAGGCTTATAAGCAATATGTTTGCATCAGAAATTTTTAATATTTAAATAAACTTAGAAATTCTTCAACGATATATATACACATAATTATGTTTCTTTACTATGAGTCATATATCAATATTTTATGTATATTAATTTTTTTATTTTTAAGCAACTTTAATCTTAATTTGTGCTCATAGATATTACAAGTAAGCAAAGTTTATAATGGTACATATGGAAGTAAAAAAAGATGGAAAAGGAATAAGAAAATAGGAAAATAAAAAAATGGAATAATAAAGTATATATATTCACAAAATTTGTCTCAGAATCTAAAATGCAAGGCTCCTATAAATTATATAAAATATTTATAAGTTATTCACTTAATTTAAATCAAATTATATTTAATCACTTGGACATATTTTCGTTAAAAAATTAATTTATCTTTTATTAATGCCATGAGTTTTGATGCTGTATAAACCTTAGACATAAAAAATTCAATTTCATGTTATGGTCATTAATCTTGTAAATTATTCAAGATTTGTAAGTTTGGATATCAGAATAATTTCCTTCATTCAAGTTGCCTACATTTTAATTCAAGAAACTAGTTTTTTAAATGGTAAGATCAAAAAGCCATAATATAAATTGACAGCCTTAAAAACACGTGTAGACTTTTTAATTTAGCTTAACCTCTCTTTTTAAATACTATTATTCTCATTTTAGTCATCAATTCCCATTAATTTTCTGGAAACAATGTATTCTTCATTATATTTGTTAAATATTTGGATTCATTCGAAAATGTACTGTCATTTATTACATTAATATCTAATCTGTATGATCATTTTACTGTTATTTGTACTGTAAACTCTCTGATTTGTATTATCACCATTAGAATATAAATTCTCATCTGAAAACTTTCAGTTGTATTGCTTGCATTACATACATTTCACTAATAAATTTATAAAGACCATTTTCCTAATGAAACTTTAGTTTTCATTCATTTTAGAAACCTCGTATGTATTACAAATGGTGAATAAATAACAGTGCTTCTCATTTGATCAGGATACGAGTTTAGAGTATATTAGATTGCTATCTCCAATACAATAAATTCATAAGCTCAAAATATTTAAAAATGTTAACAATGGTAACACTTTTATACTAATCTTATAATTAAATATTGAAGCTTTCTGATTTTCATTTCAGTTGAATCAGTAATCTTTTTGAATATGATTTAGAAAAAGATTTTTACATATAAAAAGTTATGTTTAAAAATTAGGATAAGCTTAAATGCAATATTATGAATCCTTTACAATCAGTTATCCAGATAAATACAAATTAATACATAATTTTTAAAATAAGTTAATTTTACAACAAAATAAATTGTAATTTTACTCAAATTAATATTTAATAATATTTTTCCTTAGATTGTTTTGATCTAATTTACATTTAATCAATCCAAATATTTTTAATATTAGTCAAATAAAAATACTATTTTATTTTTAATTTAAAATTTACATAGATGTAATATTTTATCAACTTAAATGATTATGACTTTTATCTCTAAAGTTTGTTTATAAAGGGCAAGTATAAATTACTCTTACTAAATTTCACTTACAAATCTTTACTTACAAAATTTTATTGATTTCTTTATGTAGAAGGAAGTTTTCTTAGAATTCTGATAAATATTGAAGAAAAGAGTGGCTTAATATTTCATTAATACCACTGAGCCTAATAAAAGACCAATTAATTTTAAAAACTTCATCATCGAATTCTTCACACAATGCAGATACAAAGAATGAAAAGTTATACGTAAAAAAGTTAAACAAATGCTTCTTAATGCCATACATTTAACATTTTGAAAAGTCAGCTTATCACATTGATTTAAAAAAATTAATTACCTCATCTGAAATTTGTAAATAAAATAATTAAAAAAGATTGGTAAAAACTTTTTTATTTTTCGTGCTAAGCAAAAAATGTCAATACTCAAATAAAATTTTTCTTTCTAACAATAATGAATGCTAAAAAATGTAAAACCTTCATTGCTTTGAGATAAACAAAAGTTATTGGCAAGATCTACGTAATTTCAGAGTTTTCAACGTAATAAATATCAGAGAAAGATTCCCCGTGATGTATCATAAAAATAACTGTATTTCTATCTTTAAACAGAACACTTAGTGACAATATTAAGATTCTATAAAATAACCAAATTATATTTACTTGAAGGCATACATAAGAAAAGAATACGAATTATGTTAAAATTTATTCTCTTTATTTTTTATTATTTTTTGAAGAGAAAAGCCCTAAGACTAGTTAAACTAGACAAATATGCAATATTAGAATAGTATTTGTATTTTTCTGAATAAAATGAATTAGATATCATTTATCTCATTATATTGAATGGCGTTCCCTCTAACAACAAAAACGATAATTTAAGAAGGTATCCAAAATTCGACTGTTATATACACATCTTTGCTTACATATATAATATATTAAGCTGTCATCAGTTTAATATATTGTATATATATTGAGCTGATAGTTTATATTCCTCAAAAAAAATAGCATCTTTGTACATGTTCAAATATATATACATCCGCCTTATACATACATTTCTTATGTATTTATATACAATTTGTGACGTATGGCACAGTTTAGAATACTTACTGGTTTTAAATCATAAAAGAATCGTTTCTAAGACAAATTTTGAATATCACATTAAATTAAAGAAAATTAATTATATTCATCCATAAAACAGATTAAATTAAGAAAAACGGAGATAATATAAATGGACATTTTAAATATATAATTACTGATACAAAAACGCAAATTTATAGGTATTTACTTCTCAATCTGAAAATATATTACTTTTTAATTCTAGAAGAATTTACGGCAATATATATATATATATATATATATATATATATATATATATATATATATATATATATATATATATATATATATATGTGTGTGTGTGTGTGTGTGTGTGTGTGTGTGTGTGTGTGTGTGTGTGTGTGTGTGTGTGTGTGTGTGTATGTTCATACATCATACAATGGGATTTATCATAAATTTAATATTAGTATAATGTTTGACAAACTGTCAGAAGTTGTGGCCTATGTTTACTTGGCTATCAAAATATGAAATTTACATTATACAATTTCCCCCTTTCAGGTTTTGAAATTTCCCTATGTTATTTGACACTGTCAATCAAGTCTAGAGGTTAATATTACGCAGTTATCCAGAGTTAAATTAATTTGGTCTCGATAGTATTACATTAAGATATCCTATGTCCAGCAAGTTTGGAGTGCTTTTTGAAGTATAAAATCATTTCCTCAATATTCTATTAATTTTAGTCGCGTTTGAAAGATTTAATTTTTTCCAAATTCTTTAAATTAATATCTTTATACGGCATTTTTTAGATACTTAAAATTTCTGATGCTGTTTACAAAACCAATAATATCTAAAATATAAGATGTTAATAACAAATGAAATAAAGGAATAAAAGGGTGGAAAATCTTTTAACCAATGAACTCTCTTATTTTTAAAAATAACTAATTTATGTCATTACATCATAGATAGATGAGATTATGTTTTAGAGAATTTCCATGGTAAAAACTTCCATTCGCAAAATATTCAAAATATTAAACGTATATGTTATACTATACGTATATGTATATTATTATATATTAAACGTATATGTTATACTATGTAAATATTACTTTAACTTTAAAATAATAATTTTCATACTTAGAAAACATGTTAGTTTATATATTGTAAAGTATGTTTGAATTTTATTCACAAAATTTATTTTGAAGTAAAATATTGGCTTCAACATATCATTAATTCAGTTTGTAAACATCGAAACTCTTGTATATCCTTAAAATAAACAAAAACAGTTTAATTAGTTATTTCCTAAGCTCCAACTAAAATTAATAGAAAGACTTTAATGAAAGCTTTAATTAATCAGTGTGTAATGAGAACAATTTAGCTTGCACAAGTTTTATAATAAATACTTTAAAAATTAAATTTTGAAGTTCATGCATTCGCTAGATTTTTAAAATGGAATCTAAAACTTTCATAAAAAACTAATTTAAATTATTTAATAATAATTAATTTGCATGCAATTAAAGCACAATACTTCAAATAATTTTAACGTAATTTCTGACAATTTTTTTTAAAGATTAAGAAGAATTATTTTTGGAATTATTAAATGGTGAAATGAATTTCCTTTATATAGTAGCATAATATATCCTTTCATTTTAATATCATAAATGTATCTAAAAATATCTTTCCCTATTTAAAAAATCTGCTAATATTATTACATAAAATTTAAAAATAATTTAAATCTAAGTTTTATCAAAAAACTGAATGATCTTCTTAATTACATGATTGTTTTTAAAAATTTAACTCAGCAAAGTAACTTTAAACAAACTGATAGTTAAACCTAAAAGATTAATTTCAATTGCCATTTTAAAAATCTTTTGAAATAAGAGTATTAATAATATTATCAGAAATGTCTAATTCTTCTAGAAATATTTTGATGAAATAATTTAGAATTGAAATAAGCTCAGAAATGAAATAAAAGTAAAAATAAATTTAGTAACTGCATTTTTAATGAAACAAACTGATTATCAGAAAGATATTTTACAATTTTTTTAAACTTTTTTACATTTTGACTAATCATAGAAATGATTTTTCGTTTCATTCCAGCTATAAAGTTTCGGAATTATAAACAATGTATATTTATTTTTATAGATATTTTGTACTCATGCAACTTTTTCATATATAATGTATTAATTATATAATTTAAATTCCTTGAGTACTACATAAATAAAAATAATATTTATAAAAAATACTATTAATTTTCTATGGAATTAATTGGTATTTATGCGAGAATTTTATCTTTACATTTTATAACTCATTTCTTCATGTAAGTTTACCCAAACACTTTTTGAAAGATTGAATCAAATTACTTGTCAGAAACATGCGATAGAACACAATAAAATAACAGATGGGTTTAAACTCTTAGAGGAGAATTTCCAAATAAAGTACATTTTATCTGTTTTGTGTGACATTTTTATATTTCTGAATAGAATATATCCCCTTTAAATGGCACTATATATGATAAAGAAACGATGTCGTGATAGAATAGATGAATTACATTTTGTTTCTTGCCCGACGAAAAAGACATTCCACGAAATTCTTATCGATAAAACTAAAAATTTGTTCTTAATCGAAAAAATAGTTTTTTTTCTAATAGAAAATGCTTGCAATGTTTAAAAAAGAGCTTTTAACTCAAAACTCTAACGTTACATTTAGAATGTGTTTAAAATATTTCTCATGTTAACTTCTAATCATAAATATTATTTACAATCAAATTTTTCAGAATAAGATAGAATATAAGTAAACTTTAAAATGAATTAATGATTGAAAATGTTTTTATTTTTTTTATAATTTTTTGACATGTTTGCTTTTTTTCTTTTTAACACAAATTGATCAAATTGATTTACTCGATCATTCCTATTATTTCTGAGAATTTATTATATATATAACATTATTAGCATTAAAAATATTTCAATAGATTATTTAAAAAATGTAATAATACTAAAAAATAACTCAACTTTAAAATTTGAACTAGAGAATTCAATGGGAGATATATTTTGAGAAATGGGAAAAACTCACGGTTTTAATATGGATATTTTTCATTATATGCATAAATGGTGTTTAAATGAGTTCCTAAAATGAAATATCATGAATTCAATTTAATAGAAATAAATTTTCCTGAAATTTATAATAAAGGATCGATTTGTAAAATAGAAATTATTGTCTATAAGTTCATAATTTAATATTGAATACAAAATAAGGAAGCAACTTCAATTTAACTTTTTTTTGAATACATATTTAGCTAACTGCTTTTTATAATAGAATTTATTCTTATAGAATTTAATTTTGTTTCATCAGTTTGATTACTAATTAGCTTTTATAAGTACGAATTTTCAGTTTGATTATTTTTTAAGTAACAACCCTCTGTTTATGTTAAAAAGTTCGTTTCATGTATTTTTTTCTTAAATATATTTTTTAAAATTATTTTTAAAATAATGAAAGCTTAAATTTCGAAAAGTTCCTGAAATACTTAAATATCTAACATAGAATTTGTAAGTCTGTATTACGCTAATATTTATTTTCTTATTTTTTAAATATATACTGAAGTTGTTGGGTACTTTTGTTTTAAAAAATTTTGTTATATCAAATAAAAAAAGGGTCCGTATTCAGTGTCTTATTTCACTCTGTGTAATTACCACTGATAATACATTTTGATGAAATCAATCTTAAAATTGATAAAAACAGTTTTCTATTACGGGACTTATTAAGTTTAAAGTACAATTCAAAAGATTGTAATATAGATTAGTTTTAATATCTAATTATAAGCAACTTAATTTTCCCTCTAATTATCGACAATTCTATGAGCAAATTAGCAGTTCAGGGGGAATAAAATAAGTCTGATCCCAAAGAACTGTCACGAAATTTACTCCTTTCGGATTATTTTGGCAATTAGTGTCAAAATTGAGGAAATTAAGTTAATTGCTAGATAAGTACCATAATCAAATTTCTTTTTCAACTGCTTAGTTAATTAACATTTATATATCTCTAGTTAAAAATGAATTCAAGTTTGAAGTCTCAGATTAATAACGGATACAATTAGGCTCTAATAAAAAAACAGCTGTATGTAATGGAATTTTTGTTGTTTGAAAAGAAAATTCGTAATATTTTAAATTACAATAAAAGCAATTTTTTCAAGAATATTACTGATTCACTTATATTTGATTAAATGCAAGTGAAGTTAATCTTTTCCTAACAAAATAATTTATAAATAAATAGGAAATAATATTAATGTTAATATAATAAATGAATATACTATTTATATTAATTATATCACCTAATAGTAAATTAATACTCTTCTGTAACACAAATACTCTTTATATTGCACAAATTATTTCTGAAGAACTTTATTTTACATAATTATTAAGATGTATAAAATTAAATGTAAATTTTTTCTTGGAGACAATAGACACTTTACTATAATATTTGTAGTAAATTATTCTCAAGATATTATTTGTCTTATTTAATAATATGTAAGAAAAGCTATGGAAAGTCATGGTCTTGTCACAGGACTTTAAAAAAATTTCAAAATTACCTAATACAAATTAATCAATTATAAAGTGTATAAATAGAAATTTTTTTTAATTCAAACTCTTTATTTTATCAAGGCAATTTTGAATTGAGAAAATGCAGAATTTTCTCAATAAATTCTAGCAATAAATGCTATGCATGATAATTTATGATAAAATTTAGAATATTAATTACTTAAAAATGTTTAATTTTTATTACTTAATAAAATTATAATCTTTGAAGCACACAGGAAATATTTTGCTAAATATAACTAAGTTTAGTTTATACATATTAAAAAAATAAAATAAAAAATTATTCACATTTTCATATTACTAAACTAATAAGAATAAAGTTTTAAGTGCACTATAAGAAATTTAAAATTGATTCTACTTTAACCAAACAGTTACAACTTTACCCACATTAGTTATTCGTATATTGTTCTTAAACTACAGGTATAACCTTATATAAGAACTTTTTTGTGTATATAACCCAAAAATAGCAAAGGGAACTTAGAGCTATTTACATGATACTACTATAATTATTTAAGTTATTCTGATATTATTTTTATGCAAAATTGAATTTCATTTCATGATTTTATCTATAATCTGAATTTATTTTCTTTGCATTATGGTTTCAATTTTTTAATTAAAGAGTAATTTATGTCCTTATTAATCACAAATATTAATTTACTCTGATTGTGACTAAGATAATTCTATTGTATTATCATTATCAAGACTATTATTATCAGAAAATTGTTTTTCTGTAAGTGAGATTTATTATAATTATGGTTAAATGATAAATTTAATTGTTAGATTATTATTATCACCTTTAATACATCTTGACTGCGAAAGTTGCTTTTATCCCAAAAAAATCAGTGTTAATATGTATTCCACTGATTTTTCTCCTTATACTTTTATTCTTTTTCCTGATTCTATTGCTTTATTATCGTATTATCGATTTCTATGAAAGCTCTTCCTAAATACGAAGCCATTCCAACTTCTGATTTTATTTTTGTAATGCGAAAATGTTTGGGCATCTCTCCAAAACATTTGGAGAAAATGTTTGAGCTATGAGATTCTCATTTCTTATCCAAAACAAATAAAGTTGATGAAATCAAAGTACTCATACAGATCGCGTAGTATTTCTCCATTGTTACAATTTTATGTCCTTTAGAGATAACTAGTATAAAAATGTTATTGATTTATCTATATATAAATTACGATAATAAAAGATAATCTAACAGTCTCTTTAACAATAAATAAAAATTTTAGTTGGGCTTAATTTATAGATAATATAGCAAGTATGGTGAAATAATAATTATATAAGATTTAACTCTGATCTGCTTCGAACATATTAAATTTTACTGTTTTTTATATACAGATATCACTTAAAAATAATATTTTAAATCACTTTATTTGATTTTAAATATGTTTTAACTCTGAAATGGAGACGATTTTCCTTCATATTTGTCTTCAAGAGAGATATCTGTGTTAAGGTAAATAATTCTTAAATTACAAAAATATATTTTCATGGTTTATCTATTAAATATTAAATGATCTCTTTTGTCCACAAACTTTTGCTTAAATTATTAACATATTGCTTAAACTGAAAGGAAATTAATCCTCATTTCGAAAATGCTGAAACATTTTATTAACACAATTCAATTACTAATGCTAATTACAAAGTCTTTCTTTGGTATTTAATTTTTAACATTAATGTACTTCTGATTTGAACCAAAGCTAAAATTCTATTCATCAGATAAAAAATCTATTAGGTGGTATTATCCTTTAAAAGATAAAAATTACTATAAAAAGAAATATAATTTTATCTTTTATTTATATCAATTGTATCATAAAATTCTGAAATACTTTATAAAACATTTTTTACTAAATTAAACTAAAAATATTGGTAAAATATTCTATGAAACACTTTTTATAAATGCAATAAATGAATAACATCTAAATTTGCACTTTAAAATAACTTAGATCAATAATACAAAATTTCTGTACTTATATAAAATGTAACAAAAATTCCATATTTCGTGCTACACTTCTTTTTTTAGTGTACTCCAAACATATATGTTGTTATTATATTTAACGTTTCTAAGAAATATTAATAACTCTCATAAAAATTATGGAAATTAAGAGAAGAAGAATTATTAACAAACGAAAAATCTTTTTTGTGAGTACATTTTAACAATCGAATCAAAAGTACTTTATCATACATTATTACAGATCAATTATATCAATAAATCTTACTTTCGTATGATGTGTATGCATTAGCACTGTGTTTCTATCAGATAATCTGTGTACACTAAAATGAACTCTCTCTATCTGAGCCTGAAAATTCCTTCAATATTATTACTCGGATTTTAAAACAGCTGAAAATGCAACAACAGTATTATTATCACTCACTGAGAAACTTTTTGATGGTAATCAATTCGAATAATACCTGTTTATTTAGAAATTTTTCCATATCGCTATTATATAAATGTTTATGTTTATCGATATAATATTGAAAAAGTATTTCAAGAGACGTGATCATTCATGCAAACGGATAAATCAATGTAAAAAAAATATATACTTTAAGATTTAAAGATTTTTAATCAAATGATTTAGATGAAAAAAATTTAATTTTTTTTTAAGTTCACAGTAATTCGAATTATTTAAAATAAACTAACAAATCACAGGAAACATTTTATGATTCATAATATATCTAAAGATCATGACGAGAATTCTTTAGTCAAAATAGTATTAGGAAATATTTCTAAGAATGTAAGTAAAGTTTTACTTTTTTAAAAGAGCCAGTTATACTCATTAACTAAATATAAATGAACATATAAAAAATGGTAAATAATGTATTGCGATAGCACAGTGAAGTACAGGTAATTAAAAAAATTTATTAAATCCTTATTATGAAATGATTTTACGTTGTTATAGAAATATTTATTTTTAATAAAATATATTATTATAGCCAGTTAATTTCATAAAAAATAATTTTAATCTAAGATTGTTAAGCTTTTATTATCAAACTACAGTTTTAACTAGAATTTTAAAATCAAATGTGCTTTTTTGAATCTTTATACAGTACATGTGTAAATATCATGAGCATTTGTTAAGAAATATAATATTAACTTATTATAAAATTAAAGCTGCCATTTCTTACAAACTTTTCTTATTGATTAAGGTTATTTATGATTAAATTTATAATAAAAATAATTTCATGTCACAGTTGGAGGATATATAAATTATATGCATTTTGCGTCAGTTTAAATGAAACATTTTCTGTAATTTTAAAATATATTTCGCAATTTAAATGAAATCCAAAAAACTCCCTTTTTGTTTTTAAATTAATTGATATGAAAGCTAAATATGTTACCGTTTTCTATGTTCCAGAAATTTTAAATATACAAGCAAATATAATTAAGAATATTTTAACCATTTTTATTGCACAATTATTAATTATCTTAATTAATTGTGTATTTAATTTATCATAATTGCACAATTTGAACAGCTTGCTTGGTATAAGGTAGCAGCATGCTTAGAAACTTTGATTCTTCTGATTAATTTTTACATAACTCAGACAAAATTAAGCAATTTAGTTCAGATAATGCTTACTGTAGTCACATTGCTAAATGCAGTTAATAAAATGTCTCAAATATAATATTTAATGGAACTGTTTGAATCAGAGCAATATATTCTATTATATAAATTTTACAATATTCAAATGATATTCCTGTATTAATTGAAAATTTTTCTATGTAGTTTTGCCACATCAAAGTAGAAAATGAAATTCCAAACTAATTAAATCACAAATAATTTTATGTTCCTTTTAGCTCTTTCTGCTTTCTTTAAAAACTGAGTGTAAATAATCAATTTCTTGTATATAACTAATCAGATTGCAAATTAAAGTATTTCATACACGCATAGTTAAATTTTTATGCATTCCTATTTTTAACATCAATCATTCATAAAGAAACTTATTAAAATATATTATTCATTAATTGCTTCCTAATGAGGCATAAATTGCTTCAATAATGTTATAAATTAACAGCATTAATTATAAATTTTCATGAATTGTATCATTTTAAATTTGATTTTTATAAAATATGCTTAAAATGTGAAGGCATGATTATCTCTGATGACAACAATTTTATGATTACCTTAAAAAATAATGAGTGAGCTTTCATTAAAATTTAAGTAAAAAATTAGTCTAACAAATTTGATGGAAATGGGAGTTAAAAGATATTATTTTCAGCATATAGATGCGTTAACTATTTTATTTTGTATATTTATAACTATTTATTTTATAATAGCTTTCTTATCAAAAGTCTAACAAGTAACGATTTAAAAGAGAAACAAAAGGAATAATTTTTTCTAAATAAATAAGAACAAGATGCATAATTATTTTTTGAATTTTTAGATGAAATAATTCGTTTTTTTTTTTTTTTTTTTTTTTTTTACAATTTTTGCTCTTTAATGAGAAAAAATTTAAATCACCGGCACAGTTATGATAAACTAATGGTATGTTTTTTACAATAAGTTTAATTCCAAGAGCGTATCTCAAAGTATTAATCTGAAATATTTTAACTTCGCATAAACATTATAAAAAATTTTAAAAAATAAATGGAATATAAAATTTTATTAAAGTAACTATAATTAAATTTGAAAATATTTTACAGTTTTTTTATAATTTTAGTAAATTTTATTTAATTGTATTTATTTGATATATCATTTTAATTTTCTTTATTATTTTTCTTTTTATTGTATTTATAAAATGCATTTCATATTAAATTTCACTAATTATATAAACAGTTTTAAATGGACAAACACACATTTGCAATTTTTGTTATTTCATAATTAAAATTAAATATAAGGAAAGGTTTTACCTCATAAAACATTTTTTGTAGATGTCTTCAACAATATAACACAATTTTCTCATCGTATAAAATATTAGACAAAGAATGTTGTGGCCAACAATCCTTTAATTATATATGAAACAGGATTAATAGAATATAATAAAATAAATGAGTAAATTTTTAGCTGATTCCTGATATAATTAATACAACGTAAAATTTAGAGGTATTCATTCAAATGAGATTATATTTTCATTCATTAGTTTGATTTAATGATTTAGGAGAAAAGGGATAATCCTGATTGATGAATGTTTTGAAAGATAATTCAATCTTTCCCCTAGCAGAATTCCCTAAATGAAGCCTGGTCTGCCAGATACATTAATTCATCCTCACTATTTTATAAGATAAATTGATCATTCGATAAGTAAATCAGAAAATTATGTTATAAATTAGGTAATTTTAGTAAAATTTTATACTGCATAATATTCAAATGCATTTTTTCCAAGTATCATGAGCCGATTAATGGTTTATCATTAATCATACTTGTCAAATGATAAAACTTATTTCCTTATTTTATTAAATTAAAAATTGTGATTTCGATCAATTTGCAAGGAGTCTCTCTCATGTAATATTTACAACCAAATATAATTATGTGATGACACACTATGTGCGTTAGTTTTATTTATATAGGAATTTTAACCACAAAACTTTTTTATTAAAACATGATGTAGGCTGCAATGTAAAATGACTAAAAATAATACAAATATATAATTGTGTTAGAAGCATGAAATATACATGTATCGTTAAAAATTTTCCCAAATATCATACAAATAAATACAGGAAATTTGAAATTTATGAATAAAATTTCCAAAAATAATAAGATTTCTCCTCGCAAGAGAATTTCATAGTCCTCAGAGTCTGAATTACTCTGAGGACTATGAAATTCTCTCTAGGAATTAATATTTACTTATAAAATGTTTTCACGTGAATCACTTAAGTAAAAATAAAAGCTCTAACAATGTACTACTCAGTTGTACACATTGCTACTACCATTTATATTTTAGCGCATTATTGTCACAGAACTATTATAGAAATTTTAACAAATTTAATTATTTTTTATGTCAGATGAACCAGAGAGGGAACAAATATCATTAAATAATTATTAGCACTTACTTAAACTATATCTTGAGTAGATTGTTTTAATATTTGCTTTTATATAGCTTTATCTTCATAAATAAATTATCTAAATTCTTAATAGTGTGGAATATTTTCAATTCAATTTATTTTTTAATATCTATAAATATCTATAAATCAGTTATTGCTTCCACAATTAAATTTAAACTTATTTCGCCTTTGAATTTAATTATATTGAATTACAAAATAAAGCTTTTTAGCGAATAACCATTTTTCCATAGGGTACTTTTAATGATAATTCTTCATTAAAAAATCATCTAGATTTAGTGGCGCCTATTGAATTCAGAAATCCTTGAAGGTAAATGAAATGACTAAACTAAAGGTAAGCATAGAGAGATATATAGTTTTAGGGAAAATTTAGAATAATTTTAATAATAAGCAAAATATGTCCTCTTTTATGTCTTAAAAATCTCATATTTAGACTACAGTTACCAGCGTCACAATATTAAGAGTAAAATGCATTTTATTATTCAACTTGGTGTATTCATATGATTACAATTAGAAATTATTTGCTTAAAAATAAAGGAAATGAAGTCCTACAGTTTTTTATAAATATATTTTAAATTGTTTCTGTCTTTGTGTGTGTGATCATGATAAATTAATGACATGGATCGAAAAAAATAACATAATCCCAAATACTTTTGCTTATTAAAAAACTTTCTGATATATATATATATATATATATATATATATATATATATATATATATATATATATATATATATATATATATATATATATATATATATATATATATATATATATATATATTATATATATATATTATATATATATATATATATATATATATATATATATATATATATATATATATATATATATATATATATATATATATATATATATATATATATATATATATATATATATATATATATATATATATATATATATATATATATATATATATATATTATATATATATATATATATATATATATATATATATATATATATATATATATATATATATATATATATATATATATATATATATAATATGTAACTATTAGATAAAACAAGTACACACATTTCTTAGTAAATATCATTTGTAAAATAAATAAAATAAGGAAAAATTTGTCAGTAGTTTTCAGTGTGATATTCTTTTTAATTTCAATATTATTCCTAGCTTTCTTGTGAAATAAGGCAGGTATTTATTCGAACATCGTCATAGAAGTTTTCCCATTTTTCTGTGGAAGGTGAATGAAATAATAGCTTATTAATTACTCTTTACCATTCATTGTTAACAAAGAAATTGTGTAATTAAAATATAGTCAAGTATAAGGCCCATCAGCTTAAAACTAAAAGATTTTAATCATATAAAACAAATTTATCTAACACAAATCAAAGTTTTACATAAAAGTACTCTGATTTAATATATTTACATTTATCACAAACTTTTAACAACCAATTTTCCTTTCTTTTACTTGATGATAAAAAACTTGAGATATAAAATAATTAATTTTTATTTTTAAAAGAGTGATTATATGTAAGCCATACATAAACGATGTCTGAGGAAAAATGTATTTAAATTTTTTCATTTTTAAAGTAATTTACTTAGCTTTTAAAATAAACTTTTAGAAGTGAATGAGCGTGAGATTCAAATATCTAGTATTAGTCATTTTGAGAAGAGAATTTTGGAAATTAATCAAACAGTACTATTTTTTTATCTTATAAATACTTTTCACGAGTGCAAATGTATATCTCTTTGGTATTTACGCATGAAATTACCAAGATTTTTTCAGTATTTGTCTTAAAATTTATACAACTATAAAATAAATGGACGTTCAAAGGTATATAAATGAGCTAAAAGAGCATTTCCTTCGTCTTTACATAGCACTCAAAACCTTATAATTATTTAATTGGGCGCTATAGAGAAAAATGATTATAAAAGTTAATTACTGATAATTATTATTTAAAAAAAATCAAGTGCAACTT
This sequence comes from Latrodectus hesperus, assembly GCA_037975125.1. NCBI lineage: Eukaryota > Metazoa > Arthropoda > Arachnida > Araneae > Theridiidae > Latrodectus > Latrodectus hesperus. The sequence continues at coordinate 76,659,565 of CM075854.1, forward strand.
AGCAATAAGATACATTTGAAAGTTTAATTCGGCATGTATCTGAGAAAATTATTTGCATTTTTATACTAATACATGGTACATATATGTCATATTAAAGATATAAAAAAACGTTAAATATTTTTAAAAATTATTCATAAATGATAAAGTCATTTTAATTTTATTGCACCATTATTAAAATCATCAAAACTTATACCCATTTTTTAAAACTGACATCACTACAATGAAGTAATTTAAAAAACGGGAAGCTTATCTTTAAAATCTTTCAATCTCAAGATGCCAATTTTCTATGAAAAAATCTTGTAAATTTGACATGTTTTAAAATAATTATATATTGATAAAAAGAGAAATTTTCATTAAAAATAAGTCTACCTAAAACAGAACAGAAATGCTGTAAAGAATGTGGAATGAGGTGAAAATTGATTAAAAGAAGAAAAATTAAAATACAGTAAATAAATAGGAAATTTTTCTCACAGAAAACAATAAACTAATTCTGCAAATATTCATACTTATTATGACACTAAAATTCAATCAGTTAAACGCAAATTTGAAATTTAAAATGATAAACACCTTGTGAAAATATTCCTATTAATAGAGATATATTAATTTCCAAATTAATAAAATTCAGGAAACACATTTAAATGTGATCTATTTATTTACTTAAATAAAATGCATGTATATTTTCGAAAAACTTACTTCAACTTCTTTAAGGACTAAGGAACATGAAGATCATGACTTTAGATTTCATTAAAATTATGAAACATAAATTATTAAGTTGTCATTGGAAAGGTTATTAGCATTGCTCTATAAAATGTAATAACTACTGGCTGAAGTTTTTTAAAATTTGTAGTTATCAAGAAACTGTACTCAAAGTAGGATGTGTCTACAACAGGGGTGTTGTCATTGTTGTCAGACTTTTTGCAAGAAGGGTGATGTTTCGTTTGCACGCCACACAAATAACCTGCAACTTCCGCCAATCTGGTCGGCGTTCTGTTAAGTCTCTGCTGGTCGGCTGGATGAGTAGGCGGAAGAGGCGAGCACATCAGACGGTTCCTACTGCGCAGATGTGTATAGCGCCTTGTAGTGGTCGTCTAGCAAAGCATCACCATCCGGGCAACAGGTGTTTAATATAATTTCATATATTATACTCCCACAAATTATAAAACAACTTTGAGGAAAACTTAATTAAGAAACAGACACTTTTTTACACCAAAATTTTATTTTTCCTTCATTTTTTATATATTTATTATATCAATAGATTAAAAAAAGAAATTTTTAAAATCTTAATAATGAAGTTCATTATATAGATTCACCAGTATAAATACATTTTGTAAAGCATTAATGCCCTGTATTTTTCGCTTATTTAATCAATATCAGAATTTTTGAATTACTTTCTACTTGAGCTTACGTGTGATTTTACTTAGCTCCTAAAATACATTTCAACATTAATATTTTTATATATAAGTTTAAAATAATTAAAATAGAAATAGATTTCTTTAATATATTGTGTGTGGTGCTTTGAATAAACTTATTTATTTTATTGTTTGAAATATATTTATCTTGTAAATTAATGAATTGCATTATAAATATATTAAATTTATATTTTATTATTACAAATGTCACGTTTAAGAAGTTATTTAATTCCAAAATCAAATGTTTTTACACAAAATAATTTCTATTCTTAGATAAAAATTATTAGTAAGTGAGTGTTCAATTTTTGTTCGAATGTATACAATTATATGAATAAGTATGTAAATAAAAGCAACGGATTCGGAATAAATTAATTCATTTTTTCTAGTTTTGTCATTTTATCAATATTAATAATAAATCACTGAATTATAAGGCGAGATTTTTTGAAGAAAACACTTCTTTTAAAAAATTTTCTATACATTGAAAACACAAAATGTTACAGTAATTTGTTCCCCTGCTATAAAGGAACAAATTACTTCAATACGATTGAAGTAAGGGAATGACTTACTTCTAAAAAGTTGTTATTATAATTATTTTTTATTATAATAATAGTTTTAATAAAAATATTCAAACAAAATAAATGCTTTTTCCCCAAAAATGCTTATAACATTTTCTGACATATTTTAAGAACATTCTTATTTCTGAATTATTTTTTATTTTTGTTTTGAAAAAGAGGTGATATTTTTGAAAATTTAATTTTATGTAGGTAAAAGCAATTTTAATGAACAAAAATAAAATAGAAATATGCTTTTCTTTTAAATAATAAAATTGTTAAATAAGGAAAACATTGATTGATAACTTCATAATGAAATTCATAGATTGTTTAATCAGAACCAAGCTAATCAATATGAATGATGAATTTTGATGCGCGTTATCATTGTAAAACAAAATTTATGAAGAATTCTTACAGATTTAAACTTTTTAAAAATCATGGCTAATTATCTTTAACCATTTTACATCCTCTCTCTACTTTTAGTTAAAGGTGTGTGTGATGTTGTGTTGTCCATTTAATCCTAGATTCATAGTAAGCAATTCATCAATTTTTAATTATTAGTTATTTAAATTAAAAATTAGCTTTTTACACTTAAATTAAACATTAATACAAGTTCTTCAAAATTTAGTAAATTACTTATATTTTAAAAATTAAAAAAAGTATCGAAACACTTTCAGAAATGTATTGTTTGTATGGAAAAGTTTCGTTAGAAGATTCATAAATTCTTCAGTAATATCAAAAATGTATAGTAAATGAAAATTATTAGTCTGGATGATTTCAGCTCTAAAGGAATTCCTTAAAATGTACTTATTCTAGCAAAAGTATTATTACAAGATTTACTTACTTTTTAATTTTTCCACGGAGAGCACAAACAAGCATTGAAAGTATTTTCATTTTGATCTCTTATAGAAAGAAGAAGGCTTCATCTAACATGAAGAATAACTAATTAGCGTATTTATTTCATTCAGCGCAGTTAAATTTATACTTCTTAGCTACTAAATAAAATTAGAAATTTTCCAATAAAAGATTTATTGTATACATTACATGATATAAAACATTTTAGTAAAACATTTCCCATAGCATTGTATGGGAAAAAGTGCCATTTTCTTATAATTCGAAAAATTTATCTGTCTAAATTTTAAGATAAAATCATTTACCCTTAATGTTTTAATTGAACTTCATTGCATCAAATATTTTATAGATATGCTTAATTTAACGTCAAAAAAGTTTTGTAAGTCTAAAAACAAACCACCGTTTTAATCTTACCATAAATAATTTTTTTACTTACTGTAAATAATTGCTTAAATAAAAATTGTTAGTAAGCATACTGAGTATATATATTTTTTATCTAGTGTAGAATCTTATAACTGTACTGTTCATATGAATAATTTGACGTTTACTGTAATTAAAATTCTTAGTTCTCTTTATTGATTTGTACTTAAAAAAATGATTGTTTTTCTAAATTATTATACAGGATTTTTTCATTAACAACAGCTAAAAAACACTTTTTATAATCTTCTTTATGCTTCTATCAAACCATCGACAGTTCGTTCAGTTGTATTTTTATTTGAAGTTCGTTCAAATATATTTAAATATCAATATTGCTTTTATATTTATAGTTGCATAGATTATGTAACCGAGCACCGTCAACAGTAAAACAAAATAAGTAATTATACATTTTTTACATTTTCTATACTTGAAAAGAACTCCTTTGTTGTTAGATGCAATCAACACTTCAACATCTAAGTGTAAATAATGTTGCGCTATTCAATTAAGCCGAAACATCAAAGGACTAGCTTAATGCATTATGTGAGAGGAACGGTGCATATTACGCATTAGGTATATTTACTCTTGTCTTCACCGCCCATCTAAGGATTACTATTTCATAATTAATAAGCAGTCAAGCTTAATTCATAGCACTCTGTACGAAATTATATCAAACTTCGGGTGTTACAATTCTCTGTTTATTATCTTTTAATAAAAGTGTTTCAAAATGCGCGTTGTATTTTATTAATACTGTATAATATGAAAGGAAGTGATTCTATAATTGTAAACTTCCGATTTGTTATATTGCACTTAAAATATCTCTAAAATTCAGGATATTTTTACCCACTTGAAGAAATTTTAATATATGTAAGATATAAGATGTATTTACTTGAATTTATGGGATTTTTTTACTATATAGTAAATATATATTAGGCGAATTCTAAAGTAAGTGTATTTAGGATTTAGTTCAGTAAAAAAATACCCATATATTCTAATAATTTCTGATCCAATTAACTACGACGTAAATTTATAACGTTTCACCTTTTTTAATTAGATGAATAATTATTTCAGTTAGAAAAATAATTTTAAGAATTGAAAAACATCAATACATATTTTCTCAAAATATATTATTCCTGAGCATTTTACAAGCAATATTTATCTTTCCTTGACATAAGCACTAATATTGGACATAATAAATTAAAAGTATATGG